>JAXCHB010000197.1:1255488-2510977 GCA_036926305.1 Uropetala carovei
TCTTGGTCGGCCGATTTTATTATCACCCGAAACATCTAGACATCTGATCTTAAAACATGTTAGCCATCCATCTGAAAGTGCACACAGTTCACGAATCTCCACTTGTTCATAAAAAACTTTGGCCTTTTCAATCAACATTGGTCCGAAAATAGGGGCTCCCTTGGAACACTTTATAGAAAATCATTCATAAATATCAATATCCAATTCCTCAAGTTTCGGCTTATGAAGAGTGCACCGATATTCAACTCTTCTAGATGTCTCAGAAGATGTAACGAATTTCATTAACGGTGATTTCTGTGCCTTAATGTCATAAATAGTGGAAGAACCAACATTGAACTCTTTCATTAAAACATAGTGGTTCTCACTTTTCTCTAAACGTTTTCTTATATCAAGTTTCCGAGTTAAGGTTAGCACAACCTGTCTCCTTTTATTACCTTTAGCGCATATTGGAGTTTTAGGAGGTATTTAAAAAGGGTGTGTGAAATATTTTATTTAACACAAACACCGAGTTCAAGAAACATCCACAATTGTGTATTGCTGAAAATGCAAATTTCAGTGGTAACGTTCTGAATTAGACGTAAACAAAAAATTGTCAAAAGCGCCAATTTTAGCGATAACATTCCAAATTAGATATAAACAAAAAATTGCCAAAAATGACAATTTTATCAGTAACATTTCGATCTAGATGTAATAAAAAACTGAGAGGGAGTTTACTGTATATGACGATATATGATTTTCACTTAAATCAATAAAATGAGAAATAACCAATAGTTGATGATTGTACTAATGCAGATCTTAAAATCTAATGCAATAATTGTCCACATAAGTGCAATATAAATATCCCCATAAATCTTAATTATAAAGAAATGATGTTGAGCACAACAATAGACTGTTTTAAAAATGAAGTTGACAATTAAGTGAACACTAAGTTAACAATGAAACCAATTATAATTAGCAACTTCAATCCTTGAAAAATATATTTATAATTTAAAGAAACCTTGACCATCTTAAAAATCACAGAGATTACCAATTAACTTCTTTGTCTATTTTAATAAAATATTTTAATATCATCATACAAAACAAAGCATTTACTATAGACTAATTGAAGTGCATTAAATGCGTAGAAAAATGAAGCCATTAATGTTTTGTAGATTAACAAACCAGCAATCTACAATGAAAATAAGCTGCAATAATATAAATTCAATCAAAAGAAACTAAGCAGTAATTACGGAAAAGTATTTTTTACTAGTATCTTGTACACCACCAATTTTATCAAACTGAATAATTTCACATCCAATTCTTATTTAATGCTAATTTTATAAGACACCAAAAATTTAGACCAAATATTTCTCAGGAAAATATACATGATAATGACCACAATATTGTCATCCTATAAAAAATTAGTTCCCAATCAGCCATATGTAAATTTAAGTGCATTATTAATAAAATACCTCTTCATAAACAAAGCCATTTTAGGGCTCAACCAATGATGATTAATATATTTACGTAAGCAGCATTTTTGCAGTTTCATCCCAAACAGCAGGGACCTTCTGACAAATGTATCTGCATTGGATAGGCACATATTTCTGATTATCTACAAACAACTAAGTGTTTTCTGAAATATGACAATTTCTATGTTTGTACGCATATACTACACTTTAAAAAGAGGCCAATCAAAGTACTGATTGCTATACCCCATTTACATAAAGTCCTCAATGCAAGACCAGTCTTACAGGTAAAAATCACTAGCATAAAAAAGGTTTACAGCTCATTTTCCTTATACACATGCTCTTAAAAATCAAACACCACTCATCCAAAGACTCTATAAACCCCCAGATTTTAAAACTCTATTAATATATATTCCTATACATATTGTAGTGAAAGACTGGCTGAAAAAATATACGTTTAAGGATAGCTATGAATTTCAGCAATAATATGCTCATGGTGACATAAGCAAAGCATTCTAACCTCTCAGCTCATTTGTTCCCAGTCACCATGCGTAAAAAAATAATGTACTGTGTTCACTGATGAAATATTTGGTTTATCCATAATATTGGTGAAAATTGTCTATTATATTTTTAAATTTGTGATAATATGCATTTATAATAGCTTAGACTTTTTCTAATCAAAATGATATAAAAAGATTCTGCATAATTATAGATTTTTACTAAAATTTCTGAATATAATACTTTTCTGTATAAAATAATACTTTTCTGTATAAAAACTGCAATTTCATTGGGTCATTTCAGAAGTTCTATGCATAGAGTGATGTGTTTTTAAAAGGTGCTCACATTTATAAATAGTTGTACAAGCAAAAGCTCTTCCTTACTCTAACTGATATTATCAGTAGCCCAGCTGAGCTGACAACCCTCTTGACAGTGTTTGTATATCTGAGCTAAGTTAACTGAAGTTGTTATTAAGACTTTCAAAAATTAAAAAACAGAAATTTGGTAGTATAATTGGCAGTTATATCTGCCCAAATACCTAATATTACCATTCTTGAAATTATGAATGGACATAACACTAGAGATAGAAAACTGCTCTGACTTTCCAATAAATAATGCTAATTTCAAGCAGATGAGGTTTTTATTTACAGAGAGAAGAGGCACATTTCATCTTAACTTATGTCCATAGAAGGCATCACTGATCTTTTTAACATTGGGGAAAGTACTGTTAAACATAAAGTCACAATTGTGGAAATACGTTACATCCATGATTTTCAGCTGCTTATCAAATAAGTATGCCTGTTCTTCATTTGCAAACAACTGAATAATTGGCAGTAAATGTGCAACAGAATTCAAGATAGGTATTCTCTATTGAATTTCCTAATGTAACATTTCTCAGTTTAAAGCACACATCAAGTGTGATCCAATACTTAAAGAAGTACCTTTCAACTGGTGGTATGCATACTACTAATATACTGTTGGTTGTCATTGATGGTATGCGGAAGCAATAAAAATAATCACATTTTTTTATACTTGGATGATCAAATCTCAAGAGCGAGACTTCTGTCAAAAATATTTCCTCAATACCTGAGAAGCTCATGTCTAAAAAGAGCAATGACCACTTATAGAACAAGTACCTAAGATCAATTTCCATCCAAATATATCTATAATTTTAACATGGAATTTCTGAAAGTGAGCACATCTGACATTATTATCTGCACTGCAGTTTCTGATGCTTTGTAGCTTTGTCCCTAATGAAAGTGAGATACTACAACTTCAACAAAAATTGTAAAGGAAATCACAGTATGGTGGCAATTCAACACACAAGCAGTATGCTGTTCAATTACAAACAACAGGGCTAAACACATAACTTCTGAAATGACTCTACAAAAAAACTTTTTAATCATAGTTACACTCTGATACTTGAATGATTTGAAATATCAGATTAATCTTTAGCATCGTAGGATAGCTAAATGCATGTAACCAAAATGGTATTTTGTTAAATAACCCAAATGATATAAATTTATTGTTCAGTGAGAGTAAATATTACCTTCATTTTTATCAGAATCAATTTGAGCAGCTTAAAAGAATGAAGTAAAAAACATTATTAGAGAAATGTAGCAATGCTAATTTCTTAGAAATCAGAGAACCAATTCATATAAATACTTAATCTCAATTTCTGTAAAGTTTAAACATTAAATTAAAAAACATTAAAAATAATTTCCAAGATAACTGCAACATAGTGCCACTGTAGCAGACTCTTAGTTCAAATCATCAAAATAAAATCTGAGTGAGAAAAATAACACCAATCTTAGCCAGAACAAATGTGTTTTTTAACTAAACCGAGTATGATTAACAAAAATATTGAAGTTTCTTATCAGGCAAGATCAATATACATCTAGTTGATGGTCATCCCTGCTTAAGCAAAATGAGGGAAATCTGCATTATGAGATCATGGGTTGCAGATTATCATGAGTCAGAATCAACAAGAATAAGCAAAGGAAATGTTATCTTTTTAGATGATTAATGATAAAAACTGTCATGAAAAACTTCAGACAAATGTTCAAATTTATAGTCTATCTATATGCAATTGCTATCCAATTGATTTTCTATAGCAGTAGAACTTGTTCAAGATATTCCGCCCAAGTATTTTTTTATAAGATATTTCAAAATTTCCATCAATTAACCCTTTTCTATGATTGAAAATAAGTTACCCCACATAATACTCTCTACATCATGAGATCACACAAAACTTCTCTCATATTATAAACATATTAAGCACATCTAATACAAAACTATAAAACAAGATTAAAGTATTAATTAGGGTTAAATAATTTACTGTAAACTGGAAGTGATTTTTAAGTGAAAAAAGGTTCACAGATGTTTTGTTCAAAATGTTACATCCAATTATTTTTGTCCAAAAGATTTTTCATCAAAAGTCATTCTGTCCTATTGTAAATTCATACAAAGAGGTTTCATCCAATTCTAGTTTCATCATAAGATATTTTGTCCAACTGCAGCATAGTCCATTTATAAGTTTGTCCATTTTTATTTTTGGCCAAAAATCGTCCGACCATCACCATCTAGCTAGAGATGAGGTAGGATGGGTAATAGGGCAGAGGTAGGGAAGCCAGAAAGAAATCTCCTATATTTGTTGAAAGTGTACCTCCTCCCCTCTCACCTTCTCCCTGATCTTAAGGCCACCAAAATGAAACAAGTGGATTTTGGATTAAACACATTTAGACAAAAAACTTTTGGATGATATGTCCTTGGACAAAATAGTTTTGGAAGAAGAAAATAGGAGGAAATGTTAGTGGACAAAAGAAATCTCTTAAAAGAAAAACTTTTGGATGAAATATCCTTGAACGAAAATAGTTTTGGACAAAGAAAATTGGACGAAATGTCTATGGACAAAAAAAATTGATTAAATATCTTTGGACTAATCTCCTGAAACTGAAAAAATGATTAAGCACAGGAAATAGTGCCCAAATTCCAAAAGGAATGAATTCTGAAATAAATACTTAAACTCTGTATTTGTTAATTTGTTGTCACCTTCAACATAAATAAATCATGAGTGAACCCATGAACGACAAAAAAATTTCAAATATTAAAACATTTTTACAGCATATTTCAGAGCTGAATATATTCACTGAATGTAATAAATAAATGAAAGGTTATACCTCCCAGTGGAAATTAATGTGCTGACTTTACCAGCATTACACATAACAAAACTGAAGCTTTAACAGCATTACTAAATGTATCATTTTAAAAATAAGTAACGAGTAATTATTATCCAAAATATAAAAAAGCAACCAGTTCCTGGAGGGATATCTTAAGCAAGTTCTACTAGTATGATAACATTCCAATCATAACTAAAAAAAACTAGACTAAATTCAAAGCAAAGATGATTTGGCCCATGTGTGGCTTGGCTATAAGAGAACTAGAAAAACAAAATTTCTTGAAAATCTATTCAGTAAAATATAAACAAGGTATGAATACTAGTCTAGTTATTGATTTTTTCTAGCTAATGCAAAAACTAGCAATTGCATAGCCATTTCAAATATTAATAATAATCAGCAATACAACCTTTATTTCTGTTTGCATTGTATGGTGTCCAACTTAAACTCATTTTCATGGAATATTGCCATGACATTTTATCAATAAAATCAAACTTTCAATGATAAATTATCAATGAAAATAAAATTCTTCTAAAATTTGATTGAAATTTCAAGACAAAGTTATTTTTTTACTTACAGTCAATGTCACCGGTAGGAATTTTTCCATTGATGAATTCATTCTCTGACACGCAGTCCAAGATGCTCAAAAGTGTTTTTGTTAAACGTAGCAAATCACTAAAGCTGTAGAATCCAAAATATATCAAATCTCTGGCTAACTTAACAACCTGTAAATAATATTTTGCATTTAATTTAGACTTGTTATATCTGTCTTTAACACAATGTATTTGCTCATGTAATACTCCTGTGCATGCTAAGTCATCACCTCCCATTTTAAACTAGATATCTGAAAAATTAAAATCTACAAAATGCACACACAGCAAATTTTGAATGTCAGCAACAATATAAGATTGCAAAATCACAGCTAGAGAAGAGATGGCAGATTGAATGGAGGAGGAGGAGGAATCCCAACGAGTTACGCTGTTTTGCTTGATATGATATTGCTGCACAACACTCTCACAACCCTGTTGTGAAACTAAACGTGACTAGGTGAAATAGTGATTATGACACTAAGCATCAAAACCTGGCTGCCAGCCAGGCAGGTTTGCAACAAAATAAAACTGTGGTACATAAAAGTATTTTATCTCATGTTTCATTCATCACAAAAGCAATGGCTCAATGCATAATTTTACTTTATACTCAAATTTAAGACAACCCTCCATTTTCAAAGGCTGACATTTAGAATAAAACCTCATCTTAAATTTGAGTAAATATGGTACATACTATGGAATGTTTTGTACAACACAAGCAAATATGGCAAATACATAATAGGCATTAAAGCTGTTAATGTACCTCAAATGTTAACTTATTTTGATCCTGGTCTGCAAAACTCCACATCTTTGCCACTACGTTGCATAGGTAATCTTCAACAAACATTATTGTAGAACTAAACCTGGCTCTTACAGCTTCTTTATTGTGGTCTGGAGTCTTGTTACTGTCATAACTTTAGAAATGCACAAATCATTAACATTTGAAAATCTAAATAGCTCATTTCATTGGTGTTTCCATTAGACAAAACTTTCAATTTTATTCTTTTCCCATACTTACTCATGAATTGACATTTTTGGAGGAATCTCCGACCATAACCTGGCATATTTTACTGGAGTTACTGGCTCTTGAGGATCTCTATCTACATGAAGGTGTAGCATTAACCTACAAAATGAAGCCCTCAACTCATATGGAACTGTTTCATCTGCCATACACCTGAAATAAAATGGAATCTAACTCACTAATACACAACAATATTATCATACATAAGCCTCAGTGATGAATTAAACCAAAAGTAAACTCAAAATTAAAATCTATTGCAATTTAAAGACAGAATCATGACTACTCTATTATTTCTCAAAGTATGCATCATAAGAGTTACAAATTTAGTTTGATAGTGGTGATATAATCAAGTATGACTGAATGCTTATGCATGTTTAATGTAACAATACAGATTACTCACTTCAAAATGAGATCGATATCCAGATGAGGTGACAAATTATTTAAGGCCAAATATTGTCTGTTCAGGCACATGTTGGAAAACAAGTCTAATTGATGTCTATAGTAATCTAAAATGGCCTGATCTTCTCTTGTTCCTACTTTAGCCCCACGTGAGAGCTCCCCAAGAGACATGGATTTCTGAGAAATAAAATATAAAAAATAAATTAACATAATTCAATTCATGATAGGTTATGCATGATCATTGCAGTTGCATTAGAAATACAGACTAAAAATTATAATTTTTCATTATTTAAACTGAGAAAGAAATTTCAAGAAGAAAATCTGAGGAAGAGAACTGGGCAATATGGCGGCAATTAGAGGACTTACAGTCCAATTTCAAAGCTCACTAAAATGGTTTAAAGTGCATCATTTTTGTCCTTATATTTGGAGATTAATAAAGGTAAGAAGCACTTCTCTATAATGTAGAAGATGTGTGCCATGATGTTACACCAAGGCTACATACAAATCAAGATGAGCAGCTATGAATGGGTAATGCTCTACAATTATTCAATATACAGTGAAACCTCAATTTTACACCATTGACAGGGCACCTAAAATAAATGTAAAATTGAGGAAAGTGTAAAATCAGGGAAATGAAGATTATGTAACATAAAGTAAAATGTGGGTTGCTTTATATCCTAACTTTGGTAAAATATACATTTGAAATTGCAAATAAACTAAGTTACATAACATTTTATTTCTTTACCCTGTCAAAAAGTATGATACGTGTTCCAACATGCGCATCAAGTTGAACTAAGATATTAATTTTATCACTAATCATAAATACTTTCCATTTTACTTTATTATCCATATTTCAGGCCAAAAATTAATTAATGGATTGCCACGTTTACAAACAACGCCAAGCATTGTGTAGATGTCGTCGACTTCCTACTAAAATGACCGATACATAAATGGATTACAGCGTTAACCTATATACAATGCCTAGCATTGTGTTGAAATAAACTTCCTACAAAAACAAATGGCTGCAACTAGGCAAACGTAACGGTGGGCATGAAGTGTGTTAGTTTATTCAATTGGCCGATAAATGTATTGCCACGTGGGGTTGCAAACATTTCTTATGTAAACATATTTAAACATGAGTTTGACAAAGTTACAACTAAAACTATTGAATAAAGCCTATTTTTAACCTTGAATACCAGCGGAACACCACCTGTGCTTCTTCACATTTTCCGAAACAGAAAATTGAAAATGTAAAATCAGGTGAATTTCCGTTGTCAGAACTCAAAAAATAAGATGCAGATTTAGGAGAAATGTAAATTCGAGGATACATGAAATTGGATAAAATTTTACACTGTTCTTATGAGCATTTGGCCGGGGCCAGACAAAAAGTGCGCAAAATCAGAAAAAACGTAAAATCAGAAAAAAACGTAAAATCGGAGAGTGCAAAATCAAGGTTTCACTGTATTGTGGATTTCAGTCTGAACATGAATGAACATGAAAAAGCGCATATGAATGCACTTGTTCAAAAGGAAAACAGTGCACAAAAGCTCGGCTTTATTGGGACAGGAATATAGGATGTTCATCTTGTTCAAGAGTGTGCACATCAACGTTTTTACCAAAGCAGCTTTTAAAAATTAATAAAATACGTGAGAAAACTCTCTATACACTGAGTTTGGGTATACAACTAGAATACCAGAAACAATCAAAACACGATTTGTTTGCAGGCAGTGTGAACGAAGCAATGAACAAGCATATAAACACAAGCATAAATGAATGCTCATTTGTGGCTACTTGTCTTGGTATACAGGAAGCTTAAAACAGAAGTTTTGGCAATATAATACCCATAAAGAGTAGTCGCATATACACAGCAGATTGAAAGACATTTTCTGCTCATATTTACATTTTTACTGTAGATAACATCTATTTAGCATTGCCAGATATTTTCTCAATTCATGTTAACATTTTCACTATACACATTGCATTTAAAATAGCTGAAAATTACAATATTTAAGGTAAATGAGTAAAAAGTGGATTTCATGTAAGTATTACTATCCTATATACGAGGTCTGACAATAAAGTAATGAGACTGATGCGAAAAAATTTTTTATTGTCTGTTGATCAATTACAATGTGGTCTCCTTCAAAGTAGTTCCCTTGTGACTGCACACACTTTCGCCAATGGTCCTGCCATTGCTTGTAGCATTTCTGGAACGCATCTTGTGCAATGTTGTTTAAGGCCTGGGTTACGACCGTTTGGATGACTTCTGTTGATTCAAAATGACGTCCTTTCACCACCGATTTGACTTGTGGAAATAAGGAAAGGTCGCAAGGTGCGAAATAGGGCAAATAAGGGGGCTGCGGCAGCACCGTAGTGTCTTTGGAGGCCAAAAACTGCCCTACTGACAGTGCCGCATGGGCTGGCGCATTGTCATGATGGAGAATCCAGTTTTTCGCAATGTTTGGACGAGCCCGAACGACTCACTTTCGCAATCTTTCGAGAATTTCTGCGTAGTAATGTTGATTAACTGTCTGTCCAGGAGGTACCCACTCTTTGTGAACAATGCCCTTGGAATCAAAGAAGCACACGAGCATGCATTTCACTTTTGACTTGGACATGCGTGCTTTCTTGGGCCTTGGTGATCCCGACGAACACCACTGCTGAAAGCTTGTGCTCTTGACATTGCCTCTTCTCCAAAAGCCTGCTGAAGCTTTCCATACATTGTGGTGGCTCCTTCACTGAGTTTCACACAAAAAATGATGGCATATTGCTGCGCGATGTTCCGCGTTTCCATTTTCCTGACAAGCCGCACAAACATGTCCTCATTCATCAAGCAACTACTCAAGACTGAAGGAACGCAGGATGGGGGAAGGATCAAGGTTAAACATGGTCTGTGCTAGCAGGCTGCAGCATTGCCAATACAGCAGGAAAAAAATCAGTCTCATTACTTTATTGTCAGACCTCGTACAAGTAGTTTTTCTGATAAAATGTGCAACCGTATTGTGAATAAGTTAGGTGATAGCATAGAGAAAGTTCTGAGGAGACATAATCATGTTGCTCAGTGGGTCTACAGAGTTGAAACCAATGTGAGATGCTGGAGGCAAAAAGATAAGTTGCATGCATGTTCAAGCAAAATATAAAATTTTGCTATATTTTGATATTTCAGTAAAATGCACTGTTAACATGAAAGGTAATAAAGACATGAAGGTATTTACTACAAGGTATGAAAAGGATGTGTATCACTTGCATGGCTGAAGGGCACAAATTTCCACCATAAGTTGTTTTTAACAGAAGATGAAACCAAAGAATGAAACTTCTCTGAGAAATATGACTGTGTGCAAAAGTAAAGATTAGATGACTGAAGACATGGAAAATAAGAGGATATGCTTTGGTTGGCAACATCAACCAAGGCTTCTAATGCTTGATGCCTTTGCGGGCATTGAACCAAAAAAGTAAAAAAAATTTCTGTAACAGGTCAAGAAAGATTTGTTTATAATTCCAGGATGTCTTTTGCTCGGAACTCAAATTCCCACAGATAACATTTAATAAATGGTGGTTAGATTCCCAAGCCAGTCCACAAAAATCTCTTTAACATACAATTAAACTTAAATATTGTAAATTTGCAATGAATAACAGTATAAAATAATACTGTTGTAAATACTTACTTTGTATTTTATTATCATCCTGATCATTGAACAAACAATAAACCGAGTGAGAGTGCAATAGACCACTGTGTCACAGAAAATCCCATGGAGAGTAGTTGCTATGCTCTACCGTCACATGTAGTTCCAGAGAGAAATGATTAGCTCACAGGCGTGAGTTGGCAATGGTATGCCTGATTTATTAAAATATTAATAACTTATGGATTTTCATTTGTAAGTACAGACTTTCACAAGTTGGGGACCTCCTGTACATCCCATATCCGAGTTGCTCGATTATTACGATCATTGGATCCAATTTTATAAAATATAAATAAGAATAATGACTTTAAAAATCATTTACAATACCTCTCGATTGTTCCATAACAACAAAATTTCCTCTTCTTCAACAATTGTAAGAATTGATTCCATTTCACCTCCACCATCATCCAATTCAATTCCATCTTCAACTTCCATTTGCGTTTTCATCATCCTTAAAACAAAAATCACATTTCAAAGTTTTTGATTTCACTATCACTTCAAAATGCACCACCATCATATTATCACATTCTCAATAAATAATTACCTGGTTTCAATTAAAATATCAGAGTTCTTCACACTGAGCACACTCTTACAAATTAACTCCTGGGTCACAGCAATTGCTTTTTTATTTGAAATGCACAAATCAGACAAATAATCTAAAAATCGAGACTCCCAATTATACATATTTTTCCTAACTAGACCAACAAAAGTTTCAATTTCAGCTGCTGTGATGTGCTTTTCAAGAAGTTTTCTGTTGTTATGCAACAATGCAGTAATGGTATCTTCTGCCAAGATATCATATCCTATTTGTTTTTGCATGAATCCAAAATGCTTTGCAATGTACTCCTGAAAATATAATAAGAAAATGAGCAAAAATTATCAAAATCACCACTCCTATGCTATAATATGACAAATTTTATACTATACCTGATTTTTACGATAATCTTGCTGACTTAGCCTAAGTATCCTATAACACAGCCTGAACATATATTTATAAGGGGCATGGCGTGGGTCATTTAATTCTTCTATTCTTAAGAATGGTCCTTCCCCTTCTGCAGATTCCAAGAATGGTGCTTGAAGTATTTTAAACAACTGTTTCAGTATATACTGTTCTCTTAATAGCTTTTGTCTATCACGATTGGGATTGGTAACACTAAGTTCTAAAGCTTCTGATTTATTCTGTTCATTTTCTTGTCCAGCAATGAAGTAAACTATATCTTGAAGTAAACTGGTCACCGCTCTTAAAAAGAAATAATAAGGTAATTATTCAGTTCAAAATTCTTTTGATTTTTTGAAAACATAGGAAGAAACTTAAATTGAGACCAGACAAGTTAAAAATTAATCTCATTTAAACAAAATTAATACACATAATAGGTGCAATTTAGAGCAGTAATAGTTATTACCTTCTCTCATTGTGAGATATGGTTCCTTTTTCTAGCTTAGTGGATACTGAGGCTAACACTTTGCATGCATCATTTGCAAAGTCCAAATCCCTAACTTCAGTTGGTGAGACTGATATCAACGCGAAAGCTTCTTTGTCTTCTTTAATTGTTGCACATCCAACCTAAATAAAAATTTTAAGAGTAGCAGTTAGTTTGATGTTGAGAATACAGTAAAAATAAAAGAATGAAATCAACTGAAGAATTCCACTTTGTGAAACTGAATTTTGGAAAAACTTTCATTAGGTCTCTATGAGTTAAAACCAAGGTCGTACTTATTTTTATGGTTGCATTTTTACCAAGTTGTATAGCATTTATTAACAACTTTTATATTAACTTACTGCAAAAAATATATATAGGTAGGTATATATGTAGGTAGGTAAGTTTTAAGACACCACAAATAATGTCTAATAACTTGAGAACGACTGCATTTATTTTAGCCATTCTATCAATTATTAAAAGAGTGCCACACATAAAGACTCTTATGTGTAATCACTGTGCAAAATAATGACCCGAGCTCAATCCAGGGATGTTTAATTGCCCCAATTGGATACCATGGGCGGAGACTTTCTTGAATTTTTATCTCCTAAACTATCAGTCATAATTATATGCTCTTGCAGACTTTTTTGTTGCAAATTTTGTCATCTATCCAACTAAATTTATTAAGCGATACCTTACAGATCAGGGGTTCTTAACCCTCTGGTACTCGCGCTGGGTAGATTTCTACCCCACCCATCACATTTTATGACGGTTTCCCTTTCGTTCGGTTTTCGCTGGCCCCTCCTTTTCAGTAGCTGGAATGACATATGTGTGGAAGGTTTTTAGGCAAAAATCTGTAGTATTGTGTCGACCGTTTTTGAGTAAGGACGCTTTTTCTTAGACGGCGTACGGCGATCTGAGACGGACAACTGAGATATATCTCCTTTTGTGGAAAATATTGTTGCTGTTTTGGAGAATTAGTTTTTAATACAACAATTGCTGATTTTTTATAATTCTGTCCCATCCTGAACAACTTTTAAAGGATAACTATTTTTTGAGGTGAGTAAAAAAACTTTTTTTCTTTTCACTTTCTCTCCGCATAAATAATATTATTTATAGTAAATACTGAAAATTTTATATACTAATAGTTTCACATTAATTTATTCATACTTTTAGATGTCAGGTTTGAATACAGAAATGGATTTTCAGCAAATAGCACTTCTTTTAGACCAGTCATCAGATGAAGAAATTTCTGATGAAGATGTGGGATCTTCAGAAGGTAGCGCCAATGAATCGGAGCATGCTACAGACACAGAACAAGAAATTTCCGATTCAGAAATTGAGGATTTGCATGAGAGCGAGGAAAATGTTTGGTATGGAAGAGATACTACTACGAAGTGGAGGAGAGAGGAACCATGCCGTAACGTAAGAAATCCTGTTTATAACATTGTATCGCAAGCACCGGGCTTCAAGGGGGTGAAAGATAGCGTGAAAACCCCTCTTGAATGTTTTGGTCTAATGTTAAATACGGACATATTAAAACACATTGTAAATTACACTAACATCCAGATTGATAAAACAGCTGAAAGTTACTCTCGTGAAAGGGATGCAAGACATACTGACGAATTAGAAATCGAGTGCCTCTTCGGTCTTCTTATTTTCGCGGGAGTTTATAGATCAGGTCGGCAAAATGTAAAAGATCTGTGGGATCAAAGTGGACTGGGCGTTGAAATTTTTCATACTTCAATGAGTTATCAAAGATTTAGATTTCTTCTGCAAAGCCTTCGATTTGACAACATAAATGATAGAGTCGAAAGAAAGGAACTCGATAAATTGGCACCAGTAAGGGAAGTTTTCGATTTATTTGTACAGAACTTCCAAAAATGGTACATGATAGGAGAATATGCGACAGTGGATGAGACTCTTGTTGGGTTCCGGGGACGGTGCTCCTTCAAACAATATTTGCCAAGCAAGCCCGCAAAGTATGGGATAAAAATATTTGCCCTGGTAGATGCAAGGGTCTTTTACACCTTCAACCTGGAGATATACGCCGGATTGCAGCCACATGGTCCTTTCAAACTAGACAATACGCCGAGAGAGGTCGTAAAACGGTTGGCTGGCCCAATCCTTGGGACAGGGAGAAACATAACAGCTGACAATTGGTTTTGTAGCGTTCCCCTTGCCGAAGATCTGCTTACGAAAAAAATAACGTTGGTGGGAACAGTAAGAAAAAACAAGAGGGAGTTGCCACCACAAATTATAAACACTAAAGGCAGAGAAGTGAAAAGTAGTTTGTTTGTCTTTAGAAATAAAATGACTCTTGTGTCATACATTCCAAAGAGAGGAAAAAATGTAATTCTAATGTCCTCAATGCGCCACCAAATAAGTATTGACGAAACAACGAGAGACAAAAGAAAGCCTGAAATAGTAACCTTTTATAATTACACTAAAGGGGGTGTTGACACAGCTGACAAAATGTGTGCCACATATAATACCGCAAGAAACACAAGAAGATGGCCACTAGCAATTTTCTTCCATTTATTGAATACAGCAGGAATAAACGCCTTAATAATATTCAATCAGGTCAATCACGAAAACAGAATGACAAGGCGAAAATTTTTGAGTGAACTATCCTTGCAATTAACACGGCTGTTCATCACAAAACGAACTACCATGAAAATGATCCCAAGACAACTAAAGAGAAAAGCTGATGTATATGGCGAATCTTCAACATCCATAGAAAAGCAGGAAAGATCTAGAAAGGGGAAAATCGGAAGATGCAGTAAATGTCCAAGAAGGACGTCAAAACTTCAAATTTCTGTGAAATTTGTGATAACTGGACCTGCATAAAACATTTGAAAAAAATATGTGAAGAGTGTTTTGAAAAAGTGTCATTATAGTTATATTTTTTAACTTTTATTTTTTATGCATTCTTATATTAAAAATAATTGTAATTTGTCTATTTTTACTGTATTACAATTTGAATTTTGCTATTGCACACCCTAAAGAAATGTGCAATATTTTTGATGTTATAAAACAATGATTTGAGGTTTATTATTTTTATTTTGCACTAATATTATTAAAATTCTGTAAATGTGTATCAGACATTTGAAAAGGAATCTGAGAAAAATGAATGTGTACGAGAAATCTGACAAAATGAGGACGCTTTCAAAAAAGAGGAATATTATAATAACTATACTTTTATAAACCTTTGTTTTTCATGTATGTCTATAATGAAAAGTAATTGTAATTTTACCATTTTTCAACATATTTTGTATGTTTTTGCGCCTAGAAAATGTATGTTCCGTATTTTTTACATTATAAAATATTGATTTAGGGTTTTGTAATTTTTTAAAAAGTAATATTATTAAATCTTGTTAAAAAACGATATGTTACTTATGTTTCTATTGAATTGGATTTCTATTTATAATTTTTTTTCGATGAATGAAATACATTTGGCAAACATAATCCAAGTTTTTCATCTGGGGTTAAAATCTACCCCGCGTGAGTACTCGCGTTTGAAAAACTCGCGCGAGTACTGGAAGGTTAACCTTCTGCAAGCCCTGCACCCCCACAGCGATCCATGGTAATCCCACACCCCACCAAAATTTTTTCAATGGTTATTAATTTTAATTTTTTTTAAGTATTTAAAATCAAATATATTTATTACAAACTACATTTTAAACTCAACCTTTACTCAATTCAAGACAAAATAAAATTGTAATACAGGTGAGGCAATGGTTAGGCACCTCACGAAAGTGGCTCCAGCATTTTATTATAATGGAATCCTATCTAACAATTCCATAATAGTTTTCAAGATTGTTTCTTTTTAAACAATTTTTAATGCTGTATTCATCTTGAGCTTCAAAATAACCATAACTTCAATAGACACAAGACAATTGATAAACTACTTAGTTATAATAACAGCAAAAAATGTGGCAAAAACTGATGTGCATTCGTGATACATAAGCAATCATACTCAGTGATTAATCACTACAGTAAAACCTCTATCCTATGAACTCCCTTAAAGCAAAAAACTCCATATAACGAAAATTATCGCAGGTCCCGAAAAATCCACTAATAAAACTATATAGAAAACCTCTATATTATGAATATTGTACGCGATGTTGTAAAGCAGAAATCAATGCCAACTATGCAGATGTTATCGCTGTTATTACGACCTCACCTGAATGATTCAAAGCATAGTATTTGTTGTAATTTCGAGTGATAAGGAAGACAGGTAGACCTCATCTTTCGTGTATTTCGATCTTTCTCAGTTCTGCATTTGCGACCACTTTTCTTTCGCAGAAAAGGCTACGCAAAATTTTTAATGTGTGGAATGAATCACCTTTTCCTCACATTTTCTCACATAGTCAGGCCTGAAAAAATATTGTTGCGTTATTCTAATATGTAAGAATATTTATGTAAGTGCATTAGTGTAATATATATGCATACCTAATTTTTTTAAAATAGATACACGTCTTATATATACACTTTTAAATATTTTTGGGATGCAATCTTCCCATACTATTGTGGCTCTTCACATGTGAAAAGTTGCAAAATATAAGCTGGTATCACAGTTCAGGAGCTTTCTTTCTTTTTGATGACAGGGAAGTCCCGAGGGGAAAAACTTAACTCTCAATTCTTGATCCTTCCTATTCAGGATCACTGGGTATTTGCTCAGGTTTGACGTAGTTCAAATGCTTAAGCCTTGCATTTTACGCATCATTTACTATTGGTAGAGTTTTGTGGAATTTTTCAGGAATGTAACACCCAGAGAAAGATGAGGTCTGCTGTATTTGAAAATTAGCCCCTGCAAGTTAGGCAACCTCCGCTCATTTTACTCAATTCTACTATGGAACTAGGGGCAGCGTGGCTCATGGCCGCCCATGTGCAAGGTTCTCATTGGCTGCCCTTTTTAGGCATTCTTTACAAAAATTAAAAAAAACTCCTTATGGTATGATAAATTTCCATAGCCAATAAATATGTAAGAATATACAGCATATTATAATACAATCCGCATTACTATTAAAAATACTGTACCTCGAATAATGGGGTCCCAGAAGTTCTCAATTATTCAAGTATCAAGTGTAAATTTTGCAAAAACCTTTACTAAAAATTACTTGAAAACTGATTTCCGATAAAGAAACACTCCTTAAAAGTTATAATATTAAACTGGGACTCCATAAATTGTTCGGTATTACTACAAATATTAATATCGTGGGGCCCCCCATTGATATTCGCACCCAGTCCCACTTCAGTGCTTGGCTGACTCTGTTATAACCAACAATAATATGCTAATATGCATATATGATGAATCTGAAAAAACCTCCATACAAAGAACTTCCTTTCAACAAAGTGCCAAAAACTGGGTCCCTTCAATTTCATTATAAAGAGGTTTTACTGTAATAGGAGATACTTCTTTATCAGTATCTCTCTAGAGTTTTTAAATGAAAATGCAAAGAATAATATAAAACAAAATACATGAAATAATAAAAACTTGAAAAACTAAAAATGAAAAAAAAATCCTCACCTTGGACATAACAGGTTTTTCTTCATCTTTATCTATAGGTATAGATGTACTATGCACCCATGTGTTTGTACAGAGATGATGTAACCTGACATATGAAGACTGTGGAACCAATGAATCTCCTCTCGTCAGAGTCGTAGGGTCCAATTCAAAAAGAGATGCAATCTCGTTAGAATGAGGAACAGATACTAAATGATACACCGGTCCTCCATGGGGATCTGAGAAAAAATACATGAGAAAATTAATTTAAAAGCCTGATAAGATTTCTTTCAACTAACCAAAATTACATATTCAATTCGAAAGAAACAAATTCTCAAGAGGTAGAAAGAAAATAATTTTTAATTGTTTAAAATAAATGGACAGCAGGGCAAAATGATACAAAGAGCTTCAGATTTTAGCTGTCTGCAAACTGCCTTTTAACATTTTCATTTACAGATATAATGCAACAAATAATGCACTAGCACACAGGGGCAATGACAGCCAGCACGGGCCATGACAGCCAGCACGGGCCATGGGTCAACCACATTGCCGCCCCCTCCCCTTATGTTTTTGTAAGTACCGAAGTCGGTGCTAATCTCCCAGCCCAGGCCATTTGAAGGGCCATGGGCCACAGGGCTGTGGCCCCTTCTGCCCCCCCTCTCGGTGGCCCTGTTGCCACAATGAAATGTAATCCTTAGTCTATGGTTGTGGTATGGAATTTCAACACGTTGTAATGTCATTTACCTTATAATGTTACATGGGCAATTCAAATTGTTACTTGAAGCTGTCATTTTTCAATATTTTCTATATTTGGAAAAAGTCTACATTTTGAGAGAATTTTCTTTTTCTTATACAGGTGAGCCCACTTAACACGGCCCCAGCCAACACGGATTCATTATAATGTGGATTTTATTTCAAATTAATTTTTTTTAAAAGATATACGTATATCTTATGCACAATGCGACCACAGTAAAATATTTTATGAATTTTTAAATTTTGTACTAATCAAATTTCATAAAGTATCCTAAATATTGTGATATTACAGCATTGTGTTGAATAATATTGCATCGTCTGGTAGCCAATTTCACTCTTTTCCCTGTAAATTTCATAGGTCTAACACAAAAAATATATCTATATCTATTATATAATTTTGATCTACATATGAAAAAAACATGTGGTATGCGTGGAGGGAACTTAATGTTTGAATGCTTATAATGTATAATAATATATAATCAGTGAAGACCTGGAAAAAAAATTAAGAACCGACTCTCTAAAAAGAAGGGGGTTACGAAATTTGGATAACGGTGGCAGGAGGCCTATATGCCATGGGACCCATATCGCTCTAGTTTAGTATTACAGTTCCACTAGCTTAACAAGTGTTCTGTTCGTATTATATTCCATTTCATACACAGTCGGCAATTGACTATCAGATTGGGCAAAATGTACTTGAAAGGACAAAATCAATAAATTTTCATATTTTCTACAAATTTAACAACCGGCTCGCAAATTCTGAGAAAAATTAACAACAGGCTCGAGCAAGCTGGCGGGAGCTGGTTTCCATTCATCACTGTATATAATGATATATAAACTGCAGAAAACCTAACACGCACTACTATGGGTGTGATCTATAAGCGGAGATGCAAGAGCATCATCGATCAGTGCATGACTTTGTTGGAGGAGCACAATGACTTCACATGAGTGAGTGCTGTGACGCGGGGCTGTGACGGACTATTTGAATGCCACTGACAAATTTTACGTAATAAGCACAAAAAGCTAAACAGTCGACCCTGGACTTTTTTTAAGTAAAACTTTGTAGGTGTTCTGAGAAATATTTTGAAATTATGTAAGTCTACCACTAAAAAGCTTTTTTGTCTTACTGTTTACTAGGTAATTTTATAGTTTGTTTAATAAATTACATTCTAAAATTCTGGTAGAAACATGTCTTACATTGAATGTGGGTCCAAAAATATCATTTGGGAAGTTATTTCCCTCTGGGTGTCTAAAGGTTATGGTGTCCTGGCGAACACGCATTTTCGCTTAACACAGAGACCTCAGGAACGCATCCTCCACATTAAACGGGGCTCACCTGTACTTCTTTTACTTATCAACCAATTTTGATAAAATTTGACAGAGTTATGTCTTTTTTTATAGGCCCCTAATATTGGCCTAAGCTGTAGCTTAGTTAGCATATAGCTTAACTCAGCCCTGCTCGTGTAATTTTTAAATCTTCTTTTCATATACAATTTTGAATTGAGGAAAAATAATCTCTAGATAAGGTACAATGCCTCAAGCAAATTAAAGTGAAAGAACTGAGCCAAAGGCTACAGTGGAGCCTTTCCCCCATATTAGTGATTTAGTTGACAAATGCAAAGCTGAAGATAGAATGCTTATCCCATGAATATAAAACAATTATAGCATAGAAAAAACCATTCATTCATGTATCATTAAAAGTCCACCAATATTTTTCACAATCTTATTTTTAACATCATTTATATTAATATACATACTGATGCCTAAAGAGGCTTTCAGGTAATGTTTGTGTAATATAATGGCCCAAGTTTGACTCCAGGACCGTTTTGGGAACAGCTTCCATTTACTACCTCCAGGTATGGTAGCACTTCTAGCAACAGGAAAATGTAATGCTGTTCCGTGCTGGCAGTACTAAACACATGCTTAGCCATTTCATTCCTCCATTTGAATAACATGGGAATGTGTGCAGCAAATTTTTTTTTTTAATTTTAAAATTACTTAAAAAACCATACAATCTTGGGACTTGAACCAAAGAATGTGTAGAACAGTGGTTCTTAACCTTTTCTGGCAGCGACCCAAATTCTGGTCGCAGCAACCCATGTCCTCCAATACTTCACTTGAATAAATGATAAAATAAATAGGAGTTAAATAATTAAATGAATTTCCACTCAATCCATTTGAATTGAGCAGGTTTCTAGGAGTAATGGTATGTTTGAATATAGGTAGCCACAGAAGACCTTAGATAAAAATAATTTGGCGATCCAATTTTGGGTCACGACCCAGGGGTTAAGAACCACTGGTGCAGAAGAATGAAAATTCATTTTTCCACTGTCTATTTTCAAATACTATTTGGTGCAAAAATTTGTTCTGAATGCAAAAATTGGACTTTTTTGATGTAATAACTTTTGTCATCAAGAGAAACCCCATTTTTTCTGATTTAGCAAAATTACGGACAGTGTATTGCATCCTATGAAGAATGCATATACAGCTATTATCTATAGAAAAGTTGTTTCAACAAATTAATTTTTATATTGTAATTTGTTATACAATGAATGCCATTTACCTCGAAGCTTAGATCTCATTTGATCTGGGGTCTCATCTTCATCAACCTCTGCTGCTAAGTACTGGCCAGTGGCTAAATGCTTAAACCGAAACAAGGAATTCCAATGTCCAGCTCCTCCTCTACATGGATCATGTTGAACAACCTGTTTTTATTTTAAGAAAATAAAGGAAGAGTAAAATTAAATTAGGGTCTAAATTATTCTTATATATTAAATAAAAATCACAAGAAATCCACAAAAAAGTTAATTATTATGGAAATGTAAGAATTTCAAAAATAATTAAAGATTTTGATAGATCAAAAATGTAGATGAAAAAATAAAAAGAAGGTAGCCCCTCAGTATAAAATATTTAAAGGATTACACCAACAGTAATATTTAGATACTATATTGTTATCTGATTATATCACTCACTATAAAAACAGGATCAGAAAGATTTTATTAAAATGTAATATACAATTATGAAACCACCATTATAAAATTAAATAAACTGATTTTTCAGAATAACCTCAAGGCTGAATACAAAGAGTTAAAGAGATAAGCCAAAGTTACACATTATTTCTCAAAAAATAAAATAATGAGATTTATAAAATATTTAGTCTAATTAATTGCAATAATTATGTTTTTGAAATACAGTAAAACCCCATTATAACGAGGGTTTCGGGAGACAGAATGTACACCCGCATTATCGGCAACCCGCGGTATTTCAGGAAATAATTTTTTAAAACGTGAAAGTATATGCTTTATAACAAATTTAATTGCAAAATACTATAAAAACTGATATCGTACTTTGATTTAAATGGATACCTTACTTTAATCGGTGTTTTTAAAATAGTCCGATATTTTTTTTGGCACGTTTACGAAGAAAATAAATCGTGGTAAAATTTGAACCAAGTTGTTTACGAAGAAAATAAATTGCGGTAAAATTTGAACCAAGTTGATTACAAAGGAAATAAATCGGTAAAATTCAAACAAAGTTGATTACGAAGAAAATAAGTCGGTAAAATTTGAACCAAGTTGATTATGAAGAAAATAAATCAGTAAAATTTGAACAAAGTTCTTTACAAAGAAAATAAATCGCTGTAAAATTTGAAACAAGGCTGTTTACGAAGAAAATAAATGGGGGACATGACTAGACCCGCGGTATAGTGAGGCGCATTATAACGGGGTTTTACTGTATATGTATTTTTCAAATTTCCACATTCCCTTTTTCTCAAGCAGCATGTTTAATTGGGAGTTGAGGGAAATACAATAATGGCAGAGAAATTTTTCCCATAATGTTTCAATTAAAATTTTAAAAATGACCAACTCAAGAAGAAAGGTTACCTCAACCTCCCAAAGAGCTTTGCTGCTTGTGGCTGAAGTGGCAGAAGTACGACCAGTAGTTCTTAGAAATACATGTTGTTTCTTTTTGTACTCATCCATCGTTAAAAACTTCTCTTGTTCAGCATGAAAGAGTCGAACCACGTCTCCGCCCTTTAATATTTCCTCTTGATTTTCTCTATGCTCCATGAAAAGGGTCACCTTCCATGATGTACTGGAATTGACGACATTTACCTACAAGCACACCAAAATTTGTCAGTTTTACATGAATCAAAGTGTATCCATTCCCTTTCTTTGTCATAAGTCACTCCATTTTAATGCCTAACATCAAACGCTGCCTCTATCCTGTTAAATGCCCATGCAAAATAGTTAGGGAGCCCAGGTGACTTACTAGCCCATTTAAAAAAATCTTTGCATGAAAACAATTTTGTGCTTTTTACACCCTTCTACCACAGAAACAAAACTATTAAATGTGCAATCCTTTTGCTTCATCAAAACATCATTGATTTGAGCACCAATTAATAAAATGTTAGGGAAAACTTTTATCCAATAAATTATAGTCTAAATGCATATCTAATCTACATTTATATATACAGAAATGAGAAATACAAATATTGGCAGATAAGCAGTTTTAGATATAGAACCTGGACAACAAAAGTCAATATCTCCAAAGCAAAAATAAATCATCAATATAATTTTTTAATAGCATGATTTGGATGACTAGTGAAAATATTACTAAATATTTTAAAATAATTATTTAACTCTATGTTGAAGATGGTACGAGAGTTAGAGATGGTGCAACATAATGGGCAAGGATCCTATTTGCTAATGCAAACTTTGACATGGGCATTCAACCGATTATATTAACCATTATATTTTTTATGAAAGATTATTTCTTTATATTAAAAAATTGAATTCCGTTAATCAAGTTTTATCATATCATTATTTTTTATAACGTGAAAATCAAAAAGAAGTTTTACTGCCAATGACAAAAACTAAATAGCTAAATAGTAAAATCAGGCCTGTGCAACCTACAGCCCACAGACCAGATCTGGCCAGTGAGAGCATTTTATGTGGCCCACAAAGCTTTGGTGAAAAAGCCATTTGTGATATTTAATACAAGCAATTTTATATTTGAAAATAAAAATTGTGGCCATAAAACTTTACTTGTTAGGTTTTTATGCTAAAAATTAGTTAAACTGAAGTTTAAATTTCATAGTAACACAAAATCTCTTGAAGTTTCAATGTAAACTCCTATCAAGCCCATCAGAACACTTACAACTTCTAACATAGCAAGCGAAAGCATTCACAAATGAGTATGTGGCTCATCAAATAAAAAGGTTGCACACTCCTGATGATAATAAAAGATGCTCATTCTTAGGAACACTCAACCTAAAGTCAAATGAAGACTAACAATAGTTTTCTTATTGACTAAAGTTGATGTGTTTTTTTAACTCACCGATGCAGTCATTGTGGTGAATTATTTCCTTTCCTTAACTTACTATAGCGGACTAAAAATATGTTTCCGCTACATTTCACAATTTTAATTTGCAAGGTAACTTCTGGACCATGAATTGAATATACCGATGTTACCTTACAGAAAGAGAAATTTGACAAAGGAATGATGGAAAAAAACTTAAGGGCATACAAATTCCTCACACCTGGTAAGAGTAAAAAAATTTTACATATGAAAATTTTTACATCATTACATTTGGTAGCTAACAAAAAGTTTTATTCTAAGTGTCAAATTTGATTAATTAAAAAATGTATGAAAAATTATTCACATATGGACATGATACCATCATTTATATGCACAAATTTTGGATTATCTATGCCTCAACAAATAATTATAAATAAAAATAATTATTGCAATTTAAAAATACAAGCAATGACAAGTGATCTAGTTTTGACTGTGTCAATAATTATAAATTAAGTTGACTATCTTATATATGCTTGATGGATTCACATTGAATAAGTCTTCATTTTCTAAAATAATGCACAGTGGTGTATGTTAACATATTTTTAAGAACATAAAAACAAACCTCTTTACATCCAGCATTATCAGGCAACTCATAATTTGCAGCTACATGTAGCACTTGTTGGCCAGCATTCACAGGGTTTAGAATAACTTTATCCCCAACTACTACATTATCTCCAGTGGAGCGCAGCTTGTAGAATGGTAAAATATAGAACCAGGAGCCTTCATTCCCATTGGCATCTAAATATACTCGCATTGCGTTTTTCTCCAGCAATGCAGGAAGACGTTTGTTTACCGTTAAGTACTTATTTGACTTAAGATGAAGAAGCTGAAAGAATGAGAAAAAGAGATAAGATTGTATGCCAAATGTAAATAAAGATTAACAGATTTATTAACAACATAAATAAAAAGCTTGTTCTATATGATGAAATTATAAAATTAAAATTAGAGAAAATAGCAAGTGGAGCTGGTGATATTCTGTGATAAAATTATAACCACAGAAGCAACAAATAGGAAAAATATAAAATAAAACCAATCTTCTGATTAAGAATGGGTTTTGAATAAAGTTCTAAAAATAACAATTTTTACTTTCATTAGAACAATAAGACTTGAGACTTATAGTTATATGTATAACTCTCCCTGATTACGGTGGGTTGTTTTTGATAGTTCACAGTAAATTAAAATTTTTAGCATAAAAGAACTGTACTTGTAATTATATAAAAATCAAATTTTAAGAGCTAGCCATTATAATTTTCAATCTATCTTAAGTCTGATTCTCATTAATTACCTGAACCACACTGCCATATTGCACAACAGACCCCAGTAACTTCTTATTTTCTGAGTCATTCTGCTTCTTTTCAATTTCAGCTGCATGCTGTTGAGCAGAATACCAAATTAGTAGGAATCACATTGTGCCTTTCTCCCATTATACATATTTATCAATTAGAACAAAAAAGAGAACGACAAACAAAAAAGAAGGAAAATTACACTTAAAGGGGTTTAAGAGTTTAAACTTTAAACCAATAACAAAATTTTCATCATACTGTACTATATGTGAAAGGTGTCACATTAATTGAGTTTTGCAACATATTAAATATTGATAGAAAATGCATGAAAATTGATAGAAACATGATTAAATGACTATAATTCAATATGACCAATATGGAGGATGCTCTTCAACTCATCATTCTATCCAAAAATGACTTTTTTACAGATTTTGAAAGTACTACTTTAAAGAAAAAGGTTTCTAATCAGGTACCACATAAAGAAGCTGAAAGCAAATAAATCTTATTGCCATGAGGGCATTTTACATGAAACCATAAACTTACATGAAGACGTTTGAGGAGGACAGCATCTGTTGCTGAAGTGGCACTTTGCTTGGCAGCCTTCCAAAATTGTTTTTGAGCTGAATATCTGTTCATGGGACATATTTTGAACAGGCAGTCTGAAAAGATCAGAAAAATCCATGTCAATACGGTTATATTCAAAGTTCTTCTTATATCCTAAGTAGCAAACACTATGCACCAAAGTCAGGGAATGAAGTAACTACAAAAACATTTATTTTTAACTCCTGGAGACTTGACTCAATTAAATCATAAATAATATTGGAATCTTGGATGAAAAATTATAATTCATTTCCACTACAGTCCACTAAAATTAATAGTAAAATAATCATTTAAAAATTACATTAAAACTGTTATACCTGTAGTAATAAAAAAATGACAAGGGTATACTGACATTTATCAATTTCTAAAACATATAATTGAGCTTTCACAATCCTGCATAGTATTACTTTTAAGGCAATCTTCATCATTATCAAAATAATTGCCCAGCTACATCACAATCCACATAAAATTTTATCATTTAAAGGGAACAGACAAGATTTACGATTTGCAAAATAACTTGCCTTTAAAAAACTTGTCATCAGGATTGGGAGACTGAAATATGATGCGGATATGCCAATGAAATCATAGCCCATGAATGTTTTAAAAGCAACTTTAACCAAAAATAATTTTAGGACTTTCACCGCTTAGCCTTGGTTGGGTTTGAGTATAGCTAAAAAAATCGAATAATGTATAAAGAACATCAATAATATAATTTCAAATAAGTATCCAATAGCCACGGTTTTAATAAATCAGTTTATTGTAATCCCCCGATAATATTCACTACGTATAAAAACAATCCACATTGTTAACATCAACTTGTATGGATTTTTAATTGCTCCTGCTCGTGTTCCTTAAGCTTCCAACTATTACATTTAGGCACATTAACGCTTTTTAATATGCTTTGTTTTCACTTTCAACCGATCCTCTAGCATAAGACTTCATAAGAAAAAATTTCACCAGAATGCAACTATATCCGTCTCGGTAACTACAGAAATAGAAAGGTCGGTGAATGAATACGTTGTGGCTCGGAATCCAAAAAGACTCCACCTACATCCCGCATAACCTGCACGTTAACCGCGACTCCAGGCCGGCCTCCGTTTTTCCTCGCGTCTCTTAAGTAAACAAGCACCGGCATCCTCTCGGGGGATTTTGCGGTGAAAATAGGAGGCGTCGGTTTGAGCGGCTCGGACCAGTTCCTCAATGCGTAGAGTAGACTCAAAAACCTTACGACGTCAGAACGCAAGATCCAACCAAATGGACCTTACGACGTAACTGGTACGTCAAAAAATTAACTCGCGAATTTCGAAAATTTTCCGATTCTATTTTCCATTGTTCTTAAAACGGATGAAAATAAACGGATTAAAGGGCTATTAACGGTTAGCCACTGTTTGGAGAGTATGTTGGCGTTCTTCTTTCCCCGGCGAAAATTTGCAAGTTCAAATCCCACTGATCCATTTACGCATCTACGTTTCTTTTGCAGCAGCTCGAACATTTTTTAAAATGAACATTAAATTAATTGCAGTTTTATTTAGCAACGGAGACGCATCCCTTAAAGGCAATAGAATACACTGTGAAAATGTTTGTTTGGTATAACCAACATCATAAAAGGGGTGTGAGGTATAGAATTGTTGTAGTTCGGTGTCAGTCGCGTACAAATCAAATTTTAGCTTATATCTGCGAAGTTTTAACAGACTCGCGCTAGTCTGAGTCCACCACCCACGAGCCGGAAATACCTAACGTGAATGTCGAAACGCATTCGATCAAACTGAACAGAAGAGTCATGAAAAATAAACAGGATCGATATTAATATTAATGCATAATGGTTATATAATTTACACGCGCTCGTTCCGGGCTTAATAAAAAAATTGTTTGATAAACCGAATCAAAATGATTCGTCAAAATTAACCAATAGAAAATATTTTGTTTCATCCTATAACTCCGTCTTATCTTCATACGTTTCCGTAAATTGTCTTTCAAATGTCCTCTTAACATAAAAACTGCATTTAAAATTCGTAAAAGCAGTTCGCATGATACGTTTGTTTCGGCGAAATTAGTGGACAAAGATTTTATAGCCAAAAAGGGTCGATCAAGATGATATTGCGTCTTCGTATCCGATTCTAATTAATTCGAAATAAACACGAATTTATTTTATGGATTTTAATAATGAAATATATGTTTTAAAAAATCGCAAGTTCAACACTCAAAATGAAGAAAACTGAAATAAAAATAATAAAGCGATAGATTTAATGAGAATTTAGGCGAATAAACGATATATAAAATTTCACAGGTAAATTGCGCCGAATAAGTATACGTGAATGTGTAATAGGATGGGAAAAGAACGAGTGATTTTTCACCAATTTTGAAAAATGAATATAACAAAAATAAAATATTTTTCATTAATTGAGATAACATCAAAATTCAAAATAAAATAAAATATGAACGGTTGAAAGTTTTATTTAAATTACTAACCAAACTTACATCAATTTTATAATTAAAAACAGTTGGTGACTAAGGCGAATGGATATTTAAATTCTTTTAAATTTTATAATTGCAGAACTTCTCATAAAATGCCGTATCAACGATGCTACCTTATCCATTCATACGGCTTACTTGGAAATGTGTAAAATAGATTGAAACAGATAATGATGGAACGAATCGAGAAGATTATTAGTTATAAATTAAATAAAATTCTCAACTTTTCAGAAGGTATTTCCTTTTATACTATGTCGATATCTCAAATAATAAAATAATTATTCAACTTTGTTTTTGGTACATTCGCTGTAGTGTATATGCTGCAATCATATTGCGAACAGGCAGATTAAATTGCAATGACTGAATTTATTTTTATACTGCCGACATGTTGGGTCTCTTAAAAGACGCGTAAGGAGAAGAACGTAACCAAAAATTATGGAAGGATATTTCCTTTTTTATTATGAATTTTCTGAAGTAGGCAAAACTTTGTACGTTTACGCGTCTGTTAATGGGATGGCCCCAATGACATTCATTAACGTTTTACACTCGTTTATCGTTGAAAAAATGAGTAATTTCCAACAAATGTCTCATTGCAAAAAATTACACAAACGAAATTTGCAATGCTGAAATAAGTTTCAAAAATTTAAACCATAATAATTTTCAACCTTCTCAAGCAAAAATAAAACCCGGAAATCTCACACCAAAATTTACATCGGAGGATTAAATCTCTTGCCATAAGTTAATAGATTTCGAATTTGGCTTCTGAATATACACTGTAATTATTTTCGTGGCTTTTCATAACGGTAGGTAATTATATTCCAAAACTTTTTTTTAATCTAGCAGTAGCTCGACAATAATAAACAAGCAGAAACTTTCTGATGGCAGGTAACTTGAATTAATGAAAGAATGATGGCGAAAACTCTTAACAAGTTGTGGAAGTCTTACAAACCTAGAAAGTTTCTTCATCTATCATCGTAAGTGTCATCACTGTACCATTACAAAGTTTTTGAGTTTTACAATGACGAGCACCTCCAGCGGAAAATTTTCAATTCAAGGAGATGATAAATAATTTTTCGATAAAACGTACAAAAATAAGGGGAAAACATCCAAGAGCTTTGGAGTATTAACAAACACAATGAAGAATAGACGCGGGAACCGAGTGATAAACCATTTTTACTTTCTCATATACTATTTTGAAATGAATTGATATTTTGACGAATATGCGCGCTTTATCTGCCACTGAGTCCGAAAGTTTCTTTCCCATAATTCCCTCTGCCTGTAGCTTGTGGACTGTAAGCGGCTAAGCAGTTCAACAGAACCTGATTAAGTCTTGTATTTTTACAGTGTATCCAAGAACTTTGAAATATAAAGAACACAATGAAAAATAGGCGCGGGAACCGAATGATAAACCATTTTTACTTATAAAAGCCTTTTTGAAATGAAACATTGAGCAACAATGGAAGGTGGTTTATTCTTGTCGATTTTGACAAATTCTCGATTTACTCAAAAATCACTTCAAAGAATTTTGAATAAAATTCGTCTAGTTGTATAAATGATATCACATTAGTATTTCTCAAAATATAACTATAGAGCATTCGGTGATATTAAAATATAACGAGTTATAAGCCCACCGCTAAGCTGACCCTACATTGATTGTATGAACAAGTGATATTATTGTATGGCGTAAAATCGTTCGGATGAAAAAGTTGTGCAACGTATATACTGCACCGATTTTTTTTAGAAAACGCGCAAACGCCTTTCAAATTCCATCGAACCAATAACCTAAAAGGATAATCTCCGAGTAAAAAGTAAAAAATAACTTTGGAAAAGTTTCACTTTAATTTACTTTGGATTAGAGGATAATCTCGCAGATTAAGGGACTGTCGAACTCGTTTTATGGCTGAAAACAAATAAGCACTCGAGCATCAAAAATCGAAAAATTAAGTACTGTGTAACCTCGATAGAACGACTGCGGCATTCATTATAGCGAGCGAAAATACCGTCACCGTCAATTTTTTAACGGACTTTAATTATTTATCGGATATTACGAGTATTCACGAGTATTTTTTTGATTTTTTTTTAATTCTCACTATATCGAGGTGTTGTCTTAAGAGGTATCTCCAATAGCCATAGCAAAGTTTGAAAAAAAAACTTAATTTTTAAATTTATGATACTCGAGTGCTTTTTTTTCAAATACCATTTTTGCGCAAATGACGGAAATGAACCAATGGAAATTTTTTTCTCCTCCGAATAAAGCCTTCTGTCTCGTCTTTAACCCTTAATCCAGAGTAGTTTAAGTACCCCTCGAAGGTTATAACTATTTTTTTCGATTGGAGTTTATGTGCCTTAAAACTCTAGCATATAATAAGAAAACAATCTAGACCAAGAAGAGACATAATCAATAATGCTAAGAGCGATAAACCGTCATTGTTACAGAGGAATGTTTGTAAAACATGGTTGTTTTGGGGGGTATGTGGCCACCCCGCGAGAATTGTTATGTTACAAAAACCGTTAAAGGGATAACAAGGTAAATACACTAGTGAGTATCTGGGGTCTACATAACCCCATGTTAAATTTCTCTGTTAATCATCACTTATTTAATGGATTACGCTGATGCACAACACTACGACCTAGGAGAGCAAAAAAATTATTGTTGAACAAAAATAACAAGTACATTTTTTGTTGTCTAATGGTTTATCAAATATCTAGCGGGGTCACACAGACCCCTACGCGCCTACTAAAGGGTTAAGAAACATCTCAGCGACTACGTTCAACCCAGTGGTGTCTTAAGGGCCCTGGCCCAGTAGGTGACGTGTGAATATAAACAACGCGGTTTTTATTGGTTATTTGAGTTATTACAATTATTATAATAAAAATTATAAAATAAAAAATTTTACATCAAAATTGCCTATTTATTAATTCTAACATTGTATTTTGTTTAGTTGTTGGAAATTACTAACATGGTAGTTAGATCCTGTAACCGGGCCTCACAATTATAAGTAGCAGGGGATCAGATACAAACATCTTTCGAGAAAATCGTCCTTTCACGAAGCAAAACCCAATCAAAGCTCGCGAGGAATGAGACTGCGAGACGTACGCCTCGCAGTGTGTCACAAGAACTAATATTTCAGAGGCATTTTTTCTCCTTTCTCGCGGAGACGTAGAGGAAAACGGGGAAATGGAAACAATTTTGAAGGAAGGGGAAAAAATACGAGTCCGATGAAAGTGACTACCCATTACAGCTTTCCTTATACGGAACTTCACGCCGCGGCATTTCACATTCGAAGACTCCAAGTCGGCGGAAAAGCGAAAAAAATGAAATAAATAAACACGCGTGCACATATCGGAAAACTCGGTAGCGATTCGTTAAAAACCTCTCTCACTCTCTTTTGTTTCTTTATTTTTATCGACCCTTTCGAAGCGGAATGGGAAGAAGTTAGATCCCGCGCCGAATTAAGTACGCGGGAAAAAAGACTGATAAAATGGCGCCCTTCTGACCTCCCATTTCGTTTCTTTTTTTTAACGGTTTAACTAGCGCTCTTGAACGGCGCGAACGTATGGCTACGACATGGATTGTTTGTCTCTCTCGAGTGACGGATGGAAAACTAAGAGAAGATAACACCCGCGGTATCGTTCACCGATAAAAAAACAGTACGTTTAAGAGCGTCTGGAATTCTTCTGGCCCCGAAATCGAATGAGCTTTTTTTATTTCGGTCTATCCCTTAAAACAGTTTCCACAAAAACTTTGTGCATTCTCGGAACACTTACGAAGATAAACAGGATTTCGCGCCTCTCCAACCGTGAAACGTAGTTTTATATTTATACAAATTGGTATCGCAAAATTTGGATGCACGCATTTTTGGTAATACATCGCAATAAATTTATTATGGCACAATATATTGTATTGAATTTTAACGACAATTTTCCAAATCGGTGATAAAGATTTTCACGGTAATTCAATCTCTTAATTGTTTTTTTGTATTATTCTTTTTTCATTTGTTTAGTTTCAGGTATTTGTTTTCTGTTTGTATGTTTATGTTATTATTTTTATTGTCATTTGTAATTCATAACGTAGGGTTAAATGTAAGAATGGACTATGTAGTCTCAATTTCGCCCGAAATAGTCGTCTGTCTGTCTGCCTGTCATTCGTCGTTTCTCTCACGCAGTATTTCGATGATAAGCCATTTCCCTCATACAACTTCAAGAAATTTAAGAATACGTTCTGTTCTAATCCATATCATTTCGGGTATACATCGCTTGTGAAGAGCAAAAAGATAATTACCAGAATACAGAATTTTTGAAAAGTTAATCCTTACGTTATTCATTGTGGTATTTTGTGTAAATGATGTTTAGCTGAGGATATGGTCAATATGACCTAATTGGCTGCATTATGATGTTTATCCGTAAAAAATAGTAAATTTGTGTCACAAAAAGTTCGCCAGGAACGTAAACCTTAATTTTACAGCAATGTACAGGGGTGCACCGAAAAAAATAAGCAATTCAAATCAGGGCCTATTTTAACGTGCAGCTCTAACAAGTCTGTGTAGTTCTGAAAGTCCAATATACAGTTGTAAAATTAATTTTGTGAAGTTGTTAATTTAAACATTATTTCTTATACTACAATTGGCAGCTACAAAAATACAATCTACTTTTAACTAACTTTTAATTACATAATGATTACTTTGTCTCCTTCATTTTTTTGTTAACTGTAAACCTGAAAATATTAAATGAAATTTGAAAATTTTAGTAGAAAGCAAAAACATTTGAAAATTATTGCATGTGTGCCTAAAATGTATTCAAAGAAGCCACACCCACTTTTCAAAAATGTTCGCCTGAGGTGCATTTTTTAAGCCGGCCGGTCACCAAGAGTGAGCCCTAACAAATTATTTTTGTGCAGCTCTAAAATTACCTTAAAATAGGCCCTGATTGAAGGATGTTTTACAACTTTTTAAAAATAAGCTACAGCACAGGGAAATAAAGCATATTAGAGAGAAGTATTATAAAGACACACAGAATTGCAACATATAAAAGAAAATTACTCATCTAGATCGCTTTAGAAACAGGTAACCTATTAGAATAATAACTATGATAGCTTACTTTTATGGGACAACCCTGTATATGCAAAAATATACGTCGCTATACATCGTTTTGTTATGAGTCGCAGTTTTCCAGAGCGCAGCTACGCAGTATAGCGGCGACTTGTTTGTAAAAATGGCATACGACGACAAAAATCTAAAAAAAAATTTACGGAGAAAATGTTAACGATATTTACGTAGAGTAGTGAAAATATGAATACCTCTAACGTTTAAAATTTGAATTTCCGATGGGTCATCTTTTTCACTTTCATATATGCTAAAATGAAGTTACCTATCTCAAAAAACATTCTAAATGGAAGAAAATTAAAATAACGTGTGTGATGCATTACAATAGGGAAAATTCGTCAAAGGCCGTCAAAAATTTATTGTTAAATAATTATAAACACATGACAAAATAATAGGAAATAAATCAAAATAGATAACGTTACCGTGTCACATTATTCCGCAGCCGTAATTGCGTAGAATTTCAATATCTCAAAGTAACATATTTTATTAAACTTGTGTGATTTTACAAACTTCATTCTCTCCATCAGATACCCATGGCATTTTTTAGCAACAGCAAATAACTAAAACCGTGGATAATAGGCACACGAATGCCATTTTTTTTAAATTGCCGGGGAGGATGAATACTGAATTTTTATAACACATTTTCATTCTAAATCAGTGAAAATGTGTGCCGATATGTGAGAGGAATGTGGCAACGCGATCGCTCGTTTCATTTTCATTTTCTGCGCGATCGCTCGTTTCATATTGATTTTCTGTCCTATGTCGTGTTTATGATAACTAAATAATGAATGTTTTACAGTCGGCCTTTCTGCTCTTGTACCGAATTTTCGTCCAAAATATTTCGACAAACGTAATCTACTCTCACCCGACTAAAAATCAGGAAATTTTTATATTTTAAATTCAAACTTTACTGTGAAATAAGAAATTTTATAAGTCAAGCGGCCAAGTTTATTCGGGTCCTAAACAGCACAAATGGCATTCTTCGCTCAGAAAAATATAATAAAACCTCTGGATAAATGAAAAAAACAGTACAGACTTCTATTGCTAAAATTTTAAAAATCGACTTCGCAAGTAATAAAAATATTTTTATTATTTCCGAGAATACCCTTTCAGTTCAATCGATCAATAAAAATCTTTTATGCAAGAGGGCTTAAACTATTGACAGAAATCGAGTTGTCGAAATACCAATAAGTGAACTGAAGGATATAATTAGGACAATTTACGAAATAAATCATCACACTATTTGTGAAACGGTGCAAAAAATCAGTACAGGCAGTTAATCAACACGAATTTGTCAGCGTATCACTGCACAAATCAATACGGTTAATTTCTTAATTTCTAGGTCATCTAAAAATATCTACCTTTCCGTAAAATTCCAAATGGAAGCATTAAATTCGCGAAACTCCATTAGCGGAGAAATGAAAATAAAGATTTATAAGGAAAAACCTACAAAAAAACATCCTCTTTTCCCCCTCCATTATGAAAACACCGAAAACTCTTTAGGGTACAGTAAAAGTACCCCATGAAATCACTCCGGCAGCAATCCAATTAACGGAATAATCAACTAATGAAACGGTTATTACGTGATTATTCGGAGTGGAGGCTGGGAAATTTAGATTATCCCTCATAGCGGATAAAAGCCAACTCCCTCGAGTTATATCATCCATACTTAATTGGTTCCTATTAAAGAGGAAATCCTATCCGATTCGAAATCCCATATTGGAACACGTACAGCGGACACCCACCACGTAACACGCATTGTCAGTCACTCTTAATCGACAATTCTACCATCGTGAAGGGTCTTAAAATACCATAAGATGGCGTAAAAGCTCACGTAATACAAAAACATCCCTTTCTGACTTCTATTCCGTCCTATCCGTCTTAGTAAAAGCAGTTTCCAGAGCACGTGGGTGTCAGAATGCCTGGACGGATAAGAGAGGGAGTTGAGGAGAGAGCATTACGCCGGAAGAAAGAGCAAGGAAAAAAACAGCAGGCGAAACGGAAAGATGAGAAGGGAAGATGAAAGAGGAAGGAAAGAGGAGAAGGGGAGAGAGGAAGGGAGACGAAAGAGGAGAAGGGGAGAGAGGAAGGGAGACGAAACGGAAGGATGACGAAACAGTGGCAAGAGACAATAAGACGATGGATGGCAAAAAGATAAAGAGAGAGAAACGGGAGTGGGGAAGAGAGAAAGATACTAGGAGATATGTAGCGGGAGGGAGAGATTGGAAGAGAGGGAGGGATTGGGAGAGGAGTGGTAAAGAGGGAGAGAGAGAGAGAGGGTGTGGGAGGGGGAGAGAGGAGATGGAGGAGGAGAGGGTGGAATAGAGAGAGAGACTAGAGAGGCGGGGAGAGACGTGGAAGAGGGAGAAACATACAGAGGAGAAACGGAAGGAGAGGGAGGGAGATAGCGAGGGAAAAGAAAGGGAGAGGAAGAAAGTGGGGGAGGGAGAAAGAGGGGGAGGAAGGAATAGAGGGAGGGAGGAATAGATGAAGGGAGGAAGAGATAGATAGACATCGTCTTTATTTCTGAGCGAGATTGAGACTGGACAGTCCCTTCTACCATCTAACCCATAGAGGGAGAGAGGGAGGGAGGAAGAGAGAGGGACGGAGAGAGAGAGGGAGAGAGAGGGAGAAAGAGAGAGAGGGAGGAAGAGGGAGGAAGAGAGAGAGGAAGAGAGAGAGGAAGAGAGAGAGGAAGAGAGAGAGGAAGAGAGAGAGGAAGGATGAGAGAGGAAGAGAAAGGGACAAAGAAAGGGAGGGAGGAAGAGAGAGAGAGACGAGGCAGGGGGAGAGGAAAATAGAGAAGGGTAAAATAGAGGGAGAAAGAGGGAGAGAAACGGCGAGGAAGAGAATGAAAGAGGAAAGGACGGGGAGAGGAGATTTACAAAGGGATAGAAAGGGAGAGAAAGATGGACATATGGCACGAGAGGGAGGGATAGGGAGAGTATAAAGGAGAGGGAGAGTGGAAGAGGAGTGGGAGAGGGGAAGTGGGAGGGAAAGGGAAAAATGGAGGAGGGAACGAAGAGGAAAATGCTGTGACATGGTGAATAAGTGACGTGTCCATCAAGGAGCGTGGGAGTGGAGAAAAGGGCGAGTAGGGAAAGAGAGAGAGGGAGGGAGGGGGGAGGAGATGAGGAAGATAGAGTGAAAGAGATTGAAGGGGAGAGAGAGGGGAGAAAGAGAGGCAGGAAAGGGAGAGGAAGGTAGGGAGGGTTGATGGTGAGCGACGCACAGAATGGACACATGCGAGGAGGGATATAGCCGGAGAATAACAGTGGGAGAGGTTTGGCGGAGGGAGAGCGTGGCGAGGGAGAGATGAAGAGGAATGGGGAGGAGAGGGAGGTTGGGGGAGGGGAGAAAGGAAATGGGCGGAAGAGAGGGGGTGGGGAGGAAGGGAGGGAATTAAGCGGAGGGTGGCGGGGAGCGGCGGATGAGAGAGAATGGATTGATTTAGCGAGGCTTTTAACATCACTCGGCGACACAACTGGCTCGCCCGAGACGAAAATCGAAAAATAATGAGAGTTGATTAAAATGGGAAGAAACGAAACGCCCGCGTCCCGTATCGAGCCTGGATTAAAACTGGGACGTTGAACAGTGTCGCTTCCGAGTCCTCCTCGGGGCGAGGAAAAAAAAATAACGCTTCAAAAGGGTTGATCGGATGCGGCGTGCGTGAGCAAACGCGAAACGTGGGAAATGGAAGAAAAATTCTTTAAAAAAAAAAACAGGAATCCCATCAATGAAATTACTTTTGCAAAATGTACGAACGGCTTATCTTCCGCGCTTGGTATGGGTTCAAGGTAACATCGCGTTCGAAACAAGCGAGGGAAGGATCGCGGAGAAAATTACACGAACCGCTTCTATTTTATTTTATTTTTGCAAAAACTATCGCAAATAAAAATTATCGCGCCCTGCCAAAAAGCGATAAAACATTTTCAGAATAAAAAATTCTATATTTAAAAAATAAACTCCCACGGAAAATAACTTCGGTGGCTGAGTTTTAAAATACGATGGACTATCCATTACCACAACGTTTCAACCACAGAAAAACCATAATTATTTGTAACATTAATTCTTCTGGAATCACAGTGGAACTTCTACATGTCGAACCGCAAGGGAAACAAAAGAATTCGACTTACAGAAAAGCCCGAGTTAGAGAAAAAAATTACACGAAAAAGATTTTGTCCTGTATAATGAATTCACTTCGAGTTATAGAAAACTCGAGTTACAGAAGTTCGACTGTATTAGCAAAGTTCTTCTGTAAACAATAATTACTCCCCAGCAGATGAACATGAATCCGCAAAATTTTTACCACATCTAGCTTTCGTATAGACCAGTGCCATTCAAACTTTATTTTTTGAATGTACTCTCCAGATAATTTCATCAACTAGTTGGTACCACCATATTGTTTCATGAAAACGAAATTGGCCTAAAAATTACATCAAAATCATCGCGCCGGAGTGGAAAAAATGTACCCTTACTCTGCACAGTTACCATATAGTTCGTTCAAGCAATTTAATGAAAATGAAAGGTGAAGTATACGAAGGATTGTGGTATTATGAGGTAACTAAGATAATACCAAGGTTTTGCTGGTACAACTTTCACATCCTTCTGGTACCACTTTGGGTATTGGTACCATACTTTGAATACCACTGGTATAGACCGACCTATCTTGAGAATTTGGCTTCTCCAGGTTGCAGGATTTTTTTTAGAGATATTGCCCAAGCAGGCAGACAAGACAGAAAAACCGACTACATTAGAGAAGCTCGCAAAACACTAAAAAATATTCCCATAATCTCGCAGGAAGCGAAAAAATACGCATCGTTAAAAGAACCCGTGAGATTAAACGCGCGCGATAATCACGCCTCGATGACAATACCTACGAGACGCACCTACGCGTGCCCCTTATCGCCCCCCCCCCCTCTCCACCCCCCCCCCCCCGTGTCACGCACGAGGAAACTTCGCAGGAGAACGGGTAAAGCGTGAGAAACGGAATCGGAGAAGGGAAGTTTATTTTCTAACGCGGGAAAGCGGATGAGGAAGAGAGGCGGAGGAGGTAAGAAACGCGCTAAGAAGCCTGAGCCGGAGATTTACAGATCCATCCTCCCGTACGATTTATTCGGAGGGAAAGGTCGGGCGGAGATGAACGTCCACCTTGCACACGGGTCACGGGTCAGGTTACATGGGGACCAACCCCACTCTCACCTCTTTCGCTATTTCCGGCCTCTCTTTTTCTGCGATCCTACGTCCTCCTCCCCTCGACTGTCCACGCCCTCTGACGCTATTGACGAGAACCCTTGGAGGCTCGACTCAACCGTAATGTATAACGTTTCAAACTCGTGTCGAGAATTAAGGGCGTCGAGGTGGAAAAAGCTCTTATTAGGAACGAGTCCTTTTCATTGAACCGTAAATATATATTTGGACGTTACGTCAAAAAAAATAAATAAAACAAAACCAGATCCCATCTCTCGAGGAAGTGGCGCGCCCTACTGAGCGACATCTGTATTCGAGGAGGTATTTTAACGGAAAAAGTGGAATTTCTATAATTCGAACCTCGAGGGAAACAAAAAAACACATCAGACTCGTATAAAATTGGAGTTATAGAGGAAAAATAACATGAAAAATATTTTGTACAGTAAAATGAATTCGCTTCGAATTATGGATAATTCGAGTTACAGACGTTCGACTTATAGAAGTCCGACTGTACGTTAATTGTGGAAGAAAATAACATGAAAAAGATTTTGTCCGGCAAAATGAATTCGACTTATAGAAGTTCGACCGTACGTTAATTTTAATCGAATCGATCGATTTTTTTTCGCGCACGGAACATAAATCGCGAAGGGGCGCTTCTCAGGGGAGCGATTCACTCCATCGCCCTCGACGATGCCACATTGCAACATTACGAGTGAAGAATAGGTAGAAACGGAACGCTGAATGACACTCGTTTCGTTATTCGCAGGCATTTCGAATCCCTTGTTCAAACGGATGCATAACTCGGTGCGGTAAAACGTTTCGTTTTCTTTTTCGCAAATACGCATTAGTATCGAGCTTCAGCACCTTAAAAATTAACGATGTCCGCAATCCGCGCCTTTTTTCTATGAGCGATGCGTCACGCCCAATGGTTCACCTTTAATCTTCTCATACTTTTTGCGTATTTTTTTCTTTTCCGTCTTATAAATCGCAATTGGAATGCGGGAAGACATTTTGCGGACGTGACCGAGGGTTGTTCGGCGGTGTTTAAGTATATAACGATGACTTTGCAACGAGCCAACCGACGTGAGACCTTATCATCCGTCCTTTTCAGCATCAGCGTCTAAATACTTCCGTAAACTCGACGTTTTTCGCGAAAAGTCGAGGAAAACACGAACGAGGGAGCAGTCGAAGAAAATACAGGAGGCGTTCCGAGTTTCGACTACAAATCCAAATGTATACTGCTAAGTAGGTAGTTAGTAAGCTGAGTTAAACCGTCCAAATGCTTTTTTTCTGCCGACCTAGCCTCTCACAGTTCGTGCGTAGACGCAACTGTCGTTTGAGCTTCGTACAGTAAATCATCAAATTTAATTTTTAACGGGCGATTTTTTTTTCAGTTACGCATGCTACGAGGAAAATTTTGCTCGGATCCGCCTCGTAAAAATTATTGTCAAGAGATTAGATTTCGAGATATTTATCCAGTGGCACCAAATTTGGCCGGAATTGAATTATGCATTAATGCTACTTTCCGATGTCATTATCAAGCTAGTATTTAATAATGTTTTTACGTACAGCATTATGCGTGCTTTGCCACGATGACGACAACTGCGAATTTTTCGCAATATGCTTACAGGAAATACTGAAGAATAGCTTCGCAAATTTTAAGAATGAAAAACAGGATTTATGTCAGGGATTACTGGCAGGACACGAACACACTTTGCATAAACTGAAGGCACAGATTATACCTTTACAACACTGCACGTTTAGTTGCCTTTGGGAAGCACTTCCGCGCATAACTTATAATTATTAACAACCACATGTTAAATGACGAGTAGATGGCAAACGAAAAAATATATGGAATGCAAGATAACCAAATTAACGAAGCGATATGTCATTTGGTGCTACGTGACTCGACAATCTACCCGTCGAAAAAATCTACCTGCAGTTACGGATCAAATAAACAAATATTATTCTTCGGCCGCGGTTGAAAATAAAATTAATCCAAAGCCTACATTCGAACAGAAGCTATACGGAACCTAAGAAAGGAACACGCCCTCATCACGTCTTGACAGCCTCTCGAGCCTTCAGTTGACATCCTCCGACGATGAATCGGTATTGCACACAATACATCCGAGGAAAAGGAGGTGTGTTATTACCGAAGTCGCTCCCTTATAAGCCGCGGGCATCAACTTCAACGGACGAAATGACAGGAGCGAATGGAAGTGTGGAACGTCGTGGCAATCTTAAGTGAGTACGGATATGACCTTCGATGAGCACCTTAGCGTCTCTCGCAATTTCGAAACGGTAAAATCTTCATCCACGAGTTATGGCCAAAACGAATGCTATGTTCGAGATTTTATAAAAGATTTCTCGGACCTTTTCCGTCAAGGATAAGGGGATAAATTAGGTTGCAAAATTAAAGCAAGTGGAGTGTTTTCCGCGAACAAAGTTTTTCTTCTATTATTAAACTCGGTAATATTTTGTGTTGTATTTCGCTGTGAAGATTTCGCCCATTAAACTAATTGGCCAGCTTATGAGAATTTTGAATTTAATTACCCGTTGTGTGTGTACATTTACATTACCTTGTTTTTTATGTGGTAATTCCGCCACATATTCGACCACTAGTGCCTCGTTTGTCAGTGGCGCCAACGTGAACATGTACGCTCAAAATATACCTTATATACCTTCGGAAATATGAAAAATTTAAGAAAACTAAATGGGCCCCTATCCGACCCCGCATGTTTTTCAAATCCAAATCAAAACAAATGGAAGCACTACAGAAATCTAAAGTCTACGTTTTAGCTCTCCATCGTTTACGGTTTCCTAACAATTTCATTTTAAGCAAGTGCACAGACAGACACCAAATTGAAACTATTGGTGTACTTTTTAAAACGCGCTAAAATATATATAATGTCTCGTCACAGGTTATATCAATTCCAGGATACTCTATAAATTATTGCGGTGGTTTCCAAACTGTGGGGCGCGCCCCTCTATGGGGGCGTGGTGGGTAGATCAGGGGGGCGCAAAAAAAAAATTCACATTGTATGTATTTACTGTCGGATTAACTGTCATAATCGCGAGACCTACAATATGCAGACACCGAATTCTAACTCTCAAGTGGCTAGGGCGTATCATTTGCGTCCATATTTTTCTTGAAGTGGATGTATTAATTGCAACTGTAGATCCAATTGGTATTGTTTATGAACTTTGATTGAACATGCCATACAAGGGGGCGCAAAGACATTTTTCTTAGTTGAAGGAGGGGGGGGGGGGCGGCTTGGTAAAGTTTGGAAACCGCTGAATTATTGAGCGCCATTTGAAAACGAAAGTGTAGTATATGAATGGAAAATCCCTCCGAGGTTCTTTTGAGGCATCCGCTGCGTCAACAAGTCATTCGTGAGGTGCAGAGATGCAACCGCCTTCGATTTAGTAAACTAAAACCGAGTTTGTTAGGCGTCACGAGCCTCATATAACAGCCTCACCAACGATCGAGCTAAAAATACCCCGACACCTAAAATAGTGAACACTCGAGTTTGTTATTGTTAAGCGTCTAGTTTGGCAATTTGGAATGGAAACACGTCTACAATACACATCGTGATGATAGTTGACTCTAGGCATCCGATAGGTGATGATAAAACATCTAATCGTCTAAAATTTGATGTCTACCTGTTTTACGAGAATATACCGTGCACCCCAATTTTCAAATGCTGAAATAAAGAAAAATCAAATTATATTCAAGAAGCTTAGAAAACGTTCAACTGGTATTAGGGTTTTTAAAGAACCATATATATGTTTATTAATAAGCTAATCGTTTATCTTCAGATAAATCTTCTCCGTTGCTAGAATTATCACTTTCATAGTCAGATTTGCCTCCTTGATTCTCTGCTTCTTGATCTTCTGATTCTCTCAGCGCTTCACCTTTCGTCTCATTTCATTAGATAAACAACGCTTTTAGAAACCTTTAATTATGCTTTTCACTGAGATCGAATGCTAAGCTTCTATGACGTCTTAGGATTTTTCTTCAATTATAGTGAATGAGATATGTGGCATTGAAAGCGTGCGAATTTAATGCGCAGTGGTAGTCCGGAAGTCATCTTAGGTAAAAAAAAGTGCGCATTACGTTCCGGAAAATAGGGAGTTTTAAGCACAATTGGGCGATACATGACGATGAAATGAAAGCGAAAATGATAATGATGTCAAGCCTTTCACGTACGATAAACTTCTGCTCGGTAGATTCATTTATTCGGAATAGGATGAAAAATGCAAGGTAAGGGACAGTTTACCGAGATATTTGATCCGAGATTAATCGCGGCCCATATGGATGAGCCGGGTAGATAATCTGAGGAGAAATTAAGCCAACAGGCCAATCAACTACTCGTAAGATAACATAACAACGGATGAATTATGGCACGTCATGCGTAATTCGAACTCCCGATTACACAAGTCTAATCCAACAAGAGACAAAGATTAAGGAAATACAAAGCAAAGCTGACTAATCTGAAAGATACTGTTTCCAAAATACAACACAAAAACATGACGAGAAGACCTCTTGAAAGGTTAGTGACTTTAACCCCTATCAACTTAATCTTCGTTGACTCGCAAAGAGAAAACGCTGAAGGAAATACCACCATCCAAACCTATCGTACGCACGAATTGAGGATGCGTCAAATTTTACCTCTCTACCAATGACATAGAATAATGGTTAATATATCAGAGCGTATAAAGATGAAATCGACTTTATTGAGGTTACACCTGGATTTGATGAGCCTTTCTCACACACCCGACAAGGTGCGTCAATAACCTTTCACATTCCACCTGCCTAGATTTAGTATCCGATAATACATCGATAACGCATCCTGGAATGAAATACAGCCAATAAATCTTACGATGCCGACATCTTACATTTAAATACGCCGTGAGGAAAAGGGGGGGCATCTAGATGAGATGTTGGAGGTTTTATAAGACGATATATCATCTTGATTGTCTACTTATCTATTGTTGAAATATATTAGGAATACACCTATCGTAACTGGACTAATCCAAGGCATAACTAAACCCTAAAGTAAAATTCATTTGTTAAGCTGTTATTACCCTCATGTCAACGGGTAGCAAAACCGTGATGTTGAATAGATTCTCATTGGGATAAGTAGACATTAAATTATACTATTGAACATTTCTGAATTATGCTGGAAAATAAGAGTATGAAAAAACATAAATATAAAATATAAACAGTTATTCAATATATCCTCATAAACTTCTCCGAGTTTTGTTATGAGTGTAAAACCTTCCTGATTAGCCTCTACTGCAGCGGAAATACTTCCGCTACATGTGGCGTAATTATATTAGATCGTCCCTCATTAACGTGATACAGAATACCCAATGTGCTCGCCAAAATCCCAAAACAATTTTTACTACGTAAGTATTAACATTCATGAAATTTACATTGTTTTTAATAAAACAATTTCGGTACAGCACATAACAAAATTATATGAATCGTATTCGCCATAGAAAAAACGACCACAAATCCCCCCCTCCAAATATAATGAGATAAATAATTAATTTTTCACCAATATTTTTGAGCGAAACAAGAGAGGAACAGCAGAAGCAACATCATACCTTTCTATAAAATTTCCCAGTTTCATAATGCTCTTGCTTTAATTTTTTTAAATTTAAACCGAGTTAGGAAAGATCTTTCTGGAAAGTTAGTGATTTTCCGGGGCAATAAATCTTTCGGTGTTTTGTGTGCGATAAAATCGATTGGCTTATCCCACCATATCTTGAGACAAATCCCTGGAGAGAACGTACAAAAGGATCTCGTAGTAAGGATTAGCCATGATTGATGTCTTCCTCAGCATTACCGGATATCTACATCAAAGGTTAATCAATATAAACGTTATCAAGCACGCTCCAAATGCGTCACTCAAAGGTATTAACTGCAAGCCCTATAAAGAAGTGAAATTCCTCGAACATTAAAATTTATGATATAACCTTTGATGCAATCTTATGACATGCTTCGATAAGCGTCTTAAATATTATCATTTTACTAGTGTGATTGCCCGTATAAAATGATGGGTATGCACAAATTACATTTTAAATAAAAAACTCAAACATGGCTATAATAGGCTGATAGAGGTTGATTAGTCAGAAAATCAAAAATGATAACACTCCCCATTCTCTCTTCCTCCTATTTTTCTTCTTTTTTCGCCCCCTTCTCTCCCTCTATACCTACCATTCTGCCTCATCCTCTCCTAAAAAATGTAGCTCAGCGTGACAGAATTACAGAAAGAGCACATCATTTACATAGATTCACACAGATAATCGACCTGACTAATACTATATCTTCGATCGTTGGAATGAATGAGATCACCTTTGATATTAAAGACTTATTAAGTCTTAACTTCGAACATGCGACTTAAAATTAGTTTTGAAGGTTATTCATAGATTTAGGATAAAAGTAGCTTTAAATTAGTTTCACCGAAAACCTTCATGGCGCAAAAAAAAATTTCTTTCGTCACAAGGACAGAGTCCGTGTCAAAAAAAACTTCTCATTTACTTGACATATAGAACTACATGACAAAAGAAAGAGCATTTGCGCCAGCGCTATAATTCGTCTGTAACAGCACACACGCACGTTTCCATATTACGTCGGTCCCAAATTATTCGAAAAGAAAGAGAAGTTCGAGAAAGAGAACTTAATTTTAACGAACATATCTTCGAGTTATAAAGAACTCAAATCCAGCCTAACCTCTTTAACTCGCAGGCCAAGGAAAGACAAAAATACCGAGGAGTAAAAATTTATTTTAGTGTCTATGAATACGAACAGGAAAAACATCTACTCCGACATACAGAAATCCGAGTAATCTAAGTTATACTGTAATAGAATTAAGTGCTATCTAAAATAAATGGCAGAGAGGAAACTCGTTAGAACAAAAACACATTCGCTTCGAGCATACGAAACTCGAACCGCCTCAAATTTATTAAAGAGTTGGAGGATTAACTTCACTGCTTATTCCGAGTCTCTCCCCCCCCACAACGCTCGAAAATTCACGACCAATCATTAAAAGCATCAACAAACTCGGCGTAAACGTCCATGAGTGCAGCTAACAAAAACCGTGACTTGTAAACAACTCCGCGTAAATTATTTTCCCCGAGATGGTCTGCACTAGATGAAAAAACACATCATCCTAACTACTTAACCAACGTATTTATTGGTGATAATACAAAAAAAACGCGATTATCGATTCGAAAAACCAAACAAGGTCACTCGCGCTTCGTGGCTATGTCATCAACGGTCGCGAGTAACGAAGACGTTAAAAAAAAAGAAAGATGCGACATGCGCAATACGGTCGGATATTACGGATTCACACGCACGGGAATAATAAAGAGGAGTGGATAAAGAGGAAGATACGTATCTGTTAAGGAGGGGTGGAAAAATCTAGAGAGAGAGAGGAAGAGGAGAAAGGAAGGAGAAAGGGAAGCATTACGACATGGGAAAGGTCGGGGAGTTTCTCGAAAGAACCTCGCCATTCCTTACACGGAGGAAGAAACATCCTCTAAGTTGTGCATCCAAACGTCCCTTTTGGGCTTTTTCCACTCGATCTTCCGTGAAAGTAACGCCATCACACACGGTTCTCGGAACGTAATCAAGAGTTCAATTACGAGGAGACGAGATGAATAATTCCTACGAGCCACATATCGATTCTATGGTTCCTCTCTTTGCCTCGTGTTAGCGTGGCGATATTAAAAATTTCGCCCAAGCTTCGCGCTTCAGAAAAAAAAACCACGTTAAATATGTAGCTAAAGGTTGCGTTCGAAAAAAAATGCGCACACGTGCGGAGATTAATCATCTCTTAATGCAACCTCGTTCGTTTATTCTGGGGCTCGATTATATGGGTCGAAGATTAAATAACCGAGTAACATAAATGATTTATGGATAACGTTAAGTACACGATGTAACGTTGATTTATTAAATTAGATCGGTTACGCTCGTTTCCGAGTGGTTTTCTTCGAGGTAATTCTTTGAAAGTTAGAGATGTTAAACTTAGATAAAGTAAAACCGGGGAAATCATTAACAAATAAGTGGAGTTATACGAGCGTTAATATGACGATTCTATTGTTTGTAATACTCTTCTATGATTGTCATATTTTTCAGACATATTCAGTTGATAAATGGCATTTTTATTGCTACTTGGGAATTACATTTTTGATGATTGTATCGTCATCTTTGGCCCCTAATTGTAATAGGACGAGAGAAACTGTGTCATATATGCGGGTAAACGAAAAATTCAATGAGAATAATTTCAACTTATCATGTATCAACTAATTCGACTTTCACGGTTGTGTAATTTTCAGGATACCTCGGATTTTACCAGGATTTTCAGTTACGCAAGTTTGTAAGACTGGGAAATCCCAAATAAATATTTAGAGTGGCAATAAATAAATTTATTTACACATAAAAAGGCTTACAAACTTTAAAAATGTAAAAAGTAGAAAGTAGAGAGTATTGATCTTTTTAAAGCGGTTTTCCACGGCCAACTGTGACTAATTACAAAAACTAGCGCAAAATTACTTACGAGTTGCATTTACCCCTTAAAAGTTTGATTTCTCACATTACACAGCATAAAAATAATTGTAACATAATTGTTCATTTTAATCTATGTCACTTCCAAAAGACATCGATTTTATAAAGTTCGTACCTTTTCAAAAAAGTATTATCGTGAGAGGTTGATACATGAAGCGAAAAACGATTTCCGTATCATTTAATTTGCAAATCCCTGCTTATTTACGCCATCGCCGAAAAAATATAGCGATAACGGCAACACTGTTTCGACGTGATTTTATTACTCAAAGTATACCATGTGACGCAAAATTTTATAACGATCATTGCCTTACATCACGGATAAGCGTGACAGGATTTATGACAGATTGACGCAAACGTTTATTTAAAAAAGGCCACTCCACTGAGCATTCATGTCATTCCAGTGTTATTTCTCATTGAGTTGTAAAGTGTTTTGAGTTCACATAAGATTCACTCCATAAAGCGTGCTAATACATGTACCGACGGAAATAATGCCGATATATTTAATTTTAAATAAAAGAGTTTACTGAAAGAGAACGTTAGCCTTTCAATTATGTAAACAAATCGAAAACATATCATTTAGGCACGATGAGTTATATTTTCATTATTTCGGGTAACTTTTAAGTTAAAAACGAATTTCGGAAATATATTTCGCAAGCAGTGAGAACTTCTGAAACCATCGCCATTTACTTATTATCGTACGATCTCCACAATTCTAAATATTTTCCAGGCATTTTGAAAGACAAAAACTCTTACAAATTAATCAAGCCGCTCGATGAAAATACCAATTCTACAGATGAGTTGGGGAGTTTCAATTAAAAACTTCGTTACACGTTCTTTCCGATGACATTTTTTACTTCCTTTCGGAAAGCGGATTTATAATGGAAAGGTCGCCGCAATCGATTCAGTTCACGAGATTTAGACCGTATGAGATACAGAATAGCAGGTGTGGTGAATGATTTAAACTTCACGTAGGGATAACATTCGAGACAAAAGTTTTTCAAAAATATTTGAATGGATGATTGCCGATGGATCTTTAATTTTTAGGACTTAAATTCAGCGGATATATTTTTGCGTAAAATTTCCTTTTATTCACGATTATATCGTGTGCATTGACATTATTATTGCAATATTTATCTCTAAGAGTACTATGCTACATCATATATTTCAACATATTTTAAGTGAGACCTCTCGAGAACAATGAATGCATTAACATTTTCTTACCGTTTTAAGGTAAACATTAGCATCATTTGAATATCATCGAGCAAATAAGTCTTTATCCTACCCATACTTTTTTAATAACTTCCTTTGGCTGACAATTTATCGAGTTCGCTGCTCCCTTCACAATGACCGCGGAAAGGATGATTTACGTAACGAAATAATCAATGAAAACCAGAGAGGAGACATACGGTTGCTGAAAGTAAACTTCGAAGAATCTACGATAAAGATTCAACACGTAATATTTGTCAACAAAAAATTCTACATTCCATGTGCAATGATCAAACACGTTAGGTTGATTCTAGTACGGAGCGATATCGAGGATCTATTTTCCTAGTACGATTAGAGAAGACAATAGGATAACAACCATTCAAAGGGAGATTTTAAAGGGAATCTGCACTCCTTTCCCACCCACCTTCCTGGCGAATCACATGGTATTATGTGCATGTACAAGAACCTTAATCCTCTAACGCGCTCAAAGCGCTAACGCATTATCCGATCGCCCAACGTTACGCAACGCCACGGAGAGAATTAATATTAAGAAAACTCCACTTGGTATTCACATCCGAACGAGCGGAAAGACACGATATCGAGAAGGAAAAAACCATTAAGGGTAAACGAAAAGGCGAACGGAATACCTACGACGTCCTCCGCCATTTGCTTTTTTTACCGAGAGGAAAAAAAGTAGCCGTCGTAATTATTGGGCGTCCGAATCACCGCGCCAACGTGACGCCCATCGAAGAACGCTAACGATCGTGACACGGTCAATTTTTGTCTCTCGAAACACTTGGACCGAGAGAGAGAGAGTAATTCCTTCGACACGCTTTCCTCATCCTCCTCCTCCACGGTCCTACTGGAAAAAGTTACGCAATCCAACGAAGAGAGGCTCGATGCTCGTAGCTGAACGCACGGGAGTGGTTGGATAGAGCTTATTGCGCGGGATGGAGAGAGGAAAGGAGAGGGAGTGGAGAGAGGAGAGGGAGTGAAGTGAGGAGAGAGTAGAAGGAAAAGAGTAGGGACCGCCTGGAAGGAGGGGGGGAGGGGAAGAGAGGAGTTTTTTGACGAGTTATTTACTGCCCTCGAGATATCCTATCTCGACTGAGCACGACTCCGACGGGACCATGCTCCGCAAACGGCAAACAAGGCTAATGCGACTAGCTAAATACAACAACCCTTCGGGGAGCTTTGAAATCGGGCTCCGTAGGAAGACAAAAGAAATACGACGTCGGATGACGATTAAAACTCGCTACAGCGCCGCGCTTCTCGAAGTTAAGACGAAAAAAATGGGAAACTTTTTTTTTTTTGGGCGTAGTCGTAGGACCGAGACGTTGTCACCTCTGGCGCACGGATCCCGTATAAATAATAAAGGCCGGAAAGATGTAATTTTTTTATCGTTCTATATAGGGGTAAATAAAGCATTTCGTCGAAAAATCCAAGTCTACGGAAACTCGGGCAGATTTTAATTATTCCTGAACAAACTTCGTGAAAAATTTACGCGACTAAACAAGATGAAATTAACAGTTTCCCCTTTGCGATTCGGGAGGAAAAACTGGTATAATAATAATAATTCACGACTATTCGCCGTAAATTATTTTCGGACGGTCGGCGAAGAAACCGTTTGATGTTTTTCCGGCAAACGGCTCCGCGAGAATGCGGACACGGCGAATACGAGGAATGGTTATTCGCAAAAAAAATCATTTCGCGGATGTGAGATGATTCACTCTTGACGCAGGCGGTTTTTTTTGTCAAAACCGCATGACGTCGCATGGCTTTAGGAAAGATAGTGCGGTGAATTGAAACGCTAAGCCTTGCATATGCTAGCGTCTTCGGCGGTTATTACGAGACTATAGGTTCAGCAATAGAGAAGAGTGAAAGGACTAATAAATGACGAATGATATGCAAATGATATTTTCTCGCGAATAAAATCTTAAACCCGGCTGTAATGCTCTATATTTCATTCGAGTTGAATAATTTTCCATTAAAAAATAAATGCTACAGAAATAATATTCTGACCTGTGAGAAACGCGAATGTGCAGCAGAAACAATACTCAAAACGACATAATCGCTATGATACATTTATTTTTCCGATATGATACTAATACAGTAAACCCTCGACATTCGCGGATTTAACGGTCGCGGTTTTGATTATTCGCGGATTGTCATTGTACACCTATTTAACATTCGCGGTTTAGATTATTCGCGGATAGTTTCTCTGCAAGCCTATTTTACATTTCCAGCATTTACACTTGTTTCTTTGTAGTTATGCCGCAAAGGTGTACTTTATTTTTTTGTCTATATATTCACGAAAATGTGTAGTGAACGTTGTTATTCTTTTATCTTTAATTATATTACCGTAATAGTATTCGTAGGCGAACTTTTTAACATTTTCATCACCATGGCTATGGGCATTATTGGTTCCACTATGCTTTTCCACCTATGCCTTTATATAGGAATGAATAATCTATATTGTAACAAGGTGATTGAAATAGACCATTTGACGGAGCGAAGTATAAAATTTAAAAGAGCATTGGAGGCTATTACAGCCCCTTACAAGGAGTCGTATAGGTATTCGCAACGAAAAACGAAGCAAACCATCCATAATGAGTTTTTTTAAGAACATTCCAACTGCACCTTCTTCCTCTGCAGACTCTTGTAAGTCACCACACATCTCTCTAATCCATACTCCTACATCACCGCCACCCTCCTCATATTTTTAATACCGCCATCGTCGGAGAGTTAAATGTTTTTTATTATATTCTATTTTTATTTGTTCTTCACATAAAATATTCATAGCGTTTATATTTATTTATTTTTGTTATAATAAGCATGCTTCTTACATATATTACGAGGTGATCCTTATTGAGCATTAATGTTCGCCTGAATCTTCGTAAAAAAGAAGGTTCACCTAACCCCCTTTTCCCCATAAGGCATTTGTCTTAACATTTGCGGTTTTGACATTCACGGCGATTTCCGGGAACGCATCCCCCGCGAATGTCGAGGGTTTACTGTAGTTATTTTCAATATGAAAGGTCGTGGAAAATGTTAACAGAAAGGCGAACGTAAACTTCCGGAAAACAGATTAGTCGCATTAAAATATCATGCGCGCAATTCTCAATTAAAACTTCTTAAACAAATGAAATATTTTATCAACAGATTGAAAAATTACGCTGTTCCGATAGTAATAAATGTTAGGGACATTTCGGATGCAAAGCAGCCGTCATCGGTGATTGGTCGACAATATACGTTAATTGAAACTATTTAGTAGTTAAAAAAATACGCTTTACGTTCGGTTTGTCCGTCTGACGCGCTAAGTTCTAAACGAAAGCAGCTATAGATTTCGTTTTCTCGAAAATCTGTTCAGTATATTGTATCGATGCGCACATTTTCTCAGTCCTCCGTCCATTTTTAACCGCCATTTACTGACTGCTTTTGCAGCCCTTTCCTTAATTGTTCTGGGATCTATTAGTCGTCACTGATGACAGCTGCTTTATAGCCGAAATATGGATTTCCACCATGTTTTTTATGCCTACTGCAGGAAAATCGTTTGTCAATATGATTACAGCCATAAGAAGATCTCGATAATTATTTTTCGCATTTTATTTACCGATTGTGCATATTCAAATGAGAAAAATTCGATATGATCGATATAAAGATAGCCATTAAAAAATGGGAGTTTCATTTGCTGACGCAACGTGAAAAAGCGCGTATATTTAGTAGTGTTTATTTATAATTTTAAACTTAAAATTCTTTATAAACTTAGTAATACAATTATATAACAGAAATTAATTTATCCAATAATGTAAAAGTTTAAATTTTCAAACTAAAGCCATATGCTCAGAATCTTAATTGGAAAACTTTTAAGAAACCCAATGCCGCCCACCGATTTTTCAAAAACAATATTCTTCTGACGTGTTAATGATGGCTTTAAAGGTCACAATTTTTCAATTAATTTATAAAAAATTAATGAGTATGTAAAAAAAAAGTTGATCTCAATAATTTACATTTAACTATACTAATGCATTTTCCAGGTATAGATAAGGTGCGCGGGTTCGAATCTCGCTGAGGGCACGGTTGTATTGGCAATTTATTATGCGAAGTCAGTCAGGAATCTGCATTTAAAAAGTCATATTAGAGAGGAAATTAATGCTACACAGTAATTGATAGTGAACTATTATGTTTTTAATCTTCTTTGTTTCTTTTTATGGAATTATATTTCCTTTCTTTTTCATATATCAATCAATGCAACCGTTTATTTAGATTATCAATGAAGAGAAGATAACCATGTAATGTGTTTAAAAAAATAACCTACGTACCTATTCTCATCTGAATTTAAATTTATGCGTGAGCGTATTTGCGTTAATAAGCATTATAGATGTGTAATATAATGGTTTTACTTACAAAAAGGTAAGATTCCAGCAATCAAACGATGAAAGAAGATTCAATTGCTTTGACTAAATCGTTAGAAACGCTTCCCATAAGCTATTAACTGAATAATTATCCGTAAATATTTACGTTGCCATGTATAAAGTTTAGACGTTGCTAAAACAATAATTTCGATAGCTAAACAAAAGTTCGAAGCGAACAACGCTATTCTTTCACCTATTTGAAGGTTTAATTGACAGTAATTGAATCGGAGGCAACAATGACGGTCGCAATGGCAACGCCCGGAAAGAGTACGAAATATCCGCAAAATTTCAAAAACAATCGCGTATTTCTGAAAACTTCGACCGTGTAACATGTAAACGTTGCAGGAATAAGGTGGTATAGAGTTTTATTCGTGCAGTAAAGCAAAAACGAAGAAAATCAGTCCATATTTACGCATTTTGATGAATGAAGGAAAAAAATCTTGCTCTGAAAAAACGAAAATTCCGTGTAAACTTATGGGAGCATATATGTCTCCTGGATTCGAACCCGGGACTTTATGAAAATGAAAATAGTTTTATTGGGACCTCCTAGCTTGTAGAAACAAAACGCAATTTACCGCATATATTTACGACAAACGGCTACAGAGGGGGACGGACGGACGGACACTTCGAAAATTACACATAGGATATACAACAGATTTATTGACCAAAGCTTTTGTGAGGAACTGCTATCGCTATCAACAAACAGTTTTGAGTGACGAGATTGATAACCATATGAACATCAAGGAATTATTGTATTTAATAATGATTAAATATAAAATGGCGTCAATCTGTAGCAAGATATGTGTAGCTTTGATGATATATTTAAAATTATCAGTAACCGTGTAATCAAATGATAGATTTTATACTAAAATAAAGTTAATAAAAAGCACTTCTATAGCCAGAAGTATATTATAGTATTTATCAATTCTTTCGGAAGAAAACTAAGAAGCATGCAAAATGAAAACTAATGAACTGATAAAGAAATTTTCAAAATTGAAAACGCGTTAAAAACAACTAAAATTAAAATCGGATATAAATAATTTTATAACATATTCTCAGAGTTGAAATTTTAAGAATAACAATAAAAGATTAAAATCATATGAAAATAATTTTATAACGTTTCTTTACATGGATGGGGACCGGAAAATTTCACTTGCATAGCTGACCCCAAAAACGTAGTTACGCCCCTGAAATGAATATCGAGTTTTCTTTTAATTACCTTTTGACCCTCAAGGGAGATTATTAAACGCGGAAAATCAAATTGTGGTTACAGTGAATAAATAATAATAAAATAACAACATCGGTCTGGGAGACCGCACCCCAGTTACAACATGTTCATAATCTCACCTCAATAGTTAAAGGTCAAACAGCAAAAATAATAAATATTCTCGTCGCGTATTCCATTTCAAGAGTCCTTTTCGATAAAAGAAACTCGATCTTGTTTGACCGCTACTTCAACTTTAATGGGAAGGAAAAATCTTGCGGCATATACCTACCACTGCTGATGCTCGTTGAGTTTGGGGTTGCATAAAACGAAGGATGACAATTTCATGCATGAACAACTTCATGCTAACACTGTCAAATGTTTTATGAAGCAAAGCTTTAAATTATCGAATCTCTCTCGAATAAAATATAGCCCTCTCTATCGCACTGACTGGAGAAATTAAGGGAGGATATTAATTTGACATAAACATTTCAGTGACGAATTTTATTGGTGAATGTTATTTTTACAATTGTATCTTAATACTGAACACAACACTCAATCTTTCAGAAAAATTTTAGGCCACAAGTCATACACTTTCCTATATCTTTTCTATCCACAATTGTGACCATAATACGCATCTGAAATTATTAAAATAATGCAATTGAATGTACATAAAATTGACATGGTGACCGAATTGTTTATTTACATGACAAAAGTCTTATCATAGGCAACTACGCGTCAGCAGTAAGAAGTATTAGATTTAAGTGCGCATTTAAACAATTACATTGGGATTATCGTACAAAATAACCAACTCTTATTCTGCCTTTTCCCAGTTGTAAAGTAATGGCGTAAAAATCGAGTATTATAGAGAGACAAACAGAGCTGGCCTACTATATACGAGATTCTTTTTTAATGTTATTATTAAGAAAATGACCGTGTACACCTTTTTATAAATCCAAACGCTACGTTGTCATAATTTAATCTGCATTCAAAAATTACAAGTAACCCCTTTAAAACCAAAATTTCGGTAGCTATGAAATCCTTCGATAACAAATGGACGCACCTCTGGCATTCCGAACGGCTAAGATAAGCGAACTCTTGTGTATCCAAGGAGGCGTCTAAAATTATCCAACCATAATAGAAACACTTATAAACATCCACCTGCCAATTTTCACCGAACTTCATACGCCATCGAGGAAGTTAGCCACAAAAACAAAAAAAAATAGCATTCGGCCATAAAGATATTATACTCTACCGTGCGAAATCAGAGCAAATAAAAGAACATTTGGCCAATAGAAACGCTTATAACCGGTCATTTTTATTAATAATACCGCTAGAATTGGTTTTTAAAATCGGTACAACATACATTGTACAAACTTTCTCATATACTAATGCGTCGTTTAGTTATCTTTAGAACATTAAAATCGTATGAGCCTGTTTTTAGAAAATCCAATTTTTGTTAAGGTTGCCCAAGAATAAACTAGCCTTATATTCATTCATTGAGAAAAATAAAATACGTAGTATTATTGTAGATGTATACTCAAGTAACTGTACAAAATTTGATCAAAATTGTTTGAGCTGTTTTTGAGAAAAACGAATTATTGTTAAAGTTTCCTAGAATAAACTAGCCTTATATTCATTTTTTGAGAAATATGAACTATACAGTATTATTGACGACGTAAACTCAAGTGGCTGTACGAAATTTGATCAAAATCGTTACAGCCGTTTTCGAGAAAATCGAATTGCTGTTAAAAATGTGTACAATAAACTACCCTTAATTATTGAGCAATGTCACCCATTTCTACATATACTCTGCTCAGTATGATAAAAGTACGAGATTTCATTCATTTTCGCTCTACCGTTTAGGATCTAGAGCCAGTAACAGGCAGGCAGACACGGCATTGCGAAAACCACTTTATCGGACTCAGGTAAACCTAAAACGTATATTCCCGTCAAAATCTCGAGGTCAAATTTTTTCGCGATTACTATACTTTCTCAATATACTTCGTATATGAGAAAGTAAAAAAACAGCTCATTAGCCGTTTCTGCCACTAAGCCTCTTTTATGTGTGAAATTTAGCATTCCTGCGACCTAAAATTGTTAACCAGCATGCATAAAGATATAAAGATAGCCTTATATTGCTTCAAAATAAATTTTAATTAAACTGACGACTTGGAACATCCCCAACTAGCATCCGAGAAAAAAAAATTATTTATGTGTTTTTATCTAAATTCCCGCATTACGATGGATTCAAAATGTTACGTCGATAAACGTTAGGAAAACATTTTCGACTGAAAAAGCGATGGAATACAGAGCCCGGGGAGTTACATGACCCAAATTCACCGTGAAAATAGGGAGAGAGATACTCCGTCAGCGCACACAAGCGATGTCCCATCAAAATAATTATCCCCGCATTAATTACTCAAGGATGGCTTTGAAGCCTGGTTCGCCATTGATCGGTGAATTTTTAAAGCGGACGTACGAGACGTAAAAAAGGAAAAAATACGCCACAATGCGCCCTAACCAGACGGTCCGATTATTTCTGCCGCACGCAGTCAATGCAAGAGCAAAGGACGAAACATAGTCGTCGAGTTTTGAAAAGGAGTTTCGACTCGTCTCGAAGAGTGAAAAAAATATCGCAAAAACACCACAAAACCGCACTGTTTTACGGAGATTACTCCGCGATTAGCCGATATCCGCGAGACTTTGTTTACAAAGTAGCCGAACAACCTTTGGCTCCTCTCCTAAAAGTGAGTATTCATCCAAGACGTTGAACCTAATGGGCTATTTCGTTCGAAGCGACGGTTATTTTAATACGCCAAAAGCCTCCCAGGTGCTCTTCTTGTACTCGAATTATCATAACATTTGAAAATGGACGACTTTTTACTATATTCCGAGAAGAGAAGTAAGAATAAAATGTGTATTACCTCGCTTTGGAGCCATATTGCCGTACGTTTCTGCGTTATTTTGCTCACCTTTATCCTTTTCTAAATGAATTCCTCTCAAAATAGCGTCCTTTATTACGGCATGTACTCCGCTTTCCCACCCCCACCACCTCCCCTATCCCTCGGAGGGGACTACGAAATGGGTCATAGGGCACGGAAGCGGAGGAGGGACTAGTTAGGGAAGGGGGGACGGAGAGGTGAGGGGAAAGAGTGAGGAAACGGATGTTCCCTTCACCCCGTCCCTTCTCTACCTCTCTTTCTTCCTTCACTTTCTCTTCCCAATCCCTCCTTCCTCCCACTCTCTCCACCCACACTCTCTCCTGCCCAACACACTCTCCTTTCCCACAATCCTTCCACTCCCACTCTCTCCCCTCTCACCCATTCCCTCTCTTATCCTGTTAAACTTGTATGTATTATAGTAATTCCACTATTGTTCTTTTATGTATCTAGGGTTTTCGCAGGTTTTTTTCCACCCACCTTCCCTTCGTGGGTGTTTTCCTGCGTGGTCTTTTACTAGGATGGCTAAGTCAGGTCTTTCCTAGGTTTTTACCGCAATTACTGTCTTTTTATAGAAATTTTCCGAATTTGTAATTTAGTGTTTCGCTTGTACGTTTTTCTATTTATTTTATTTTCTGGTTCTTTTCTGCGAAATTGTTATTACTATTTTATTCTCATTTGTAATTGTAATTGTAATTGGGTTAAAAGTAAGAAGTGATATATAGTCTCAATTTCGCCCTAATAAAGTCGTTTGTCTGTTTGTCTGTCTCTCTTTTCCCCCTCTCCCTCCACGCCGTTTCTCCTCCAACCCTTCTCTCCTCTTCACTCTCCCCATCCCTCTCTCAGTTTCCCCTCTCTCTCTCCACCTCTCCCTCTCCCCATTCTCTTCCCTACTCTTCTCTCTTCCCTCTCACATCTCTCTTCCCCCTCTCTACCTCCACCCCATTCCTCTTCTATCTACCCCTTCTCTTCCTCTTCCCCCTCTCACATCCTTCTCTCAATTTCCGCTCCCTCCCTCTCTCTCTCTCTCTCTCTCTCTCTCTCTCTCTCTACCTCCTCCCTATCTCTCTCTTCCCCTCTCTCACTCCACTCCATCCCTCTTCTATCTACCCTTCTCTTCCTCTCTTCCCCCTCTCACATCCCTCTCTCAATTTCCCCTCCTCTCTCATCCCCCCTCTCCCTCCACCCTGTTCCTCCTCTATCTTTCTCTCTCACCCCCTTCTCTTCCTATACCATCCCTCTCTTCCCCTCCCTCCCTCTACCATCCCTCTCTTTCTCCCTCAACCCCGTTCCTCCTCTACCTCTCTCTCTTCTTCCCTCTCTCCACTTCATTTCTCTTCTCCCTCTCTCCACGCCCACTCCATCCTTTCTCCACCTCTCTATCTCTCTCTTTCTGCCGCAATTGAATAGGGATTGCTCCATTAGTGGAAATAACAATGCACGGCGGGGGAAAAATGTCAGCTTCACTCGCAGCAGAGTAGCGGAACGTTGCGGATGTTGGGTGTGTGTGTGTGTGTGTGGAGAAAAAACACTCCTCTTTTACGCGACATAACATAAATGAACGGTAAAAGCACCCTACCCCGCATGTCGGACTACAGAAGATAAGTGCGCTCTCGCGCTCGGAGTAAAAAAAAAATTAATCCATTTTGAAAGCAACGTTCGTTTCTAAACCCAGAGATTATAAAGGATGCAGCAGCTGGTAAAGCGAATAAAAATATTTACGATCCCGCAACAAAAAAGAAAGCAACCGACTTGGTTAAAATGTTAAAGGACAGACATGCATACAAAGATACGTGATATCTCACGTGGGGGAGGTTTTGTTAAGCGGAAACGAGTACGGAACACGCAGCTGTAAACAGATATCCGTGGAGCCACCGAGTGACGGAGATTAAATTTTAAAATTATTAATATAAATTAAATATAAAATACTTTGTGCTCCACGCCCAGATTTTTTCATCTTAGGAGAATGTTATTTCCACTTATTTTCGAGATATATAGCAAGCGTGAAGAGAGAGAAAAAAAATCTACTTAAGAAGGCAATTGTGTCGCATAAAATAAGAGAGTATAGCCTCAATCTCGCACATATAAATATGTATATCCATCTATAAAAGCCCTTACTTTTAACCAAGTTTTAGAAAATATAAATTAATTTAAATATGTAAAATTTTCCAAACATGTTTATTTGCTAACAAAGAGTAGGTCTCACGTTAGTTTCTAATGATTGCAAAGAATTTGGCTCTAAAATATATAGGGAATCCATAGTTATACAACTAACACGACAATATGTACATTCAACATTGCGGAAATTGCTTCAATTAACGTGTCGCAATACGATTAATTTACCATATTCCGACTAATGTAACAAAGACGAATAGAAATTGCTGGATTTTCATATTTGACCGAACGAAAGCAGTAACAAACAAGTTAAAAATTAAAAATTAATTAAAATTTTCGTTATATAGAGGATAACACACCTAAAAATAGATTACGTTGGAAACAAAATGACAAAATACAGCACACAGCTAATTAGTCTAAAGCAGGGGGCTCCAACCTTTCAGCACCCAAGATCTACTATTTATTTGTTAATTTACCGAGGATCGACCAAGCGGAGTGAGCCTTGATGCGAGAAATACTGTTGAGCAGAGGGAGGGGGAAGAGGTAGAGGGGGGGTCCCGCAAATTTCTCCCAAACTTTAAGAGACATCAAAACCAGTATCATAAAATGAAATGTCCTGCTTAACACGTTAATCCAATTTAATCGCAAACAACTTTTTATTCGAGTTAAACAAGCTCGAATAAAGTTTTATTCGAGTTATCGTTCTGTACAAGAGAATATTTTAGTTCAGATGAAATTGATTAAAATTATATCCACCGGGATAATTCAATATATTACTAAGTTTTAAGCTATTAGAAGTTGAAGAAAAAGGCTACTAAATAAATATACAGACGAAAGAAATCAACCAAAACATAACTTGAATTAGTTAATCAAGTTACACATAAAGTCGCAGTTATTCTCAAACTTTTGCCTTTCGCAATAATTCGCGATTGGAACACCACGAATCGAGCTACACTTAAGCATACTCAGGGTCGATAAACATAGATGCACTTGTGTCTCGCTGCGAGAACTGATATCGAGAGATATCTGTATTATTTGATTTATGCATTCCAACAGCTCTTAATTTTTGAACGATTATAAAATCACCTGAATAGCTAGCTAAAAAAAGTTCCACCTGTAAGTTCAAAACACTTCTCACTTGATTCAATAAAAAGTAATAGCGCTGGGGCAAGATTCAGCGATGGACTTTAAAAGGGCCAAAGATCGACCGGTCGATCACGATCGACTGGTTGAAGACCCCTGGTGTAAAGGTACATGCATACGCGCCATATCACGAACAAACATCCAATTTCCGAACTATCGCAGCTAATACAATAACCGTAACATCATATTACGCCATATAAAGTTCAAAAATGAATTATCGACCTCGCCTAATGAACGCGATGTAAATAGCTGCTCAAATTAATTACTGCGACCGTAAAATAGATGATCGAGCTAGATGCGCATTTCAGCTAATAAGCAGTCATCACAAGAGGTACTTTCCAGAAATTTGCGCTAATAACTACCTTGACTATCTATTATATTGAAATTTAGCAAGCCAAAACCTTTGAAGTATAATATTCAACCCTACAAAATTTATCCGCCGCATAAAATATAGTTCACTGATGACGTTTCTCATTAAATGGAACGTCGAGACATAATCGGATTGATGGCTTTTCACACGCCAGTCCAAGATTATAATTTCCATAGTTAATTTTCAACCTGGGCCAAGCGACACGTTTTACTATCCTTAGAATCATTAAATCGGGAAAAGCATTCATACGATCAAAATACATCGAAATAAAAACTGTGAAAATCTTTCATTCGGTTAAACCGTTAAACTAAAAAGAATCGTTACGTTGATATTAAGAGAAAATTTTATCTTGGTATGGCAACTTTTATTTTTATGAATCGCTTCCGTCAGTAAACGTAGAATTATTACGATTTTTTCTAATAATTTTAGTAAGACGAAAGCCGCGAAAATACACTTATTTCAGAATTTCGGATGCCTCTCCTCATCACGTCTAATAATGAAGACAAAACGAAAGGTTGTCATACATATCTTAAGAGTTCGAATGGCCTTTGAATGCACGACGATTTCTATAAAAGATAATATTACAACCAAACACCAATTAAATAAAAATTATAAAGTGGATAAAAATTTTTATTAAACTAATATAATAATACGAAAGAATGTTTTTAAATAGAACTAAGCAACGCGGAAGAGACCACGAAAATTAGAAAATTTAATTTTCTCTATGCCCCTATTGGTCAACATAGGAAATTTAATTTGCATTCAAACACGCGCGTCACATCCAACGCAAACCTATTTTAGAAGACCTATATTGGTCTCGCATTCTATTTTAATTGAATTTATTCTGACATTTCGAAACTTCGGTCGAATGAGAGAGTATTTAGATTAGATTAGACATGGTTTTTATTTGGGGGCGAGATTGAGACTAGGAAGTACCACCTTCCACCTAACCCCTCGTCATGATATAAATATAATATTACATACTGGAAATAATAATATAATAATACGATACTGTAAAAAGATATAATTGTGCGGGGAAAATAAGGACCATTGCATCCATATAAAAAAACCACTGCAGGGGCGGTGTGAAAAACCTGCATAATCTATTAATATTCACTAAATAAATCATCATATATTGCACTATACTGCATAGGATACACACATAAAAGAAAGAAATATAAAAGGGAACAAATACAATACAGGATAGCACCCGCGCAATAAGGGGAGTGTGGACTGTGAAATCTACTGAAATTATCTTAAAAAAACGCAATGAAAAAAGAAAGGAATAAGAAAGAAACGAAAATAGAGGAAAATACAGAAAAGATTAAATAATTACACTACAGGAAAACACCCGCACAGGAAGGGGGGGGGGGGTGTATAAGCCTACGAAACCTACAAAGATACATCAAATCAATCAATAAATGAAGTTAAAACAATAATTCTGAAAAGAAAAGAAAATATCGAACAACATTAATAATAACAGAGAAATTTACACAAGTTAAGCACAATAGGTATTGTTTTGTCAAAAATTGCATCTACTAAAAATTAAGAAAAAAATTAAGCACTTTGGAGTGACAACAGCGTCGTTTGAAAGAGGTGAGCGAGTGCGCTTGTGGTAGTTCATTCCATAGCCTACATGCTGAGACAGAGAAGGATTGTTTGAAGATGACAGTTCTATGATGAGGAATAAGGAGTTTATGGTTCCCTCTAGTATTGCGATTATGTACCGTGCCAATAAAAGATTCAGTCAGTTAAGTTTAAAAAGAGACTGAAATACGGTCTCATTTCTTCAAATTAAAAATATATCTAATGCAGGTATTACGTGTTCTCTGAATTTATAACGAGAGCTCCTGCGAAAAGTCCTGGTACGCTACGTCAACATGGTCGAAGTGAGGGATAATTAATGCAGGCACCAGGTGCTTTTTGAGGGAAACAGGAGTGCTGGCACTTAACTTTCTCAGAGAATGGAGAGATGAATTTACTGTGCTACACACGTTCAGATGTGCTGACCAGGACAGCGTTTCGTCTATAAGTAAACCTAGGTTTTTTCACCACTTAACAATAGGGTATTGTTGACATACCTATGGTGATTGGGATTTTTTGGGCTTGATTAATAGGTAGCAGCTAAAATCTTAGGGTAACCAACTAGGATGGCCTGTGATTTTGCTGGATTTATACTAAGGAATTTTTACCACTCCAGATTTTGAGCCGCTCTGGATCATCATTAATATTTTTTATGTTTTTCGCGAGATCAATTACTGTAGAACTTAAGTATATTTGCAAATCGCCAGCATATAATTGATGTTTGCAGTGCTTAAGAGACACGGAACATTCGTTAATGTACACAGAAAATAATAGTTATTTATAGCAAATACGAAAGAAAGTTAGGAAACGCCGCTTAGAAATAAATAATATTTCCTATGTCTGTAATAAAGCCGGGTATATCTATCATACGGTATGTCCGGGCAGGTGCATTAATTCGATAGATGGCAAAATGTAGGTAAGTGTAAAGAGAGAGAGTTTTTTCAACCACTTTACTCCTTTCCCAAAGTGTGCATTAAGAGCAGGATTAAATTTAAGTACCAAGCCCTTAGTAACGAGTATCCAAGTTAATGGCGTAGTTATAAAGACGACAATAGTGACACGCTTCGTGGGTAAGAAAATGAAAGTGATAATGTTTCACGGTGTCGTCAACGTAAGCTAAATATGAACCACCTTATAAACCGAGAAAGAATTATCGACCTCACCTTATAGCTGAAAACAAATTGGAAAATTAAGCTTCGCCATGAGCCGTAAGAAAAGGTCGCGTAAACTAAATGCGCATTTCGTCTGCAGCGGTGATTTGCGGATAATAGATTCTAAAAAAATAAGAACTTTTCGGAAAACCTTTACATGGCGACTAGAAAAATAATCTTTCAACCTAATAAACCAGTATAATAAGGAAAAGAGAAGGATTCCACATTTGAATTAGAAGAAAAATACGGAATTATGGCAGTGCAGTAAAATAACCCTAACTCGAACTTTTGGTGATTTAGCGAATCATACCGATGCACCACGTTCAAACGGAGGTATGCCCAAAATAATTTCAGAAGAACCTATATCTCGCTAAATAAGTTCCACTGAATTTTCCTGACACAAAATGAACGATCTTCGATAAGTTATAGGTCAAAAATCAACTTGAAAATCGATAAAGTAATAATTAAAACCTCATAATGTGTATCTGCAAAGTGGACATTCAAACCTTACTGCTCCTATGAGAAGTCGTTTGGGGCCTTAAAATGTTTTCGCCGTGGAGAAATTTTCGTTCCAAAAATACTTTTTCAATTTTATAACTATATATATAACCTGTTGCATTTTTCTATGCAACACGAAGAAGTCCATAATTATTATGCAGAAAATTTCAGTCCGATATGATTTCTCCTTTTCCAATTTACAAATAATAAAAAAATTTCTCATGAGTCCTCATTATAAAACGCTTACTCTGTCACTCCGTGTGCAGCTTTTCCAGCGTGTTTTAACAAACTCCCCGACTAGGTAGAAGATTTAAATCTCGTAGGAATGCTTCAAACGCGCATTAAAAGTCACGACGGAAAAAAGACCCGCCTTTTACTCCAGGATATAATTTCTGTTTCCCGCAAAATAACACGTAAAAAGCGGGTTTTTCGAAGTGCAGGCTTCCATTCTTTTTCAAATTAAAATGAGAAAAAATTGACCATCGACTTTTGGTTTCGAACACTTCAATTAAGTCACTTAAATTCATGTCCCGTAAATTTTTTTTATGGAAATTCACTCAACTGATAATGAAACAAAAACATACGGACAAATTGCGTTCCACTGTGCCTCAATTATCGAGTGGAACGCCGCGACTGAAAACAATACTAAAACAACGAAGAAACAAAAACCTCAGGTCGAAAGGAAAGGTCGCAAGTTTCAACCAATAGGGAAATATAAAAAAAACGAACGCGATCCGACCCTTAGGAGAAAACTTCCCTTCTCAAATAGTCGTAAAACGACAAAAAAAAAACATCCGAAAGCGATCCTTCTAACTCTAGCTTCTAAGACCGGTAAAAACCAACTCCGATAATAAATCCCAACCCACTTGGCGTCGTGTATCTTACTAGCCACGGATGAAACGTCGCCGGCTCATAACAATAAACATCTCCCGGGCGTTCCGTGCAATCGATTCCCGCGAAGAAAACACACTGGAGTTATTTTCTGCCCCGACTTCGGCATCACGCAATTTCCGGAACGAGGAAGATATGGATCGATCTTTAACCACCGAAATTTCGGTTGTTCCACGAAAAGACCAAGTGAAATAAACCTGCTATAAAAAGTTCACTGGCCAAGGACGCTTCCTAACGGCAGCAATCTGGGACTACGGCCCAATGACTTTACAGAGTGTTGCATAGACTTTAAACGACGCAGATGAGTGCCGCCACCAACATTGAAAATTGGTTTTGCTCAGAGTAGGGCTCTTAGACCTTAGTTTAGTGAAACGCCCCTTTGAGCAGTTCTAGTACAGTGGCGTAACTATACTACGTACCAAACTTAATGATCGCTGGCCAGGCCCCCAAAAATGAGGGCGTTCCCTTCGTCAACAAATCAGAGGCATCCGGCGTTGCCGTCTGTTTGTTTCCTACTCAGGGATTTTACCGCGCTCTCTCTCTCTCTCACACACAGCAGATGCGTAGCGTCTTTTGTTTGCGGCGGATGAGTATTGTGTGAAAGATGTCTGAGCGAAAATCTGTGAGACGTGTTCTTCAGAGTTCCGCGCGGAATTTAGTTTTAAGTGTACGAAATTACTTCGAGAGGGAGAAAAGTAATGGTGGATCGTTACTTGCTATTTCGAAGGTTGTAAAAAGATCAGCTGTTGCCCTTAACTTGGGAACGGCTACAGTCAGAAGAATAACCAACGAGAAGTATCCTCAGGAAAACCGTAGTAGAACACACAAAGAAAGTTATCGAGGAGGCTTGGATTAAAGAAGGAATATTGGAAGAGGGAATTCAAGAAATTATAATAGCATTGACCTCAAGTTCGGATTCGAATACTAGCAGTGATGTCACTATTAGCGAAGATAACGTTGGACTGGAAGAATTAGGAGTTTCACCTTTGTAGAAGGTAATAGAAATTATTTATATTTGTTTCATTCTGTTTAAATACTAAGGAAGGTAGGTATTGAATAATTACTCTTTGTTTAAAAAATTAAGTGTAAAATTAGATAATTACTAATATGCTGTATTGTTTTGCCATTTACTCATACAAATATCTCTCTTTTTTTGAACAGCTTCAATTGAACACTGTCAATCAGTCAACAATTTGTCTCCTGATTTAAATATCTTAATGTTTTACTAGGTAAGAAGGTGAGGTGAATGATGAGGTATAATTTCCTCTTGACTATTTATTAACAAGTTAAATTTTCAGTCTATGCCAAGTTGATCAGTTCCTCCATGGTGCCTTTGCCCAAATTTCCAGCTGCTAATTAATTTCCACAAGATAAGTATATTGGAGTATTACATTACCACACTATTGAATGAGTGTTTTGAAATTCATTATGCTATTCCTCTCTTTTTTGCAGAACCAGTTAATTCCAACCAATGTTCATACTTAAGTTTGATTATAAGTATTAATTCATAAGTTATAAGTTAAGGCAATGCTAATAATAAAAATAATCTGTAATGATATAACTAAAACCTTCATCAATTAATTTTATATGGTGAAAAGCCTTTCATTTTTTAAAAAATTTTCATTCTTTTCTGCAAGAAAAGTATATGGTTCTGTTACATTCCTTAGTTATCTCTTAGGTGCAGTTTTAAATTCTTCCATGGCTTGCTGTAATCCCTACACTTCAAATGTGCATCAATCTATTTTCATGTGTCAGTGCTTACTTAAAATCCCTGTAGTGTGTGTTCATCCATCTATCCCACAGTGCTTTTACTCCCATTTTTAGTGATATAGTCTTGCCATTTCACGCTCAAATCGTGTGTGCTTCAGCTTTGGATATTCTTTATAATGGTTAACTTATTCAGTGCCTTTTCTACCAAATGTGGTTCTCCCTATTATCCTAATTAAAGTGTAAATTGTAATTTATTTGTATAGGGTCAGCGTCTACTTGAAATCCCTGAAGTGTGAATGTGTTTCTCCCTCTATCCCACAGTGCTTTTCCCTTTTTAGTGCTATAGTTTTTATATTTCATGCTCAGAGCATGTAAGTGCTTCTTCTTCTTTATGACTTAGCTTATTAAAGTTTAAATTGCAATCTATTTGTATAGTGTCAGTGTCAGCGCCTGTGTGTACATGATAATGACAGATTTAAATAACTTTAAGGCAGGTGAAGATAAGTGATTATTTCAAAAGTATTTTTGTCTTAACTTTTCTCATTATTATACATTTCCACTTCATTACTTACTGTTCATGCTTAGTATATAATTCCATTTCTGTTTATTTTATATCCTAAAATTGATTCTCTTATTTTTACTTCATCTATTTACAAATAACCTAAATTTTATATGTAGCTACTCTATTTTTAATTCACTCTGTCTCTGTACCTATCATTATATTTCAATAGTGACATTGATGTGGCTATGATTAATCTAATGTCATATGTTTTCTCAGGATAAATTTAATAATAGAATATTTTAAAAAGAGATAATTTCATAACTTTTGAGAAGCCAATAATTTATTTTGAATGATCTGGGATTTGAAATACTTTTCATCCTAATGTAATGACGACAGTAAATGTTTTAACCCAGTTTGTTCATAATAAAGTTTTGGTTTTCAGGAAGTTATATTACTTACTTCTTTTTATGAAATTCAGTAATAATAATATGCTGACAAAAACGGTTATTTTATTCTAGTGTTGATCTTACTATTTATGTGCACAATTTAATCGTGTTTATTGTTATGTTTTCTAATCATTGCTTCTTTTACAGCTCTCTATATCTTAGTTTACCTCAGTAGGTTTCGCAGTTTTTTCACGTCTCTTCTTGTGGCCGTTTTTCTGCAAATGGGGTTTTTGCCTTACTGGTTTTTCCCTGTAAAAATGTTCAATTTGTGTGCAGTTTTAAATATATTAAGTAATTTTACTACTTTGAATTTCTTTAATATTCCCATATTCATGCAAACGTTTACTCTGAATCACAGTGTATATAATATGTAATGGTTTATTGTCTTTGGAATAAGTAAAAGTACCTACTCAATGAGAAGCGTTATTTTTATTCTTTTATCCAATCATGATTTCCTAATAATATGATAATTATTAACTTATGTGTTTGCTTTAATCCGTGTAATGCATTTGTTATATTTAAAATATTAGTAACAATAGAAGTAAGAAAGTACTCGAAATGTAATTCTTCCGTAATCCAACTGCTACCTTTAAGAATATTTTGCTCTTCTTCTTGATGTGATCTATTAACTATTTGCAATTATATAGAGTTGATTGTTAATAATAAAAATAAATAGATGAAATTAAATATTGTGTATTTATTCCTACTCCGCACCCTCTTCCCTTTCATGATGCATATTGTACTACTTGGTTTTTTTAAATTAATAGTTCAATAAGACCTAAACTTTTAGAATGCTGCGTCTTTACAACCTATGGCTAAAATTTCTGTATTTTCGGCAATACGAGATAGGATACGGAAAATATGGCAGTATTTTCATCTGGCTGAAATGTTACGAGATGGTTCTACGCAGTTCTACCGTTATATACTTAACAGCTGCTTGAAACCAGAAGCAAATAACTGTGAGAACGGAACATATGTTGTGGTTATACATGTGGTCCCTTAGAAATCCCACACCATTCTTTTCCCTCGTCCTTCCCTCCTTGTGTTTATTATGCTACCTGCTCCGACATTTGCCATTCGCATACCAAATAGTCTCATCTTCCTGCTAACTTTTTTTCTACGTATTCTCAAAAATGTAAAATATAACATCCTTTTCTCTTATTTGTCATATAAGCAGAGAATATTCTATATTGTTTAAATGACAATCATATAAAATAGGTACCCTATAACGTGGAAAATGTTTTATATCTACTTATGAAAGACAAAGGAGGAAGTAATATATTCGTAGTTACTACGATAATATTACCAAACGTAAATACTCGTAATTTCATTTTATGTAGCTTTAAATATTAAAGTTTTCAACATTTTTATAATTTCGTTTACTGATGTTCGCCTGTCTGACCCCACTCCTACAAAGAGTCTTATCCATCCAGCGTCTCTGCCAACTTGCAAAGCACTATAATTGGTCCACGTTTGTGGACTGATTCGGCAACAAGGTTCCCTTTCCACACATTTTAACCCCGCCTCCCAGCGATCATTAAGTTTGGTACAGACCATAGGAGCGGAAGGGTCCGCGGAAAAATATGGCCACCGTCTCCATCCTCACACAAAAATACATGTTCAAGTAAAACTGAAACTCATTGTAAAACTTACCAAGTTGCGATTATTATTCCTTTAACAGGAATATACTTAAAAAGTTAGGATTACTCGGGACAACTTCGAGGGCCCCCACGGCCTGTGGCATTTGGCCACCCACGCAACTCTATTGTTATGCCATTGTTAAAGTAGCCCCTTCTAGTGAAGTTTTTTTTCTATCTTTTTCTCCGCGGCCCAATAATAAAAGAAAATGTTTTTTTCTGCCAACCAAAATTTTACCTTATAAAACATTATAAAGGCAAGAACTTCTAAGTATGTGTTTAAAGTATAACGGTACTACTTAATAACCTTTAAATTCCATTGTTTGATTTTGATTAGCTTGGCAACAGTTTAGCCCAAATTTTGTCAAAATATCTTGAATTGAGGGTCTTATTGTTCTTTTCACGGCTCACCGTTGGGCCGCGGCCCGTGCTTTGAAATAACCCTGCCTTAGCTTAACTTAGGGCGATAATGAAACGAAAAACACTTGAATTAATTTGATACATCATTTATCTGAACGTAAACGATTAAAAATTAACGTGATAAATTTTGTATAAGTTTACTTTCCAAAACAGTGGTGCGGGACTTCTTCCGCGAAAAAATAACTCCCGGCCTCTCCATAATTTACTGTTAATTAGACCTCTTGGAAGAGATTATAAAGAAACGAAATAATTTTTCTACTCCACCTCCATTTGCCAGCGAATCCGCGGATACCTTCTATATCGTTATTCGTAATCTTAAGTTCACTAATGGAATTACTGAGCTCGTCTTGTGACTGAAATTGAATTCCCGAATAAACTCTTAATTTTGAAAAATTGAAAACTTAAGTACTTACGCATCTACAATAGCCACTGGGTCAGAGAAAACCGAAAGCAACTTTCGGTTATAGCGGTAATTCACCGAAAGTAGATTTCAGTTTTTAGTTTCTACTTGGCTATTGGAGATATCTACGAAAAATGCTTAATTTGTATATATAATATGCAGCTACGACATCTGTGCGTACAAACTCCTCCATTTGAGTTACATACAGCACTCGAAAATTAACTATCCGCATTTTTCTGTCAATACACACATAAATAGACGCTAACGATTTGTTTTGCAGCCACCAGACGCAACATACAGAAAGAAAGAGAGCTAAACCAATTTAATTTAATAGAGTGGATTTTTTTTAATCCCATCATATCGAAAGCGATTTCGGTCGTTACAAAATGTCGACACAAAACAAGACATTTTCCATTTTATTTCAATCATCATCAATTCTACGCATTTTCACCCTAATGTTTGCAACTCACGCTACTCCACTGGCCTCGGGGTTATGTTTCGAAATTGTCCGCCACGCTCTAATTATTTCGCTATCGCGGAGAAATGCTCCCTGACATTATGACGGAGCACAATTCCCCGTGATTCGGATCATGGGATTCAAGCGAGCACTGAAAGAACAAATGAAAATGGAATTTATCCCGTTTAGTACGAGATCCGAAAGTGGAAATCCGTGAACCGACACATTCACAACGCATCGACGCGGACAGATATATCAAAAACTTTTCAAATGGGAGGAGGATGATTACGACTTTAGAAAAATAAAATACCAATCAAGGTTACGAAACTGCATTAAGTTTATCTCGAGCGCAGAGAGATAGCGACCCTGAACCCTTTTTGATCCTTAAATGAATTCTGTATTGGTTCATCTGTCTCAAAATTGCGTGGAACGAACGCATAATTTTGAAATGCACGTATCAAAGGAAAATACGCAAAAAAAATATTCGAATTAAGTACAAGAACGATTTGGAAATAAAATGCGATATAACTTCAAAAATCCGCTTTTTTTTAAACGCTCATTTTACCACGGCTTAGACAGAATCGGCCAAGCACTGAAGAGGGCCCGGATGCAAATATCAATGGGGGCTCCCATGATATCAATATATAATAACGAACGATTTATGGAGCCTCAGTTTAACATTATAAATTTTACGAAGTGTTTCTTTATTGGAAATCAGTTGGTAAATGATTTTTAGCAAAAGTTTTTGTAAAATTTACAATAGATACTTGAATAATTGAGGACCTCTGGGGCCCCATTATTCGGGGGGTCGGATGCCTCGCATCCGCCGCATCCCCCCTTTGGCCGGCCCTGGGCTTAGACCAGAGGTTGGCAACATTTTTGTGGGCGCGGAAAATCTTCAACGACGAACACAATTTCGCCAAACCCCACCTTGACAAAAATTTCTCATTAGCATACGTGCGGGTATCATTATGATTGGACGCCTTCATTTGTAGGTACTACATCATCGTCAGTTTATTAAAGGAAAGATGATTGCCCTAATGACCTTTCAACATTACAAAATCGTTGATTTATTCAAGCATGACTTTCGTGACACCCTCAACAACAAGCGGCGGATCCCCGTGTGGGGGAAAAAACTGGCTTAGATAGACGAGATACGATCTAATGATCAATCATCGAGTCTTACGCTTTTTCTTTTAATAATTAAATGAACCTTCATTTTCAAATTGTTCCTGTATTTTAAATTAAGCAAAATATTGTCAAAAAACGAAACACCCAAAGAACCACTATGACCGCTACTCAATGTATTGACAAACCCTCCAATTTTTAACATTTTCGTTTATTTTCATGAGTTGGCGACAACTTAGCTACACTAAAATCGAAGAAACGAGAGTGCCGCATTAAATTAACCTACGCCTGCTTTAAATTATATAATCAGATATAATTAAAATTCAGATTACTGCTACACTCAAGACGAACAGGTTTGCCTCATTCGCCACATTTTACAGAGTTTCGTATCATATTCTATGCAAGACACAAACATTTTTCTTTTCTCACACACTCGATGTGAAGCGAACCTTCGTAAAATCATTGTGCTTTTCCCTTCTCCGAGTTAATAGCATCCATAAAGCGATTCTCTCTCTGCGTCACCAAGTAGGTATTTATCGAGCTATGCAATGAGAGCCAAAGGTATGCGAACGCAGTAAAAAAACGCGTAGCAGTAAAGCCGCCGATTCTTTTGCCTTGGTTTTTTATCGCCCCCCGGGAGACTCTCTATCGATTATCGATATGCCATTGTTTCCTCAGCGAACCCACGAACTAAAGGCCGTATAGAGATACTTATTTCGAGGCAAAGAAACGGTTGAAAACAGCTGATCCATTACGAAGGCACGCAAATTGCAAATGCATTCTGTATCACATTCGCCATGTGACGCAAATTATGTGCAATATTTCCTCGTACCCAGGCCACCCGAGATAGACGCAATGCATGATTGGTATTAGATGCCAGATAGTTTGTCAACGAAAAAACAAACAAAAATATAAATTTCGTGCATAATATGGAACTCCTGGGTAAAATACATACAAGCGATGAATTTTATAAACTCGTCATACGTAAGTATAGAGATTCAATTATTGGACGAAAAGGTCATAAATAATCTAGGTAACTTCTGCAGCTTTTGAGCAGTCGAGCGAACCAAATGTGAGCTTTATCTACGAAATACCAAATATAATCCACAGAGTTTCAGAATCAACATTGTGAATTTCCACTTGAAGTGGCTAATATGTTTTTAGAACGAGGGATTGGGAATGCGATGCGAAAGGAGAAGATTATCCTGAATATTGCGCATTCCTAAATATGCGTCAATAACTCCGTGACAATTACTATACGACGCAGTTAATCTAAAGTCAATACAGTGGATGATCAGAGGAGATCGGAAGAAGAACGATACTTCTATCAATTGGATTAATTTAGGATTACGACCGAAATGATCAAGTTACATCCCATAAAAGGTAACACTATAAAAGTGATATAAACAACTTCTGGTAATATCTATAACGATAGCTGTTTAATTTGTATTGTTATTTATAGTAGCGGGTACTTTTATAGCATTTCGGAAAACACGATCAGTTCCTGGGAGAGGCGCTTCCGTACGTGCGCGTGCGCAGTTTGAAATCTGAATCGTAATTCCGACAAGAATACAAGACACCGGTGAGAATAGTAAAAATGTAATAAAAAGGGAATGTGCGCAAAAATTACAATAAGTACGAAACAACGGATTAAATTTTTGCATGAAAGAAGACATAAACTTGCCATATTTGAAAAAAAAATTAGAATATACGCCGAATGATTAAATACGTGCGTGCAATACGAGATATAGAATTCGTATCTATCAAAAAATACCATGCAAATCTCGGTAAACACTATCTGAATATTCCACCATGGACCGGTAAAAATCAAACTTTAATCATCTTCACACCTTGAAAACTGAAAAAACAAACTTCCGGTTAATTAGCGCTGTCAATTATAAAACTTTTGTGAGAAAAATTGAATATCGCGGACGGGTGGTTGAGAAACGCTGTTCTAGACGACCACGTACATAAAATCCAGCCAACTGATTCTGCAGCATACAACAAATCGACGAGGGAATTACTTCATGAAATGAAATCCGCGTCGAATTTGTTAACGACGGCTAACGATCATTGCCAAGGAGAAAAAAAAACATCCGCAACAAGACGTCCGTCCAGGGGCGGATCCAGAATCTTCTCAAGGGAGGGGGGCGATCGCCCCTCCACCTATCGAATCCGCCCCTGCCAACTGCCCTATATTTTGAAAATCCCTACCATATCAGAATCCTTCTTTCCCTTGCTGTACAGACCTAATCTGCAGCGTATAATTGAGGATTTTTGCGCGGAAAGAATTTAAGAAAGCGCCCAGTGGAGTGCAATGGGGTTATCCAAGGAGGGGGCGATCGCCCCTCCCCCCTTGGATCCGCCCCTGCGTCCGTCTGGTAATTGCATACCTAATTAACACCACAACTATTTTTTTTAAATCTCGCTAGCAAATATCTTCTGGCATAGTTACATGTCGCGACTACGCTACCGCGTATTCTAATCGGAATAAATGAAAAGTCGATAAGTGCTGATAAATGAAGTCGAACGACCGGTGTCTCGGAGCGAGATACCTGCGTCAACGCCCCCTTTAAAAATAAAAGAAAAACCTTAAAAACGGAAAACGCGAGAGGAAAGCAATTAGCCCCTTTGCTATCAGGTTTTTTTTTAAATCGATTAAAAAAAGTTTTTTTTCACTGCGCCATATGATACCCCATACATATACATAGAATAAACAAAAAAATGTATTCGTACGTTTAATTATTCAACAAAAAATTGTACGTGTATAGCCATCAAAATACTGGATTTTTAGGTATTATATATATTAACCCTTGTCTAGTTTCCATGAGTCATAATTACCCCTCCTACTTTTCTTTACGTGATTATTATTTGTACTAGTAGAGTGACTAAAAATTTTCGGTAAGAATGATCATTACCGAAATGACCAAAGGTTATACTCAACAATGCGTGTTATCTCTACAATACAAATTAAACAAGAGCGTTTAATTAATACAATTTAAACTACAAAACAATTCAGGTCATTTTTCACCCCACGATACCAGTGGCCCAAAATGGCGACACCAGTTATGAGTTAAATCAATTAAAAAATTCGGTACAACATACATTGTACAAACTTTCTCATATAATAATACGTCGATTAGTTATCTTTAGAAAATGAAAATCGTATGAGCATGTTTTTGGAAAATCCAATTTTTCTTAAAGTTGCCCAAGAATAAACTAGCCTTATATTCATTCATTGAGAAAAATAAAATACGTAGTATTATTGTAGATGTATACTCAAGTAACCGTACAAAATTTGATCAAAATTGTTTGAGCTGTTTTTGAGAAAAACGAATTATTGTTAAAGTTTCCTAGAATAAACTAGCCTTATATTCATTTTTTGAGAAATATGAACTATACAGTATTATTGACGACGTAAACTCAAGTGGCTGTACGAAATTTGATCAAAATCGTTACAGCCGTTTTTGAGAAAATCGAATTGCTGTTAAAAATGCGTAGAATAAACTACCCTTAATTATTGAGCAATGTCAACCATTTCTACATGTACTCAGCTCAGTATGATAAAATGCCTAAGTACGAGATTTCATTCATTTTCGCTGTACCGTTTAGGCTCTAGAGCCAGTAACAGGCAGACAGACACGCCATTGAGAAAACCATTTTTTCGGACTCAGGTACACCTAAAACGTATATTCCCGTCAAAATCTAGAGGTCAAATTTTTTCGCGATTACTATACTTTCTCAATATACTTCGTATATGAGAAAGTAAAAACGGAAAAACAATAAAAAAGGTAAAAATTGTATGGATAGAGTTTACTCGGGCAAACAAATTTCTTTAGACATGTACGGCGCCCGAGTTATCCCAGGAAAAAGTCAGAAGGGTAATACCATACGACGTAAAGTTCGATAAAAAACCCATTGGCGGATTGAGGCATTCTGGAGCCCCTGGTGCTAAACTATCGGGACCCCTGGCGCTGAACAATTGAGGGCCCTGCAATCTAAATATATGCTGAAACCTCACCAAACTTTATTTGACCTCTCTTAATGATCGCATTGATAAATAAAGTATCACAGAGCAAAAAAATGAAATTTTTTACGTCGTTTTTAAAATGACACATTTAGTATTTCCGAGATTATATAGAAAAACATTTTCTCGGGACCCCTTGTTTCAAGGGGCCCCTAGCGCGCGAGTAGTGCGACCCCCTTTAAGTCCGCCACTGAAAACCCGAAAATAATAGTAACCGAGATTAACAAACTCAGAGGGGAAAACTTAAAAAAAAAAAATTAGCCGTCTCGAAAGCGACATCAAAAGCAAGGCTAGCGGTAGCACAAGCTTACGGTTGCAAAATAGAATTAAGCGACATCTCGTTCTCTGTGCGAACCTAACGAGTGCGCGTGATAGATAGAGAAAGGGAAAAACGAGTTCCAAGAGACGGTCGGACGGGCAGCTTCTTTCGTTGCGGGGACGGCCATTGCAGAAGCGGTAGGAAATAGAAGAGGTGGAGTCGCGGCCTCTGCCTTTAACGAGAGAAAGGAAGGAGGAGGTGGGTGGGTGAAAGGGAAGAAGCAGCACACGGCCGACAGACCGTAGATGGCACTTGTTTATCTTCGTTTGTGACCGAGCGTTGAAAAGAGCAAACCACTACCACACACACCCTCCCCACTCCCCTCCCAGCCCCTTCACCTCCTAAAACCAAGCACCGCACAGAGACGACCGTTTCATTTACGCCGCTCCACAATTAACGTTCTCCTGTCTTCCACACCTCCTCTTTTTTGTCTTCCCTATACGCCCAATTTTAACGTAAAGGGGTTTATAAATAGAAAGAGCAAAATCCGACCAATTTAATCTTTTAAAAGTGACTTAGGAAAAGGATTTTCGAAAGAACCAACGCGTAGGGTATTGATACGGGAGCTTTGAGGGCCTTTTTTTTAATCGGATTAATTGAGACTTTCTTTCCGCGGATTAAAACGAGCTAGGCTTCAAAAGAATCCAACTTTCTATCCCAAAGAGGTGGATCGTAGTGAGTAAAGAGTGGCTTGCGAACTAACGGATCGACGCGGCAAATACCACTTGATTACGTTCCTTCCAGTAACTATAAGCCACTGCCCGACAAACGAGTCTCGTAATTAGTAGATTAAAAAAATGACGAAAGAAATTGCCCTCCAAAATTACACGAAGATGTAGACCGTTTAATTAAAATGAGGCACAGATGGCGTCGGTCGCGTTTGAATATTTATTATAAACAAAGAATCTTATTAACAGCTGCGCGCCATGCCCATTAATTGGTATTGTACTGGGTTTGCCATTTATTATATTCACCGTTGTGATCCAATTTAAAACTATTGGGTTGGCCCTACTATCTTAGTTCTCTTTTCTCCCGTTTTAACGAAATGGCGCGACAATCGAGGGTTTCAGCATCGGCACTTAGCACGATATTTTTTTATATAAAGATGATTACGCACGTATTCTTTCGCGTGTGCGTTTCAGAGAGAGATTTTTTTCCTAAACGATCCACATCCTCGCAGCAACTCGAAAATTTATCGTACCCTCGTTCAATGTTATCGGTTGGAGCATTCACGAGCCTTTCTCGAGAGTTCCGACATTAATTTAAAGAAAAACGTGGACATAGGCTTCTCGATTGTCTATGAAACTTTACCGAAGGAGAATAATTAGAGAAAGCGGATTCTGATTCCTTAAACGTATAAGGAACTTTCCTTAAAGATAATTACGCTAGAACAGGATAAAATAACGCGAGAGAGTTTTCCCCGCGTTTCTAAAACTGGTTCTATCAGAGAGAACGACCCGGAAAAAAATCAAATATATTCCTATAAAATGTCTTTTAAGTTGATAATTTTAAATTAGCAAGTATGGAAATGATGAAACAGTCGGAAGTTCATTAACAGCTGGAAATCTGGCAGGGATTTTCAATTTTAACAACGACGCAATAAAAATAGTAGCTTGATAATTCTGATCTTAAGCTATCAACAAAAACATTAACTTGAACGGGCAATCAGACGTAAACAAACTGAAGAAATCATTACCATCAAAGAGAATTTTTCTCCTCTTGCTGAGGACATCAGAGAATGAAGCGTACGTGTTTTCAATTCATCACAGCTATTTACCGAGTATTTACCATTATGGAAAGGTCGCGAAAAATAGGATAAATTATTACCTAAGTGGAAAATTAAAAGGTTAAATGGTCAGTGAGGAAGGAGTTCATCGTTTAATAAACGGTATCCTGTCCAGTGTCTGTTTCAATAGAGGCTCTTGACGTTCATCGTCCATTAAATTACCTTCTAAACGATATTCTCAATAACGCAATCAAGTGTTTTATAATACGCGCGAAAGGTCCGCCACGAAACGACGAAGCGTAGACGTAAATGGTTTAACCGTTTATTCGCCTCGAGCATCGATCTCAATCCCCAGTGATGAAGAAAATTCAATTATTCGGGTTAAATTCGTTCTCTCTCCCCCTCGGTGAAGTCCAGGGAGCTAAGCGTATATCCCAAATACCGCAGAAGAACAAAACAGACTACAACAAGCGCATCGAGCACGAACGTGGATTAGGCACTCAAATTAACCACGCAAATGAACGGATATCCATCCCGCACAGATGGTGATGAGAAAACAGGATTTTCTAAATAAGCAAATTAAGTTGCCAAACCAAAGTCTTTGTTTAGAACAAGAAGCTAAATCTACACCCGATTCACGCGATAGTTAAAATAATAAGTTAACACCACTGCAGTAAGATTCGGCGTAGGATTTTACACAATGCAATAACAACACACAAATATTGAGACGAAGATTCCAATAAATTCCATAATTTAAAAATATCGATAGTCTGAAACTGAAACCCATCAAAATTTCAGGTCATCGGCAGTTAATTTTCGTCTATATATCATTTCGAAGTTCAATACTAGGAAAAGAGAATTTCAATAACTATGAGCTCTAAAGAATATTTTTCAGTCAATAATAACAGTATTCATATCTATGAAAAATGAAATAAAACAAATTATTCTCTATTGAGTGTGAAGGTGGCATTTGCCATAAGACCCGATCGCCAAAGGCGCCGAAAGACTCCCGTACAACGTCCAAATTTTATTTTCATTTAATTAATTATCCAAGATTTATTCGCATATTCGACTAATTTTAGTTATAATAAATTATTTTTATTACAGCGTAACAAAAATAACAATAAATAACTGCTTTTTGAAAAGTGTACCATAAAATTTTGCCACAGGCGCCACATTCTCCAGCTAGGGCTTTGCTCACAGCCAATTACAATGTGCTCACAAAAAGTAAAGATGAGCAAGGCTGACAACTAATACTCCCCCTCCTCCAAACCGATATTAATAATACACAATCGAAATATAATTCATTTTTAGTTTCACTTTCGGAATGTTATGATTGCATTAAATGCGACTAATAAACGTTGAGTATAGACAAACGTCACTTTTAAAAGTTTATTCGCATGCTTGTGTTGGTTGTCAAGTTATAGAAAACATAAATCAATAACGGTTAAAGATTTACGATCTTTGAGAACAAAACTCAAAAAGTTGAATTTCTACTATGAAAAGTTAACATTAAAATTTCCTGTAAAACGTGTGATAAATCCATCAAGCGCTTGGGTATCACGAGGCAATTATGGTCATTAGCGCCCAACCTCCCATTAAGCGCTCTTCCATGCATCCAATCGTCAGCCTCTTTTCCAAAATGAATCCGGAAGATAGCCGAGCGCTCCGCGTACCAACACATAGTCCGTGAAACTATTTATGGCCAATTCCTAACATCGCGGTTTAAAGCGAAAGGTCTTAAGACAAGAATAGTAACTGACACTCAGGAGATACAGTAAACTCCCGATTGACCGGATATCGAATAACCGAATTTTTGCTTAACCGGTTTTTTAAACTTATAATTTAAATGTTTTTATTACTGCGTTACGTAGGTAAATGGGTACATTATTTACTTTTTGTATACCTAATCAAGTTGTTTATACGTAATACAGTGTTGCCTAAGTTACTTAACAGTTGAAATGTTTTCTCAATTATACCAATATATACTTTCTTTTTCATCGATGAGTTACTATATTACGTGTAAGCAGGCATCGATCAGCTGGAATATCCGATTAACAGGAATTGGTTAGATCCTGAGGAAACAGGCAAATTGTGAGTTTACAGTTATCTGTCATCACTAAGTAATAAAATGCCCGTAATTACTGTGCAATGTCAACCATTTATTCATAGTTTCTATTCTGTATGATAAAATGCCGAAGTACGAGATTTCATTCATTTTCGCTCTACCGTTTAGACTAGAGCCGCGAACAAACAGACACACAGACGGCATGGCGAAAACGACTTTTTCGGACTCAGCTACACCTAAAACGAATATTTCCATAAAAATCTAGATCGAATTTTTTCGAGATTACAATACTTTCCTTGTATACTACGCATATGAGAAAGTAAACAATTACTGCCTATCTCTAACAAGGAGAGCAAAATAAATGTAATTTGACTTAAATAATACCTAACGATTATTAACGAATAGAAGATACAATTTATTTAATACGTTCGGGATATAAGGCTTTCTTACGCGAGAGTTAAGTTTTCAGCAGAAAAAGGACAAAATGACAGCGGACATTTTCCTTTTGTGCTCGGCTTTAGATAGTGTACTTCACTTTGCAACTTTGTGGACAGCCTTACGGAAGATAATGTAAACTAAATAATTTCCAATTTATTTTTAAATGATCCTGGCAGGCATCGCAGGTAACACTGCTCCATTCCTTTATTTTCAAATTTATGCGCAATCTATCGCATAACCTAAATTTTGACGGTTCGGAATTTTTAGCCTTTTCAGTCGTGAATTTTATTGTGGGAATAAACGCTTTTTACAATTGAATTTGCATTCTGAATACATCAGTTATACATTTACCAATTTTTTTTCCATTTCCAATATTTTTTCTACTCACTATTTTGTTTATAATATACATCAAAAGTTATTTAAATGATGTAATTGGATTTACAAAAAAAATGGACCTCGTGACTGAAAAGATTAATGAAAAAAATGTCCGTGCTTTAAATCAAGCACAATTTCAACAAGAAAAATGGCTGAAAATAACTCTTTAAAGTAATTGTCAACCTAACATTTCTACGATTAACAGAATTTAAGAATTTCATATGTTAAGACGTTAGAATAAATTACAGCATCGACATGGAAAACTTTTCGTTTTATTACGAATTATGCGAACAACTAGCAGCACTTAAATTTCGGCAACATCAACAAAAAAAGGGGCAATCTCTGTAAGAACTTAAGACTCTTTAAAGAGGACGTAGGAGTTTCCACCGGGTTGCACCTTACCCATTAAAAAGGTACACCCATAATGCTCTTACGAAAAGAGACGGGATTAAAATATCATTCCAGGAAGCCTAAATTACACTCGGAAAACAAAAACACGAGTAAAAACTTGATCCAACCTCTCGAAATTTTACGAGGGAACGCCTAAATGGCCATCAATTTTCTACTCGAATGCTAAGAGGCCAAAATAGCGAATAGAATAATCAATAAGAAAAGATGACCGTGTCTAAAGTGAGGACGAAACCACTTCCGAACTTGTCTGCACCGCATTTCCTCCCGAATAGATGCTGAAATAGAGCTGAGCGCGAAAAGAAGAGCGAGAAGAGACCGTTAAAGAGGATAGACGAGGAGACGGAAGAAGACGCAGAAAAATGGGTTACCTGAGGCGATATTTCAAAAAAATAATAAAAGAACGGTCCAATTTATTTTCCCCCGCGTCACAAATCAGATATGGGTTTCGAGGAAACAACTCAAACCGTCCGTATCCGTCCCTTAGGCGACGACGCCTCAAAAACCCCAATTCTTTCCCTTCTAGCGCTTCCATTCCACTCCATAAAACCCTTTTCGAGGACCGTATCCTTAAGAGGAATACTTTAGGCGAAAAGGAGATTTTTTTCCCGAGAAGTAACGGTTTCCGTAGTGGATCTCTTCCTTCCCTCTCTATATAGATTAGACCGTAACTCGTAAAAAAAATTTCCATTATTATCGATTTCCGATATCCAAAAAATCGAAGTATCCCCCCCCCCCCTCTCCCCGCAAAGTTATCCCCGCCCTACCATCCACTTCCCTTCCACAAATAAAGGGCCGAATGAAAAGAAAAAAAAGAAAAACTATTCCATGAAATAATAAAAGACTGGGTAGTTTATTTCGGTTTAGTTTTAGCTCGAATTTAACGCTCGGTTTCGCACCCGTCTCGATAATTCCGCGTATTTTTTAGTGAATGACTATAAAAAGAATTATGTCGATGGGGATTTATAGAAAGCGTGGGACTAAGCTGATGGGTAAATTAATTCCCGGGCGATAGCAATAAAAAAGACGATGATTTCCGTTAAAAAGGAAAACATATAATTACAGATGCTATAAAGAGAAAAAAGAATGTAAAAATACGGGGATAATTTTACAATCACTGGGGCTCCTCGACCCAGTTTACAGTAATTTTATAAAATATAAAAATTGTCGAATGTCGACATATGTCTAGTAAGAGGTATTAACAGAAACTTTTCTATTAGCAGCAAAAGAAAAAAGAACTGCTAAAGCAGATTCCAAAAGCGCTTACACCCACTCCCCGATTAACGCTCTTAATTGGTACCAGGAAAATCAAGCGCTAATTGAAACAGCGCTATTCGGAACACGTAGGTACATGCATAAGAAATGAAGTTATAAGCTTTGATTTGTTCCTGAAAATCTATTAATGGAAATGAAAATAGGTAGTATTATATAAATAATACACCAAAGTAATCTTTGTTAACCACAGAGGTCGTAAATAGCATTGCAATTATGCTTAAAATTGAACAGTAAAATTTGAATATAAATGAAGAACAGATTGCATTTTACGAAACAAATGTCGATCTCACGCTGAATAAATCGAGCAGGAGCATTAAGGAATAGGAATTAGAGTAAAAGAAGAATACCTGCGTCTAATTATATACAGGGTGAGGCAACAGTCACATTTTTATTAACACACAGAAAATTGAAACATAATAACAAGCAATTTCTGTTTACTATAGACATGAACTGAATGACTGAAGTTACGGTTCAATCTTATATCGAAACCTTGCTTCGTTTCGATATAGAAATATCGATTTATAAAAGAAATATCACATGTGCTTAATAAACAAAGTAACATGGAATAAGACCAAAAGAAGAATTTAAAAATCTAGGTATTACATTTAAAAAACTGAACAAACAACATTGGAACAATAAACAAAGAATACAAATTTTGAAAGGAATGCATTAATGACACAAAAAATAAAGAACGAAGCATATTTTAATATAGTGAGCGGAATGCTGAGACGAAGGCTTTTTTCTGGAATTAAGTCATAAGATTTTTGGGCAGGACTTGTTAATGCACTCGTACAAGCTCTCCAGATTTTTGTCGCCGTAAAACCTCTAATTTAACATCAAGAGTGAAGCTTTTCCTATTTTTCTTCTCTGACTGCTGATCATCACTCATGGTCTTTTTATTTAAGGGAAAAATATATTTAAAACAAAGTTCACTTATCAACTATACACTTAGCATTAAAATCAAAACGTAAGACAAAATCAAACTAAAGTTATTCAAAACATATCTCGTCGTATTTAAGCAGTTGTAATATAATGTTAGAACCCATTTAGAAAGTAAATTAAACGTATTTACGCTTCTATTTTATTGTTGTAGAAAATTAAACAAAATGAAACTTTACCACAGTGACGAACCCGTACAGATAGTTCATGGGTTTTTTTTAAATCGTACTAAAAGACAAATGGGCAGACTGACGTACCCCGTAATCGATAGGATTCATATCTCCCACAAATCGAAAAAATCCTGAAAATCTTAGCTTCCCAGCTCTTCTAGTTTTTTCAAAATATTGCACTAGGACGGACAGAAAGTGAAAACATAAGCTATTTTTTTAAAAACCGCTGAAAAATTATTCGAGTCCAATTTTTAACATGTTAAGTTATGAATTCAAATTTACCGATACGACATTAACACATCCGTTCCGCTAAATAGCCTCAAACTCGCAAGTATTTTTTTAATGGGAGGCGTCCATTCAATATCTCTCACGCGTTTTAGTCACAGACGAAGAAGACACGTTCGTCGCTCATTTCTTCCCCAATAAAAAAAATCCGGGAAAAAATTGGATATTTCGCGAGGAAATTCAATGCTGACCATCGACCGAACCAGAACGTACGGTGAGAATCATTTATTGTGGAGTCGATGCATGGCTCCGCTGAGCTAAGCGTCCAAGCGCGATCAATGAAAAGAGGAGGTGTCTCGCGTAGCGTCAGAGGCAGTACGGTAGGTTCGATAAAAGCGAATTTCCAATGGAAGTGAGGATTTTAAAGGAGTGGGAAGGAAAGGGAGAGGAGGATGGGAAAGAGGAAGATAGAGGAGGAAGTGGGGGGGGGGGGGGGGAAGAACTTTAAATAACTTAAGCTATAAGTAAATTGCTAAAATTAGAATACCATGCAATTAATATGAAAAAGAACATGAATTCGTAAAATATACAATATTTTGAGGATTGTGATATTGTACAAATGACGACTATCAGCGTATATACAAACAACGGTTTAAAATACGTGTGCGACAACGGTTCTAATACCAGTAAAATCCATATAGCACATTGGTTAGCAACCTACGGCCGTCGAGATCGTTTTATGCAGCTCACGAAGCTATGATTAAAAACATATTTAACACAAATTCATATCATATACATTAAAATTACGACAATAAAACAGTATAGATTGAAATTTTAACACTAAAAAGATAATTTAGACTTGATTTTCACTTATATGATACCACAGAATATCTAGTTAACGACCGATTTAAATTCTAATCTGGTCCGTAGACACATTGATAACTCGCAATGCGCCAAGTAGAAAAGTATGCCCAACACTGATGTGGCATAATAAATACGGAACAGTATAATAATTAGCAAAACTATAATAATAATTCAAATCAAGATACAATTACGCGAATAAACAGATGGAAAACAACAAAGTTGAGAACATTGCAATAGGATAAAAAAAATAACAAGAAACAAAATTTAATTCACTAGGAAAGTCATTACTTCGTGCAATTCCACAATCATAAAACATATATAAAAGACAGTGTCACTTTGTCCCTTTCTCATGTAATGCTTTTTGAAGCTTAATATCTCGCAAACGACTGAACCGATTTTGATGAAATTTTCAGAATAGTATTATGATGTAACAACAAAACGTTTTAATGTATCGCTAATATATAAAAACCTTATTATGTCCTTTTGTCGCTCCCTCTGTCACGCTCTGAAAAACAGAAATATACATGGAAAGAGAGGACTAAGGTCAGCTTTTGAAGCACACTAGATACTCACGGCGAGGGTTTCGAACCTTCGCTTGGATCGAAGGCAACCCTCTCAGCAGGAGGTATGACAACAGGTCAAAGAAAACTGCCTCAATTTTATTTCAGAATAATCTATCATCCCCGTCATTTTCGACGGGCACTTATACTAGTTTAGAATAATGAGATGACGTAGTTACGCCGAAACCTGGTCGCCTCAGAGTTTAATAAGATAGAATTTTTACGTAGTCATCTGCCTCATTTGTTCTGAACACAAAATTGCCTCAACTGTCGTACGCATCCGTAAAAATGGTAGCGCTCCTACAAAGAGTGAGATATAAGAGAAAAGAAGGCGAGGCGGAAGCGAAAGAGAATTTATAACGAGTGGGGAGAGAAAGGAATAGAAGGTGGGAGAAGGGAATGGGGATCCGTATCGCAAAGGCAGGAAGGACGCATCCGGAGAGAGAGAGAACCCAAACACAAAAAAGTAACGGACGCTGACCTTCTCCGGAGCCAAGCTTTAAATAAATGCGTAACGGAAGTTTTTTTTTTATCCCGAAAGTCTTCGACGGGGAATTCTCCCGAGACGGAATAAATCGGCGAAAAAAAAATCGGTACAACATACATTGTACAAACTTTCTCATATACTAATGCGTCGTTTATTTATCTTTAGAAAATGAAAATTGTATGAGCCTGTTTTTAGAAAATCCTATTTTTGTTAAAGTTGCCCAAGAATAAACTAGTCTTATATTCATTCATTGAGAAAAATAAAATACATAGTATTATTGTAGATGTATACTCAAGTAACTGTACGAAATTTGATCAAAATCGTTAGAGCCGTTTTCAGAAAATCGGATTGTTGTTAAAAATGCGTAGAATAAATTACTCTTAATTATTGATAAATGTCAACCATTTCAGCTTATGTCGACTAACTGGGACCACATTCAAAAGTGACCGCGAAGCTGATCCCTCGACCGTCATTAACTCGGGTTAGAGGCCCATACCTCGAGACCCATCCTCAAATCCGAGCCCAGGTCTCTTTACCCTCTCAGCAGGGGGGCATTAGCCGACCACGTCTTTTGCAATAAAATTTAAACTATTTTGTGTTGTTAACTTAGTGCGATTGTGACTCAAGCAACATATTCGGGTGAATGCGCTGATCAAGAGCGTCTTTTTAACGGAATTCTACGATAAATAATAACATATTTACGCTCACATCTAATCTTGACGCCAAGGAATACCAACCTCTTAAGAGTTTTCGGAGGGTATTGTAATGAAAGCAGACATTCGCGAGACGGTGCGGAGGGTGTAACGCTTTTAACTAGTTAATCGCATTTTTCTATGATCACCAACCAACCAACAAAAAATTAAACCTAATTTTTGACTTTTTTCGAATGAGATCTGAATTTCTACGATATGGAAATTTATTTCCATACTTTTTCCGGCATAACTGTGAAAATACCGCGTCGAAATCTCATTTTTAAGATATATGAAAATGCTAAAGAAAAGAGGCCTCGCTTCGTTTCAGCTATGCCCAAGTTATTCAAATGGAGAAAAGATATGCTCCTGAAGTCAAACCCAGAACTACTATGTACACGGCGAGCAGTTTCAAATTGAAAAGTTGAATAGTCAAGTGATTCCTGAAAGTTTGATAGAAAAATGTTGTAAAGCTTTTTACTTATGAGCGGTTTCCCTTTTCTCCCATCTAACACCATATAACAATATGTCTGCTTTCATTACAATCCCGTCCGAAAACTTTTAAGAGGTTGGTATTCCTTGGCGTCAAGATTAGATGTGAGCGTAAATATGTTATTATTTATCGTAGAATTCCGTTAAAAAGACGCTCTTGATCAGCGCATTCACCCGAATATGTTGCTTGAGTCACGATCGCACTAAGTTAACAACATAAAATAGTTTAAATTTTATTGCAAAAGACGTGGTCGGCTAATGCCCCCCTGCTGAGAGGGTAAAGAGACCTGGGCTCGGATTTGAGGATGGGTCTCGAGGTATGGGCCTCTAACCCGAGTTAATGACGGTCGAGGGATCAGCTTCGCGGTCAGTCTTACATGTGGTCCCAGTTAGTCGACATAAGCCACCATTTCTATGTATACTCTGCTCAGTATGATGAAATGCCTAAGTACGAGATTTCATTCATTTTCACTCTTACCGTCTAGGCTCCAGAGCCAGTAACAGGCAGACAGACAGACAGCATTGCGAAAACAACTTTTTCGGATTCAGCGACACCTAAAACGTGTATTTCCGTAAAAATCTCGGTCGAATTTTTTCGCGAAAACAATACTTTCTCGATACTTCGTATGAGAAAGTAAAAATCGGTACAGCATATATTGTACAAATTTTCTCATATACTAATGCGCCGTTTATTTATCTTTAGAAAATGAAAATCGTACCAGCCGGTTTTTAGAAAGTCCAATTTTTGTTAGTTGCCCAAGAATAAACTAGCCTTATATTCACTCATTGAGAAAAATGAAATATGTAGTATTATTACAGACGTATACTCAAAGTATTATTGCAGACGTATACTCAAATAATGGTATGAAATTTTATCAGTATCGTTTGAGCCGTTTCTGAGAAAATCAACATATTGTTCAAGTTGCCTAGAATATTTATTTTTTGAGAAATATGAACTATACAGTATTATTGAAGACGTAAACTCAAGTGACTGTACGAAATTTGATCAAAATCGTTAGAGCCGTTTTTGAGAAAATCGAATTGCTGTTAAAAACGCGTAGAATAAACTACCCTTAATTATTGAGCAATGTCAACCATTTCTAAATATACTCTGCTCAGTATGATAAAATGCCTAAGTACGAGATTTCATTCATTTTCGCTCAACCGTTTAGGCTCCTGAGTCATTAACGGACATACAGACAGACGGCATTGCAAAAACCACTTTTTCGAATTCAGCGACACCTAAAACGTATATTTACATAAAAATCTCGACGTCGAATTTTTTCGTGATAACAATACTTTCTCAATATACATTCGTATATGAGAAAGTAAAAATAAACTAAAAAAAATCCGCCCGAATTCGGAAAACCGCTGTCAGCTTAACTAAAAGTTACACGACGTTAATGGCCATCGCTAACCTTATCGGCGTGTTCCCAAAAAGCGAGAATACAAAACACGACGAATTCCTCCGTCCGAGTATGGAAACTAAAATGAACTCGCCTCAGGCCACTCCTCCCACTCTCTCCCTCCTCCCCCCACCCTCCCCTCGGCCACTCCCCCCCCCCCCCCCCGTGATTCGCTCCGAGAGTTACATTTACGACAAGAGGTCGCTTGTTTGAATTCCGAAGAGATTTCTGACGTGTTTTTTTCGTTTCTTAAACGCGCCTCACATCTCATTCTTGCTCGGTATTGAAATAGCCAAGGGTGAACAAATAAACTCATCTACTCGTTCGTGAAGTGTAAATTATGGACGAAGAGCATAGAAATATACTATTTCACGTATAAACCTTTTTTGTAACATTCTCCCGATAATTACTTGTTTCGAGTTGAGAATGTAGTTAGGTATCCGCGCTTTTTATTACATGCACTACCGTTTTATTCTATTTATATTATTTTCTGCGCGAATTCGGTAAATTCCACTGGTGTTATTTGATTTGTTTATGTCATTCTCAGTTTATTGAGAAAAACAATACCAACATTTTTATTTTAACAACATAGAATAAAAAATAAAACTCGTTAGGGTTAGGATTACTAGGGTTACTATAAATCACGATAAATTCAACTGGAGGTCCCATCTGCAACGCGAACAACGTAAAAAAAAAGTACATAGAAAAGCTGCGCATGTGAACAAGGGAAACGATTGTCGGGTTTCCACTTTTTTATCGCCAGAGAAGTATACAAAGAACTGGAATTGGTATTCGACAAAAGAAAACCTACAGGAATATACGAACGAAAGGCATCCGTAACCTTCATCGCATACTGCAATAATCCGAATGAAAGGTCAAGTACAATTTTAGCCGATTCCAAAAAAATAAAATAATACAAATGAGAAGAAAAAATCAAATTTAACAATTTCTTTTTAATAAAAAAACTAAGAATATATATATATATATATGTATGTATATATATATTACTAGTTACAAGCCGGTTATAACTGCTTTAAAACTGCATTATCTAAAAGAACGTTTCCCAAACTTTTCAAAGATAAAAAGGATTTCGGGGCACCCTAAACCTTGATAAATCGGGACAAATCTATTCACCCCGCCACAGTACTAAGTCCACCAACTTCTAACTTTAAAATCGTCCTAAGTAAAAAGAAATTACGCACAGCTATTGCGGGATAAGTTTCTGACTAAATTCCTATGCCATCGAAGCAGAATAAAATTTCGTTTCAAGTCATCCACTAGTAAATTACTGAACACTTCTTACGCTGAAAATAAATTCCAGAAAAAGAACTTCAGTAACAAAAAATTACAAGTGCTTTCCTTAGCCATAACAAAGTTATTTGTTTTGGCTATTGCAGTTACCTAAGACAAGTATTTAATTTTTCGACTTTTCATAGTCAACCGCTTATCCTGGAATTCCAAATCGCAGAGAATATAATAGTTGGACGAAACGCGGAAAATGCAGCGTGTGTAGCGTTTCCTTCAATGTAGGCCGAGAATTATTTCGTGTCATACGTGACCCGTATGATATCCAAATGATTACGACGTTTCTCTCGGAACCTAAACATCCACACTAAGCACATATCAAAACCCGTACGACTTTGGAACTGCGGGCGAGAAATAACGGAAGGAAAAAAAGATTCGACCGCTCGATAGCGCGGTAATTTTATATTAACCGATATAATCCCGTCCACGATTTAAAACGTGAGAAATCGTCATTTCGGTAGGAAACACCCGTGACAATGAATAATAACAATTAAACCCGCGTAAGGTAAGCGAGAGATAGGGATAACCTAAAGTTATAATGAAAGAAAGAAAGCTTGAAAGCGAAATTTTATTTATTTATTGGCAAGAATTGAGAGACAGCACGGAGCCAATTATACTGAATATCGTAACAACAACAATAACAAGTAAAAACAATAACAAGGACGAACACACACGACCATGCCCTCGGCAGGATTCGAATCTGCGACCCTATCATTGGGAACTTGACACGCTAACCACCCCTCTACCAAGTCCAGCAAACGAATGATATTGTATAAAATAACACCCGAATAGTGAGTGAGAACTAACAATTCTCGCATAAAAACCGTAGTAACTAATAATATTAATAATTAAACCCACAAAACGTTAACACGGGGCCGGTATTACCCAAAGCCACATAATGAAAGACAGATAGCTTGAATGCTAACGTTACAGGCAAAACCTTATACATCGAGAAAATGCAACAAAAACATGGACAGAATATCGAGCTTTGATCTCCGTTTTCCATTCTAAAGGTTACCAACACAAAGAATGTCTCACTGACAAAAGTGCAAACTCAACAAAAAAATCCATCTAATATTACGCTTCCATATTCCTCAAACGAATAAAACCGAGTCAAAGAGGTTTCGAACGCTAAAACCACGGATATTTTTCTCCGAAGTGCTCCCAAAATCGCGTTCAGGTTGTTTCTTGCGAAAACGTAAGCCGGTTATTTCAGCACGGGCATTACCATCATTCCGGGAAGTCGACATAATAATATTAAAACTTAGCAGGAAAAAAAGAGCTATTTCGAGGAAAGGAAATCCGAGCATGACTTTTTGAAGTTTGAATAAGGTAAGCTTTTGAAGTCACTACGCCGCTTAAACATTCCAAAAGATTGTGAAAAACACGACTTATGGAAAATATATCACGAAAGGGAAAAAGGGCAATGCGGGAATATAGGTCACAAGTCTGAAAAAGATCGTGGGAAAACTTCCTGGAGGGAATGCCGACGTGAGCGTCGGGAGATTTTTCTAGGAAATAAACATTTGCAAGAAATTTTCAGCGAATTATATCGGATAAAGATCGTAAAAATTGACACTGAGAAGTTCTTAGAAATATTTTCGATTTCGTAAACCTCAAAAATTACAGCGGCAGAAAATCCAATGTCTATTTAAAGAAAACCTATCTATATAAATATCCAAGAGTATTTGTTCATTTTATAAAAGAAACACCAAATAAACTAAGATACTCGTTTACACTTTAGGAGTATTTCCGAATAATTTATCGGTGTGGTTCTTACCCAATGGAGCAGAGATTACGTCTACCCTACTTAAAAAGCATCAGTTCTGACGCTTCAAGCGACCAGAGAACGCCATACCGTTGTAAATAGTTAAACTCGTTATGGAATTTCATCGCAGACAGTAATTTAATAAAACGAATACCGGTACAATTATAGACCATAATGGCTTCAGTAAACACAAAAGATAAAAATTAAATTGTATAAATATAAAATAAACTCCAATTAAAGTCAAACAAAACATAATTATAGTTATCTTTTTAAATATACCAGTATTTAAAGCAGAGGCGGACTGACAGCAACCTGTATCCTCGATGGAAATGTTCTTCGTTACTATTCTGATTATTTTGTAAACCCATAATCATAATTTTAAAGTGGGGTGCGTAAGGATTCATCTAAAACTTCAGGAGGTGCGTTGGGAGCAAAAAAAGGTCAACAACCAGTGCTCTAAAGAACGCATGATACTCTCAATACCGAGGTTGTTAGACTTTCCTACAAAGATGCTACATACGTAGTTCAGTATGTTACGGAAAGCCGCATTATAAGGTTCCAGTGCTTCGTTGATAAGGGTAAATGTTTATCCCGCAAGCTTCCTTAAGATTCCGTACGATCGTTCAAGTTAAAATTAAGTAGAAAAAATTTCTTAGCGTTACACATCATCAGAAATGTGTTTAGGCCATCGTTTCTGAAAAACAATCTGATGTGTCCAACACATCACTTTCTCCATACAGACCAATGAATATTATTACTCTCGACATCAGCGTTCTCAGAAATAATTATCAGCGTATACATTCGTGAATAATCTTTAAACAATTTCAATAATCTTTCTTTAAAACAACAAAAAGTAAAGAAAATTGTTAGCTGTTTCTATGGATAACAAAATTTCGATGCGTAATTATAATCACTCTACGCAACGCTATCAACAATTAGAAAATTTTATCATGACAGCGGAAACAATCGTATCACTTAGACAGACGGATAGACAGACAAACGACTTTATTTAGGGCGAAAAGCGACGCATTTAACGTACATTTAGAAGAAAAATCAAAATATCTCTTAAACTACTGGTTTTATTAAAAAATCAAACAAAACTTGTAGAAAATTATATTATCTACAACTTTTATAATAACAACTATTTATGAAAATTGAGTTTTAAAGGAGATATTTGGGAAAAACCTGATGTGGCCATACTTGTGGTATTCTTATTTTTTTAAAATACCTACACGTCTCAATATTTGTTTATCATAGATTCTCGGGCCGTATGAAGAGTTCTCGTTGGGCGTACTCGGCCTTTTGCTCTATCCATTACGTACAACGTACACGATTGTAATCTACTTGGCGTTTTTCGTGTTTCGAACTCGTGCTGCTGCAATCGAACAAAACTAGCGATATAATCCACTTCCGGTGGACTAATTTCAGCCAAAATGGAGAAAGTAAAAATTGACTGTCTGTTAACCCTTAAGTAGGTGATATACATATATAACATGCGGTCCATATGACCCCATGTTATATTTCCTCGGTTAAACAATTATGTTGTTAGTTATATTTATTTGATGAATTATACTAATTGGAAATAAACTACAACGACGTTATGAAAGCAAAAAATTATTTTGAACCAAAACGATCACAAATTAAATAAAACCTTTTTATGGTGTAATTTATATATCAAATGTTTAGCGGGGTCATATACATCCCCACGCACCTACTAAATGGTTAAATTTCACGAAACCCTTTAGTGCCATAATTTCGCGGGCCTCATAAAATGTTCTCTGGGGCCGCATTCGTAGTTTGGCGACCTCTGCTCTAACAAGTTACTTATGAACCTAAGCAGATCTTTCCGTTGGAGTGAAACTAAGGATCCTTGCCCCATATTTCTTAAAAGGTTACCTAAGGAAAACCGCACCAATGACCTCCACAGATCATGAACCTAACCTTAAAAATAGAAAACATCCCAGTACAAACCTCACATGAACCATTTGTTTACCTAACGAGGAAAAAAACTGTTTACTTTGAAAAACCATTTCATGCCTCCATATCCAAAGAAAGACAACCGCACTACAGCCACTCTTTGTGCCTCCCGGTGTTGATCTTTGTCTTGGATAAATTTCAAGGAAACAGACATGGCCTTTTAAAAGGGTAGATATCGTAGGCACGGTGCCAATAAAAGATACCGAAAAATCGCCAATAATGCAGGTGGGACGTAGGAGTATGGGGTGAGAGAGGATGGGGAGAATACTGACCCCTACACCCTTCTCACGTGGCCAAGGCTATTTGAGTCCACCCGCACATGGTCTAAATCTCCATAGTTTTCTCAACGCCTAGTCGGCTGTTTGAAAGCTCGCTGGTTAAAGAGCAAGATCCCGACGCTTTCGTGGAATAGGAGTAGGGAATATAGGAGGAGGAAGGATGACAGAATGTTGGGAGGAGGGGAAAAAACGACGGCTGAGATTCGAATTGCGAGTAGCTTAGGAAGTGGGTCGACTCATTCACCTTGGAAAGATATGACTAGTATCAAGGGATTTCTATCTCTCTCACTCCTACCTCTCTTTCACCCCTCTCCTTCCCTTCACTCTATCCCTCTCTCCTCTCAATCCCTCTTCATTTCCCCTCACTCCTACCTCTTCCTATCTCTTCCCCTATCTAAACCCATCTACCTCTTCACTACCCCCTATATCTCACCCTATATCGCTTCTATCTCCTCCCTCCCCCTCTGTCAACCTCTCTCCCTCCTCACTACCCCTATATCTCTTCTCTCCTCCCCCCTCTCTCAACCTCTCTCCCTCCTCACTCCACCCTCTCCCTCCTCACTCCACCCTCTCCCTCCTCACTCCCCCTCTCTCTTCCCTCCCCTCTCTCTTTTTCCTCCCCCTCTCTCTTTTCCCTCCCCCTCTCTCTCTTCCCTCCCCCTCTCTCTCTTCCCTCCCCACTCTCCCTCCTCAGTAACCCTGTATCTCTTCTCTCCTCCCTCCCCACTCTCCCTCCTCACCCTCTCACGTCTCTCTCTCCCTCCTCTCCTCCCATATATTTCCCCTCTCTACTTTCTCCAACTCATTTCTCCCCATCTCTCCCCCTTCCATCTTTCTCTCTCCCCGGTCTCTCCCCCATATATTTCCTCCCTCTTCCTGTCTCTCCCACTTATTTCTCCACTTCTCATTTCTTCCTTTCTCTCTCCTCCTCCTCCCCCACTTTTTTCTCCCCCTCTTCGCCTATTATTGCTCCCCCCCCAACCCTCCCTCCCACCTTCACTACCTTCCCCCTCCCCCACTCTGTCACTCCATCTACGACATCTCCCGGCGAGTAATGCTAATATAAACGAGATAAACATCTACGAGCGTTGAATTATTCAAAAAGGGTTGACAAACTTCCACCAACGTACTTTCCTTTTTTTTCTTGCTCCACAGTACAGCGCGGATTTTTTTAGTCAAGTTTGCCTCGGTCAGCCCATCTGTGAGAAAACGTCGGGCTCCTTTTAACTTTTTTTACCTTTCCCCTCCTTTTATTTTTGCGAGCGTGCGATAATGAAATTTTTAATTATAAGTTTTGCAGCGGCCGATGCTTGTTCCAGCTGAATAAAAGATATCGAGCTTCCTGGACGACGACACGAATATTATGGAAAAACCACCCGATAAAAAAAAAGAAATGTAGAATGCACCGAACACCATTCATGCGACCAAGGAGAAGCGATTTAATAACGGGAATACATTCTCCGTCAATCTCGTCATAATAAATAAGGAAAATTAAATTTGAAAAATTATTCGGAAATTTTTACGAATGTAACCGGAAAACCAAAAACCTTTCCCAATAACTAGTAATGAAATCCGTCGAGTCCGTTAAAAAAAAGACTAGCGTATCGATTTATAGATATTACGAATGAAATGTCATCGCTCTGCAGTAAAAATGAAAAAAATCCGTAAATATTTATCACCGCTGCCACCAGAGCGCTTTTAACACTTTCTAATAAACCGACACGCCTGAAATGGAGCTTTTGGGGGGTCGAACTCGAGGCGCTTGGGAAGACGGCAATAAATATCTCGGATGTTTGGACGTATTTTTTTTGCCAGCGTGGCAAAGTAATCTCGCAGTTGGAGACTTGCGGGCTGATAATAAATCCCCCCTCCATGGAATGAAGGGCAGAAATAGAAGACTATTAGCCAAAACAAAAGAGGGGAAAACAAAAGAAAAGCGAACAATGACGAGGGAAAGGGAACGGTAATCCGTATAAGAGAAATGAAAACGCGAAAACATGAGGCAACAGCGATGATTTACATTATTCTCCCCCTTCTCTCTCCTTGACTCCCTGTTTCCCTCAAAATAATCCCTATAAAGGGCATCGAACCTAGACTTTCGTGATGCATCACTTTGCGACGCCGGTGACCATCTGTCCTAGTATTACTTCCACGAGCCGCCCCTTTTCTTACTTAATTTTCACTGCAGAAGAAGAAAAAGTATCGCAAACGAAAACGAATAAAATATAACCGTTATATATAAAAACACACAGATGTGTGTTATCGTGTTATCTTTTTAAAAACATTTTTCGACGTTTTAGAACTAACCTTTCTTTCCTAAGAAAAAGTAAATCGGTTCGTATAGGTTTACCTCTCCAAGCTAGGAATCTAGTTTTGGGAGCACGAAAAGTTTTTATCCTATGTTTCGTTGGTTATAGTCGACGAAGTCTTACTTGAGCTCTGATAATAATGAAGGGAGCGGGGTGACGTTGCCGAATCACACAAGAAGGGACCGAAGCGAAAGGAAGATACAAGCGATTGTGAGCGATATGGCAACGTTGCTGTTCAGAGACTGGCTGGTGCCCTTGTTGATAGCTCCCACAATCTAATTTTTCTTGGCTGTTAGAGCTCAAGATCTGGCACAATTTTTGACGGCAGCTGCAAATTCGAGAAACGATTGCGACATGAAGAAAACTATCCAAATTTAACTCCAATACATCGAAAAACAAACCGTTTTTCGACGCTTTTGAGATACCTCTTCTTCTTCCTTCAGAAAAGGGTAAATTGGGTCCTTAAGGCTAATTGCATTTCCCGTTTCTACAAGCTTTTAACGGGAAAATGAACGTGGCGGCAATGACACAGGCCGACCGCCATCCAATCGATACTCTAATATTGCGTTCATTTATGGGGGCGTTTCACCTGCTCCCGTGCCTTGAATGGCCTCCCTCAATTATTTCGCTACGAGCAGGACGAAGGAAAAAATTAAACGGTCAATTCGTAACGATACGACGACATTATCGGAAAAACATAAAGTCGCTTCTTCACAACGTGGCTAATGTGCAGGGCTTTACGAAAAACTTCCCTTCTCTTTTTCGCCGGATTTTCAAAATATATGATAAAATACGAAGTTTTTTTAAACAAATACCTATTTCGAAGGACAGTATTTATTCGTTTTGGATTAAAGACAGCTTCCGGAGTTATGGACTGAAGTTGATTTAAAAGTAACGAATTTTGAACTCCTCCATATTGGCTTTCGACGCTATGAACTGAAGTTGATTTAAAGATAACGACATTTTCACGAAAAATCCTTTTCAAGTGGTTCCTTCCATGTGTATAGGATCATCCCTCCTTTCCGCAGAAACGTACCGATAAAAGGATACGAAGACATCGAAAGATAAAGGAACTTAAGATACAAAAGCACGCTAGAAAAAGTTACCCGTCCTTTTTATTTTAGGGTTATTTTTCCTCAGTATACTGGGAAAACCCTCCATCGAATACCGATATTCCATTGTTTCCACAGCAAATGTTTTGATGGTCCGAAGACTTTGTATAGAGATACTTCACAAAAAATAACTTCGGAAACTAAGAAGAAAGGCTCGGAAAAAAATATAATGGCAGCCTATCAAAAAGCAATCAAACATAACGCTAGTTTTTTTTCTTTATAGATGACCGACTGGAGTAAATTCAAGCGGGAAAGGACACGAAAAAAAAGAACACCTCGTGGGGGGGGGGGGGAGGACGTCGTCTTTTAGCGTCCCGAGTAATTATTCTGCGAGCATAGTTTTTGCAAAAGCACGTAGACGCGGAGCCATAAAAAAAAAAGACGGCGTAGAGGCGTTGAGCGGCAGGTAAAAGTGGTCCACTTGAAGTAATAACTCCGGGAAACTCTGGAGAAAGAAGGATGTCGTAAATCACCGGCGACATCGAGTGTATTGTGCATAAGAGAAGGGTTATGATTAATTCGAGTTAAGAACGAAAGAGAAGGGACCGTTCCATTTCCCGGAAGTTTAATGGTATCAAATATGATTATATTAGGCAGATAGAATATATATATATTTCTCATACGCCACTTTAGTTGTAATTCTATATACCTTCGTCACAATATATTTGCCTTCCGGTGAAAATGCGAAAAATGGGTTAATTTCAACACGACTGCGATCGACTTTTGTTAAAAAATTTCGGTATTTTTTTTAACGATGATAAGAGTAAAATCCCTTCGTAGCGATATTCTGAGAATACCTAAGTAATTGCGTTGTAGTTCAAGTTCTTTCCGATGATTACTAGTCAAAATTACAAGAAAAAGTCTATTATTTATTTAATCGAATAATTCTGAGAATACTCAACTCATAGCGTTGTACTTCAAATTCTTTCCTATCATTACTGGCAAAAATTACACGAAAAAGACATTATTTACTTAATCGAATACTTGTACGATTTTTCAATCAAAAACAGTTATGATTTACACCTAAGTGGAGGTGAGTATAAACTTCAAATTTAATTCATCATGAATTAAACTTCGGATGTATGCGTATAAAAGTGGATATCTGCAATATTATCCTGGTGTAGGATGTATGCCTGGACCTAAAAATGTTTTCACGCTAGTTACATTTCCGTTATAAATATAGTCACTGAAGCGATGTTTCGCTGTTCCTACATCATGCATACAAACAAAGTTAGGGTCTGGTTGCATCCACTCCACTACTTCTACTAATCGTACGTGCGAAATTTTTAGCACGTCGATAATCATAAACACATTTACTATACAACGGAACACTTGGAACATTTTTACATCTCTAATATACCATACATTGACCGCAATTTAAAGAGGTTTGGGCAATAAGCGACGGCGTTCACAAGTCAATAACATCGGTTTGTTAAGGGGATCATCATGATTTAGGTATAACGCACTACATTGTAACCATAACGTGAGGTATTAAGAATCGCCACGGGCAATCGTACCACCATTTACGATACCGCAAATGGATTGATGGACTCTTTAAGGGTGGTTCTTTAATAAAAGATTATGGGATATGTTCGAAATTTATTTCCTATAAAACGCGTCTTAAATCTCGGATCCCTTGCCAGGAATAATAGTCGCAATCTAAAGAAGAGAATTTAATGATTCGACGTAAACTATTTCAAATTCCTCTTAATTACCCAGTCTCGTATAAATCCAAAGTTACAGCGGCTTTATGGGAAAAGTATTAAGAAATTTAATGATACAACAAAAGCGCTCCATGATCCTTGTCAATTATTTTAAAAGCGCTTTATGATTCGCAATATCCAAAATTGTATTAATCATAGAGTACATATGAAGCATAATAAGTAAATGCCATTGTTAAAATGAGAACAATGGATCGCGGCTTACATTGAAATCCAAATTAACGACGACAGATGTTATTTCCATCATCGGAAAATCATTTCAAAGATACTATTTAAGTATGACAAAACATATCGCAAAAAATATAAAAAGAATTTAGCATATCGAGTCCTGCCCCGACTCCACGCCAAAACATTCCCAAACTCACAGAGGCATAAAAACAAAATCCCATCAAAAACACTTCATCCGCTTGCTCTGAATAAATTTGAATAAGAAATGAAACGGATAAACAAACAGTAACTCTTTTCACACAAAAAAGGCAAAAGAGTAATACAAGGACCAAAATACTTGTCCCGACAGCCAACGTTAAAGGCTTCATCCAAACGGAGAGAAAAGCGGTTCACACGGCTACCTGGACGAACCCAGATCCGAGGAAGATTTATTTCAACCGTTAAAGACTAGCTAGCAATCCAGTTGACGAATGGACCCTTTGCTTGTCGAGGTGAAAGAAAAGGGAGGGCGGTATAATCTTCGAGGCAAAAGAGAGGAGAGGGAGGAGGAGGCGAGAACGAAGAGAAAGTAGAGTAGAGAGAAAGGAGAGGGTGAGAGGAAAGAGTGATAGGGGAGAGGAGAAATGGTAATAGAGGGGAGGAGTGATGAATGAGGGGATGAGAGAGGGAAGAGGAGAGCAGAGGTGGGGAATGGGAAGAGAGAGGAAGAGGAGAGAGGAAGAGGAGAGAGAAAAGTAGAGAAAGAAGTGGAGAGGGAAGGAGAGAGAGAAGAGGAAAGAGAGGAGAGAGAAGAGGAAAAAGAGGAGAGAGAGGAGAGAGAGAAGAGGAGAGAGAGAAGAGGAGAGAGAGAAGAGGAGAGAGAGAAGAGGAAAGAGAAAGACAGAGGAGGAGAGAGGAGAGGAGGAGAGAGGAGAGGAGTGAGAGATGAGAGAGTAGTTACAGAGGTGGAGAGAGGGGAGGAGAGAGAGAAGAGAGAGAGGGGAGGAGAGAGAGAAGAGGAGAGAGGGGAGGAGAGAGATAGAAGAGGAGAGAGAGGAGAGTCGAGAGAAGAGCGGAGATTAAAAAGGATGAGATCGGAAAGGGGAAGGGAGAGAAAAGAGTAGAGGATAAAGGAGAGGAGAGAACTGGAAACGGAGAAGAGTGGAGAGGAAATAGGAGAGGGTAGGAAATGGAAAGAGGGAGAGAAGAGACAACGAAAAGTGAGAAGATAAAAGTAGAAGAGTGAAGGCGTAGATAGTATCAACAAGGTCTAAATCCCCGAGGCACGCAACCCAACCCACATCTTCCCCCCCATTCCTCCCCTCCCCCATTCCTCCCCTCCCCCCCATTCCTTCCCCCCCCCCCCCCGCCCCAGTCGTCTCCCCAATCGAAAACTTCTCCTTTTGACACAGAGTGTCACGCGACTCACACATTTCTCATCCTCGAGCGAGAGAGAGATCGAAAGAGAGGAAGCGGGTGCCGCTCTTCACCTTGGTGAACCCAGACTCCGTGGCGCTCGGGAAAACGGCGCCTACGCTGCATCGATTGCCGGTGCCCAGGTCGGGGAGAGTGCGAATCCTCCTTCCCCCCCCGAAAGAACCAACCTCCCGGCGATTCATTCCTTTCCCTGCCAAACCCTCCGCCCCCGCCCCCTCTCCACCCCCAGTATCACCGCGGAAAGCGACCATCGTCTTTACCGTCTTAACTCCTCTGCCGAAACACGACGCAGCAGTCGAGGTCCTCGCTTCTTCGGCGGCGAGGGATGAAGCTAAGCCCCGTCAGCCGCATGCAGACCCTCGACAACATTTCCCGCGCTCCACGCCACGCCCTCGACCCTCCATGGAGTAAATGGCCCAAACACCTCCAACTCTTGACCACGAGATCGCGATTTCTTCGATCACGTTCATCCTCTTTTGCTCCTTACACCCCTCCTCCCATCACCCTCCCACATCACGCGTCCTCGGAATCCTCTCTTACTCTCGAAACAAAGAGGTGAATTTTTTAAAGAGAAAAAAACGAAAGAAAAACAGGATAGAGATTAATATCCCGAAAGCTTTTGCTGTCACTTCGAAACATCGACTTTAATGGCCATCAATCGTTATTGAGCTTTTCAATCAACGACCTCTGAATTGACGTTTGGACGTGATCAAGAATCTGATGGAATTTCCAACTCACAAAGGAGAGATATTGTTCCGATATTTAGTTGGCAAAAGGTTTCGACGAACCGCGTAATTAAATCGGCGGATATCGTACGCAGCCTGGGCGCTATCGAAAAGCTTAATAACGGGGAATGATCTTTCCCGGATATCGAAGAATATAAAACAGTCGGCAATTACGTTCGCGTGTTTAGCCAAGCGAGTGAAACTTTTAATGCGATAAACGAAAGGGTTTTTCCAATTCGAATCTCTCCACTTCGGATCAAAACATTTTTTTTCAAATGTAACACGAATTAGTATAAAATGCTCCAGATGGACACTTATTCAATAATAATAATAAGCGGCACATTAAAATTCCTACGTGTCAAATTAATATGATGGTCAATTTGACAATTAACACTTGTTAAGCGAGTCAACCCTTTTGTTGGTTTAATGAAAAACGTTATCTCTCTGCAATAAATACAAAAACTGGTGGTGCTTCATTTACAAGATCGATTGCGAAAGCGAATAAATTTTCCATCAAACCATCCAATAGCTTCACTAGAGAACTATTGAGCTCGTCTTATGGCTGCAAATAGATTCCAGAATTAGGACTTACGCATAAAAAAATAGAAAAACTAAATAATTGTTTTAGTTATCCCTTAGCTTTTTATGGCTACTGAAGATACCGTTTTTTTTTAATCTAAGGGCTTATTCTGAAATTCACGTAATAGCTGTAGGGGAAAAGTGTATCAATAATATCGTAATGCAAACAGAAAAGAATCGCTTAAAATATGCATGGTAGTTACTTGATTTACAAACAGAAAAATTAAGCGTTATAGGAGATTTGGTTAACGACTTATGAATCCTACATGGAATAATAGTAATAATTCAGATTATTAAGTGGATATCTTTTGAAAATATATATTAAGAAAATGACGTGTTTACGTTTTCATTAACTCCACAATGAAAAATTGCTTCCGCAAACATCCTCCCGAAAATAATATCATTAAGTTCAAATCCTACAATTGACCGTCCAAAATCCAGAGTTTTAAAATTCCTAACTTGCCGTGTTTCGTGAATTCTGCTGTTTTTTTGTGTTTTAGAGTTTTCAATGGATATTGTTAGGTGAAAAAATATACCGAAACAGCCTACCTATCGTACGGCTCCGCCCCTCAATTGTGACTTCAATGTACTCTCTAACAAGTCTGAATGCTAGTTCAATTTTTGTCATCCAACACACACATATATAAAAGCGATGTCAAAAAGGAGTCACTCGAAGTGATAAGTTCGAGAGTTATTTCTTCGTCTTCCCTTAAGAATATTAAGTTTCTTTCTGTCGCTGAGAGAGTCAAGGATTTCCTACCTTATCCTGATTCTGCTTTTTTGGCAGTAAGTGTAAAAAGGATTTCCTTCAACCTTTCCTACTTCAATTATTTTTACCCCTCATCTTCATCTAATTATGATATTTATTACATTTATCACTATTTGCTTATAGAAAACTTAAAGTCTAAATCTTACTGCGAAATCTATTGATTACGGAGAAGTAAACTTTTGAAACTAAGAAAACCCTAAATTCAGGAACCGGTTCGCTCTTGAGATATCGGGAATTTGCGTATAATATACGTTCAAACATATGGGTTATTATAGCTAATTTAAAAAAAGCACAAATTTATGAAAAAGAGCGAGAAAAATGAAACGTTTTTTGAAAGGCGTTTCCGGGTAGCAAAATTTTTCGAAGATGGACCAAAAGAGGATCCTTTTCTTTTTAAAAAAACGTGTCTCTCAGAAAGCACTGTATTTAATCTCGAGATAAGAGGATGAGAGGGATTTTCATTTTGAGAAAATTACCTCTTCGCCGAAGGAAAAGTCGTTTATTTTTAGTTGTAGTATCGAACGCGGAAGAAAAGTTGGCACACGTGGAAACAAACGTATGCAAAAAATAAAAAATTATAGAAAAACACGGAAATGAGAAGAAGTTGCTAGCCTTGACGCCGTTCGGCTATCATTTCATGATATTACCCTTTCGACAAAGGATCTCAAACTTAAAAATCATGCGTGGGTCGCATGATGACAATCCGCTGGGCGTATTCCACGTTAAGAACATTCTTCTGCACCTCAACTGCTTAAGGTATATGAAACGGGAATGAATAATAATCTGCGGCTATTTTAGAAGTGTTGATTTAGTACATTTAATAAAGTTCTTAGATTTAAAAATATTATGTAAGAAATACACTTAAGAGTTTGGGAAGCATCGTAGTATGTATAAAGTATCGGTCCTCATACTTTTGCTTCTTACTCCCCACCAACCTATTAGTCAAAAAAACCCGGGTCCACCCCATTATAAAGAAGAGAATTTTTAAGTTAAATACATGTTAAAATAGTATCATATTAATTATCAACGGAAATTCTAAGGCATTGAAATTTTGTCGATGAAAAGATTCGTAACAATTATTATCGAAGCTACGTAGAAAGGGCTTCGCGTCCCACTGAATAAAAACATTGTTAATATAAAATATTTTAATTCGCGGGCTACAATAATACTGTAAGCGGACCGCGTGTTTGATACCCCTACCAATAAGAAAATAACTTAAATCGTTACGACTAACGTGAAATATACCGCTTTATAAAACGTTAACAGATGAGTATGAAACGTAATCCGTTAGATATTGAACTGTAAATCCATCTCTTTCATATATCAAATTCTTGAGCCTTTCCTTCCAACTCAGAAGAAGCTATGTAGAACAAGAGGGAAGTGGGTACGATCTTTGTCGAGCTTCCTCGGCTGTCTTCGGGGCCTCTCTCTTTCTCCTTCGTAGGAATGAGCGACCAGAGCCCGTATTAGCCTATTTCCCCAGCGGGAAGCAAAACCGCCAATTTTCTCGGCTCACGACCTACCCGAAGAGAGGTAAAAGAAGGGTTTCGATCGACTAAACACCTTTTATTACCTATTTATAAATCGTAATCACGATCCATGGCAAGGCAGAAATAGCGGATCTATTTTTAGAAATGTTAAGCGCATATGTAAACACGGATGCCTACCATGTGATTAAAAACACGCCCATATCCTTGCGTTGTTTCGAAATTTCACGACACACACCAGCAATCTAAGATTTAAAAGTCAAATAAGGGATAACACTTCTTCGCTAATAATCAGGTCGAATCATTCTTTTGCAAAGAATGAAAATCTTTTTTTTTTTTAATTCCAGCAATCGAAAGTCGCTCCTGATACTAAATATTGATATTATTTTATCAAATGCAGCATTTCAGAGCGATAAAAACTACCAGCCACTGTATAGAACTTATAACACAGTAGAATCCACTTGATATGAAGTGTTACCCGAGTACATACGATGAACGACTGATAACAATGTTTAACGAATCTTTGAACAAAGGAAAGTAGGACGCTGACACAGGAAAAAGTCTACAATTGGGGAAATTGACACTAGCGACGTGGGATACTTTGGAAGATATTTTGTGCCATTTAAAGTCTTTTAGTTCTTTCCTGAGAAGCGTCGGAAAATCGCTAGTAAATAAAATAGCCTGAATCTGGGCAATGAAATGGCGTATCGAAATGAAATCGCGACTTGTCATGTAACTTACGACGATGAAAATGGAAATTAAGACACTGTAACTCTTACTTCTGTAATGAAATGGAATTTAAACAAAGATGCAGTGGACATTATATACTAACTCGTAAGAATAAAATTAACTATCTGAAAACTCATTACTAAATTATATATAATAACTAATCACCATAAATTTCGTATTTTTGACAATTTAAATTACATCTCGAACTATGTAAGCTATGTTTACATACAATTAATTTAAATTATGATTGGCTAATAGAAAATACGTCAAGTTAAAGCGTATATTTCAGCGTAGGAGCGAAAAACAATTTTTGAAACGCGAATAATTGCTACCTTAGTCAATCAAGTACTAAAAGTTTTCTCCAAATAGAAATTCAAAATTTTCCAATAAATATGAGATTCCCGCATACTTTCGTAATAAATAAAAACCAGTTTATCTTTTATCGGCTACTCAAAAAAATTCCTCTTTCAACCCCATATCCCCTTCATTCCATTGAGCGCTGAATTCCTAGACGTCTTTCATTTCGCAATCACTTTATGAAATAAAGAATACACGAACCAGATAAATCGGAATGCTGAATAAAATCAATATATATATATATATATACATTAAAAACTGAGATCACATTCACCGACTCGGGGACGTTTTCTATAGCGAGTTGAAAAGCAAGCACACTTACGTAAGAACGCATTAGGAAAATGATATATATAAAAGTCTTTGACCCATTTTCCTACTGGACTTTTAAAAAGTTCCATTCAATTATTTTAATATAAAAGTTACTTAATCATCACAAGTTAAAGCATCTTATCTATATGAAGCATCAAAACTTAGGTCAAATTGAATTTGAGGTAGGTAGAATCAATTCGAAGCAAAGAATTAAAGGGTATACCCTCGTCAAATTATTCACAAATACCACGACAGGAAAAAGTTACCAGGAGAATTTTCACAAACAAACGTCTAATAATTTTTAAACACATGTTACATCAGTTAACTGAATTTTCGACTTCACCATGGCAGAGGAGGAGGATGAGTTGCTGCTAATTTTTCATATAGCTATGTTTTCGTACATATCTGAAATGATTAATATTTATGAGCCCAATACATGTTACCTCTCTCTCTATTTGATTACAAGCAATAGTTTTTTCTTTACCCTCAGCAGTTATGTAAATGTATTTCGTTTCTTCTAAAAATCTCGACGAGATTCTAAACCCGTTTCCTTCCGCTCCGTTTTGATCATTTTTTCACAAACCTGCGCCATTTACAATAGATTCACTCGTTTAAAATGGCAAAACAAAACACAAACTAGATGCGGTCAGAAATAGTAATTTCCGTTCGCCAACGTTGAACATATATATGAAAACTATAGAGCAAGTTTACTGCATTTAAAACGCAATGAAATTTAACGTTATTATCGTTACAATATTTATTTATTTATTGGCAAGAATTCAGAGACAGCACGGGGCCAATTATACAGAATATCGTAACAACAACGACAAGTAAAAGCAATAACAAGGACGAACACACACGACCATGCCCTCGGCAGGATTCGAACCTGCGACCCTAACATTGGGAGCTAGATACGCTAACCACCCCTCTACAGGAGAGATGCATAAAAAGTTATCAGGTCTAATTTTAAATTAATTTTTCAAGTGTATGTACTCATATTATCAAGTATAAGGAATAATAGAATTTAGTTTTCAATTTTTCCCCTTCCATTTCACTAAAAATGTGATGTAAAAAAAGCAATAAAATTTACAGAATAAACCTTGAAAGAGGTCTATGTACATTCAAAAAAGAGTAAACCCCCCGTTTTATCAGATAATATGAGACCGAGACCATTCCGATTAATCGGATAATGCGGTTAGCCGATATGCCTATTTACAGCTGCTAAAGTGCACATAAATGAAAAATGCATAAATATTAATAAGGTAAAGAAAACAACCAAAAGTTTAACTTAATGTTAATGCATAAAGTGAGTTTACGGATTAATTTATACCGTGTTACGCATAAACGCCTTTATTAGGTAGATCAGGGCCGGTTCATGGGCCCCAGGCAACACACAGGTTCTGGGTCCCGGCCCAAGATGGGGCCGGATTAATTAAGAGAACCTATAACAGTTTCATAATAGTGACAAGACTTTTTGGACAATAAAGGTCAACCGGAAGTGGATGTTCATTCTTGTCGTTTTTCCGTTTTTTTATATCTCTTTTAAAACTCAATTTCCATAAATAGTTGTTATTATAAAAGTTGTAGAGAATAAAATTTGCTGCACGTTTTGTTTGAAACAATTTTTCGTCAAACCGATAGCTTAACAGATATTTTGGTTTTTCGTCGTTTTCTCCAAATATCTTCTTTAAAACTCAATTTTCATAAATACTTGTAATTATAAAAGTTGTAGAGAATAAAAGTCGATCGAAGTTTTATTTGGGACATTTTTTTCATAAAGCCGATAGTTTAAGAGATATTTTGATTTTTCTTCTAAATTTACGTTAAATACGTCACTAAGTGATACCCAGGGCTGATATTCAGCCGGTACGCACCGGTACGGCCGTACCGGTTGTTAAAATATGGAAATACTTCCGTACCGGTTGTTAAATGTAATAATAATAACTGGGGTAAAATTATAAGTAATATAAATTCTATTATAAACTCGTTAGTTTAAGGTTCAAGGCAAGTAAAGCCTTTCGTTAGCGCTCCAAGCGGACAAAGTTCCAATTACTAATAATAATAAACAACAATCGTGGCGGCTTGTTTTGTAATTGTTTTGTAGATAAGCTGCCAAAACATGCGAAGCGTAGCAGAAATGTGAACTACACATTTCATTCTTCATTTTTCTATAATCGATATATCGATACCATCAAATTTTCACATAGTTTAGTTTTTACATTGGTTTTGTTAGTGCGTTTTACACCTTCTGTAAATGTGAGCGGTAAAGTAAGTGTGCAGTGTTTTTATAATTATAAATTCTGAATTTCTAATAAGATATTAAAAATAAAACCCCCAGAATGAAGAGACAGCAAAGTTTGGCTAAGTTTTTTAACGTTCCTTCTAAATCTCAAAAACATGAATCTGCGGGAGAACAAAGAAGAAAGGATAACAATAATGAGCCGCAACCTGGAATATCTTCTGATGTTGTGCAAATATTAGAACAACCTGGAACTTCTTACGGTACCGTACAAGAATCAGTACAAAATAAAACAAATAATTTATATTTCTGGAATGAAAAACAACTTATTACTTCAAAAAAAAATATGAGTGGCTTATTATTGCTAGTGACGTAAATGTTGGATGCCAATGGTGCTCAAAAGTTGTGTCTTTAAATGTTGAAAGTACCAAACACTTGCATATTTCATCAGAATGGAAATCATGTTCTGTTAAGGCCCATGGTTCAAATATAGTAAATTTGCAATCATCAACGAGGAAAAAATTAAAAGAACATCATGAATCAGTTTCACACAGTAAAGCATTTGAAATAATAAAAACTTCCGAAAAAAATATTATATCAAAGAGTGTCGATAAAGCTAACGAAAAATATATGGAAAGTACTATTAAAATCTTTAACACTATCTATTGTATAATTAAAAATAATAGACCATTTACAGACATGAAGTATTTAATAGAACTTCAAAAAAAGAATGATATTGATATGGGCGTATCATTGCATTCTAGATTTATGGTCCCGCTTGTTGCAAAACATATATCTATTGAAATGAGAAAACAACTTTTTGGAAAACTTATAAATCAAGGCAGTAAAATTTCAATCATTATCGATGAAGCATCAACTGTTTCACATAAAAGTGTTTTAATCATTTACTTAAAATGCGAAATTCAAGACTTTGAAGATAGTTTAACAGTTTTTGTTGATCTCGTGGAGCTGGAAGGCACAACATCTGAAGTAATTTATCAGACTTTATTGTCAGTACTCGAGAAAAATGGTTTCAATGAGAAATATTTACATGAAAACCTTATTGGATTTTGTACAGACGGTGCCAGTGTAATGTTAGGGAGAAAGTCTGGAGTTTCAGCCAAACTTTTAGAAAAATTTCCGAATGTTTTAATTTGGCATTGTCTAAGTCACCGTATACAATTATCTCTGGGTGATGCAATAAAAGATGTAAATCAAGTAAATTATTTTCAAACTTTTCTCGATAAACTTTATGTTTATTATCATACATCAAACAAGCATCAGAGAGAATTAAATAATACATCTGAAGAGCTTGGAATTGAAATAGTGAAAATTGGAAGAATATTTGGACCGCGATGGGCAGCCTGTAGTTCTAGAGCTGCAAAAGCAGTTTGGAAATCATATCAAGCTTTGTATATTCACTTTAATAGAAATTGTGAAGTGGGAATAGTTAAACATTTGAGAAATGAACATTTTCTTAGAGATTTGGCTTTAATAAACGACATTCTAACAGAGATGTCAATACTTTCTAAAGCTTTACAAGAAAGAGATGTTTCAGTACTGAAAGCAGACAGATTAATTCGACGAACGATAAAAGTAATTGAACATATAAAATTAAATAAAGGAAACTATGAAAAAGTAGTGGAAGTTATTATAGAAACGAAGAAATATAATATACCATTTGAAACAAAACAAAGGAAAGTATCAATTCCAAGAGAAAAACTATTAGATTGCCTAATAAATCATATGAAAATGCGCTTTCTGTTTGATGACAAAAGTGAAAAATACAATGAACTTTTAAGTTATTTCAATTTATTAAATCCTGAAACTTGGCCAAATGACGTTTGTGAAGCTCCTTGGATTGAAGGTGAACATAAATTAATGAAATTAAGCCAAATAATTAAATATGACATTTCAATAAACGATTTTCGTGACTTATTGATAATAGAGATATTGAATATATAAAAGTCCCAAACAGTATCATAAGGGCTAAAAATATTTTGAATGTAATTGCCGTTAGTTCAGCAGAAGCTGAGAGAGGATTCAGCACCATGAACAATATCGTTGATGTTAAAAGAAATTCTCTACTTAATGAGACTACAAGTCACTTAATGAGCATCAATTTAATGGGAAAATCGTTGGAAGAGTTTGATGCGGTTCCCTATGTCAAATCATGGCTCAGACAGGGGCATCATTTAGCTAGCGACAGCCGCGTCAAACAAAAGATGACGCCAACAATTTCTCAAAATCAAAAAATGATTTGGAAATTCCTAGAATAATTTGAGCTACAATTTATTTCAATTGGTAAGTAAACAGTTTTATAATAATACAGCTTATTTAGAAAATAAAAGAGAAATTTCACGTATATCCATTCCTTACGCATGCACGCACAAATATTCTTTTTTAGTTTTAACTCATACCTATATTAATTTATATTAGCGTACCGGTTGTTAAATATCACCCCTGGTGATACCATTGTTTCCGCTGCTATGATAATACTTTCTAATTGTTGATAGCGGTGCGTACACCTCCAAGGGTGATATTAATTACTCATAGATACTTTGTTATCTATAGAAGCAGTTGACAATTTTCTTTGTTTTTTTACGTAATAAAGACTATTGAAAATATTTTAAAATTATTCTCCAGTGTAATCGCTGATAATTGTTTCTGAGAACGCTGACGTCGAGAGTAATCATATTCATTGCTCTGAATGGAGAACGTCATGTGTTGGTCCGTCAGCTATTTATGAAAAGTTCAAATAATGTAAATAAGTATGAAACAGATGAAGTGACATTAACCAAAATACAAGTATTAAACGATTATAGTTTAATAAAGACACTGGTTTATTTAAGGCAAAGCAAAGGTGTATACAGAATGTATAAACGTTGATAACAAAGTTAACGGATTGCAGGCAGTAGCGCACACAGAATTCTCTCAAGGTGAGAAAATATTGACAGCACAAAAGTTGTATAAAAGTTCTATCAATGTCGCGTATGGCATTGTTCATTATATTTAAGTTAAAATCAAGGGGGAAAAACCGTCTCCTATTCCTCTCTGACCACAGTTTAGAAAAATCACAATTTTCCAGGGGAAGGGCCGGACCCGGTGCCCCCCCCCCCCCGTGTGTGCGTCACTTATTGCAGGTATTGTGATTCGTTTTCCTGAGAGCGGGCGCCCCAATAAGCCCGGGCCCCAGTTATTTGAACCGGCTACTATCCCCTTTTCCGGGCCCTGGGTAAGATATACATATATTTCGTTCTCAAGTAAGATCCGCAACCAATAAACCGAAAAATTTGAGCATGCCTGAATGCATACACATGGAAAGAAAGAGGAACCGCAGGAGGAAGGGTCTTGGGAAAACTCGTATCCTCCTCGGACTTTTTTGCCTCGGGACTGCAAGGGGAGGGGGCGGGTGAGAAGGCTCGAGTTGGGGAAAACCAAGGATAGTGTAAATAAATATGACAACTAGAATAATAATCCGATATATGACGGGTAACATTAAAAATTATAACATACTGGCTTCATTAATTAATTAATAACAAAACAATACAGGTTGCATAGCAACTCATGCTAGATTAAGCGTTTTTTAAATTTTAACAGCCAAGATACGATAAAAGACCGCTACAATAAAATAATTTAGAATTTCGTTCGTCCTTTCGTTTTTGTTTGAAGATTCTAGGTTAATATTTAGGAATTTTAATGAGCAAAAGAAAAAATGTCTGCACGGTCAAAATCGTTTTCCCGTGCTTTTAAATGGCAATACGAAAGGATATCTGGAGTCGAACCAGGGACACATTATGTAAAAGTAATAAAATTTTCTAGTAGCTAATGTGATCATCTAATAACACACCAAATTTCATATCTCTAGCTGCTTCCAGTGCTGAGATACTGATAGATTCTAAGTGCGTTATACACAGAAAGAAGGAAAGACAGAATTGGAAAACTATATGAGGCATTGGAAGAGACCGGCACAGCGGTACATGGCCCCCCGTAAAATACTTCGCACCTACTCAGCCTAGTGATATCACCGACGCACTCTGGGCTGCCGCCGTTTTACGTGCATAGCTGAAATAGCTTTAGAATACGGAAAAGCAACTGCTCTGGCCGAGGCAGCAACAACCACTCAGGCAACCCACGCCTATGGACATCATCGCCTCACCAGGACTTTTCCCGATACCCTGGATGCCCAATCCGCCCCTGGTGGGCCCCTTTGTCATCTGAGCCTCACGCACTTGCGTGTTTTGCATACCGCTTAATCCGGCCCTGGGTAGATGACAAGTAAACACCGTTCGCGCGTACGTACATTATGCAGCATTTGACAACCTTCACACACAAGTTTTCCAATATTCCGGTTAACAGAATTTCCGGTTAATCGAAATTCCGGTCTCGGGAGCCGAACGTATTTAAAAACTCGATCGTAATTAACGCGACGAAAAAAAGTTGAGAAAAACAGGAGAAACGTGATCAATAAATCATTTTAACTCGGCTTTTGACTTATTCCACGCGCGTGCGCCAAGAGGATTACGATCCGCGCATTTCTCATTCCTAGGTAAAAATCCTCCGGCCAATAAACCGAAGAGCGTGTAAGGTCACTTGCCGTTCTAGAAATTTTCCTTCGACCAAAGAGCTCGACGCGTGGAGGCGGGGTTTTCTTCTCCTATTTTTCGGCCTTATTAAGAGGATGGACTTGAATGAGTTGCGGGTCAAGGCTGTCCAGATAAGCAAAAGCTGTAGCTCGAGAGAAACCTGCCGCCGATACATAAGGAAGCAACAAGTGTAACCTCTCCCTTTATATATTTCATTCTTCCCAACCCCACTCACTCCTCATATTCCCTTTAACCTGAATGCAAAGAAGCACAACGACAGGAATAAGAGGTGAAAAAATCGGTACAACATACATAGTACAAACTCATATATAGGTACTAATGCGTCGTTTAGTTATCTTTATAAAATGAAAATCGTATGAGCCTGTTTATAGAAAATCCAATCTTTGTTAAAGTTGCCCAAGAATAAACTAGCCTTATATTAATGTTTTTGAGAAATATGAAGTAGTATTATTGCAGACGTATCCTCAAGTAACGGTACGAAATTTTATCAAAGTCGTTAGAGCCGTTTTTGAGAAAATGAAATTATTGTTCAAGTTGCCTAGAATAACCTAGCCTTATATTCATCTTTTGAGAAATATGAGCTATTTGGTATTATTGAAGACGTAAACTCAAGTAATTGTACGAAATTTGATCAAAATCGTTAGAGCCGTTTTTGAGAAAATCGAATTGTTGTTAAAATGCGTAGAATAAACTACTCTTAATTATTGAGCAATGCCAACCATTTCTACGTATACTCTGCTCAGTATGATAAAATGCCTAAGTACGAGATTTCATTGATTTTCGCTCTACAGCCTAGACTCCAGAGCCAGTAACAGACAGACAGACAGACGGCATTGCAAAAACCACTTTTTCGAATTCAGCGACATCTAAAACGTATATTTCCATAAAAATCTCGAGGTCGAATTTTTTCGCGATAACAATACTTTCTCGATACTTCGTATGAGAAAGTAAAAAGGACGCGATACCAAAATGGGTTATAAATGGTGGAAAGGCGAAATTTGATGGGCAATTTTATTTGTGGGGCCATTAAGATCGTTTATAATCGCGGAAAAGATAAAACTATATGTATGAAATATTAAATGAAGAGTTCTTTAATAAGTAATTTCTATGAAAGAATGTGTGCGAAGCTCGCAAACATTCCGTAGGGGAGTGCTGCAAGAAGAAATTATTTTATTTTATTTGCGAGACCATTAATATCGTTTATAATAGTGTAAAAAAGAGCTAGATGTAAGAAATCTTAAATGATGACTCCATTAATACTTTAGAAAAAATGAGTTAAAAAAACATAATAGTCCGCGGGTGAGTGATGCAATTTTGGACTAATGCTTGAAGGAAGTCCCAGGAAATGCCGTAGTATTCGCGTTCTGCGGCTACGTCCAAAGTAAGTATATTCGACTGCACGCTGTTTTTTAAGCCGTGTTTTGCTTCCATAAACATTGGAAACCAAGTCCTGTATGTGGACAACCTTGTGTGAGGAACACAGGGTCGTATACTGTGCGTTAAAATATCTCCGCAATAAAAACGACGCAAAACCGCGAAATTATTTGTGCGTGCACAGAGAGAGAATTAATTAAAAAACACAAATAAACAGTTAAATTAAAATTTGTGGGTAACTAACAGTATATAAATAGAGAAAGGGCGAAAGAAAAGATATAAATGAAAAAGGTCAAAATAGAAGGACGAGGCAATAACATTGGTCGAAGGGTGGTTAACGTGTCTAGTTCCCAACGCTAGGGTCGCGGGTTCGAATCCTGTCCAGGACAAGGTCGTGTGTTCGCCTTTTTCATTGATAATACGCTCATTACAAAGGCTGATAAGTGCTGTTTATGAGCTTGTGAAAGATAAATGAAATAACAGAAGAGAAAAAGATCGGAGGACGGGAAGAACGAGAATGGAAAAAAAGCAAATATAAAAAAAACCTTTGGAAAGATGGAATGGATAGAACGGAAATGGAGCGGAGATGGAATTGCAACCCGGCGAGTGTACGCAGCTATAGATCACGGGTATGTCACCTCTGAAGCGCATGGACGAGAATTGATCGGGAATGAATTCCTTCATTACGCAACGTCTACTCGAGAGGGAGAGGGGGAAAAGGATTCGAACAAGAGACCCTTTCCAATGAAAAAAATTTCTCATTTTTTCGCTCGCTTAACGAGAGAGCCGCGGTGACAGCAGAACGGACTGAGTGGGAGGATGGCGAAGAGAGGTAACGAGGCGAAAGGGACGAGGCTGGGAGGGTAGAGGGAAAGGAGAGGTATATGGGGGATTGGAGGGGTATAACAGAGATATAAGAGGTCTGAGAGAGAGAGAAGAGGTCTAAGGGAGAAGTCTGAGAGAGAGAGAAGGGATATAAGAAAAAGAGGAGAGGTCTAGGATAGAGAGGAGAGATCTAAGAGAGAGAGAGAGAGAGAGAGAAGGGATATAGGAAAAGGAGAGGTCTAAGAGAGAGAGAGAGAAGGGATATAGGAAAAGGAGAGGTCTAAGAAAGAGAGAGAAGGGGGTATACGAAATGGAGGAGTGGTCAAAGAAAGGGAGAAGTCTATGAGAGGTAGGAGAGGCTTACGAGGGGTCTAGAAGAGGGAGAAGAGGTCGAGGAGGTGGAAGAGAAGTCTAAGAGACGAAGAAGACGTCTGAGAGAATGAAAAGAGGTCTAGGAGAGGGAGAATATATTTAGGAGGGGGAGGAGAGGCCTAGGAGAGGTCTAAGATAGGGAGGAGAGATCCAGGGGAGGCAGGAGAACCCTAGGATAGGGATGAGAGATCTAGGAGAGTTAGGATAGTCTTAGAAGAGGTAGGAGAGGCTTAGGAAAGGTCTAAGAGAGAGAGAGGTCTATAGGGAGAGGAGAGGTTTATAGGAGGGGTCTAAGGAGCGGAGGCGAGGTAAACAGGAGAGATCTAGGGGAGTAGGAGAGGTATATAGAAGAGAGGAGAGGTCTATGTGGGAGATAAGAGGTTCAGAGAAGTGAGGAGAGGCCTAGGGTGGGTGAGGCAAGATGGATGAAAAGTGCACGGATGAGTAAGAGATGGGCGAGTAGAGCGGATGAGGTTGTCGAGATGGCGAAACGAATATACGGTGCGATGGAGGAAAGGCGCAAGGGGAAGATGGCCTAAGGGCGTGTGGGCGCGGAGGAAGAAGTTGTCCGAGAAGAAGAGGGCACCCTAGCGGGAAGAGAACTTGCACCGAGGGAAAGAAATCCAAATCCCCAACGCTCTTGCCGGCGAAACGAAGCTTTGGAAACGAAACTGCGACGACAGGTGCTGTACGTCTTCCCATGCATATCTCTATAGAATATTCCACCCTCAGGGTCCCCTTCCCCAAGATCGCACAATCCTTCACCCAAAATAGGACTTCTGAAGATTCCTCGAAGAAAAAAAATTTTACCCGCATGAAGATTTGCCCACGATGGAATAGAGAGGGGGGGAGCATCAGCTACGCACACTGCGTCAAACGATTACGAAAGGCAGCGGAAGCGAAAAATATCTACGCTTGATAACGGCACCGGCGGCGTATTTCGCCGTGAGAAGCTTTTTTAAACGAGTGCGATCGTAAAAACGTCAGACGCGGCGACGGCAGAAAAAAAGGAGTAATGTACATAATTTACCCCTAACCCAGTTATTCGCCGTAAAAAAACTTCCCGATTGAAGATGGAAATGGGAGTTAATATACTGGTAGCTGTTGGGACGTAGAAAACGAGTGTCTAATGATTCATCCGAAGACTAAAAAGAATATCTACGTGTTCCTTTCTCGTAAGCTAAATATATTATCGTGTAATATCTACATATGTTCCTTTCTCGTAAACTAAATATATTATCGTGTAAGTATCGAAATCTTTAAAAAATTCGACCTCGATGTTTTGATGGGTATGCATCTTTTAGATGCCCCCGAATCCGAAAAAGTTTTTCCAACAATTCCGTTGGTCTGTAGGCTGTCGACTGTGTGTGGCGCTAGGAGCTAAACGGTAAAACTATGTATGAAGAAACCTCGATTTTATTTAGGGTCTCGCCAAATATACAAGCCGTGTTGAAATGAACAATATCCCGCAACAATTAGTGATTTTTTGTTTTCAATTTTCGCCAAGATTCCTCGAATTATTTTCATTTATATCCTTCCAGTTATAGAGCTTGTTATCATAAACAACAATATACAATCGAAATGTAACAAAATGTAACAATTTATCGTCCAGAGACATTATAATATATCGACGTTTAAGTCCAGCTACCGCCAAGCTGCCTATACAATAATGTAACCGGCGGCATTATTACTTAGACTACAAGTTTATGAGTATAAGGAAGTTTGCGCAATGCATAATTCATCATTTTTTTAGTAAGAACGTTTATGAGGAAATTTATCACCGGTATTTACTCGTAAATTTTGATTAAGATGCTATTTTAGCGTAAATAAATTCACTCACGTACAAGAGCACTTCAGAAGATTCACTTCAGAAGATTCACTTCAGAGTGAACGATATATTTCCACCGATAATCGTGGAAGAGATTCAAGACGATAAATATGCTTCCAGTTACTTAATGAGTCTTTTTATAGGAATGATATCATACATGTGTTGAGCTACGCAACGCTAGTATTGGATCATTCATCGAATAAACTACCACGATTCCATCCAGCGCCCATAAGGCTGTTCGCATTAGCATATAATAGGCGTTCGAATGAATTGGAAACCGAGTGTGATTATCTATGCCAAGAAGAGTCCTTTAGTATATTGACAGTTCTTCAACTGGTTAGAAAAACCATATCATTTTGGTGCCAAACATACACAATGCCAATTCAAATAAATATCTATGAATATATCATAGCCGATTCTACGCGCAAAACAAGATATTAAAATTAATTTTGAAATTACAGGATAAACATTTTCTCGCCCTCTCAAAGTTCGGAGGCTGGAATTATATTTCACGGTCTGTCCCAAACAGTTGAAACAAATGTTTTCGCTACCTATGGAAAATAATTAAAAAGTACCTCGATAGCATCGAAAAATGCACGCGCGTTTACTTTTTTATACCTGTGTAAATCCAACCATGTTATATATATATATATATAAACTTACGGAAGAGGAAAGGTAAATGAGGATATTTAGGGCAACTAGAGGTTGAAGGAAACCCAGTGAGCACTTACCGGAAGGAGAGCCACTGGGGTGTTGGAGAGACATTTGTAGAAGTTATTGGAGCTTTATATGTATGTATGTGTATATATAAGGCAATATTTTATATCATTGAACAATATATATATAACATAAAACTTAATTAACGTGTATAATAACACCGCATAGTTAAATTTTTATAAACAACATATCAGAGGATCTCCAGCGAGGGCGCGAAAAGATCATCCGTGACAACTTTACTTAGCTAAAGATTATCAGCAAACACCAAGGTCGCAGCTGCCTCATTTATAATACGTTAGACAAAGGAAGCCACCACGCGCTCGGCAAAGAACCCAAGGAACAAAGAGAACCTCATTGTTTGCATTTTACAGTGGCGACACATTAAGCAATCCCACGAATTTTAATCTCAGCGTGCCTTTCCCATGCCAGGTTTTTCAAGTTCCGCACAACATAAAAGACGACAATGCCACGGGACTGTGAAAAACTGGAATGTTTTCGTAAAAATAAAATAACGCCATCCAGAGAAAAAGTTGTTTCAAATTTAATGCGTAGCTGCAAACAAAAAAAATGTCAAGATTTTGGGGAACGACGATGAAAATATCACGATCCCTGGAAATGACGCCACATTTGAGGTAATGGAATACTAATGCAGTCAAACTTTTAAAGCCGACGAAACGGAATTCCAATAGCGCTAATTACGTCGGTTTTTCGCTGGAGAGATAATTAGTTGATCAAAACGAAACTACCGAATTTTAAAAATGGCACACGAAAGTTGCAAATTATCGATGAAAAATTTACTCTTAATACCAATTAGAGACGAAATCCTTAAAAGGTCGTGTAGAAAAGAACCGGAAGCAAATCTTAAAGGCTACCTATACGCGAAAATGGAAATGAGACGTGCTATTGTGGAATGGAGAAAGATAATGGACGACGGGAGAGGAGCAGCGAGAGAGGGGGAGGAGGGGGGGGGGGGGGGAAGAGAGAGAAGGGGGAGGAAGAGCGAGGAGTGACAGAGGGATAGACAGAAAGGTATTAGAAAGAGGAGGGAGAGACAGGAAGAGGAGAAAGAGGAGAGGAGGGAGAGAGGAAGAGGAGAGGAGGGAGAGAGGAAGAGGAGAAAAGGGGAGAGGAGGAGGGAGAGAGGGGTTGGCGGTAGGACGGAGAGGACTATAAGCGAGCAATATAGGGAAAATAAAGAGGAGAACAATAACGGGAAGCGCCTTCAGGAGGCAAAGCTAAATAGGATAGGCGAGGGAGAGGCGTTCGGAGAGGAAAGAGAAGAAAAGGAACTGGAGAGAAATGTGGCGAAAGAAACTTATGGACGCGATTAAAATCCATCCTCCTTTACTACAAAGTATAGTTGATAAGTATGTAGCTTCGATATTAGTTACAAAACGTTGCTAATACCAAATTCGAATGTAGGTTACAAAACAGCCGCTATCAGTGGTAATACGCGTATAGATGACTGTGAACTACAATCTCATTCGCGTATTTAGGTATACACGAAAAGCAGATATAGTTACAAAGAAATAATATAGACTTCAAACAAAGAGAAATTCTGAAATTTCGACTTGGACCTTCAACAAAAATGTATGCCAAGGAAATACCTCATGAAACCTAGGACCAGATTCTATTCAAGTATGGGCGCGTATATGCAACGGCAGTCACGTTAGTATTCATTCTAAGAAGAATCTATAACCTAAATTGAAAATTACCGTTATTATTGACTCGCCCATCTCCGAGGCGCTAGTTTTCAAAGCTTTTTATTAATTAGTATACAATACATGCCGAGTTATGCATAAAACAAACAAATTACTTAAACGACAAAAAACAAATTTTGTTGCACTCAACTATAAAATGAACTGACAAGGGGTTAAGAAGACAACAAGATCCTTTCATTAGATGGTATAATTTTATAATCACGCTATGCTGAGTAGCAAAAGAGATTAAAAAATCAGCTACGTACCAGCATGTAAATTCATTCCACGATTAACTTAAAGAGAATCGATAGTATGACAGTGAAGGTTGGAATTGGCGCAATGCAAAAAATAAATATTGGCGCTTAAACCATGAAAAGTGTTCTTTAAAAATTTGATTCGCAATAATATTAGCTTTTGAATCTTATATTTGTCTCCGATGGAAAACATATTTCAAAATTTAACACAAAAATAAGGTAAGAAACATTGATACATACAAAATTAAAACCATCACCAGACATTGGACCATAATGAATAAATTGCCCTCTCCATTAAATGAACTCAAGTAACAACGTACGGGGAAAATGAAAAAATATAATTTTGTAGAAAGATAATAGACAAAAACAGAAACCATTATTGTAAAGTAAAATATAAAACCCACCGATCGAAAACCTCCTAAATAATTCATAATCACCAAAAATCAGATACGAAGATATTTCAAACATCCATTAAAATACACCCACTAAATTCATGTCATAAAAAGAAGAGATCGATTATTTATAAGCAACTTCGAGCCGAATTCATAAAAAATTTCAAACAAACACCGAAATTCGTCGAAGTAAGCTACTTTGATTTGAAAAGAGCAGCCAGAAATTGGAAAATCGAAAAATTAATCCACGTAGATATCCGACGAAATTAATTTCTTAAAGGAGATAATTTTCAAAAAATTTATATTTAAAAGTTCCACATTACTCGTGATTTGATATTCCGCCTGGAAAAATTGAGTCAAATAGTAAAAATATTTAAAAAGAGAAGCGCTCTATAGCATAAAATGAGATTTATAAAGTTCTTATACGAGCAAAAACTTTCTCAAAATTAAACTTCATCTTAACGTAGAGATTATAAAAGGATTGTTTTTTAAAATATTTTTCTTTCGCTTCCAAAGATTTTTTCAAAGATAAGGAGGGCATTAAAAATTTGTAATCAAAGTCGTGAATCATGAACTTGGTACGTTTTTATTTCCAGGTAATTGTGGTGGCAATTTTTAATGAGTTAAACGAAATACTATTTTTTATTTTGATTTTTATTAATGTTGTCTGAACCGATCTGCAGCAATGGTTAATATAAATACAACAGTAATTTTCACTTCATTGTTGAGATTTCAGGAAAAATCAGAAAAACCAAACATTGTAAATACACATCGATTCACTAGAGAATTATCCAGCTCGTCTCACGGCTGAAAAAAAATCAAGAATAAGCACTTTATTATCAAAAATTTTAATTTTTAATATATCTTCCATACCCTTGTCATGGCCATTGGAAATGCCCAAGTACCTAATTCTTCAATTTATTTAATACTAAAGTGCTGATTTTTCGACGATGGATAAAAACTATCACTCGGGTCAGACGATGGCGGAAACGATAAATCAAATTTGAGGCTAAATTCTACTCGAAAAAAAACCACCTTCGTCATCAAAGCTGGAACGCGAGGAGGAAAAGGTGGATAGGGTACGCGGAAGACCAATTCCGCAGCATGTGGTTAATCCAGATTAAAAAATCGGTACAACATACAGTGTACAAATTTTCTCATATACTAATGCGTCGTTTAGTTATCATTAGAAAATGAAAAACGTACGAGAGGGTTATTAGAAAATCCAATTTTTGATCAAGATGCCCAAGAATAAACTAGCCTTATATTCATTCATTGAGGAAAATGGAATATGTAGTATTATTGCAGAAGTATACTCAAGTAACAGTACGAAATTTGATCAAAATCGTTAGAGCCGTTTTTGAGAAAATCAAATTAATCCTAACGCTGCCTAGAATAAAGTAGCCTTATATTCAGTTTTTGAGAAATATGAACTATACATTATTATTGAAGACGTAAACTCAAGTAACTGTACGAAATTTGATCAAAATCGTTAGAGGTGTTTTTCAGAAAATCAAATTGTTGTGAAAAATGCGTAGGATAAACTTCCCTTAATTATTGAGCAATGTTAACCATTTCTTGACAGCCCCTGCTCTGTATGATAAAATGCCTACTCTCCTTTCAAAAAGTCTAGATACCCGAGTTTAAAGAGGTATATCTCGAAAACGGTAAAAGCGATTTTGATGTGGTGAAAATTATCGGGTAGAGAATTTATTTCTACGTTAATTGCTATGCATTCAAATTTTTAATTTGTATTAAAATATTTTATACAGCGCATTATTTTAATAAAAACACGTTTTTTAGGCATGCAAACCCGATAAGACTATTTTGAATGCTTACAATTCCGAAACCCTACAATGAATCAAATTGAAACTTTAACAGTACTTAGCTAGATCTATTGTATATAAGTATGTGGAAGCGTTATTTTATAACATTATTATTGATATCCGATTTTGTTAAATTTCTGAAATCCGGCTATCTTCGCCATTTTTTTATTGTTTTCGAAGTATGAAGTACCGTTGTCAGCGAATAGATACATATAATACGTATATGCAAAAAGGAACATAAGAAATTAATCACCGAAAAAGATATAGATTTTTATTTAATATTAATTTTGCGCGTGCCGGAGGGAATGAAGTCTCTATGGCAAACGGAGGGAGAAAGGGTTTCTTAGCACGCGCTGTTGCCACGTCTAGCTCTATGTTGGTGAAAGCAAATTTCTTAGAAGTAATTAATGCAAGTAAAAATAGTCCAAACCCCTTCGTGTGAGCAGTGGTTTTATGTTGCTCTTACTATTTTTCACTGAGGCATTATGGACGTTACATGGGTATTAACAACATGTGTCCCAGAACGCGATTTTCCGATCGGGAGATTCGCATGATTTTGAGTGCGATATGTATTTTCCAATCGGAGGCGGATATAAGCGGTACATAATAAACGTTATCCAGTATATAAGTTTGTGTCAAAGTGTCTTGGAATAAGTTTGATATGTGTGAAAAGAATTGGTGCAAATCACAGGAAAAGTGAAAAAGAAAATTCTTTTGGTGATTCTCCATCGCCTAAAAAAAGGCGGAGTTTATCAGGGCGTCCGAGGCTTTTTATTGACCAATTTACTGTTAGTGTGATTCGGAGAGCCGTTCATGATTTTTATTTAAAGAAAATGTTTCCTACTCTCCATAATGTCAAACAAAAATAGCAAGACTCCATGCCAGATTTTCCGGAGATGTCCATTAGTACATTCAAATCGATTATAAGGAACGATTAAGGTTTTCGTTACAAAAAAACTAAACAAGAAGCCGGTTTTAATGGAATCCCACACGGTAGCGGCAAGTCGGCACAATTTCTTGCGAAGAATTAGATTCTTACGGAATGGTGGTTATAAAATATTTTATACGGACGAAACTTATTTATACTTTAAAAAATTTTAAAATGTAATTTACATAATTATTTATTACATTTGTCATATAATCTTTGATTTAATTTAAAAAATTCACTACATGCAATATAACAGATTATATAAAAAAAAGGAGAACTCATTAAATGTCATGTTTAGCAATAAATGTAGAAGACGTGCTCAGAAACCCTTTCTCCCTCCGTTTGCCATAGAGACTTCATTCCCTCCGGCACGCGCAAAATTAATATTAAATAAAAATCTATATCTTTTTCGGTGATTAATTTCTTATGTTCCTTTTTGCATATACGTATTATATGTATCTATTCGCTGACAACGGTACTTCATACTTCGAAAACAATAAAAAAATGGCGAAGATAGCCGGATTTCAGAAATTTAACAAAATCGGATATCAATAATAATGTTATAAAATAACGCTTCCACATACTTATATACAATAGATCTAGCTAAGTACTGTTAAAGTTTCAATTTGATTCATTGTAGGGTTTCGGAATTGTAAGCATTCAAAATAGTCTTATCGGGTTTGCATGCCTAAAAAACGTGTTTTTATTAAAATAATGCGCTGTATAAAATATTTTAATACAAATTAAAAATTTGAATGCATAGCAATTAACGTAGAAATAAATTCTCTACCCGATAATTTTCACCACATCAAAATCGCTTTTACCGTTTTCGAGATATACCTCTTTAAACTCGGGTATCTAGACTTTTTGAAAGGATAGTAAGTACGAGATTTCATTCATTTTTACTCTACCGTTTAGGCTCTAGAGCCAGTAACAGACAGACAGACGGCATTGCGAAAACCACTTTTTCGGATTCAGCGACACCTAAAACGTATATTTCCGCAAAAATCTCGAGGTCGAATTTTTTTCGCGATAACAATACTTTTCCAATATACTTCGTATATGAGAAAGTAAAAGGGGATTTGCTGCGGTCGAAACCCGCAATTTCGTCGAGCACACACGAGAAATTCGGTGAAGGAAAAAAATCAGAAGAAAATGGCGAGGCGTGAGGGGGGTAAAAAGGAGGATGGGGGAGGAGTAGGGGGGGAGGAAGAGGAAGAAGAGGCGGCTTGGGGTGGACACGCGAGGAAGATAAGCGAGGGAGAACGCGCGTGGTTGTACTCCCCTCACATGGTCAGGCAAAATGAGATTGAGACGAACATAGGGAAGAGACTCGAGCTCGCCAATACCCATCTCCCTTGGTTTTTCACCTTGATGGTTTCTTAATGCCATTACTCACCGCAAGTCTTAACGGGAACGTATTTAATTGATCCCTACCCAAATGTCATCTCCTTCGCTACCTTCCCTCTCCCACACGACGGTAAAGCGATATTTTCTCGGGAGGAAAAAAACGGCATAAATCGAGTCAAAGAAATACCTTTTGTTCCTCTTCGCCGCAAATCCAACGCTTTTTAATATTTCCAGATACGTACTAGTATAGAAGAAGTATTGTTTTCATGAAAAAACCGACTTCGAGATTTCAACGGAAATACATGTTCTGAGGTCGCTAGAACACGTTTAGACTATTTTCGGAATCATGTATTTGTGTGTGTGTGTGGGGATGGATGGATGTATGTGATTGTGGGCGCTCTAACTCAAAAAGTACTTGTTATATTAATACCAAATTTTATATATAACACTTGAGCATGAGCACAAAGAACTGATTAGTTTTTGGGCAATAACGCTTAAACAGAAGTCGAGGTTTATTCGAAACCGGACTCGGTTTTTGCGATATTTCTCCGTTAAAACATCATTATTTTATATACAATTCTATACAGATGTTATAGAGAATGTAATTTCCTACAACTTTCATTTGATGGAATTTTCCATAGCAGTTATTGTTTAGGAATTATTTATAAATAATGTTTTTTCGGTTTCCGTCAAATATCTCCTTTAAAACGTCGTTATCGGTAATCTTCGTGAGGACCAAAGTTGTAGAGAATAATATTTCTTCCAAGTTTTGTTTGAAACAAATTTTCGTAGAACCATCCATTTCGGAGATATTTTGCTTTTTCGTAAATTTCCTGTATACAGCGCCACCACCATGCAGCGATGAATTCTGTAATCATAATCAAAATTTACCTAATTTACGGCAATAAGGACGACTGTACTCTTATACGATACGAAATAATAATTTTTCCTTATAATGCTATTCATAATAATTTTAATATCTATACCCCAAATATGGAGGTCATGTGTTGGCCACATCAGATTTTTGGAATGGTGTCTGTGTGTGTGTATGTGATTGTGGGCGCTCTAACTCGAAAAGTACTTGCCATATCATAAGCAAATTTAATATATAACACTTTGGTATGAGCACGAAGAGCCGATTTCCTTAAAAACGTCGTTACTTGTAATCTTCGTGAGAGCCAAAGTTGTAGAGAATAATATTTCTTCCAAGTTTTGTTAGAAACAAATTTTCGTAGAACCTCCCATTTAGTAGATAATTAATTCGTAAATTTACAGTATACAGCGCCACCACCATGTAGCAGTGAATTCTGTAAACATATTCAAAATATAATTTACGGCAATAAGGACGACTGTATTCTTTTGCGATGCAAAATAATAATTTTGCCTTATAATGCTATTCATAATAATTTAAATATCTATACCCAAATATGAAGAAAGTCATGTGTTGGCCACATCAGATTTTTTTACCTAGTTTTAACATCTATCGAAGATGATAATAGGACAAATGCGGCCTAAATTATGTATTGTGGATAAGAGGCTTAAGCTTACTGTGTACGAGAGATCTACATTTTCTAATTAAGGTTTTTTGCTTCCGGGGTAAATCACATGGCCGGTGACTCGAGGAAAAAGTTCTTAAATAATGCTTCATTAGGGAGGGTTTTTTTCTTGGAAGTAACATGCGCTTAGGTATGACGGAAGAAGATAAGACGTCATTCAACAGGGGATAATTAGACCTAAGACTAGAAAAAGAAAGCGATACACCCATCCTATGCTTTGCACGGTACAAGCGGTACCGGAAAAGACCGTGTAAAGCGAAACCTTGAGAAGCGATGTAGGTTTAATAAGCGTGGTTACATTTGAAGTCAACGCGAAAGAATTGAACAACGCTGCATTCAGTATTGATTCCTTTTATCCTTTTTTATAACCTTTCTGAATCTGACCATTTTCTTCTTTTTATTGCTCAAAACCGTGCAAAATCAAAATTGATGGCCTTGCAATTCGAGACAATTCTCAAATATTTTTGCCAATACCTAAGCTACAGGAAATTTCCCACTGACCACCTATAAATCAATACTTTATACACACACACACACACACACACACACACACACACACACACACACACAATATATATATATATATATATATATATATATATATATATATATATATATATATATATATATATATATATATATATATATATATAAGGCAGGATTAAAATTCTATATTACTGAAAATAGCGGGTTATTTTTTAAAAAACAAATTTATTGAAATTTTTATTAATTATTTATTACGTTTTATTTTTACAAAATATTAAGCTGTCGCTATAGTTTTGGAACAGTTTTAAAATATTTTTAACTGATAACCGGTCGATAAACAGCTCTAAAAAGAAAACTGCGCTAAAACGAAAACGCGTAATGCGAAACCGTGCAATTCGATGGATGAGTATCACTATAAATCAAGCCATAACAATATACGTGTCCATTCTGAAAGGGCACGTGATTTCCTAGCGTCACGCGAAACGCATCCCTCTTCTGGGGATAAATTTCCTCTGCATTATACCATGTCAACGACCGATTGAGTATATTTAACAAGCACTTACCTCTGAATTTCTTGGGAGGGTTGTTCAAGTCCCCTGCACCCGGGCATACTACGCTACGATCGTCGACCAACCTGAAAATAGCAACGATAAAATTAATAACAAAATCCTACGTAAGACATTTATTTCTATTAAACCGTATATAATACTTCAAATCCAGTACATAGTCAATAAAATAGTCACTCGCAAGTCAATTCATTCAATCATCAGCGTAAACAATTCAACTGATAATTATTAAGCACGTCTTGTGGCTAAAATCAAATTAACATGACTCTCCGATAGCCATTACAGCTACAAGCAGACGTGATCAGGGATGATTAGCCGATAGCAGAGTATAAATATAACCACTGATGAAGGCTTCTTTGTAGCCGAAACGCTCATACGGTTTTCCTAACTTTTTAACAGCTTGTGGAGGAACTATTTGGGTCAATCGTTATAAACACACTTTTCCAAACACCATTCGGACGAAATAAACACATTAAATATGACTAATCAGAAGAGAGCGTCGATTTATTCAAAATATCGGGATGCTTTTTAGAATTAATTGCGTTTAAGCCTAATAATAACGTCAAATGCATGGAGTGACTGCTATCACAATATCCAAACGTATCCAGATTTGACACGACTCTATATACGATATTGGTTCCGCTTCAATCAATGAAAGACCATTCCCTCGTGATCAATAAAAGTCAAAGAACGGAGTCATCGAATGTAGAACTTTTCTTTTTATCAAATATGAATTCCCGGCGTCTTGATCAACAGGTCAAGGGGAAGCTGAACAGGCAATGCACTTAAAGAGCCTGTCCTTGACTTCCCAGATCACGTCCATTAAGTCACTTGATGCCGCTGGCGAAACGTCTGGCTCTGACAACATGCGCAGCAACAAACAGTTAAACGTGCGGACGCCAAATTCTATGAAAATTTATAAACAACTACGATTACTGTATTGGTAATGCATTGGCGGCGTTAAAAGGTTGTCTCAAACGGCGTCAGAAAAACTGACCAAAGAAGTGTCAATTTTCCTCAAAGGTTAATTACTTTCAACGTGTACCTTAATAACATTACAACAACATTACAATCTTAATAATATTAAAGTACATTATCTGGAGATTACAATCCAGTATATGATTAATAATTAATTAATAATGATTAAGCGGTTATCATCGGCAAAAATATGAATATTCGCTGAACAACATATTGTACTGAAAGGCGGAAAATATCACAATAGAAACAATGTCCATTATGTCTTCTATCTTCTTCATTGACGTATAAAATCTATGGAGTAATCGAAAATACTGCTGGCATGAGTTAGTCCCTCTCTGCGAAAAATGCCCTTGCCATTGACTACAATGGCCGATTTTTCTTTATAATTTAACCTTAACTCAACAATAAAAAAGCAATAGTTACTGTATGAATAAAACCACTTTTAAGAAAATGAAGCAACGATAAGTACATTTATTTTTAAACTAAATCGTAGAAGTGATTTATTTTAAAAGTCCGACTTTGCATCCAGAGACGTTACAAATTCTATTTTTCAATGAAGCAGACGAAAGCCATAATAAATATTTCATAAACAAGTGAAAATGAATCTGAAATGCCTCATTATCTTCTCGATTAACGAAATGACAACGTTGACACACCCATAAGTATATTTGGGAATACAGAACGCATGAAATAGAATTAAAATCAGCCATCCTGAAGAAAATGTATTTCATAACGTATAAAACAGCGCTGTAAAACCCTTGTGGCGATAATTTTTATGCACTGAATATTTACAATGAAGCTGCATAAGATACATCATACGTCACAAATTAAAGCTAAAAGATTACAAATTGGATATTTTTTATCTATAAAATTTACCGTCAATTCTGATGTATCAAATTGCTCTTAAGCCATCATTAATAAAGTTTAATTACAATGACTAAGATAATGAGACATCTAAACAAAATACCAACAACTAACGTCACCGCAGTACGCAGCTCAAATCCCATTTGCTTGAACATTACAGGTCGTGGCGAGTCCGACACAAGCGCATAAGTATCGCGAGATTTAAGTATCGGCAGCACGTCTTTTTTTAAATTTTCATTTAATTGCATCAAGAATGTTTCATTCCCTTTTCCCTAATCTACAGCAGTGGGAAAACACGAACAAAATTTGCTGATAATGCTCATCATGAATCCGTACGACTAAAATGCTCCCTGACGACCAAGGCGAAGATCGAACCCATCTAGGGGCAGCAACGGTACTCTTCAGTCAACAAAGCCGCCTATCTAAGTTTTGCGGTAAAATGTTTACATAAGAGGGCACGCGCATCTTCGTGTTGAGAATGTGAAGTAAACAAAAAAAAATCACAAGGCATCTGATTTGTTCGACCAACTTACTGGTTTGAATTAAGGGTAAATCCGGCTGCATTATAATGAAACGAGGAAAATACGACAAGTAAATAGTTAATAGTATTAAATCAAACAACAGTAGTCTCCTAGAGTTAAAATTAATAAATATAAACATTTTATTCGAGTTGAGAGAGGGATTGAAGAAATGAAGACGGCGCCAATAGGCATACTATTGGCTTAAAATCTATAAATTAAACAATCCGTAAATGGAATTTTTAACGAGCCCAAGTGATCGTTACTGTTCCATCAGATCGATCATATATTAATATTGAATAATCCATAACTTGTAAATCAGAAACTTTTCCGAAAACGTTCATGTGTCAATATTTTCAACAAACTCTAGGTAGGCGCTCAAATATAGTAATATGCGTATTTTTCTCTATTTATGCACGGGAAACCCGAGAAAATACCAGGTAAAAATCAAAGCGAAGTAGAACTCCACATTTCCCAATTAACGAAATGTAAAAAAACGATTTCATTCGTTGCTTAACATAGCACATCCAGTTAACCAGCAGTAAATGATATTTTCTTCATCCTACATGAAAAAGGGAAAAGTTTTCATGCCTGAGATGGCAGCGTATCTGAAGCCTATGCTGAAGCGAAAAGCCATCCAAAATTCACCTCTGACCTCTAGCGATCTTTGCGCCAGTTATAACACGCCTCCGGGAAAACAACTTTAACTTCAGATCACGTAGACGGAAAACATATAGAGCTACGTACATAGGCAAGCAATGTTAAAGATCTGTAACACGGAAAAATTAATAGTTTACAACGATGTATGGCTTCTCAGTAAATTACAAAATACTAAAAATAAGCTGAATTTGATTACTGTAATGTTTTCTTGACTTAAACAAAGCCCCACTCACTAATTCGAGCTGGTGAGATCGCCTTTGTAACATTTATGGTTTTAGACTACAAAGATAACTAAATTTTGAAAAAACAAAAAAATAAGGGGTAATTTCAGTAACGAAGATCTTATTTTCGCCGACAACAAAAAGTTTCGATTTTTTTTATCTGGCACTCCATTTCTAAAGACCAGAGGAGTACGAAAATTATAATTTCGCTTTATTAAGGCACAAATTCCAATTAAATCTTTATTCTAACGCGATCCATAGCAATAAAAACCGTTAATGATGTATTTGTTTAGGATAAAGGAAAAAAGCGCAATTAAGTCATTCGTCGGGTTCATACTAAGAATAAACGTACAACTAAAATTTCATATTGGCATTTACTTGGAGCCGTACAGGTTTTCATAAAAGCTTTGCGAACTAAAAATTTAACGTTCTCGACTTCTCTTTTAGTTTTTAAAAAATTGCTCAGATATATTACGTATAAATTTATGAAGTCGAAACAAATTTCTGGGATTCTATAACAAAAGCAAAATGAAAATTGCTCCTCATGATTAAAAAATAACGCGTTAAAGGGCCGAGAGATTAAATTAAATTAAACGACCCTCTGCAAATACCGACAACGAAATTCTAGAAGCGAGCGGTATATCTTAATTGGATGCCTTAATGAATCCCAGCCCCTCTTATATAACTTTAGGGAGAACAAAAGGGGAAAAGGACGTTACGTAATTTTACCCAAAAAGGATAGAGATTTTATTTTCAATTATATCCCATCGTGTTATGACTGGCTCTGGCTTAAATGGTGCAATGAAAGCCATTGTTCGTGATGAGGAGAGTAATTACGAGTAACCACAAAGGCCAATTCCTCAGTACCAACGACCACATCCACATACACTAACCCAACCGATCGACCAACTTACAAAAAACGGATTTATTCATTCCCAACAAACACGAAGACATGAAACTAATTAAGAGGAACTTTACGTACACAAAGAGACACTAATAACACGTATAAGAAAGCTACTTCGATAAAGCCTATTAAAATGTTAATTACTTTCAATCGTTTGTCGTAACACTTGAGCGACAGTGTGTTATATTTAATGACAACACTTCCTATGCCATGATGATTCTTAGTCGGAATGGTAGAATCAAATTTCTATATTTCCTTCATTATTAAAATTAATATAAAAAACATTTTCGTGTATTTATTAATAGCAAAAAACAGTAAAACGCCCTAATTGCATTTAAACGTTAATACAGCAACAAAATAAACAAAAAGGAGGGTAATAAAAAATCGCAATTAAAAGGAAAAGAGAGACCACGCATTAAATCTCAAAGGGAAAGTACGAGATAAAAAATTTATTTAAAATTCGAATTTAAGAAAGTAATTAACTTTATTAAAAAATTCCAACGCCGTTAGAGAATAATGATATAAACTGCACATTACCCAGCATCAGAGCAAGGAAGTTACCCCACTGCAAAGACTTTAATCCATTTCGTAAATTATCATATATAGTATATATAATTTTAAAAACCTTTTACCACACCAAAAACTCCACCATACCTTCAAACGAAGAAAAAACACGAAAGGAATCACCGGTATTCGTTCTCGAGGGAAATACTTCTCAGTATCGTGATTACTTGGGTCTAAAACGTTCTCCGTGCTCTAAACTTTTTTTCGGATATGTTTGTACAATAGACCTCCGATTCGAAATCCAGAAAAAACAAGTTCTATTTTACTTTCTCATATACGAAGTATATTGAGAAAGTATTGTAATCGCGAAAAAATTCGACCTCGAGATTTTCACGAAAATATACGTTTTAGGTGTCGCTGAGTACGAAAAAGTGGTTTTCGCAATGCCGTCTGTCTGTCTGTTACTGGCTCTAGAGCCTAAACGGTAGAGTAAAAATGAATGAAATCTCGTACTTAGGCATTTTATCATACAGAGCAGGGGCTGTCAAGAAATGGTTAACATTGCTCAATAATTAAGGAAAGTTTATTCTACGCATTTTTAACAACAATTTGATTTTCTCAAAAACGCCTCTAACGATTTTGATCAAATTTCGTACAGTTACTTGAGTTTACGTCTCAATAATACCAAATAGTTCATTTTTCTCAAAAGATGAATGTAAGGATAGTTTATTCTAGGCAACTTCAACAATAATTTGATTTTTTCAAACACGGCTAGAACGAATTTGATAAAATTTCGTACAGTTACTTGAGTATACGTCTGCAATAATACTACATATTTCATTTTTCTCAATGAATGAATATAAGGTTAGTTTATTCTTGGGAAACTTGAACAAAAATTGGATTTTGCAAAAACCGGCTCATACGTTTTTCATTTTCTAATGATAACTAAACGACGCATTAGTATATGAGAAAATTTGTACAATGTATGTTGTGCCGATTTTTTTTCTTAATTCTCCATCCGAGGGAAGCTCTGAATGCCGAGGAATACAAAAGGGAACCATGAGAGGGTAAATAAAACTTCTCAGCCGGACTTTTTTTTAAGCGTTAGGTGAAGATAGTCCGTAAGAGTTCCAGAGTGAGAGAGAGAAAGAGGCAAACAAAGAAGAGGATAAGAAAAAATAAAGGAGGAAAAGAGGAGAGGAGAAAAGAGGTAGGGGGAGTTTGAAGACTTGCCTTTCTACCGCTCCACTCGAAAGAGATAGAGCGTTTTCCTCAGGGTACGCTCTTCCCTTTCCCCTCTCAAGGCTTCGCCATGCTTTTATAATTACCCGTGAGATAATCCTAAGACTTCGAAGAGCGAGAGAAAGGGTTCCTTCAATCGGAGTGAGGTCCTTTCTCCCGACGGGAGATGCGAATCGAGCGCTTTATCTGCGACGATAAGAGGGGAGGAGAGAGAGAGAGAGAGAATGGACTCCTTATATATGTTCTGGAGATGAAGAGATGTGCGATGAATGGATTTCAGCTCGTTAAATGCCTGCTCGAATGATGCCGAAAATCCCTCGCTGGGGGGGAAGGGGTTGAAAGTGGCATTCGCAGAAGAACGATCGTGTCGAAGGTAAGGTTTGATAAGGGACAACATTTTTAAAAGTCGTAAAGACATCTTAATAAAACTAGGAAATGATTAATACGAGAAGTTAAGCCGTCGAAGGACGCGGAATTAATTTTTTAAAGTCGTAATTTTACTTAAATGAATAACAGTTTTTTTTTCATATCAATATATTAAAATATGCAATAGCCAACTGCATTAACCAAAGATGTCCAAACTATGGCCCGCGGGCCACATCTGGCCCACTGATTGTTTTTTTCCGGCCGGCTTTAAGTCAAACTTCAACGGGTACAAGACACCATGCAACGGAAAATGGAAGCTGAAAATTATAAACAACAATATATCTTTTTGTTTTCTTTTTCCAATTAGAGATAAAGATATTTAAAACAAATCATGACTGATTTACACCAAGTTTACAATTTAGTTTCCTTAAATTTTTCAACAACTCTATTTAAAAGCGCACGTACCCCTCCACCTGTGTGGAAATGGGCTGTGTGGCCCTTGGGGCCGGAAATTTTGGCCACCATTTGCATGAGCAACAAAAAATTCCCAAGAGACAACCGAGAAATTACGAAAGAGGAAAATAGCGCTAATAGTGGTAAAACGTCCCACACAACGCCAACCAAACAGCATATGAAAATAATATACAAGAATGCCAAATGCCTGAAACAGACGATTGAAAAATTACAACATAATTTTCAAGCTTTAACGCAACATATTTTTAAGCGATCCTAATAATAAACGCTTCAAAGAGGTGGAGGCTGAGAATATTCGGCGGAAGTTCATCTCAATGCCTCGTGATACTTTTTTTAGGATAACAGACAAATTCGTCGAAAACGAATTCGTGGAATTCAATCAAATCAATTTGTCATTATTCTAAAGGAGAAATTTTAATTAGAACAATTGGCGTTCAGAATGACTCGTACAATCGAGTTTAAATCAGGGCATCGAACCGTAATTTCCTTCGCTCCGGTTTTCGTTCCGGTTCACTCAAAACACAAAATTTCGGTTCGGTTCCGGTTTAGCTCCGGCAAGCGTCAGTGAACCGGTTCGAACCGGTTTTTTTCGCTCCGACTTTAAAATATTTTTAGGAAACTTTCAAGAATTGATTTATTAATTAAGTAATTATCTTATTAAATCAAATACATCTTCACTTAAAAATAGTGATATTTAAAAAACATAATCAAAACACGAAAATAAATTATTTTAATGTGAATATTTATGTATTTAAGATTATATTCTGAATTGAATATTTACAAATCATACATGCGCCGCAAATGATTTCAACATATTAGGAAAGTATAAAGTAAATTATAAATGAGCGCGTTTTCTGCGATAGAGTAATCTAAACTTATTATGTTATGCAAAGCGTTCATCTTATTTTCTAATTTACTGTGCTTAGTCCTTAGTACTAAATTTTATCAAAATCCGCTGAATAGCTACGGAAAAAAATTGCATCCTGATAGAAGGACGGACAGACCGAAGCTAATATGCGCTAAAGCTGGAATGCCTAATAATGAATTATTAATATTTTTATTTACAAATCGTGCGGTAAAATAAGAGATCGCGTTATCTCAATAGTGCCAGTAAGTTGAGTAAGATATTATGTTATTTTCATCAACAATTTGTAGATCACGTCCACTGCTCGTATTATAGTAAAAACTGTAATTGCACGGCTTAATTTTTTCATTCAAAGTTTACTTAAATGAATGAAAAAATCTATAAAATATCTATGAGGAAGAAGCCCGCAGAAATTGAGAGTACGAGAATTCAAAAAGGCTGAGAAATGTTTATTAACATGATACAAATTTACGATGACTGAATATTTTTAATCACTTACGTAGTGTGAGAATGTTAAACTTCATTATTTCATGAAACTGAAATGATAAGTACCATTTCGAAAAATTATTACTAAGCGAAAGCATGTGATTTTCACCCGGCAGCAAATAAAAAACATCTACGTATATCTACATATTACCTTGCAATCAAACATGCAAACAAAAAGAAAATAAGACACACTTATTCGGCCTGTCGTGAACTTTCTTCAGGCGGAGTCTCTAATCTGGGTTTCTGTAGTCGGCAAAATATTCCACTAAAAATAACAAATACGCATTCATATTTAATTTATCTTCAGTTTTAAGCAACCAATACGAATATGTGTGCTCATTTTAAGATGCATTCTATAAAATAAATAGAAATTTACTAATCTGTAACAAAGGATAACCGAAGTAAGAATATCTCAAAATCACGACTGCGGAGCGATCCTTCCTGGATAAGTTTTAGAGAATGACGACCAGAATAAAAGGGTTCAGTGGATATGGAGAGGGAGTGAAAGTATATGGGGACATAAACTTCCAACTTCAAGGAAAATCCAAGTTAAGAATCGGGAAATATTTTTGCCGGTAATACACACTACGGGGTATGCTCGGGGGGAGGGTAGCAAGACAATTAGAGGCTGTCTTCAAAGTACCGCCCAAGTTCCTTCCCAGTAGCCTCGTTTAACAGGTAATCTCAGCAGGATGTATTGTAGACCCTCTCTCTATGTATTGAGATGCACATGGAAAATCCCACTATTGAGCCAACAGATATTATCACAAAGACATCCTTACCAAAGCTGAGGAGAATGTGTTCTCAAGAAAAACCCAACCGTTTTCTTATTCGGTTTATAAACGTGAGGCTTTCAGAAAGACTGAAACTAAAGCAAAAGGAAAAACCTTTCTTTCGCTCCCACTTTTTATGCGAACCGAAAAATATGGAACGAAATAAATAACGGTTTTCGGTTTCGGTTCGGGTTCAGGAAAATATTTTTTTTCGGTTCGGGTTCGGTTTCACTCCAGGAAAAATAACGGATTTTTCCGGTTTCGGTTTTCGGTTCGGTTCCGGTTCGATGCCCTGGTTTAAATTGAGGGAAATAACATGAGATTTATGAATAACACTCCAGATCGCTAGTATGTGTTCTCTCGACGATAAATATATAAATTCTTTTAAGACAGTATTGCAATTATTACAATTTCACTAATTATTTTATAAATTTTTGTCTTTTTATTCAAATTGTAGTTCTTATACTACTGTTTATTGCTTTAATATTATTATTATATAATATAAATTTTTTCGGTGAATTCACCTAGAACAGTTGTGTCCAACAGAATTTTCAGGTTTGTCACAAGCGTGGAGAACCGATCAGCCTTTTCCCCACATAATGCAAAATAATATTTTAAGTCGGACTTTATGATAAATTACGTTAAAGGTTGCAGTGATACACAATAAGGATTTAAATTATTTAGTAGTCAAATAAATCTTTAAATTCAAGCATTAAATTTTAATGTGATACTTATTTGTCCAAGTAGAGCACTGAAATTTGGCATAAAATCCACAAATTTTAACATTTTACTATGTGCTGTGTATAGCCACTGGTGTATGGTCTGTGGGCAGCAGCCGCAGGCCAAGCTAGCGGCCGTTGCCATGCTGTTGGACGTCGTATTGTTGGCTGTGTAGAAACTAGAAAGTAGCAGTAGCAGCCGGGGGGGTGAGAAGGCGTGAATTATATAGGTATGTGTAAAGTCCTATTTTAAAAAAATAATATTATGTATTATGTTGCGAAAAGGCCGTTTATGCAAAATTTACACAATCAGATATAAACAAATTTAGTACTGTGATTTAATAAACTAATACAAAATATTAGACTGCTGACAGAGAACATTAATTCTCCACATATCAATGACCCATTCGCAACAAGTCGCGAGGGGGTTGGACACCAATGACCTAGAACCTTTTTTTAGTCACTTTCCATGGACTAACTCCCTTTTTTTTAGATCATCACTTAAAGTATCACCAAAGGGCATATACTAATAGAGTGTTATTAAATTTCAACGTAGAGAATGAAACAGCCGAAAACTCGACTTAAAGCAATAATAACTATTGCCTAAGACTTAGACCTATTACGGTTTTATTTATTCGTGAGGGCGCCTTCCATAGTTTGAATACTGTCCTATAACAGTTAAGCGAGAATATTACTTCAAAAGCGTTAAAACAAATAATTTTAACGTTTCTTAAATTTCTAACTGAAATTGGAAGACAGAGGCTGAATACAAAATAAAACTTATAATCCTTCAAAAGAATTACAGCGTCGCTTTGACCGACATACCGTCCTGCTTGCCTGCTAGCATATTTTTCCCTTCATCTGAGCATTCCAACTCGAATCTTCATGTTTTTAACGTAAGTAGAAAGGGGCGGCCTGTGATGTTCGGAGACGCCATTAGACTATTTAGACCGGCCCCTAACATTACAAGGAGTAGTCAATTCTTGATTGAAACGGCACAAACAAACAATATAAATTGTATTTTCGTGTCAGGATACAATCCTTATCGATACCATCGAAGACAGTTTTGTTGAAAAACGCCATATGGATCCGAGGATTTGAAAACTCGCGGAATAGGAATAGAATTCTGACATTTTTAACTCCATAAGATTCGAGGAATGCTAGACCTAGAGAGTTTTTATGGAGCGACTCACTTTTCCTAATAGAAAAAAGAACTAACGCCACTTTCTTAAGCGATGATAATTTCCCTTCATAACTACAAGAATAGATTGTACTAAAAATTTATTATCTTAACATTTTAGACCAGAGTTTCCCAAGGGTTCTGCAGAAGATAAATGTGCTTCCGCGATAGAAAGAGGAAGAGACCCGATATGTTCTTCCTTCTCTTATTTACAGAAGGAAACATGGGCTTAACTTGTAAACTGTATACTTTAAAATACATAAAATTTGTAAATAACAATTAAAATGATTATAAAGTTAATTTATTGCGATTTGGCTCATCATCTCTTAGTTAGAGTCCGGGAGAAAAATATTTGAAGGGTTCCACTGATACAGAAAGTTTCGGAACCTGTGTTAGACTAATCAAAACTTAGATGGAAAAAATAGAAAAACTTTACATTATGTGGATTTTATATTAATTTGTTACGTTTTAGCGCACATAAAAGTTGGTGTAATTAATTTTTATTTTATTTTAACGTAATACTTAATTCACGAATACCCGTCATGTTTGACGGGCAATTACACTAGTGTATATATATTTATGCTTTTCCTTTAATCTCTAAAAATTCAGTGTATTATTCAATTATGTGTGGGGAATATTTATATTACTTTATATTGAATTATACTGTTGCCACCTGGCCCTATGGCCAACTTGTAACAATGTGCTTAATAATAATAATAATTTCACTCTTAAGCGTGACATGATTGGCGATTAAGACCTTTCCACTGTCAGGCTTAACAACCTGCGAAAGTTAAACCACCGACGACTCAATTAGCGGATGTTTTAATAGCTCTCCGTACACAGAAAGGGGCGAGAATAATAATTTACTGACTTTGCCCGATAAAAATCTCCATTTTAATTATATTCGAGAGCCCTTTTCCACTTTTACTCCGCTCGAATATATTTTATTACGTAAAGCTCATGGGGTTAATTACTCATTATCCATTAATTACGGGGATAAATTAACGTGGCCGACACAATTACTCTTTTCAGTAAAGAGTAAAAACTGTCAAATTACACTGCAATATTTATAACGGAAACCTGCACATCGCTATTAAATAAAGAATATTGGAAAAATAAAACTAATATAGAATTTTCTGCATAATAAATTGATTGTTTATATCAGAAACCACGAAAACATTTTATCTTCTTTCAAAAGAAAGACTTTTTTACTTTATAATTTTTTCGCATTTTATATTTTTGGGAACTCGTTTCCCATTCGTCACGGTGTAAAAAAAATTCCAAAGCCTTTCATGTAGCGCAGAAATATATTTAAAAATTTGACCTTTTTCCAACGAGTCGTTCCTTGAAACCATTAAATATAATAAGTAGACTACGAATCTTCCAGAAAGATGAAAAACAAGCTAGTCCCTGAATAATTTCCCCTATAAGGCGGCTAAAAGATGAAGCCTGAGAGAAAAAAATGACAACCCTCTTCGATAGCTTCCACATCTTTTAAAATTTTATTAAAGGAGCTACACAAACAAAGAGGTACGTGCACATAAATAGCAAGAAACTGCGTATGAGGTGACCTGTAGATAAATGATAAACAACCAAAAGAATATATTTCGGTGAAATATATGTAGGGATACAAACGTATTTGTCCAAATAACACACGTCTCCCCGAATAAGACTCTAATCCCGCATTTTTAAAAAGTCAAATGGAAGAAATTGATTTATTTTTGCATTCTATGATATCAATTCTTATGGATTTCATTCTCAAAAAATATATTTCTTCCGTCGATATTGTTTGTTCAGCTATAGCCACCGCATTTGGCTCACACCGGCGGTCGAAATCCAGGGCATAAGACGCACTATGATTTGGAAAAGTTTTTGAACTTTTTTCAATGCGGTATGCGATTAAATACGGTAAAAACAGGCACTCATATATATGAAGATTAACTCAGAAAATAATAAAAATTATGTCAGAAATAAGGCTAAAAACCATTGCCGTAGATCAGAGATCCAAAACCGGTAAACCTTTGGGGGCCTCATTATACTTTTCATGACAAGGGCCATATTGTGTGGCACGTACGACGTAATACCTTAACAATTGCATTCAAATATCGAAAACATGCATAAAAAAATCTACAATCCAACTGATATATATTTAACGTAATTTGCGGAGTAACGTAAAGTACGAAAACAAAAAGTATCGCAACAAGGGGGATAAAAAACTCGAAGTATATTAAAGAGTACTCAATGAACTCGAAGAACCCTAATTACTCCCTCCGAAACTCAGCGAAGAGCACTTTGGACTCTATTGCATATTCTACCTTCGCTTTGCATATCTTGGATGGACTCATAAAACCTAGTTATCCTGTTAAAACTTGGATTTGTTTTAAAATTTCAAGGCACCAGAGTCGCAAAAATTAATGAAAAGGTTTACATCCGAATTACTCAGCGGTGACATTTTCCTTACCCTCGTCTTGAGAACATCAAGAAGCGAAATAAAGGGCCGCATGCGGTCCGCGAACCCTATGTTAAAAACTGTAGGCGGATAACGCGTATAACCGTACAAAAATGGGGGTCGAACGACGAGTTCTAATCAAACGACATCAATTCTAATGCTAAGATTAAATTTTATTTCAACCCCTGATTTACTTATCGAGATAATCTATACCATTTTCAAGCGAAAAATAACAAAATTCGAACTGCAACGATCTCGTTAAAAAATTGCATTCCCTCAATGAAATACAACCTTGGAACAGCAGAACATAAGGAATCCACAACAACTTTCGGTCTACCTTTAAAATTCCTTCAAAAATTGATGCGATTAGAAACCGAGATCAGAAGCGTAGAGAAGACTGAGAGTAAAAGGAGTCGCAGGAAAAAGGTGCCTGGAGTGTAGAGTTGGAAAGTAGAGTTTTATTGATTCGTAAGCGTCTGAGAGAGGCTGGGAGCGTTGAGGCGGGAGTACTAAGGGTGTCGGGAGATTTAGGAAGAATGGGTTTTGGAAGATGAGAGACTTGTTAAGAGAGATGGGGCGCCATTGGGAACGCCGGAGGCTATACTCGAAGTTTGAGAGAACGTGAAAGAGACGAACGGTGAAAAAAGAGAGAGACGAAAGGGAGGGCATGAAAGTGGGAGAAAGACGAGGGTCTGAGCGAGGATGGACGGATATGAATGGGACGGAAAGGTAATGGGAGTTATGGCCAACGGAGATGATGAAAGAAGATCGGATTCGCAATTCTGGGGGTAAATATGGAACCGACTGCGACAATAAAATCCAAAATTACTTCGTAATGAGTAAGGACCGAGGCTTTCATTGCGGCTTTGTTCTACTCCAGCCGTCCCGTGACTTAAATTGTATGGGAGCCAAATATAACATTTGAAAAAATTTGACGTGGCCAACACACGACTTTCTCCTATTTGGGGTATAGATATTTAAATTATTATGAATAGAATTATAAGGCAAAATTATTATTTCGTATCGTAAAAGAATACAGTAGTCCTTATTGCCGTAAATTAGGTACATTTTGAATATGTTTACAGAATTCACCGCTACATGGTGGTGGCGCTGTATACTGAAAATTTACGAATAAGTTAAATATCTCCGAAATGGATGGTTCTACAAAAATTTGTTTCAAACAAAACTTGAAAGAAATATTATTCTCTACAAATTTGGTCCTCAAAAAGATTACCAATAACGACGTTTGTAAGGAGATATTTGACGGAAACCGAAAAAACCGATTATTTATAATTCCTAAACAATAACTGCTACGGAAAATTGTTTCAAATAAAAGTTGTAGGAAATTACATCCTCTATAATACTTGTATCAATTTGAATATACAATATTGATGTTTTAATGGAGAAATATCGCAAAAACCGAATCGGGTTTCGAATAAACCTCGACTTCTGGTTAACCGTTATTCTCCAAAAACTAATCAGTTCTTTGCGCCCATACCAAAGTGTTATATATCAAATTTGGTATTAATATAACAAGTACTTTTTGAGTTAGAGCACCCACAATCACACACACACAGACATCATTCCGAAAAGTCTAAACGTGTTCTAGGGACCTCAAAACGTGTATTTCCGATGAAATCTCGAAGTCGATTTTTTTCTTGATCACAATACTTTCCCATACTACGTATGGAGAAAGTAATAATCGGTTTTGTTCGGTTTCCGTCAAATATCTCCTTAAAACGTCGTTATTGGTAATCTTCGTGAGGACCTAAGTTGTAGAGAATAATATTTCTTCCAAGTTTTGTTTGAAACAAATTTTCGTAGAACCATCTATTTCGGAGATATTTTGCTTTTTCTTAATTTCCAGTATACAGAGCCACCACCATGTAGCGGTGAATTCCGTAATCATATTCAAAATATACCTAATTTACGGCAATAAGGACGACTGTATTCTTTTACGATACGAAATAATAATTTTGCCTCATTATGCTATTCATAATAATTTAAATATCTATACCCCAAATATGGAGAAAGTCATGTGTTGGCCACATCCGATTTTTTTCATTACTGCGGAAGTAGCCAAATGGGCAATTTAGAGAATATAATCATACAATTTCTAATAAAAATAACATCGACATATTGTTTGGCATCACTTTGTTATTCCATTATCGTCTCGTCCACTCTTCCAACAATCCGTAACAGAAACAAAGCGGATCGAATGCTGCTCCCGCGAAGTAAGCCTACGAACGCCCTTTTCTACGCCGTATTCGAGGATTTTTCTACTCTCTCGTCCATGTCCCTAATCAATCGCCGATTTATCTTTTTAAAAATCGGTACAACATACATTGCACAAATTTTCTCATATACTAATGCGTCGTTTAGTTATCTTTTGAAAAATATGAACTATGTAGAATCGTTATAAACATCAACTAAAATAACTATACGAAATTTGATGAAAATCGTACGAGCCGTTTATTCGAAAATCCAATAGTTATTCAAGTTGCCCAAGAATAAACTAGCCTCATATTCATTCTTTAAGAAATATGAAATACCTAGTATTATTTCAGACTTGAGCTCAAGTAACTGTACGAAATTTGATCAAAATCGTTGCAGCCGTTTTTAAGAAAATCACACTGTTATTAAAGATATCTAGAATAAACTAGCCTTATATTAATTTTTTGAGAAATATGAACTATGTAGTATCATTGAAGACGTATACTCAAGTAACGGTACGAAATTTGATGAAAATCGTTACAGAGACGTTTATGAGAAAATCAAATTGTTGTTTGTTAGAATAAACTTCCCTTAATTATTGAGCAATGTCAACCATTTCTTCATAGTTTCTACTCTACTATAATAAAATGCCTAAGTACGAGATTTCATTCATTTTCGCTCTACCGTTTAGGCTCTAGAGCCAATAACAGGCAGACGGCATTGCGAAAACCGCTTTTTCGGACTCAGGTACACCTAAAACGTATATTTCCATCAAAATCTCGAGGTCGAATTTTTTCGCGATAACAACACTTTCTTAATATACTTCGTATATGAGAAACGAAAAGAGCGCCTGTTAATTCCGACGGCCATTCAACGATGACGTTGCGATAAAAGGAGGAATTTTTGAGTGAATAAAACTGGCTTGGTGCATAAAAACAAGTCACCTCATTTGCACCTCCCGAGGCGGGATGAAAAAGGAAGAGTTCGCGTCAAGTTGGCAGACTGCCGCAAAAAAATTCCCAAAACCATGAATGAGTCCGTATTGTGAATGGAACAGATACGCCCGGGCGACAAGCATTTCTGCGTCAATGGAAACAAAGCAAGGACCGCCGCACCAACCTGGAAACTTGCTAACAAAGAATCTTGACCAGACAAGAGCTGGCTCGTCACCGCATAATATCGGATGACTAACGCTCAAATACAAGGCACGCCAAAATAATGAACTGGTTCAACTTCCCCAGAAGACGATCTACACGGTGCGATGTGACGAAGGATAAAATTACGGAGGAAGGCAAAATGCTAAACAAATAAGAATTTTAAAAAATTCAAAAATAAAATCTTTTTGCTTTACAAAATAGGCGGCCTTAAAAGGATAAAACAAGAAAAATTTCAAACTATTTGTTCGTTATAAAAGATTTTGGTGTCATATTCAAGGGTTGGGTTTTAATGGTCAATTATCCCATATATATGTCTTATTCTGTCCCTCTGTCCCTTTGTCATTCCCTCTCTCTCTCTCTCTCGCTAGAAGAGAGAAAGCATGAGATAAAAAGTGCTGAAAGTCCAACCACAGAGGTTGAGGTCTTGGATAAGTAGACGCCTTACACATTACGCCACGAGACATTTGGATGAGAGGCTTGAAATTATTAAGTATTTAAACCATCACCGGTCGAATTCTCGACGTGAATGCTTTCACAGTACTATGCTTTGAAATACCTTTGGGTGATTTGAAATAAAAACAATATAGACTTCCTTTGGTTGCTTATCAATAAAACCCCGTCATTTTATGACGGGCAATATTCTAGTATATATATAAATAAATAAATATCAGACGAACGCATATAAAATATTTTATAAAAATGCGTCGATAAATGAAATCGGTGGTTGAAAACCTTTTTCATAGTCCGGACCGCCAATAATACATATAATTTGAATTGCCATCAAGCAAATATCCCCTTGGCCAGAGCCGTAATGAGGGCGGGGCAACCGGGGCACGTGCCCAGGGCGCAGTCTACTCTTTACGCTCTGAATGTAATTTCTTTTATTTACTCTCGTCCCCAAAAATGTGTGCGCCCTATCGCATTGCATTAGCTGAGCAGAATTTTTGCACAAGTTGTCGATAAAAAAGTAATTACTGAGGAGGCCTTTATTGATTTTATTGCTGTCAAATCGAAAAAGAGAGACGAAATCACGTCAGAAATAATCCAAAAGTTGGAACAGGATGGACTAGATTTACAAAATATGAGACCTCAATCGTATGAAAATGCTCCTAATATGACCGGTAAATTAAACGGTTGAAAACATAACTTTCTTGCACGTTTCATACCACGTACAGAGCATTAGCTTAATTTAGCTTGTTATCATTCCACTGAAAAAACTAACCGTCAAATGAAGGAATTTTTTGCAAAGGTATAGAAACTGTTCCTCTATTTCCCTGGTTCCACATCGAGATGGGTTGTACTAATAGAGGTTCTAAAGGTGATGTTGGAAAAACATGGCACAACACGATGGTCATCAAGAGAAAATTCTGTGAATTCATTGGGGTTACAATTGAAGGAAGCTTATACGGTGGTAATAAAATTAAAGAATGATCATAAATTCAGAGATGCTGAAAGTTTGCTAAAACAGAAATTTATATTCTTCTTGTTATTTTGGGACGATTGTCTCCAGAAGATCAACCACCTTACTAAATCTCTTCAGGGTGCCGATGTAACTGTGGATACAGCCGTTGACATGATCTGCGATTTGATACCAGATATAAAAAGTTAAACGTCAACACTGGAAGAGTACATGGAATAGGTAAAGAAATTTTGCGATGAAAAAGGAATACCTGATGTGCTCTCAAAAATAGGAAATAGAAAAAAGAAATTTCATGACACGATGAAAACTGATGCACTCTTAACACCTGAAACAACAGAAAATTTTAAGTTGTGTTTTATATAGTATGATCAAAGATAAAATGATAAATTTCTGTGAAAATGCTGCTATTAGGTAATAAAAACAATGTGGATGAACACGAGTTAATCGAAGAAGTTTGCAGTTTGAAACACCACCAGCCTTCGAAAAAAGTGTAAAAATTACGCAGAAAGAAATATTGGAATTTATTCCTAATATGCAAAATTTTCTGATAATTTTCTTGACATTCGTCACATCAATTTCAACTGGAGAGCGTTCTTTTAGTAAATTGAAATTGATCAAAAATTACATACGGTCATCAATGAACTAAGAAAGACTTTTTGGTCTACCCATCTTATCTATTGAATAAACTGTTAAAAATACAGATTTCAATGGCATAATCAATGTTTTCCGCAGGTAAAGCCTGAAAAATAACTTAAATAATGATTGTTTATTTCAGTTCAATACCTCTTTAAAAATATGCACATCATTTTACTATATAGATCATTTTGGGGCGCCAAAAAATGCCCTGCCTAGGGCGCCAAAAGTGGTCACTACGGTCCTGCCCTTGACAATGGGATGCCGTGGCGTAGTGGCGAGGGCGTTGGCCCGCTACGCTGAGCATACCCGGTGCGAACCGGGTACGAATCCTGCGAAAGTAGGATTTGTCAGAGGTATAGCGGGCCCCTATTTGAGTGTATAGAGAAGAACACGTAAGTCAGCGCTCCGTCCTTCGGAAGGGACGTGAAGCCGTTGGCTGCCTTGGTGCTTCTCGATAAGAGTAGGCTAATGCAGGCACTTGCTTTCTCTCTTCCCTTGCTTTGTGTTTTAGATTGAAAAAGCAAACTAACGCTGGAGTCGTTTGAAGTCCGAAGGTCACACTAAACCCACTTGGTAAAATAAATACGCGCGTTTTAGTAAGTTAGGCATAGGTCAGGCTGGCTGATAGGATAAGGCGTTCCACTCGTAAGCAAAAGTTTCGGGATCGAATCCCAAGTGCGGCACAACATCTTGGTAAATTTCGGTGGCACTTTAACAAAATCTGATGCTGCCAACACGTCTTTCTGCATATTTGGGGTATATATATTTAAATTATTATGAATATCATTATAAGGCAAAATTATTATTTCGTACCGTAAAAGAATACAGTCGTCCTTATTGCCTAAATTATATTTTGTATATGTTTACAGAATTCACCGCTACATGGTGGTGGCGCTGTACGCTATACGTCGGAGATGCGTTCCTGAAAAATGAAACAACGAAACAAGGTATAGCGAAACAAAGCTTACCATAACTTTTATCATAATTATAATAAAAGTTAGGGGTTACGTTCCTGGCGGATATTTTGTGACGAATTTGTTTCCCAAATAATACATATCAATGCAGCACACTGGACATACTATGTTACCACTGTGTTTACCACTCATTGCTACTAGGGTTTAATATGCATTTAATCGTAACAACGAGTAACCGATTGCAATAATAAATTCAGAAATAACCGAAAATAATTGTCTATAGTGTGGTGGAGCACAAAAATTGTTTCTTTACTTACACGTACACTGATGCGCACTTTTAAGAGTACTTTTCAAGCAGATTTTGCAAACTAAAGTATATCAAATATATCATGAGATATCAACGCAAACGTAAACACAAAATGTTAGACACAACTGTTCACAAAGCTCTCTTATAGCTGACTTCGAAAAATCCGTTGCACATGGTACCGTTCCAAAAGACTGGAAGCTAGCATACGTAACGCCCATCCACAAAGGCGGTGATAAAGAGAACCCCGAAAATTATAGCCGATTTCCTTGACGTGATTATCGTGTAAGATTCTAGAACATATAATTGTTAGCTCTGTTCTGCGTTATTTAGACGGTCGTTCTTCACTAAGCAAAAACCAACACGGGTTTCGGAAAGGTAGGTCATGCGAAACGCAGCTCGCCCTGTTCGTAAACGAATTGTTACAATGCGGAGAGAAAAACACTCAGGTTGATGCCATTTTCATTGATTTTAAAAAAGCGTTTGACAAAGTACCCCATAATAAATTAATAGGAAAACTAGGAAAGTACGGCATAAACCCTCATATCGTGAATTGGGTAAAAGACTTCCTATCCAACAGAAAACAGATTGTAGTTATTGATGGGAAATCTTCATACCCGGTAAAAGTCGCATCAGGTGTTCCACAGGGAAGTGTCATAGGCCCACTACTATTCCTGATATATATAAACGATATCTGCTCGGTAGTTCGCTGCAAAATAAGACTTTTCGCACATGACACCGTTTTATTCAATGAGATAACGAGTCAGGATGACCAAAAATCGCTCCAGGAAGATTTAAACGCCCTTTCAGCATGGTGTCAAGATTGGAAAATCGAAGTTAATCACAGCAAATGTTCCCTATTGAGTTTCTGGAAGAGTAAGAACAATGAATTAGACTCGGAGTACAGAACTGATAGATTGAATATCCAATCTGCAGAGTACGTTAAATATTTAGGAGTCACCATTTGTCGTGATCTATCATGGAATATGCATATTCGAAGGATCGTAGGCGCAGCTAATAAGAAATTGGGCTTCGTAGGCAGAATAGTAAGAAGTAGCACAGAACAGGTACGACAAACGTGTTATTTATCATTGGTCAGATCTCAGGTCGAATACGCTTCCAGCATATGGGATCCGTACGAAAAGGGACAAATACTTGAGTTAGAAAGAATCCAACGCAGAGCAGCCAGATTCGTAAAGCAAAGATATGAGCAAAAATTAAGCGTCACATCACTCTTGAAGGAGTTGAATTGGATATCGCTAGAGGATCGCAGAATTAGCGCTAGGTTAAGGCTTTTGGAGAAATTTAGGTCGGAAGTTCTCTTAGAGGAGGTCTCAGGAATATTAGAGGCACCTACGTACATGGGCAGGCACGATCACGAGAATAAAATACGAGAGATCGACTGTAGGACCGAGCGATATCAGAGCTCGTTTTTCCCAAGGACCATACGGGATCATAACAGGAGAGTGATTCCCACGAGGGACGTTATTGGGTAGGTTTTGGTGTGCTGCACCCCCTGCCACCCACCAGTCTGGTGATTTGCAGGGTATCATGTAGATGTAGATGTAGACTGTCGCTCAGAAATGGGTTTTTACACATCGTCATTAAAATTGGAACAGTCTCTCTTATCCCCTGTGTATCTTATGAACCACCTAACCCATCGTGATCTCTCAAACACATGGCCAGCAAATATTTATTCTGAGTATGATTTTACACGAATTGATATATGAAATTAAATTAATTCATATAAATAATAATTTATTATTATTAAAAGGCTTCTCCACTGCTTAGCGGTTGCCTTGTACTCCCAATCGCCACAGTTGTCGGTCCTCCCACTGGCCATCTCTCAGGTTGCGTGCTCTCATAGCTTCTTCCATCTGCCTTCGCCAAGTGATGCGCGGGCGTCCTCGCTTCCTGCGTCCTGGGGGTGACCAGTCGAATACTCGCTTCGGCCATCTCTCCTGCGACATTCTCCGCAAATGTCCATACCATTGAAGTGACCTGCACTCCAAACGGTCGAGGATAGTCTCTTCTGCTTCCATCTCTTGCCGAATCACGTCATTCCTTACCCGTTGTAATCGGGATACACGCATGCTACGCCTCAGGCCATCCATCTCTACTGCATTAATGCGTTTCTTTAACCTCTCCGTGAGAGTCCATCCCTCTCCTCCATATGTCATTATACTTTCCATAATGACCCGTAGAATAATCTTTTTTGTTCTCTTACTAATCTCCCGACTCCACAGCACCCCATTCAACATCTTGATTGCCATCTGAGCCTGATTTACCCTGTTCTCCACATCCTTCTCACAAGTCCCAGATTTGTGAATAATGGATCCTAGGTACTTAAACTGGTCAACCGCTTTTACCGTCCCTGCAGTAAGGACAATGTCCTGACTTTCCCCTCCAATCACCAGGTACTCTGTCTTTGAGAGATTTATCTTCAGACCACCCTTCTCATATGCCTCTATTAGCTTACGGAACATATATTCCACGTCATCCTCGTCCTGTGCAATAATTACCTGGTCATCTGCAAAAATCAGAGAGTGAATAACATCATCCCCAACCTGAACACCCATTTTACCACATGACAAGTTCCACTTCTCTAGAACCCCTTCCAAGTATACCTTGAATAAAGTAGGTGACATGGCGCAACCCTGCCTCAAACCCTTTGATGTTGAAAATTCCTTAGATATCCACTTTCCTTGTTTCACTACCGCTCGACCTCCCTTATACATTCTCTGTATAAGATTTATTATTGGCTCATCCACATGCACCTTCCTCATGGCATCCCACATCTGACATATTGGGACAGAGTCATATGCTTTCTCGAGATCCACAAAAATCATATGAATCTCCTGACCTTTTGCCACCATCTTCTCAGTAACCTGCCGTATGCTAAAAATATTATCAAGGCAAGACTTGCCTACAGTGAAGCCTGCCTGCTCCTCGGATATCCATGGTTTGATACACCTTTCCAACCTCTCTTTCAGTATCCTACTGAACAACCTACTCATTGAAGCCATTACACTAATTCCTCTATAGTTAGTGGGAAGCTTCTTGCTTCCTTTCTTATGTATAGCTGATATATACGATAGTAACCAATCCTCCGGGAGTTCATCTCCCTCCAACACCTGATTAAATAGTCTGGTGATAATCCTCACAATCCCTGTTCCACCATACTTCCACAGTTCCATAGGTACTCCACCTAATAATAAACATGAAATTAAAAGCCGAATAGAGGGTTTTTATTGTTATACACCGCAATTGGAATTTCTGAAATTTTGCTTTTAGTACTTAACAAATGACGTATATGCGAAGCGACACAACTTATAACGAAACATGTTCCTTAATTGATTGGCGACGTATATGCGAAAAACGTATAGCGGGGTAACGTATAGCGGGGTTTTACTGTATACTGGAAATTACGAATAAGTTAAATATCTCTGAAATGCATTGTTCTACGAAAATTTGTTTCAAACAAAACTTGGAAGAAATATTATTCTCTACAACTTTTGTCCTCACGAACATTACCAATAACGACGTTTTTAAGGAGATATTTGACGGAAACCGAAAAAACATTATTTATAAATAATTCCTAAACAATAACTGCTATGGAAAATTCCATCAAATGAAAGTTGTAGGAAATTACATTCTCTATAACATCTGTATAGAATTGTATATAAAATAATGATGTTTTAACGGAGAAATATCGCAAAAACCGAGTCCGGTTTCGAATAAACCTCGACTTCTGTTTAAGCGTTATTGCCCAAAAACTAATCAGTTCTTTGTGCTCATGCTCAAGTGTTATATATGAAATTTGGTATTAATATAACAAGTACTTTTTGAGTTAGAGCGCCCACAATCACATACATCCATCCATCCCCACACACACACAAATACATGATTCCGAAAATAGTCTAAACGTGTTCTAGGGACCTCAAAACGTGTATTCCGTTGAAATCTCGAAGTCGATTTTTTTCGTGATGACAATACTTTCCCTACACTACGTATGGAGAAAGTAACAAGATATAGAAAGTATAAAAACATACCTATATAGAAATATAGGATGCGAGTTAATATACAAGTTATTAATAAAAGATACGAAATAGACTTACTAACTTTAAGCAATTACAACATTTTAATTTAAATATTTGACCAATGGGACAGAGTACATATAGCATGAATATAGTCATGGAGAAGGGAAAAGCAATTTAAATTTCTACTGCAATGAATGACTCCATTACATTGCTGACTTAATACGAATACTGTAAAAACGACGAAATAATAAATTCCAAAAAATTTACGGATATTTCGGTGGCATTATGTCAAAGCCTCAAATGCGAACCTACAATGTCAAAAAAACAGTTGACTTCAAAACTCGGCCAAAAAATAAATATAAATACTTAAGTCGGATTAGCCTAACTTGAGCTCTGACATAAAGCGCCGTTGCCAAAGATCACGCTAAATTGGAGGTGGGAAAAAAGAAAGCGCCCGTGCATAGTTTGGCAACTTAGCCGTCTGCCCTTCTTGAGAGCTCCCACACTACCTTTTTCTTGGCTCTAAGATCTCGTGTTATACATCACCTACTGCATAAAAATTAGGCAGATTTCTAGCCTAGTGAAACGAATCCACGGGGAAATAAAAAGAGCAACGAAGCAGCGAAAACGGAGAGAGAGAATGATGAAGATTGACGATATAAAGATTGGTTAAATACGACGATGGAGTAACGAAGTATAGCAGAACTGCGGTAAATTTAACTTATGGTAGTGAAAAACAGGCCACATGGTGAGAAGATCTATCACAGATTCGTTAGCTGTTCTATTAATACGTTTAGATAAGCAGGGAGGCAACAGTTGAATTGTAAATACGGATCTCAAAAGTTCTAGAGCTGTTTAATAGGATTGCGAGGAGGTTAATACGGTGTCCGACAAAGGGGAATATGAATCCAGGAAAAGTTTCTTGAAAGGGGTTCGACTCCAACAAGTTTTCATTCCTTCGCATTATACTCTTACGTCATTAATAGACGAACTCGGGAAGAACATCTAAAGAGAGGAATTCCAAAAGAATCATGAGAGCCCCTAATTAAAATCAAGGATGCTTCTTAACTAGGATGCTAACAAGTCCTAAGACGCCAGAAACAGGGTTAAATCCAATTAAAAGCTTTAGCGTTTGTTAAAATTTGAAGTGCAACATCCAAAAAAAAATCATTAACAGCGCTTCGGATGGTTAATATCAACGAGACCGATGAAAATTTACAGAAATATAATAAGACTTCGAACGCCAAACATAAAAATTCACTCCGTATGTATTAACACTACAAACTTGGAAGAATACCCTTTATAAATGCGTTTATAAAAATTAGCTTCGCGATAAGAATTGAATACGGAACAAAATACAAAGAAAGCTTGAAGACGCAATAAAAACATTACGTATGTATGGACGCACACGGACTAATAAAAACCAACTTTAGGATGAAAGAGTCATGGAATTAATATAGATAAAAATACGGGTTACGTAACTATTGCCGGAGAATGTATGATTACAAACGCATACGTTATTGAATACTAATCTCTTCCCGATAAAAATTCATTAATGATTTTCGTATCACAGATCAACATTAAATACGGCACTTTATTCAACTTGAAATTATTTCCGCCGCAATTTATTTAAATCGCTCTCCACTACACACGTTCGTTCTAAATGAATATTTACAAATTCTAACGACTTTTAAGAACGACTCCCATATTTCTCTTAATTGGACCAAAGGATTTACATCTGCCGGAATTTTCTTTTATGCCACATTTTTCCAAGAGCGAGGACGCGGAGGGCTTGCTACTACTACGCTCATCGAAGCGTCGGAGAATATTAAGACCGAGTATATGACCAAAGAAAGGGAGCAGAAATATTCGAGGAAGACGGAGAGAGAGAGAGAGAGATCGTGGGCGGATGACATCGCGAGTGGAAAATTGAGCCTCAAAACTTCACACACGATTTTATACGTGTTCGGAATTTGATCCCCCCTCCGGGAAACATTCACGCCAAAAGTTTCTTCTACCTCCGAATAATGACATAAAAAAACAATGAGAAACATCCAAACTGCAGCTAAAACTCCCATAGAAAACGATATATATAAAGTTTCGATAGATTTTTGTGCTCGCAACCCTGGTAGATAAGACAAACTGGAATAGCATCCAGTATAGATAATAGAAGACAGAAAAAGATGTGTGTGGAATAAACGACATCGATAAAAAAGTTTTTTTCATTAAAACAGTTTATAATGCGCACTTAAAGGCAGTAAAGGAAAAAATGTTTTTACCGTAGTTTGTGAGAAAGCATTGGCGGATACTTGTACCACAACTTTAGCATATGAAATTTTTCTGCAAGAATTGGCGAAAATAAAAAATTAAGATATTTAATTCTGCTTAATATTTTTAATTAAGTACTTGTAAAAAGGAAAAAAGTTATTCGATGACACAATAATTACATAAAAGGTACTATAGCAGCTTACAACGAATCAAAATGCTAGAAGTAGAAATACCAATCATATTACGTACATTTGGTTACAAAAATACTTAATTGATTCTTTCAGAATTTTGGGCTCATTTCGTACGGATTTATACAATAAAGGAAATAAAAATCTTTCTTTAGCCAGATGTACGTGCAACAGCCAAGTTCTGATTGCTTTTCATTTAAATTTAACGTTGACACGAAAGTTGTTTGAAAATAGGACCCTGATCATGCTAATGGAAAGGTAATGTGTAATTAAATGTGTGGAAGAAATAATAATTTAATGTTAAGTAGGGAATAAAGTATCGTTCTCTATCTATAGTCGGTCCATCATCTGAAGTCTGATGGCCTCGAAAACTGGGCGTGCACGAGTTAGCAACAGCCAATAGGAGACTGTTTGTTTGGGAAGGTAGTGGGGAGGAAACCAGTCTCACTCTTGCTCTCGAAGAGATCGCATCGGACTGCGTTGCCGTTTCTACCGCCGTTTCCTTTTTATTTAGAAACTGCGTAGTATAGCAGCTGAGCAACTGGCAGCGCGCACCGGTATCTGCTCTCCCGCACGAAAGTTGAGAGGGGCGATGGAAGGGGAAACGTTCGTGATTGGCTACTTGCTCTAAGTAGGCCAAGAGACTTCAGATGGGGGATCGACTATAATTAAACAATATTCGGCTCTCTTAAAAAGAAAAGCATACCAATACCTACTCCAAAAATTTAAAGGGGATATCCTAGGATGAGGTAATTTCTTTAAGTAAAAAATACACGCAATTAAATATAAGAGTTGTTAATTTGAAATAACTTTAAAGAAGAAATAATGAAGGGTAGGATAGTATCTTTCAGGGAATTAGTCGTAGATACCAGAAATTAACGATCAATAAAACTACGAGTTTTATAAAATACAAATTTTAAAGAAATGCATCCGCTATTGCGAATTTCCTCAAATGGTCTCGACAATACCTGTGATTATTTGAAAATTTCAGTAGTGATTCATAGATAGTGGATCCTACAAAAGAACGTACGGTAATTTATCGATTGGAACTCATTCATAGGGCGTCATCGATATATCCTTTAACTCATTTTTATCGTCAAACAGTCTAATAATGTGGGAGGTAAACATAACTCCGACTATTGGTCGATTACACATAAGGTAGCTCCAACAGCCATAATAAGTTTGGGGGGAAAAGGAGCGCATTTCGGCTAAAAAACAGCCGTCATCAGCGACTGTAGAATCTAATTTGTCCTCCTTTACTATCTACCACCAATGAATCGCCACTGACGCCGGTCGCTTTACAGTTCAAATGCGCAACTGTTTTTTCCAACCTTTTAATGGCTATTGGATAGATAGTTTGTCAATTCCTCTGCATATGCTCAATAACGGTTGATTTTCAACTTAATTTCATAAAAGATAAACCACTGATTGGGTTATATAAGAAACATTTCGTCTGAAAACCGAACGATACGTACAGCAATGAATACATTCATACCTCTAATGGTTATGGTTGGCAGACAATTATTATTAATTCAGTTTTACTCAAATATTGCTCAAAGTTAAGAAGTGACGGAACCTAAGGTACAGAAACTTGAACTTAATTTCATATATGCTTTAAGTTTGAAAGGGTTGGATCTATATCTCGAGCATATATCGTACATCTGACGCTCACCGTATATAAGCAGGAAGTTCATTTGCTGTCAATTAAAACTCAATTTTACTTTGGCGATGGGCAAAGCTTTCTGCAGATAGATGTGAAGCATTCTCTTTCTTCGCTCCTTTTATGGACACGCCAAACTTCCAAAAATAAAATAATTAAGAAGGTGGAGGAATTATACGGCAGAAGTTAAGTTTCAAAATCCGGTCCCTAACTTTGGTGCGTAGAAGATGACTTTGGGAATTTTGTCCAATTTTTCGCGGAATATTTTAAATAAAGACCAAAATTGTCGAGACGATTGCAAATGTCATTCACAACCGATTTTTTTTATCGTAATTATTCCATTTTATCAAAGCCGTTGTTTTTCTTGTTTTAACTTACTGTTTTCTCATTAAGCTAGTTCCCTTTTTGAACAAGTTATATCCGTTGCATTTCACTGTTTTAAGACAAAAATGTTCGTAAATTATATTTCCCGTTTTTAATGCGGCTATACCTTTATTTGTGCCTCCTTTACTCGATCAACTAGATCGCGAATGCTTTCGCGTTATATTAGAAAGCCACAATTCGTAAATCAAGTCGTGTTGGTATATAAATCTAATGACACAGTTAGTTAAAAAAAGAATCATTCACTTCGCCTTATGGCTGGGTTCAAATTAATAATATTCATAATATCTCCATCGGCCATAAATTTAAAATCTTCTACCAGTTTTCACTTAAGATTACCGCTTTGAAGCTGAAACGCACATTTGTTTTTCCCAAGCTGTTCATGGCTGCCGAAGCTACCTAATTTAACAAGGCGATTAGATATTCCAGTGTAAGACCGGTATTTGATTAATAATTTTAAAAAACGAAGTATAAACGGGGTTTAAAATCGATTGAAATATCTCATTCTCCGTCTAATTGCCTATTACTGTGTAAATATCTATCAATTTCCGATTGGATGTCTCCATTATTTTCTTACTTCTATAATTCTCCAAATCGATCCGAAGAAGACGATATCCTCCACGTTTCGGTCCCATGGAGGTGGATCATTAAAGATGACCTTTTCTGATACAATCTCCTCATACTGTGTGTAGAGCCCTAGCTCAGACTCAAAATGTATGAAATCTGAGCAGAAAATTACGTAATGCAAGACGAGCTCTGCGTGTATCAATAATGAGAATAAATGATACGCCGAAATTATGGTACACCAACAATTACGGTAAATATCTTAATAAAAATAAACTACTGCACCATTTCAAGCATTAAAAAAATTGTTATCATTTACTAACGTTGCGTCACCGTTTCGACTTGACTCTTATTCATATTTCTCGTTATTCATCGTAACTTTACCAGTCTTCGGGCAATTCCTGAAATGTCCTTACCCTTCATTATTCCTTCTCTTGAGGTATTTCAAATTTGCCAAACTTAAACTTTCGATTTGCGCCCATTTTCATCACTTTTCCAATTTATCAGATTCCTGCATTTCTCCTCCAAATTGTTATTGAACCCAATAATTTGATTTCAGAAATGAAAGGAGAGTTCGAGAATTCTCCCTCGAGCGTAGAGAGAGGAGAGTTTGCGGAATCCCGGGATTCACAACGGACGTCATACCGCGAGAAATCCGAGCGGAAAAGAGAGCAAATAGAGATTGAAGAGATAGTAGAACCGTCTCTATTTGATGAGATTCAGGTTAAAACCCTCAGATTTAGGAATACGCACGAAGCAAAAAGGTCTCATAGAGATAAGGAAAATCAATTCCAGCAAAGTGAATACCTCCAGCGACGATAGTAATTTCTACATCAATATCGATCAAAATTACTTTGCGTTTAACATCGTCATGGTATTATTTATGATAAAACTACGCCCTTTTTAACTTGTAACGATTCGGATAATTGATTCCACCATTCGACGCACGTATTACCACCTATACGGCTTGCGGTTTTGTCGGCACTTGAAATATACAGTCGGGTGAAACGAACCAATCAGCGAGGATTTCGTGCTGTTGACAACGACAAAACAACGATTGTCGCGAGAAGAAAGGGACCAATCAGCGTGGTGTGCTGCTGTCAAAAACATATCTTCGCCGACTGAGCCCATTCACCCGAGGGCAATGCGGTACTTCAACTCCGCAGACTGTCTGCCACAAAATGGCCAAAACTTTATCAGGTAAAGAATGAATGACGTTTTATCACGCCAGAAATATTACAGCAATTAATTCCATTTACCAAGAACTGTCCAAGAGATAAATTATTGATTTTTTTAAAATTCGCGATTGCTGTTTATAATTTCGGTTACAACTAAAAATGATTATGAAGGAATGCAAAGAATGCGTGTGAAGTCGGTGTGTACGTACATAATTTACATTCTCGCTCTACTAAAAATAAAACAAAATTAGATAGAAAATAAATTACGGACACGTACGAAAAGAGAAAAATATCGATCGACTGACGAAAGAAACAAATGTGATAATTTCTATAGTATGCTAAATCTAACTTGAGCTCCGATAAGCAAGAAATGTTGGGAACAGTAAAAAATAATTCCGATCCTTGGACAGCAGCGTTTGCAACACGCGCAGTTTATGTCCGTCTTTTACAATGGTCCCTTCTTGAAATAACGTCTACCCCCTCCCCTGCTTTACGTCGGAGCTCAAGTAAGACTACGGCTATTATAGCATACATTATCGGTAAAACGAACTATAATTACAAATTCTACAGTTGCATAGCCAGGATACGTAACGCTGCAACGAGTCTTCCACAAACGTCTTCGGAAAACGTCCTTGGAATACACAACAAAGAAATGAATGTCATAACGAGATTTTCCCGTACAACTCCGTTCTTCGCAATCTCATCAGTCGCTTAAAATATACCAGTGGTAGAGAATCTAAGCATAACTCAACGAGACACACAAGAGGCAGAACAATAGTTTGGCTCGAGAAATCTTCCAAGCTACTTTGAGACGAATAATGTCTCCGAGCAAAAACTATCTTTGCTCGACGTGACTGCCATTGTTTTTTCCCTTCGCTTCAATCATAGCATTCTAGTTATGTGAGAAATATTTACGGCCGCGAGCCTAAGCCGCCGTTTGAAAACACTCCGCTCCTTAAATAGTATAATAAAAATAAAACTCGTTCCTTTCCCTTCCTACTCGTTTGCGATTTGGAAACGTCGTTATGTGTCAGAGCTGAAGTTAGACTTCTTATAAAGCATACTTATTGAATTGGTTTCGGATGCTGTTTTCACCATTATACACTAATACAAACGCATTAAACAACATATTAAAATGATTTATTAATGCTATCAATAGTTTATAGACAAAACGTTACTGAATAATAAGCATAAATTGTATCGCAACTTTTAACGTAAAATATGATAAGTGTGCCTCAAAGTTTTGGATAGCCTGTAGCCCTCCCTCTCCCCTACTTCCCCCTCTCCCCTACTTCCCCCTCTCCCCTACTTCCCCCTCTCCCCTACGTCCCCTCCCCCTACTTCCCCCCCACCGCTACTCCCCAACCCAACATAATATCGCCGAAACAAATCCGTTCGTGAGCAAGAGGGTTTGTGTTTTTCGTTGCTACCGATTATAATCCCTTTGTCAATAAACAGTTAATTGCTGTAATACAGCCAATAAATAATGTACAAACAAAAATTAATTACTGCTTATTGATCAATATAGCACGTAACACATTTCTGCTCATCATTCCTTCAAAAAGTACGGTGAAACCTTTCGCAAAGACGCGCTCACGATATTGTAACCTAATTTCTCGACATAAAAACTTTTCTTTTATAAAACTTTTAACCACCGTAATCAAACTTAGAGCTATTAAACACTCTTTTCATCAGTCATAAGGCTGCGTAACTCATTAGAATAGACGTGGAAATTTCGTACGTTCCGTTGTCGGAGTACGGAAAGAATTTTGACATTATTCGAGCCTAGCTAAGCAACACTTTATGGCTTCCGTCACGTGGTCCTTCAGGGAGTCCTAACCCGTTCCGTCGCTTCTAAACCCTGACACTGGACAGACTTCCTGAATTTTCTCGTAGTCTCTCCACCGATGAGACCACATAAGTACACAAACCGTAGCTTAAAATACAATAACACCAAAATAAAATAACACATAAATCCCTATTTTATTACGCTAGACGGATCGTATCCAACGTGGGCATCAGTGAACCCTTAAGGGCATTCTCCAAAACTTGGGCGACTTTTGTTATAACTTGCTTTACTTTATACACCAATGCCAACGATTTAATAATAGCAACTTCTAGCCGAAAATTCGCTAAATTTTATTCGCATTTATGAAAGGGAACATGCGCAAATATACCCAACTGCTTCAGGAGAGTATTAAGGCCACTTCCACAGTCACTTGTAAGTACAAATTCTACTGGTTACAACATTTCAACGTGTGGAGAAAAAGCTAATCGGTATTTACCTCAAGCGGATTAAACCCACTTTCCAGAAAAGTATAAAAAACGAAGATACCAGATGAATTAATTTATGAGAAAATTGAAATATTTCGCGCAAAAAAGGAAATTGAAATGGACTTTTAAAACGAGGGGAACACATGGAAAGGTACAAACGGCGAATGGCTTTTTGTATAATTTCGGGTTGATATCCTTTAAAATACCCGCAGAAAATTCGACTTTACTAGTCCATATTTCTGTACATCACACCGCCGGAAGACGTTTTTCATAATAATTTAATTCCCTCTCTAAAATGGGACTAGACAGTATCGTGTAACCGTGGACGAGTTTTAATCTTAAACATGAAAACAAGATGTAACTGAAGTGCGGCCTCCCAGACCGCTGTTATTTTTTACTATTATTTATTTACTAGTTATACCTACAATCGGGTTTTCGGTGTTTAATAATCTGCCATGAGAGTTGACAGGTCATTAAAAAAACTTACTCGCTGTATTTCTTTGTAATATGTAAACTAGCGGAAAGTATAGCGTAATTCAACACTCACTGACCGCACCTCAGTAGTTAAGGTTAACAAGATTTTTATCTTGCTTGTTTTCATATAAGATGGAAACTCGGGTCACAAATCATAAAAGACGGATAAATGTCATTCAAACGAGTCAATTCTCAAACATTTCAATTCGCGAGTTGAATTCAGACGAAAGGTTCCGTACGGCAATCATAAACCCATTATTTTCCTTAAGCACCCGCTTTGGCGTAAGCAGAAGTACAAGGGGTTCGGAAACTTCTGGACAGAAAACAAAGGGCGCTCGCAAGCTGAAAATTTTAGCTGCTGGTATCATCACGTATATTTAGGGAGAACAGATTTCAACAAGATAAAAATGGCACGATTCCCATAAACCAAAAGACTAAACCGATACAAAAAAAATCCAAAATTTTGTTATAATCAGTTTTCTCAAGATGGACACTTTTGAACGATAATAATGGAGGGGTAGAATTGACTTGAAAGACAACATTTATTTTTCCGGGTCGAAATGTAACTTGAAACGAGTAAGAAAAGAGCTGCTGAAGCAGACAGCAAATGGCATTTTTTTATTTTAGACAGACAGACGGACAAACCGAGGAAACATGCTCAGGCGAGACAGAATAAATCGATTGGTAAAGAAAAGAATTCTCCATATGCTTTCGTTTAGGAGGAGTTAGCGTGTCAAACATAAGGCAAAACCGGGTGACGCGCCGCACTTTTTGAAAATCCGTTATAAATCGATACAAATTTAAAGGCCTAAAAAACCTATATGTATATATAAAAGAGTGGTCCTTGAACTACACATTTCGACTAGAAAAATAATTTTAAAAAATTATTTAGATGGCATTTACTGTGAAAGAAAAGAAGTTAGCAGACAGGGTGAGTTGCCGCATTGCCGGGTGCTATGCCGCACCCTTGAGAGAGCTGCCGCGCACATGTAAAAAATCGAAATGCCTTTCATTTTTGTGATAATAAAATAAATTTTAGAATAGAATTTGAAAAAAAGAATAAAATGATTTGTGAGAGTAGTATTAACTGTTGAAAATTATTTATTGAACACATTTTCAAAGGGAAAATTCAAAAACATACAAGGCACTTAATCAATTTGAAAGTGTAATTACAGAACTATGTGATTGGCCTCAACAATAAAAAAAAGGATTTAATATTATCCTAATCTTCAGTTTTCAAAATTAAGAAAATTTTCAGAAAACCTTTAGGTCTAAAAATTACAACTTCAAAAATTTGGCAAAAGGTAAACAAAAAAGTTTCATTGTCCTCTTGATAATACAGAAATACAATTACCTAATGAGAAAACAAATGAAAATAGAAAATAACATAAATGAGAACAATAAATTAGCAGTTTTCTGATTTTCATGCCGTACTTTGGTTCTCCCACAGTTGCCACACAATTCACCATAAATTGTGCAAGTTTCATGGAGCCAATATTTACAAACTTTACACCTAATCCAGTCTGCTTTGCTTTCTGTCACATAATAATTCTCCCAACATTCGAGACATTTGTTGCTATCAATACTATTGGGTGCGGCATGTCGCCCTTAAAAAACCGCGGCAAGTGTCCCGAACTCCCAGGATAGATGCCGTACCTAGCTGATAAGCTTTCACTTGTGTTGTAATGGCGGACTTTGAACGAAGAAGCATCAGCACAGCGACTATTTTCGTTTAAAATAATTAGCTACAATAAAACTTTGAAAGAAGTAGTTTAGAAAACGATAAAGCAACTATGAATAAAAAGTTTCATGATAAAATTTGTGCACGTACCTAACAAAAACAAGAGCCACGACTAAAAAACACAACGGAGTTTGACCAAGTGTCATTACAATACTGTTCTTCACTCAACGGAGCTGATGCCATGATCAGTGGAGCCATAAAGCTTCATACTTAAAAACTACAGCTAGTGCGGCAACTGTCCCGGTGCGTCGCGTCACCCGATTTTGCCTTACAGACGGGAAATCCGAAAGGGTTGGTGGAGTTTTTTTAACCGCTAAAAAAACAGATCCGCCAACAAAAAGAAAGAAACTTCCACTGTACATTGGAGATCTGCCATAATTTTCATTTCAATTAACACCTCGGACAAATTTTAGCATAAATTCTCATTCCATCCACGCTCAAACGGTAAAATAAATTATAATGACTTCATTTCCTCCTGTTGCCACACTTGAAATAAATTTCACCATCAACTTCGAGTACAATTAACGTTTTATAGCTGTTTTTTAATTTTAAAAACAGGAACGTTTTCAGGAAGCCTAGACAATATCATGGAACATGCGCTCGTAACACAACGTACGCTCGAAAAGACGAAATTTCACAACAATGTTCCGCGGTGCGCAAATCGACACAGGTGGTTTTTCTTTTTTATAAAAAAGCGAAATTCTAGATTTCTATAACGGACAAAATGATGCAAAAATTTCGACGAGTATTAACAGTTTTTTCCTGCTTTACAGAAAAGGCGCGATTGAAAAATCAACGTAAATTTATTTTTGTCACTTATTGAGTCGCGCGTTAGAAAACTTTTATAACTTAGCTTCGATTTTACACTTATAGACGGGTGTGCTGCCAAATATATAACAACCGTGTCGCTTTTATCGCCGCCCCTGGCAGTTAGGCATTCCATCCAGTATCTTTTTTGCGGCCATGAGATCGCGTTATCTGATCTTTGCGGGAATTAAAGGGTACTTCAATAAAACAACAAGATAATATTGCAAATAAAAATTAATTTTTTCAATTTAAACGTTTAAATAACATTACTGACTAATATATCAAGGGTGACTTCGAATAAGCATATTCCATATGCTATTGTTTGGCGTATTTCAGATAATAAATTGCTGCGTAACACGAACTAGAAAGTGCTCTTAAACTTTTGGTGTACCATCATCATCAGACCGTGATACGTCGCTAACCTCCGGATAATGTGGAATGTTTAACTCAACAAACGGCTCGCCGTGCACACTCCTGCTGATAGACTTTTAAAATATAATATAAGGTCTAACGACTATAACTACAATGTTCGATAAGCCGAACTTTTATGTATCTCCTCGAAATTCAAGGTATCGATCTTCGACTAAATAGTCATATTTCCAAAACTTATCGTCTACTATGGGTTAGCGGGAAAAAATGTCACGTATTATCCAACACAACTGCATTTAAATTATGACTAAATGGGACCATATAAATAATAAATCGCTGATCATTAGCCGATGAAAAACGAATTATAAAATTTCCTATTTGAAAGTAAAACTAAGAAAAAAGCAAAAAACAAATTTTACGAACGGTTTTGAAAATTCTTGGAACGAAATGCAAGTATAGTCAGAGAATTTCTAGTAGTGCAGAAATAATGAGAAAGAAGGAAGCTTGGAGGATGGAATTATTTAGCCAAAGCTCCGCGTTATATGGTACAGGGTACAGTATCAAACCTCCCCTTTAATTAAGAGGGTACATTATTTACCTTTCCCCATATTTAATTTCGTACCATAAAACGCTTCGTTCTTTCGGAATGATACGTCTTCAAGAAGATTCCTCCCAATTATTAGTTATTCGTAAATATATAAAAAGCTAAAAGGTTCATAAATAAAAGTTAAAGGGATTTTTGACTCTGTCGAAGATTCCGCCGCCATTCTTTACTTAAACTTCCCCCTCTCATACCTCGAGAGACGCGCGACTTTGAGCGATTCTGTTTTAGAACAGGTCTCAACTTTTATGTTTCCTCGTTTCTTCTCTCTCTCTCTAGATAAAGGGCGCATTTTATTCGTAATATATATTTTTAGTCCCCTGTTCCTTTGGTATAACATGGTTACGCGCGTGAAAGAACTCCATTGTACCCGAATGCGCCAAAAAAATAAAGGCAAAAGTCGAACACCCCATCCCACGAACCAAAGCCCATTGTGTTTGTCACCCAGCCCCACGTAGGGGGAAAAAATATTACGAAACACCCGAACAACCTCAAATGTGAAGTGTGAGGCTCCATTCCGAGCACACACAAGCACATTACCAACCCGAGGCAGCACGGGAACACGGTACGAAGCCAGCGAGTTGATGAAATGAGAGAACAATGGAGCGTGCATTGAAAAAGAAGAAAATAAAACTTTTGGGGAACCTTGCGAGTCAGGGTGCAAAACCAGAGCACGCTTCCTACGAGAGTTTCAGAAGGATTCTTAGATTCCCTTTGTGAAATTTATTCCCTCTGCCGGGCGCGCTCTCATATCGCGTTCCCTCGTCGAATTATCCCAATGTTTCGGAAACAGATAATGCGAAGCGTTGGAAAATCATTTCACGCAGCGCGTAATAGGACATTCATTACGAGGAAAAAACCAACCGCGAACTCTATAGATTTTTTAAAATTTTATAATATATTTTTATTAAAATGACGATTTTTAACACGCGAGGGCGAGAATATTTAACGACAAACGGGGAAAATGTGATGATTTCTTACATTTAATATCCCATTTTTTACGGATTTTGGAATAAATATTTCCCATAAACTAGGGAAACGAATAGATGGAAATTATGGATTATAAGATGCCTATATGCTTTAGGCATAAGCTGGAAAAACATCCCCGTTCTGAAACGGAAGTTGGGTGGTAGAATATCCTTCAGGCAAGCTTTAGGCCCGGATTCGATTCCAGGTCATAGCATTTTTCTCTTTTCTAAATTTCCCTATGGAAACGAAGTATTTTTTGTCTTAAGAACCAAAAATCCGAGTCTTAAAAGAATATTCTTAACTGTATTATAGCAAAAAAAATAGATTCGGATCGGAAGTCGGTTAATAAACCGCAAATCACGATGGATATAAAATTTAAAATGTGCTTTTAAGTGGCTGTGGACAAAAGTTTCAAATTAATAATTTTTTAAAGTATGTAACCAAAAGCTCTTTCGAGATATTCAGATGAAAAACGAAGCAAAGCAAAACGAGAATAAAGGAGAAAATTAGATAGCCGACCGAAACGTAAGTCACTTTTGTTCTATTTCATCAATCCTTTGGCACTTCTATCAATTTATAACTCTAAGTTGAATGCTAGGTGGTCGCGACATTTTCTTAAGACAGCTATCACCAACGAGTAGATTGCGATCTACATGTGCCTCACAGAACTATTTTAATTATGTATACATTACGATTTGAATTTTCCATTGTTCTCAAGATTTTCACAATTTTTTCACTAATATAAAATGTTAATATTGCATTAATAAAACGCTTTCAAATGGTCTCATAAGAATGGATTTTATAATTAAATTATGTAAATCATTCTTAATTTCATAACTTTCTCATATTTTATGTGGTTCCCCAGATATTTTGAACTAGATAAGCCTGCATTTCAAATTTGAAATGTTGCCAGCATTTTCAATAATAAACCCAGAGATGCATCAAAGTTTATTGCATATAATTTATTTACTTTCATATCTACAATACTTAAGTAGGTACTTAACGTAAATGCCCGCCAATACGTCGGGAAAGAAAATTATATTGCCGCATCCCCTCCCTTCCTTCCACCCTCCCCCTCTCCTCCCTCTCGCTCGATATATCTATGCAAATGCTTCGTATTTCTATTGTATGACGTATGAATATTGAGGTAATAATAGGAATCTCGAGTCTCGACAATGCTATTCGTTGTCCAGAAAGTTACCGATAAAAGCGCGATATTTGGTCGAAATTTGTCACATACTCGTTAAATATGAGTAACTTCGAATGGAATGCGTAAATCGACCATAAGAACAAGAAACCTTGTACATTTTTCTTTAAAACTGTCTATGTACGGTGATTATAGGTCAATTTTTTCTATTTTAATTTGCAAAAGAGTGAAAGCCTGCACGTTGAAATATCGTATTTTACGTGTTATCTTACGGGAAAAAGAAACTCTCCTGGAGTTGATCCCGGGTCTTTATTGGAATTTTTTCGCCACTACCTTTTAATGCGTGATTCGCGCATTCCCGCCAAATTTCAAACTCGTACCTACTCGGAAATTATCTTCAATCACGTCTAAAGAGATGCTGCAAAAGTGTGTAGACAAGAAAACAAACAAGAAAGAAAGAATCCCACGCTTTTTATAATATAGATTATTAACGTAGCCCATCGCTGGCAAAAAGTTAGGGACCCCTGACCTAAGGCATAAAAACGACGTTGTTATAAGTCCATCAACCATCAAATCTTCCAAGAAATAAACCTGAGACAACAGGGCACGGTCGATAAAGACGCTATAAAGCATCGGTGTTCCCCAAAGGGGAACACGTATGTACCTCTAGGGGTGAACGAGGGATTTTTAAAGGGGTACGCGAAAATATTAAGGGTATCATGATTTTATTTTTCCGCATCTATGAATTTCTCGTAATCATAACAGCATAATTTGTTATTCGACGCCTGCCCTACATTTGGAAATTATCTATTTAGCCCATGCAATCTCAGTATGAAACCCAAGTTTTAGAGCTTGTCCACTCATTCTCTCCAAAAAAAAAGTAATCCTTTTTTCTTAGTTTATAAAGTAAGAAAAACAAGAAAATTCAATAATAATTTTAATCTTTTAGTGATCCAGGAGAAGGAAGCAGGCCCCTATATGAGAAACTCCTGCGTTTAAATTCGAGTAGTCAAGGTGCATTATCTCTCTGTAAAACAAATCAAATCTGGCAAAAACGTACGAGAGGTATTTGTAAAAATATGAGCGAAATTTGTGAAATGAATGAAAACCATTCTATTGAAAAGTCGATACTTTCAAGTATAGTAAATAATCTAAATGCCTTGGTAGAGAAGTGATTAGCGTGTCTAGCTCCCAATGCTAGTGTCGCGGGTTCTAATCCTGCCGAGGGCTGTTTATGAGCTTATGAAAAATGAACAACATAAATATATGAATGTGTCGTAAGTAAAGGCCTACATCATGTAATAAAAATGCCGCACATAAATGAATTAACAACTCATTTTCTTCAGTCAACTCTTTTGTGAAAACATTAACAAAACATCTTTATTTTCTCACGAAAATGAAGCAGCTAAGCTTGCCTGGAATTGCTCAAATTAAATCAGGTATAACTTAAGAGATGAAGGCGAGTTTCTACGGCGCAAGTGGATCGTGTAGTGAAAAAATTCGGCATTTTTAAAAAGATTTTTCACTTCACCATGTATAACGCAATTCTTACTTATAACGCTCTTCAAAATTACGTACGTTTAATGTCTGACTACTTTTTACCTATTACCGTCGAATAATCTACATAAATAATCTAAAAATATTTTAGTAAAAAGAATTTTAATATTTCGTTCTCTTAATCATTCCCTTATAACCCTGAAAAGAAAATGTGCCATTTTTTAAAGAGACATATAGTGATTGTGCGAACCTGCGTTCTTTTTTTATGCTTTAGCATACCATGAATCTAGTAAATGTTTTCGGTAAAACTCCCTTGGGATTATAAAGCAGAAAAATGCATGTTATAACGAGATTTCCGTTCCCCGTTCTTCGAAAACTCATCAGTCTCAGGAACTAAAGCAGCGGAAGCATATCTAAGCGTAACTCAAGGAGACAGGCAGCGAGAAAAAAACAATAGGTTGACTCGAGAGATCTTTCAAGTTACTTAGCGACGAATAATGTTTCCGAGCAAAAACGATCTTTGTTCCTCAAGAGTCGTAAATCCGGCTTTCTTTTTTTTCGTTCCCGGCAGTTATAGCATTCCAGTGATGAGAGAAATATTTATCCCCGAGAGATTAATGTTGCCGTTTGCAAACACCGATAATGCAAGAGTCAAAACAAATCGCCCGAAATTACTGGCTACGTCGCACACCCAAAATTAATATTTCGAATCGTTATCTCGGGGATAAAAACATTCCAATTCGATTTATCTAAATACCCATTTTGATAATTGACATCAAGCATGTAACAACTACGTACCTTGACAACTATTTATCACTGTAAACCGCTTGAATACTACGGACAAAATTTTTTCGTTAATTTCCGTTATCACTCGTTTTAGTGTCAAGGTTGTTTTTTGCTAAGCACCAAGCGTATCTTGATCTCTTCCTTACATTGTTAACTTTATTTTACACGAGGATTTTTTTCGATTCGATAGAAGACACTTCAAAATAAATAACCCCGTTGATCGAGTTAAAACAAACTTTATAAGTCGAAAATCGTTATCACTTTTCATACCGCAAGCAATGTTCATAACATTTAAAGCAAAACAAGAAAACGGGATTTAATGCAGGGGTACACGCATACCTCTGGGGTGGCATGCAACATTTTAATAGGGTACGAAAAAAGTTACAAATTATAATTTATATTCTTTCTTCAGATTCCATGCATATAACATCAGAACCAAATTTTACGATTACGAGTAACATTATAATATGTTTTAGGCACGTTTTTATCGACGAAGGGGAATTTGGATGAAAAAATTATTTCACACGTTTTTTTTTATTTCATTATCTCTTAGAAATGTTCCAGAGGGAATCCGACTATTTTTAAGCCCTCAAAGTGGCAAGTCGGCAAAAAAAAAGCTGAAGACCCTTGACATAATGCAGTCTCGCAAGGCAGAAAATAAGCTTTTAGAAAAATCAGAGAAACATCACCTAATTAATGAAACGAAAATAACAAAAACAACCCATTTCGCGGTAAAGAGCATAATAAAAGTTATAACGTGCTCTATCGCGCCGATTCCATCGCTACGAAACTCGCCTATCCACCTCGTCCCACCGATATTCCCACTATTCTCGAAATAAAGAGTAGCGTATCTAAATCACTTGTTATCACAGATACGATCTGTGGAATCACTCTCCTTACGCCCGATAGAAATAAGCAATGAATAAATTATTCAATCATCAGCAACGCGCTCCAACGCATCTGTCCGAGCAAACAGCCATCTTTCTGCTTCTGCATGCGAGAAACATTTCCCGGGAAAACATTTTCTTTCGTGATCCGCAATTTTGCCGACGATAATTATGATTTTTTACATTTTTGAATCGTAGACGACTTCATAATTGGCCATACCCGAGGTCGCCGAAAAAAATAATCTTTCTTAAACATCACCCCTAACACTGCTGGACCGTTTCTCGCTGGATATACAGCAATGACAATACGCCCTTGGTTACGACTCGCCACTGAGCTCACTCATAAAGCATATGACTCGGCAAGTAATTTATTAGAGGCGATCCCCTCCATGGCACCAGATTGAGCAACTAATGAGTCGTAAAGTTTTACAATTTTAAGAGACCGATGCGAATTTAATAAACTAACATCCAAAATACTTTTTCAAGCGGAAAAAAATAATGGTCAAGTACATAAAATGGGTCAAGACTCCAAAAAATGAGTGAGGAATTCCCCAAAGTACTTGTACTTTATTCCAGTTCGGCGTATAACCATTTATTGACTTCGGTCAATCCCTAAAAGGTTGTGTTAGTACAAGCAATAAGGCTTAAGCTACCGAGAAATGATCATAAGAGCCTTTAAATAGACTAATGTTCTCATTCTGCGTCATCACGAATAATAGGCTCCTATAGTTTCATAACGAGATTCCAAGCACATTAATTATCAAAATATAAATTTGCGATGGAATGGTATTTTTGTTGCATGTGACATTGTTCAAACTAAATGAAGCAAGGGAGAAATAAATACGCGACCAACAGCCTCGCACCACGTACTACAACCATCACAAGGAGAGGGATGAGTTAGAAGCCAAGCGATGTATAAGCAATAAATTGATCCCTCGCCATTATTTCATATCGACTTAACAGAGAAAATGCCCATGGAGCGATGAGGATTCGACATTTTCACTAATTTTTTTTTAGGAAGCGGTATTTGACTATATTATTTCCATCATTAGACTCTAAATTCGAAACGATCGAAAGAAGACCACGCGACAAATAGCAAACGGCGAGATGAGAATTTTTCCAAACTTGAATCAATTTACCTCGCCTATAAACGTATTTTCAAATAGACCGAAAGTATAACATACGTTTTACGTGCGATACGCTCATTTATCTACATAAAGATAATCCTTCAAACGAGACTTCGAATAATATGAAACCGCACGTAATGAAACAATCACACCTGTTTCGCGCAATTTATAGACAAATTGAAGTTATTACCATTATTTAAGAGCTGTAACTAAATCCTACATGATACTTAAAAACTTTGAACGTGAACGAAATGTTTGATTATAAATTATATGACATCAGCGTATTAAAGATCATTTTTGATCGTCTTCAACTTGGATGAAAATATTTTAATTCTCTTTTCGATTTGAGGAAGGGTGGTTACAGTATCTGCCGCCGAATACTAAGGTCGCGGATTCGAATCCCGCCGAGGACATGGATGTTTGTGCTCGTCGTAATGGGTTGTATGTAAGAATGGACTATATAGTCTAAATATCGCCCTTGAAAATAAAGTCGAAATATTATTATTATTAAAATTAACTACGGAAATCCTTTTTCGCGCAAGTAGGTATTATTGTAAAACAATCACGGCGGAAAAATAGCTTATTTAATCAGACAACTTCCTTTTCACTTTCTCATACAAAGTATCGAGAAAGTATTGTTATCGCGAAAAAAAAACGACCTCGAGATTTTTACGGAAATACACGTTTTAGGTGTCGCTGAATCCGAAAATGTGATTTTAGCAATTCCGTCTGTCTGTTACTGGCTCTGGAGCCTAAACAGTACAGCGAAAACGAATGAAATCTCGTACTTATGCATTTTATCATACTGAGAAGAGTATATGTAGAAATGGTTGACATTGCTCAATAATTAAGAGTAGTTTATCCTACGCATTTTTAACAACGATTCGATTTTCTCAAAAACGGCCCTAACGATTTTGATCAAATTTCGTACTGTTACTTGAGTATACTTCTGCAATAATACTACATATTCCATTTTCCTCAATGAATGAATATAAGGCTAGTTTATTCTTGGGCAACTTTAACAAAACTTGGATTTTCTAAAAACAGGCTCATACGATTTTCATTTTCTAAAGATAACTAAACGACGCATTAGTATATGAGAAAGTTTGTACAATGTATGTTGTACCGATTTTTCCATAGAATTTAACCATAGAACGGGGAGGGGAAAATCGTGGAAATGGTGGTGACGATACTGAAACTAGAATGATTTCTAGAACAAAAAGAAAACTTTAAATTTCATGATTTAACAATCTGATGTGCCAGCTCAGTAAACAGGTTGTGTTACTGCCCATGGACACTAAGGTCGCGGGTTCGAATCCCGAGGAAGGTACGGATGTTTTTTGTTCGTAATGTTTGGTTATATGTAAGACTGGACTAACTAGGTGGTATGCATATCGCCTCTTAAATAAGTCGGATTATTTCTTTCTCGTTAATTTCCGCGAGGCATTGAAGCTAATACGCCGTGTTAACCCTTTATAGGGCAAGAAGTCAAGGAATAAAAATCACTTTATTTTCATTTATAAATGCTAAATATCATATTATATTACTAACCAAAGAAAAATAAAATATTTTGTGTCCGCTAAATGCGCAAACCGTGTTTACCAGACTATAAGACGAGTTTCTTCTGTTTTCCCAACAAAATTTATTCTTATATTCGCGAATGAATAAAAAGAGACAAAGACCATGATTCGTTCAGGTTTAAAATGGTTTAAATCACATTTACCTTTGTAGTGCTCATCGTGATGACAAATTTTAGAGATATTTACCAAAAAACTCCAGTAATCATGTTTATTTACCTCAGAATGTCTTATAAAACGCTTTTCCTCAATTTACCCTCTGCGAAAGGGGGTCGTCTTATATTCGAGGCCCTCTTATAGTCAGGTAAATACGGTAATTCTTCAGCTAATTTTTTTAAATAAGGATTTCAACTTTTGTGTTAAACGGAGCTAAAAACGGCAACAGTGCGTCGCAGTAAAAATCAATTGAGAATAAAACAATGATAACCCTTTACAAGACAAAGGACAATGCAACTGAGATTAAATCTCGACTTCCTTCTCGGTTAAAAAACATAGTCATAGGCATCCTTATGTGGTGGGTCAATGACAATCCCTTATATGGCAGAGTACACCAATCCAGACAACAATTTCTTTCTTATAATTTTGTAAATTAAACTCGACAAATATCTAAAGAAACTTCTTGCGAAATATAGTGAAGTTCGGGAATTTCTTGGAAAAATAATTAAGAGGTACCCTTCATATAATTTCGATTATACACGTGATAATATCAAACCATATAAATAATGGGAATCGATTTGTTAGCCAGATAATATCGACACTAGCCGGGTGAATCTGGCGAATAAAATCCACCTGTTTGAAACAGGGCATCGAACCGTAATTTTTTCGCTCCGGTTTTCGTTCCGGTTCACTCAAAACACAAAATTTCGGTTCGGTTCCGGTTTCGCCCTGGTAATCATCAGTGAACCGGTTTCTTTCGCTCCGACCTTAAAAAATTTTAGGAAACTTTAAATAACTGATTTATTAATTTACTTAATCTTATAATTAAATAAAATACACCTTCACTAAAACAATAGTGATATTAAAACACGAAAATAAATTATTCAAATGTAAATATTTAGTATGTTTTATTTATTTAAGACTTATTTAGAATTGAATAACTACAAACCATACATGCGTCGCAAATGATTTCAAAAGGTTAGGTAAGTGTAAGGTGAATTACAAATAAGCACGTTTCCTGCGATAGAGTATTCTAAACTTATTATGTTAGGCAAACCATTCATCTCATTTTCTAATTTACTGTGCTTAATCTTTAGTACTAAATTTCATTAAAATCCGATGAATAGCTAGGAAGAAAAGAATTGCATCCGGATAGAAGAACGGACAGACCGAAAGCTAAAGCTGGAATGCCTACTAATGAATTATTAATATTTTAAATCATAAATCGTGCGGCAAAATAAGAGGACGCGTTGTCTCAATAGTGTCAATAAGTTGAATAAGACATTAAGTATTTTCATTAACAATTTGTAAATCACGTGCACCGCTCATATTATAAAAACTGTAAATGCACGACTTTATTTTTTCATTCAAAGATCACGTAAATGGATGAAAAAATGTATAAAGTTTTTATGAGGAAGAAGGCCGCGGAAATTGAGGGTCTGAGAATCCAGAAAAGCTGAGAAATGTTTATTAACATGATACATATTTACTATGACGGAATTTTGAAAACACACAAAGAAAACATTCATTGACACTAACTTAAAAGCAACACGATAAATGGAAGGTTCTTGAAAATAGCACTTAAAACATAAATTTGACGCTTGAAACTTTGCTTTCAATGATATCACTATCAAATACGCAAGTATTTGCGTAAAAGCCAAAACAATGAATTACATTTAATTAATTTCTCGCTATAGCAAATATTCTCTTGAAATTAAAATACATACTTGTATATAGAAAATGGGACTTACTTATTCCACGCTGGATAATTTATCTTTTCCTTAATGCTGGCAACACTTCGTTATCCAAACCTATAAGCTACATATTTTGATGGAAATAGCAAATATACTTATGGTTTTTATTCCTATTTTTAGTAACGATTAACATCCGATATAAAACTGAATTTTTCGAGTTTACCATATATACCTATTTAAAATTACTAACCTGTAACAAGGGCAACAAATGCAGTAATACGCACAAGGAACAAACGTTGAACAATCCTTCAATAATTAGCAAGGCCAGACTGACGGATGCTACTCTCAATTCATATGAAGGAATGAAAGGTTGTGGACATATGTAGCAGACGAAACATTGGAGAAAACTTCCCTTCTCCCACTAGGCATTAATAAGGTTCAAGGAATTCTCAAATGGGTAAATTTACCCATGGAATTTCCGGAAGTCGTTAGATATTATCTTAATGTCATATTCGTGGAACGAACCAAGGGACTTGAGTATTATTTTTTCATAGTGAATTTGGCTGGGGTTTGGACCCCATGGCGCCAGGGACTGGGAGGCGATGACAATTTGAACATGTAAGGTTACTGTAAGGTTGGAAAATCCCGCCTTTCGCTTACACTGTCTATCCGAACCGAAATAAAGGAACGAAATAAATATCGGTTTTCGGTTTCGGTTCGGGTTCCAAAAATATGGATTTTTTTTCGGTCGGTTCCGGTTCGATGCCTTGGTTTGAAATAAGTTTCTTATTGACTCGTAACAGGAATAAAAGAAACTTGAATACCTGGGTGGGTCAGTTTCCGCAAATTTGTCGCAATTTACAGATAGTTGTGCGAAATTTTCTGTAAAAGCTTCAATAAACGAACTTTTTAATTCCCAGGTTAGTTATATTCCTATAAGTTTTCATGATGGAGTTTATGTGCATTTTCTTGAAAACTTCTTTCAAATTTTCAATAAAAGAACCAATATTAGCTAATGCAAAACGTTGACATTAGCCGTGATAGATCAAGTATGATACGTAGGTACTTAAGTAATAACATAGGTAGGTAACATTAAATGGGATTTATGATGCGATACGCAGACTGCGTTTACAAGCGAAAGACTGCTGTAGGGAAAAAACGCCTAGCGATCACAAATGCTGGGAAGAATGAATTGGGGTAACTAAAACACGTTCAAGAGAATACGGAACTTTTTTCAGACTTGTGGTCTACTTTATGGGCTAGCTACTATACTAATTCAAACCAAATATCCTAGTCTTCGTAAACCGACTAAATTTTTTATAACGAATAGGCTCAAAGCTTCCCTATTTACGTTCAGAGCAGATTAACGAGGGAAATTACGTAGTTACACTTTCAGGAGTGATGCGAGCGAAGAAAAGAGGTAACGCGAGTCGTTCTCTTGTAACAAAAACAATTCCCCCGGTTACAGTGTCACCCGAGTCTGTTCTCCAGACCATGTCTGCTCCACGGTTTGCGAACTCCTCCCTTCAAGGACCATTCCTTGCTACATATTTAGTGACTTTAGCACAAGCTCCTTCAGACCCATCTTAGTTTATTCGTCTTTGCAAAGAAGACTAAAAATTCCGAAATGTTTACTAAATACATCTAAAACTTTTCACATACCATGGCTGCTTTGGCTGTCTTTGAAGATTGTTATGCCTAATGTTGGAGACATAAGCGGTCAACTACGAAAGACGTACCATAGGCATCGACTTTTTAGGCGGTACAACAACTGGCGGCAGACAATGCATTCAGGCGGAATGATTTTTCTTTTCGGAACAGAATCTAAAATTTCATTGTCACCGACACCTCAGAAACTAAAATCGCGGAATAATAGGAGGGAGAACTCGAATACATTGAACATTCATTTTAAGAAGTACTCGACAGAATTGGCCAATGGATTTTATAAGTAAAAATCACAAATACGCCAACTGAAAACCTTGTAAGTAAACAGTTTGTCTCTGAATTACGGTTTAAAAGTAAGACAACTTTCACAGAAATTAGTATCACATTAAATGTTACACGGAGAATTATATTAAGTAAATTGGACTAGCGAAGATTCGCGCCATTGATAAACTCAATTTTAGTAATAAACTAATTACGCATTATATAGTTAAAATAAGAATAATACAAGGGGATATTTTTTGCTTAAATGAACAGATATAAAAAATTCTAACGAACACCTGACTTCCGATATGTATAAAAATGTTTATGGTTTGAAATTTACATGACTATTATAACAAAGATATGACAAAATAACTTTCGTTATATACTAGTTCGCTTATTGCGCTGTTTAAGAACAGTTAAGGCATAAGAACGATTATAGAGCCAATTAGAAGAAAACCGAGTTTATTGTGGTAAATAGCAGCAACTGCGGCTTTGAAATCAAAACACGCCTACCTGTGGAATGGAATACACCACATAGATTGACATGGATTGTGATGCAGAAAAAGCATAAGAACGGGACAGGATTAATGCAACAGATACTACAGTAGTTCTCGGTCGTTAAATTATGCCACGGAGCCAAACGATCAGGCACGGCGCTACAACCGCATGCTCTGAATTGATGCAAAAAACACGGACAACCTGATGAGAACCGAGAACGCAGCAAAAAATTGTGAGGTCACTTCACTAAATACGGTCCATTTACATTTCCATGAAATATACATGCTCAAAGTTGACTTACCCAAGGGTGCTGAGAAATCCACAGACATTGCCTTCGGCATACAAAGAGACGATATCGCCCAGATGGAGGAAGCTTGCAGATCCAATAATCTCCCCCATGGTCATGCTACTTAGTCTCTCACACTTAACTTCAATTCAACTTTCTTGAGGCAAAACCGAGTCATACATGTCCAGGCTAGATCATCATGATATTTACTCTGATAATTAATACACTTGCCACAACGCCTCGTATGTTTTCCATGAATAATTTACTGAAGTTTCATGGAAAAATAAACCTAATCACGTCACCTAAAAGAATGCAATATCAACATAGTGAATGAATGTTGACATCTGCCTATGTATAACAACCGCCAGATTGCCACGCGCACGAGGGAAATATATGAATGTCAACCACATACATAAAAACAACTTAGTCATAAGAATCAAGTTCACCAGCGTTCGAAATTAATTAGAGAAAATTACAGTAAACTATCTCCGGCTTAAATTTACTTTAAGAGCTGATACGAAAAATATGTATGAGAAGCGCAAATCAAAAATACACCGATAAAAAACTGTATTACAATATTTGGTAATAATAGTGTTATTCGTGACAGTTAACGTAATTTTACATAATATGAACGACTAACGTAAGTTAGGACGAATTACCCATTTCAAATTGCACAGCTCGTTATGCTTGGTGTTGCAGAACTTCAGCTGTTGTCGGCTACCAAATAGGCTATCGATCAAATTATAAAATTTGCGGGGTCCATCAACTGTCTGTCTAACATCCAACCACTCACTCCCACAGACTCTAGCGATGCGAGTCGAACGACGTGAACACCTGTACACAAATGTTGGGCACGGCGTTGTGGTTGGTGCACTAGACACTGAATTTGCGGCACCATAGTGACATCTATTGCCGCCGAAACGTTTCATACGTTTCATATGACAAGCGGTATGCGAGGCGCTCAAAATTGAAGGACAACTCTGGAATGAATAAACTTGATTTAGTGCCTATTTATTGTTTAATGCATTAGTAATTATTAAATATAAGGTTTTCTAAGCCTAATGAAGAGGATTCAAAATGGCCTTATATAATTATAAATATGTATATAATATAATTATATTTTACTTTTATGGCGTCTACATTTATAGATGCAAAAATAGGTTGTTCCCCGATTGGTTTATTTACGATATTAGGAAAATTTATAAATACACGACATTCCACAATTCTAGGTAGTGAATGTAATTTCTATTTATTTCCACTCAAAATAACAGCAATTTTACAATCCTTCATTAACGTCACCTTAATTAGTAAGTAGAATAAAACCTTGCTTTATCTGAATTCATGAAAGCATCTGTCGAGAATAAATAGTGAATATGTCCGAAATATGGTCTATGATCTTTTATTTTTAAAACTATCTATAATGCAAAGTATTACATTAGATAGCGATAGTTTCCGCGACTTTAAGTAATATCTTAATGTTGCGTACGCTTAGGGTGGCCAAGAGGGCAAAATGTAAAAAGAGAACATAAACAAAAAAGAGGGCATTGAGCTCTAAAAAAGAGGATAGGTATGGGTTTCTAAAAAAACTTGATAAAAACATACAAAAATGAATATATTTGTATTTTACAATCAACGATAAAATAAACAAATATCAGTAATTAAATTATAATGATAAAATTTGAATTTTCTTTAGACAAAAAAGAGGATCTTTCCTTTTGTATTTTATAAACAATAATGATTTATATATATATATATATAAAATCTTCATTGGAGCTCTTATTCTCATACTTGACTGAATTTCAGTGGCTAAGAAAATATCTTTTATTTAATTGAAAAAACCTCTGCATGTAACATTTTTGTAATTATATTTTACAACTAGAATCGCACTAACTGTTGGCATCTTCAAACAGTTTCATTTAGTCCATTCTGCTTTCAACATCGAAAAGAATCTCTCTACATTTGCCTTTTGTCCAGGGATGGCAAAAAAGAATTGACAGATTTTAAAAAATTCCGAATGAAATTCAGAAGTTTTCGTATGTTGAAAATATATTATCCACTTCATACTAGCTAATTTCTTAAATTCAACATCATTATCATGTTTTTCTATTTTTTATTACAGTATTAGTCAAAACATTTTACATCATTAATAACATTATCATCACATCTTTAATTAATAAGATGGAATTTTCAATATCTTCCCATTTGGGAACATTATTTAGTTACATCCACTTAAAATAATCCAACTGATCAAATTTTTCTGTCCATGATTTTATATAATTTACAAAATTTTTATAGCAACACATTTTTAAAAAAAAAATATTAGCTTCATGCTCATTTCCTTCTTTTGCCATGGTTTGAAAATGTTATTTTACTTTTAATGGCAAAAAAGATTCCTCTAACTCGGTTGTTATTTTTCATCTCGTGTCCCCCTTCTGATCTTCTAAAATCCCCCCCCCCTTCTTTAATGTTTATAGGGGTTCAGAATCTTGAAACATTTCTTTCAACAATTCTCTTGTACAATCCATTGAATGAAAACTGAAATGGTGCTTCAGCCAACAGCTGCCACAATGCCATCTATTTCTGAAAATTTGAGTTTTATAAAAGCAGCTAGTTTTTGATGAGTCACCCACTTTAATGATTGTTTCTTCGTTTCAACATGTTGCTCCAGATCATACTTTCCTTTATTTCCAACAGAGAATTTTACTTTACAAAGTGTGCAAAAGGCTTCATATTTGGAACTTTCAACTTTTTCAAAGCACTTGGATTTTGCTTTTAAATCATTGCTAAGTGTACGTTCTTTTACTCATGGCTAAAAAGATAACAGAATTTTTATCTTTTATAATTACCATAATTTCCCGATTATAATACGCAACCTATATAATACTTACCGATATTTTTACAAGTGAAACGTGAAAATTATCTTATCAGCATGTATAATACGCAACACATTTTTTGTAAAAAGATCACTGTAATTTTTCATTTGGTTATTAGCAGTATCGAGACAGTTCTCACCTTGCCGCTAATTGAGATATGTGTGAGAGTGTTTACGAAAACTTCACGTCTGTATAGTTTTGACTCTCACTTGAAAGATCAATACAATGTATAAAAACGTCACATTGTGTAATAATTTGATCAGTTGGAATAACAGTTCTCGTCTTGCCACCAAGCGAGATAGTTTACGTGAATATCAAATCTAGTTCTGACTCTGCCTATATACAAGCCGGTCGAAGTATGTAAAATAATATTTGTTGCTCACGACTTTTGTTCTATTATAATTAATGGTAGTTACCCTCCCGTACTGCATTGATTTTTTTTGTCAAAGGAATAAATTATTTTAAATTAAAGGTTTACCCATCGCTATGTCAACCAAAAGAGAAAGCTACACAGCAAGCTTCAAACTGAAAGTGATAGAAGTTGCAGAGAATATTTAAAAGAAAAACTAAAAGTTTTTATAAAGTTACATAAAACTAATTATTGCAGAGACCAATCGGTACGCAAGCTGGTATTTAGAGTAAGAGAAAACTTTTTCCTAAGTCTAGGTTTTCGAAGTGGTATCCCACCTCTCCTAATGAAATAAGAGTTCTAATGGGCATCATTTCTAAACCAAATATAAAGATGTATTTCACTTGTAAATATCTTTTAGCAACTCCATTTTTACCATATATTAAGTTTGAGGAAAGAATTTCTCTTCTATGGCGATTTCTGCATTTTGTAGATAATAATGACAAAGATTTAATCCGTAGTTATCCCAAAGGTTAGTTGATAGGCATACTGATGCTGTTGGCACAGTAAAGTTGAACCGGAATGAGATTCCCACAAAACTAAAGAAGGGAGAGAAGCAACACTGCTATGATTTATTGGTAAAAATGACCAAAAATATAAATTATTTCCTTACTGAAAAAAGTTGTATGCGTTTGCTACCATGTTTTGTCAATATTTTTTGGAAAAAAATGCATATTATAATTGGAAAATTATGGTATTAAATATGTATTATAAAAATTTTGCAATTTTTCATTGAAAATTATATGTTGAAATTTAACATTTTAAAATTTTAATCCAATTTTTTGCAGACAAATAATAATCTTAATAGCAAATGATTTTTGTTGGAAAAATAATTCATAATGTTAAAAATATCAATTAATTATAGCTTAGTAATTGACTAATTAGTGACTTCTATTAAGGTCAGACAAACTTCAAATGAAAAAAAATATTTACCAATTTTTCAATACAAACCAGTTCAGCTAGGAGATAGTCTCATTCTCCCACTATTTATTAAATAAAATAAAATACTTCTTACTATTCTTTACTCACAGTTTCATCTTCCTCACTAGGCTTGGCTATCTGTGAAATATTAAATAAGTAAATTTATAAACGTGATTGGCTGGGCAAAGTTATAGGCAGGGAGGTCCTTTTAGAGCTTTCAAAACTACAGAATCTATAGATTCCCAAATTTTGTACTCTTCCCTTGAGTTGCACAAAATTTACCACTTATCTGATACAAATAGTGCACTTAAGAGTGCTGCAGTCATGTTTCTTCAGGCAAGAAAGTCATATTGTCCAGGAAAATCGAGTTTTTTCCAAAATTTAAGCCTTTCAGTGCCACGGATTTTTGATGGGGCATTTTGCGACACTTTCTTAGAAAAATCACAATAATGTTATTTATGAATATTTTTCAGTGAGATATTCGCTAGATGAAAGTACACATGGAGTGCACAAGCTACTAGCCTTGGGTAGGGGAAGGACAATTCCAAAAATAAAACCTGTTAAGAATAGTTAGATGGGCAGAATTTACAGACATCTGAAAGGATGCATAATCACCTTTGGTTTCTAATTGTTCCACCTCAACATCAGAGGGTAACTTGTCCTGGAGAGAAAAATAGTTAATAATTGTGAGAATTTAAAAAATGCGTGAAAAGTGGACAAAAGAGGACATTATTTTCAAAGAGGACAAAATTTTTGAAAAGGGTACGTCTGCTCACCTTAATATTGTGTGCAATAAAATTTTGTAAACAATTCCTAATGGACCTACAACTGCAATTTATATAGCATGGATGCAAACAATACATTCTACCCACTTGAGGGCTAGAATTTGATGGCTGCATATTGTAGGACTCTTGATTAGGATATTTAATGATAAGGATATTTAAACAGACAGTAAATATACTTCAAATCTTTTGTGCACTCTGAAGTTTGGAAACCACCAATGTAAGATCCTACTGTCTCCACTTAGCCACTCACAGGCACTTGCTCAGTTAATGGATCGAGTGCTAGTTTTTAGAACAGATATTCAAGTTATCTACCCTGTATGATCTCTTTAAAGACAAAAAACTGCTCTGTGAAATAGCTTTCTTGATAGACAACACAAACTGTGTTCTTAATAGTTGTTTATAAGATAAAAATGGTTAACTCCTTACTAAGTTCAACCTGACCAGTTCTTTCAAGGCAAAACTGACATTTTTAAGCATATTGTCATAAAAAATCTTTGCCTCTTCTGCACTTTAAAATAAATAATTCAATTTAAAAAATGAGTATTATAACCAGAGCTGCAAACCGAACCGAACCGCTGAACCAAACCGGTCATTTTGCTGAACCGCGAACCGAACCGAAACCACTGATTAATTTTTCAATGAATCGAAAACCGAACTGTAATTTTTTGCAAAAGTGGTTCGGTTTCGGTTCAATTTCAATCCACAAAGTACGGACCAACGAAAAGACCAGGAATTTCCATTGGAAAAACCAGCGGGTTTGCTTCAAAGGAAAGAGTGCCTATCTCTTTCTTCTCTGCTACTATTGTTATCCATATACGACATTTATGGTGAGGGTTATGGGGACACCAACTGCGACAATATCCGGGTCAACCACTGTAGGCAGAAACCGACCAACAGAATATAGAAAGATCTTTATCTGAACGCAGGCAAAATGGTCGTTTTACAATAACCTGGAAAGGAGCCGTAATCTGCTTTCGTACCATCATCCCCTTCAGCATTGTAATTAGCAGACCTGAGAAAATATGTCCCGCTATGTCTTTCTTAGAACACCATTAACTCTCCTCATATCTTTTTCTTCGGAAAAATTCAAATTGTTGCTCTCAACGGCTTGAGCTTTCAACGACATCATTCCTTTTCCAACTCTCCTGTGGTGTTCTTTTATGATATTTCCATTACTTGGTTTTATATTCCAGCAAAAACAGGTGAGGACTTCGGCAGATCCCTCAGATTGGAGGCATTCATTTCCCGCAGAATTCCTTGAATTATATAAAGTGTGTATTTTTAATAATATTTTAGTAAACTTTATTTAAGAGACAAATAAAATTAATTAACATGTTAGTGTTATTTAAAGAGGGTCACTCTACATTTTATAATCGTTTGTTTTGAACCACAAGTGTCTGCACATCGTACATTGAATAATCTGCCCCGAACTGTCGATTAATTTTAAATTATTCTTGTAACGTAATTTTACTATCATATTGATTTTTTGATTACTTTTATAAGGTGGCAAAAGAAAAAAATTAGCAATATGTAATATGTTTGGAATCGAACTAAAAGTGTCTTTTTGAATTTATTATATAATAATAAGAATTAATAATCGAATTTATTAGAGTTTTATATATCATAAATTCATTCGGAGCAATATTTTATTCCATATTTTTTGACCAATTAACTAATTAAAACATTTTATTTACATAAATTTATTATTGAAAGTTGGAAAAATTGAGACGCCGTGCATCATCGCCATTGGAAAGCAAGACACTGTCTACTTCAATAATTAACTCTATCATTCAATCAAGAAAATCTTAATAAGAGCTTACGGAAAAGAATTTTCCTAGTCGATGAATTGTGTTTTGGTGAATTTTCCTGGACCCTTCATAAATATAGTGGACATTTTTTATTTTATTTGTTATAAATGAACCAAAGGAATAACGCTTTGTAACTTCCACTGTTTTTATTTCTCTCCTACGACCCGAGTTTCGACATTACAATGCTATCGTCAGGTGCAGATATGGTGAGAATAGAAAGTATATACAGAGAAATGGGTAGAGGGGAGGGGGGAGGGAGGGTAGTTTGTAAAACGGAAAGGAATGGAGGGGAGGGAAAGGAGGAACCTATCTCATGTCAGAGGGTTACTGCGGGGGGTAGGTTGTAAAGGGATAAAAGGGGAGGGGAAAGGAAAGGTTGGAGGCGGGAGACCATCTCGGGAGGGTTTGGGGAAAGATGTGGGAAGGACTAGGACTAAAAAGAAAGGCCTTGCGGAAGATGGAGGTTACATCCCAGAGAGAGGAGGGAGGAAATTATCAGTGCGTATGTGTGTGGGAATAAGGAAAATAAAGGCAAGTGCGGGTGGTAGAACTAAAGAGGTTAAATATTGGGAGATGGGCGGTAAGGCCCTTGTTATAAATCTTTTTTCCTCTAAATAATGTGTATTACAGGTAAGAAAAAGAAATAAAATGCCTGAGGAACTAATTTTCTTTGATTTTTAATGATTTCTTTAAAACACTTTTATGTTTTCGGTTTGTCCATCCATCCAGGGATAATCTGAAAAGCGGTTTAAGCTGGAGGCGCATTTTCTTTCTGATTATGTATGATTGTGTATGTTGGTAAATGAATTTGAAGTGAATCCATTCAGAGAATTTTTAATTGATATGTAAACAATAATGAACATAAAAATCATGTTAGGATCAAAAATACCTTTTTTAAGTATGAATAAAGGAAGATGATGATGGGATTGTAATATATTTAAAATATAAAATTTTCCTTTCTTTATATAAATTCTTCTTTCATTTAAAATAATAATGACTGCTGATTGATGTACTTACAGATTGATACTGAACGTGTAATGTTTATATTGGATAAATTATTTCTGGATAGTATTTCAAATGATTAATTTAGTTGAACTGAACCGAACCGCAAACTGAACCACTTGTCAAAATTCTCATCTGAACTGAACCATGAATCAAACCACTTCCAAAAATTTAGACTCGAACTGCGAACCGAACCACTCCCAAATTTTGAAGTGGTTTGCAGCTCTGATTATAACTTAGATTTGCACTTTGACAGATACAATTTCACTATTATGGCAACTTGGCTGTTTAGTTGTCATTTCAAAGATTGAAGGTGAATGAAATAAACTAACTCTCTTCTTTAATCTATTCTCCCTGTTAGAAGGTTAATATCCAACCAACACTCGAAACTTCAAACATAAAAAATTGCTCAGGGCTTACAGCAACATTTTGCTAGTCAACAAATTCCCCTTCTTTAAAATTCTTCTGTACTACATTTTCCAAAAAATGACTATCCATAAATAAATAACCTGTAGTTTCTTTGTGAAATTCAGATCCACCTACCATATTTCTCAACCCATAAGACGCATCCAGATTTTAAAACAGAAATTTCAGAAAAAAATCTGATGTGGCCAACACGACTTTCTCCATATTTGGGGTATAGATATTTAAATTATTATGAATAGCATTATGAGGCAAAATTATGATTTCGTATCTTACAAGAATACAGTCGTCCTTACTGCCGTAAATTATGTATATTTTGAATGTTTACAGAATTCACCACTATATGGTGTTGGCACTGTATACTCGTATCAAGAAAAGTGAAATTATCTCCAAAATGGATGGTTCTACGAAAATTTCTTTCAAACAGAACTTGGAAGAAATATTATTCTCTATAACTTTGGTCCTCACAAAGATTACCAATAACGATGTTTTTAAGGAGAAAACCGAAAAACCGGTTATTTATAAATAACTCCTAAACAATAACTACAATAGAAAATTGTTTCAAATGAAAGTTGTAGGAAATTACATTCTCTATAATACTTGTATCAATTTGAATATACAATAATGATGTTTTAACGAAGAAATATCGCAAAAGCCGAATCGGGTTTTGAATAAACTTCGACTTCCGGTTACCCGTTATTGTCCAAAAACTAATCAGTTCTTTGTGCTTATGCTAAAGTGTTATATATGAAGTTTGGTAACGATATGGCACGTACTTTTAGAGTTAGAGCGCCCACAATAACATACGCACACACACACATCATTCCAAAAATAGTCTAAACGTGTTCTAGGGACCTCAAAACGTGTATTTCCGTTGAAATCTCGAAGTCAATTTTTTTAATGAACACAATATTTTCCCATTACTATGTATGGAGAAAGTAAAAATAGGCATGGATTTTATTTTACCAAATTGACAAGAACAAAAACAGGATTGATCTACATTAAAATAATCCAGTTTATTCATCATAAAAGCCAAGGAAATCGTCATCATTGCTGCTAGTCATCACCACTAGCACTTTCATATGAATTGTTACTATCTTTGTACAGCTGATCATCTTCATATGCATACTTAGCTACATTTACAGCTGGCAAACCAACAGAAAAATCATTTTCCTAATACTGATACATAATTCAATCACAAAATATTATTTTGTGTCTAAACTACGTAGTGTTTAATAAACGATCTCGTATATTGGCTTAAGAAATCTTTCTTTTCCTCGGTCAAAGAATTCTACAGAATATTGGAAAATCTATACCAGAGCTTCTTAACTGGTGTGTCGTGGCGCATTAGTGTGCCGCAAATTCCGAGGATTTTTAGTTGTTACAAAAGCATTTGAAATAAAGAAAATTCGCATAAATTTCATCATCCAAAGAACTTACCCTTAAAATGCAAGAGGAATTAATAGATTTTTAATATTTAATTAATTTCAAAATATAATATTTTATCCTTCTTTAAAAACACATATTTAAGCTGTGAAATTAAATAGGTGCTGGTTTGATGTGCCGTGATGTTTAGCACTTATGTATACAGCTGAACACGTTTACCCTTGGCGCATAAGATGCAAGTTGATTATAGGTGATGTTTTTCGGGGAAAAAAGTGCATCTTATCCGCTGGGAATTACGGTACATTTATGAGCTTTTTAAAAATAAGTAGAGATCCATAATGTTAAATGCCCAAATGGGATCTGCTTCTGTTATCCATATCAAAAGTTGATAATAATTTGGAGAAAACTTTCACTGAAAGGGGAGTTCAGTCATCTTACCATGGTATTTTAAATTATAATTTTATACATTAATAAAATAAATGTAGCATTATTAAAACTTGATATATATTTATATTTTTCCTCTCATGCCAGCCTTGGTAGAGGGATGGTTAGCATCTCTATCTCCAAATGCAAGGGTCATGGGTTCAAATTGTGCCAAGGGCATGGTTGTATGTGCTTATCATAAATCTATTATAACACATATAATTGGGAAAACATATTTGTGTTAAAGATAATTGTTATTATCTCACCCATCACTTTAAACCAGAGGTGGATTTGGACATTTGCAGCTCCAAAGCCATTTAGTTTGGCCACCCCCAATTTATATACAAAATTCATGAAAATTTCAATTCCACAGATGAATTTTTATTTGCACAAACATTAAAACAAATGTAAATTTAAAATAGATGGAAGATTATTAAAGCTTTTGTTAAAAAATTCAGCCACACCAAAACGGCAGATCTTCTTCTGCCTCCAACTGGACAAAAGGCAATTTTAAATGCACATCTTCGGCTCTTGTCTCACTTCCATAACGTAAAAATCACATTATTCATAGTTTAATGCTTTACTATATAAAAATAGTTATGCAATGATAAGTTTTAAATGCAAATTCAAAACTTATATGAATCAGCGCATCATATTTTACAGTATAATCTTACTCTTTACAGATATGTTTAAATAAAAGTGAATTCACTTATTATATCTTATTGAAATGATAACCTTATTATGATAAAATAGAAATTTGAATAGGTAGTGTAATTGATTCATATGGCTTCCTTTTAATTCTGAATATTATAATTTGTAAAACTTCCTTGTTAATTGGGCCTTTGTTATATTTTTAATATTTTCATTAAAATTATTTAATAATTTTTGCTGGTAAAAAGGTAATACACTACACCCCGGTCATAACACCATTGGGTTACACCGCGGATCTTCCTTCCTCTCTCTTTCTCCCAAAGAAAGGATGGCCAAGCATGGCCCTTAACCTTGTCTTGAAAATGAACCAGTAATGGCAAACAAAAGAGAAAGCCGGACTTTCCAAAGGCTTCATTCTGTTTCAAATTTCCCATACTACTCAATTAAGAACCCTGACCCCAGGGGCATATGCTACACCGCAGAGGGGAGTAAAGCATGGACAGTGCCTGCAGATCTTGGGTCATTTTTATTTGATAAGATCAACTAATGGTTGCAGTGCCTTAGCAAAATACGAGCATATATGTGTCCAGTTAGTATTGAGCATTGAATGCTAGTTTAACATGTTCACGGACAAGACAGCTATAGCCATCGTCATGTACGACTGTTTAGGGTCAAGATGGTGATAGCAGTCATGCCTTATAATTACTGGTAATTACTCGTAAAGCATTAACATACATGTCTGTCTTTATACAAGTTTCAAAATCTATTGGATAATATACGTATGCATGTGCGTTTCCAGAATCATACGGCAATCATCGACTCTCCGCCATAGCGTTAAGGTTCATCCCTTGTCTTTTTCAGTGACTGTAATTGTATTGCTGACTTATCAGATTTTTTAGTAATTTTTACAGTCAGAACTGTCCACTATAAGTAATTCAGATTTAATTTATGGGTAATGGAGAACGTAAATAAGTGTGTCATATACAGGTGAGCCCCGTTTAACGTGGCCCAGGCCAACGCAGATTTTATTTCAAATTACATTTTTTTAAATATTCTTATGCACAGTGTGATTGCAGTCTAATATCTTATGATTTCTTAAATTTTGCACTAATCAAATTTCATAAAGTATCCTAAATATCTGGTAGGCAGTGCACCTGCCTTCTAACCCAAAGGTTGCGGGTTCGAATCCCGCTTCGGGCATGGATGTTGTGATGTATGTTGATTTTCTCTAACAGAATTTGACGGTGCAAAATGACCTTAGCTGTCGATGCACCTAAAAACCTAATTACTACTACTATCCTAAATATTGTGATATTTCAGCAGTGTTGCATAAATTGCATTGTCTGGTGGCCAATTTCACTCTTTTCCCTGTAAATTTCACGGATCTAACAAAAAATATATCTCCTAAGGCGGAAAACATTTGAAAAACGGAAATAGAAACATGATTCATGCTTCATGTTTCTTTGGGATCATTGGATCGTAAAGAATATTCTTCATGACTTATATTTTTTAAATCTATAATTTTGACAATTACTTTATTACAATGTTAATTTACCGTATTAACATGTCATTATAAATAATAATAAAACAATAACACTACACAAAAAATTATAATTTTGATCTACATATGAAAAAACATGTGGTACGCACTGAGGGATCTTAATGTTTGAATGCATATAATGTATAATAATATATAATCAGTGATGAGCTGGAAAAAATTAAGAACCGGCTCTAAAAAAAGGGGGGTTAGGAAATTTGCATAACGGTGGCAGGAGGCCTATATGCCAGGGGCACCACATCCCTCTAGTTTAGTATTACCGTTCCGCTAGCTTAACAAGTGTTCGGTTTGTAATATTTTCTATTTCATACGCTGTCAGTAATTGACTATCAGATTGGACAAAATGTACTTGAAAGGACAAAATCAATAAATTTTCATATTTTCTACAAATTTAACAACTGGCTCACAAATTCTAAGAAAAATTAAGAACAGGCTTGAGTGAGCCGGCGGGAGCCGGCTTCAGCTCATCACTGTATATAATGATACATAAATTGCAGAAAACTCAACATGCACCACTATGGGTTTGATCTATAAACGGAGCTGCAAGAGCATCGTCGATCAGTGCTTTGTTGGAGGAGCACAATGACTTCACACGAGTGAGTGCCGTTAAGCGGGGCTGCGACGGACTATTTGAATGCTACTAACAAGTTTTCCGTAATAAGCAAAAAAAAGCTAAGCAGTCGACCCTGGATTCTTTCTTTAATAAAACTTCATAGGTGTTCTGAGAAATATTTTGAAATTATGTACGTTTACCGCTAAAAAGCTTTTTTGTCTTACTGTTTACTAGGTAATTTTATAGTTTGTTTAATAAATTACGTTCTAAAAGTCCAGTAGAAATATGTTTTACATTGAATGTGGGTCCAAAAATACCATTTGGGAAGTTATTTCCTTCTGGGCATCTAAAGACTATGGTGCCCCGGCGAACATGGATTTTCACTTAACACAGAGACCTCAGGAACACATCCCCATGTTAAGCGGGGCTCACCTGTAACAGTAAGGAAAAACTAACAATTATTGAAAGAGTAAAAAGTGATGTTTCAAAAGTGCAAATAAAAAGTGAGTTGGTATCCAGGAGGATATGACACAAGGATTGCAGAAGAAGGAAGGCTACAATCTGTATTGGATAAGTTGGACGAGACTCTGGGACTGAAAAGGAACAAATCAAGACTGCAAGAACGAGATTTTATATTGGTTTTGTATTATGTTGTTTGTAGCAATTAAAGACATTTTAGAAAACGCTGTATGTACATGTGTATTAAGCAATACAATCGTATTCATGGTTATACCGTGGTTGTCTTATAACGCAGGTCAGAGCCCCTCCCCCTAAACCCCACGTTATAACCAGGTGCAGAACATTACATACACTAAGCTAGGGATAGAATTTGACTTTTGTGTCTTGTACCACGAAAGTAATATGAATCATCAGAATTTTTTATGTGCCACTAGTTTACTCCTTCTCTAAGAAACTTCATATTTTATGCAGAAAATACAAGCTTGGGCATGGTAAGTAAAATCGCATGCACTCTAAAGAGAAAAAGAGACAATAATGCTAGGAGGTATTGATTCTGGTGATAACAAATTGAAGCCAGTGATAGTGTATCATTCGGAGAATTCAAGAGCAATGAGGGTTTATTCTAAGAGACATCTTCCTGTTGAAGGGCAGAGTATCAGTTGAGTCAGCCTTCCATCTCCAGAGCATCAGATGAGGAACCATCCAGCCCAATGGACTTCCGATTCATCGTCAGCATTTGCCTCTCCTAAATTGTAAATCTTCCATGATTATTTATATTAAATTACACTTTATATTTGCATTATAGCATTGATAGTAGAGTTAATATATATTCTCTTGTGCTCCCACAATGAAACTCAAACAATTTACATCAATCCATATGGAAAAATCATTTTTGAATAATGCAATTTCACTTACTTTCAGGAATGCAACTATCACGTTAATTGAGGAATTACTGTACTCCATTACGACATACCTGTTGATTTATATAGCTTATCTGGATCATTTGAAAAAAGCTTCGCCTAAATTTTATGACAGAATGTAATTTCATCTTTGCTAACCAGATACGTAGACAGCTGCTTAACTAGACATACTAAGGCAGCATTTTTTTTGTATGCATAAATTCCTGTTCCAGGATTCTTTTTGAAATAACACCAGGAAAAGGGAGTGGAATTGGAAAACTAACACCATCTCAAAGTAGGAAAACTGTTTAACACGTTCGCGACGTCATGTACCACCGGTGGTACACGCTTGTCTTTTCTCGTGGTCGTCATTTACCACCGATGGTACACACCACCTTTTCCTTTTATACCCTTCCCTAACCTAAATGGAAAGCTGGAGGTCTTTTGTTTCACGCAGACGGCCACGAGAAATACATTTTCAGATGTGTGTACTACCGGTGGAGCACGGGTGTGATTTTTTAAATTTCTGCTGCACTTTTCAAATCAGCACTCGTGTATGAAGGGTTCTTTACTTGATAACCTATAACCAAATATGTTATTTCATATATTTTACCTAGAAAATAACATAATATTACGTAGACGGCCATGAGAAAAAAATGCCCGATGCGTGTACCACCCGTGGAGCATGGGTGTGATTTTTTTTATTTCTGCTGCACTTTTCAAATAAGCACTCATGAAATCTATTGTATGAAGGATTCTTTATGTGATAACCTATAACCAAACATGTTATTTGATGTGTTTTACCTAGAAAATAACATAATATTACATATTTTGCAGACGGCCACGAGAAATACATTTTTGGATGCGTGTACCACCAGTGGAACATGAGATGGCATGAGTTGTAAAATATAATTAGAAGTAGTTGTTTCCATTAGGTTTTAATAATTAATACGAATTTATTTAGTTATGTTTTCCTTGAAGCATTTCATAAACATTGTTACTTGTCTGTTGTGCTCTTTGCTAAATGTTGAAACTTCTTTTTCTTTTGTCCCATTTATCTTTACCTGAAAATCCATCTTTATTATCTTCTCTTGATTTCACAGTTTTGCAAGAAATATCCAAAAATAAAGACAATTGCCAAAGACATTGAATTGGTTAGGAGGTAATGATTTGCTGAGCAAATCTATTAGTTTCCTGCACTATTAGGTCTAACACTTCATTATTCACAAAATGTTTGTGTAAAGATAAGGGATCTGAAAAATCCAAATCGCACCGCGACCACTATAGAGAAAGCGACGTTCAATATTAGAAAATGGTCCTCACAATTCCGATCCTCGACTACAGCTCCACTAATATCTTTACTAATTTCTTCACGAGGTTCATCTTCTAAAGACACTGACTAACTATCCTCTTCTGAATCAGAGGGTTTGTATGAATCATTTGAATCCAAGAAATCGGAAAATGAAGCTTCGCTTCCGGAATCCATGGGCTTATGAATGAATAAATGTGTTGACACAGAAATGATATGGAACAGTGTTTTGTTTAGTATGTCGCATTCAGAATCCCAGAGAAAACTAAACAGAGAAAGAAAGGAGAAAAATCTTCAAAGCTGTATACTGCAATAAACATAAGTGAGCTACATGGGGCAAATATCCTCTACGTCTAAGGGGCATTCTCGGACCCAACCCAAAAGGGGCAATTATCCCATAGGCCCGGGACACATAGCCTGACCTGAACCGGTGCGAAAAACAGTCGGCAAAACATAACACAATAAACCTCAATCCACTTTAACTCAGGCTATTTGTTGGTTTGAAAGGTTTATACTCGGTACGCTTACTAGCCACAATTTTGTATTCAAATTTGTATCCATATATTATTGTTACAAAAAATAAATATCGAGTAAAAAGCATGGTAATTTTTTGATAAGTTTTCATAATTTATCCTGGTCAGCAAGTTGTGCAGTGAGGACCATATGTATTGCACAGCATCTGAAATCAATTTTTTTAATCCTTTCGATCCAGCAAATATTTACCCCTTCTTCTCATCAATTACCTGATTCATGTTCGTATTATATCATTTTTTGTAAACTTTTATATATCTTTCAATTTGAGCTTTTACTTATGAACGTGTTTTAGGCAGTGCTCTTAAATGGAAAATGTTACAAAACGGAATGTTTAAATTGGTAGTGGAATGGAAATATTTACGAAACGGAATGCTTGTTACATATAATGGATGCTATTTCTAGTGTCTAACGAAACGGAATGGTATCATCGGCATATGAGACGAGACGGAAAGTCGTTCCAGTGCGTTCCGGCCCATTCCAAGCACTGGTTTTAGAGCATAATATTTCCGATGGTAACCAAAGGGTTAATTCCAGAAATAATGCACCAATGGTGGTAAATCGCAAATATAAGAAAGAAAGATGGAATTACAGTTAAAGTATCCCTCAAACATCTCCAGGACTAAATTTAATGCATTTTCTTGATGATTATGCAAAGTGCACAATGACGGCCCTAAGTTATAACTGTGAAAATCACCAATGTCACGAACGTCTTAATGATAATTATATTAATTAGCAAATATTTTCTAAAAATAAAAAAAAGCTACAGTAAATATTATGCGAGTTAGTTACTATCAGTTATACAAACTACTGTCTTTATGGTGCAATTTTGAGTATTAAAAGGTTCAAAACAGGGGATACATTTTAATTCTAACTGGAATGAATTAAACACAAAGGGAAGTGTTAATATGTTGTGTACAAACCACAAGTAATTTTCACTTCTGAATGGAAGAGATTATAAATCATCATAATATTCATGAACAAAAAGCTAATATTAATTTCAGTTGTTTAAAAAAATACAGTATGATCACGTGTACCACGCACACCTTTTTTCCCCCTGAAGACACCGTCGAAAAACAGGGTGCGCGTCTTACACAGTACATCATCAAAGCCACTGAACCGCGATATATTATACCAAATTTGTGCAATGTAATATATCAACAAATCGTCTTTTAGTATGACAGTGACGCAGTTGGTGATGATTACTCCATCAAATCCCAGAGAAAAAGTACCGATGTAATAGCTACAAAAATTTTGATTTCGTTGATTTCACTATAACAGAATACTTAAAAGCCAGCATCAGTAGGTTATAGATTGAAAGTATATACAGTAGAACCTCATAAACACGGCAACCTCGGGACCTAACATTTACCGCCAGGTTTTTGAAAATACTGGGTTTTCAAAAAATTTATAAAAAATCATTAAGTGATGTACATTTTTGGTAATTGACTATATAATTAAAATGATGAATAGCAATTAAAAGGAACCCATTATCAATAAATACTATTGCTTATACATGCACTAAAACAAGGAATTATAAATGAACCATTAAAAAGTAAATATGGAACGTGAAATAAAGCGTATATCTAATATGCATTTACAAAATTATTTTCATCACACATTATTCTGAGAATTTTTTTAAACAGATCAGGCAAACTAGTTTGCTTCATGCCTTTTGATTTTTCCTTCATAAGTTTATCTTGTATTCGATACAAACACGTAATCTCTTGAAAATCAATGCAAGAGCACTGTTCTAAAACAGATATTGTATCTGTGACCAACTGTATACAGCGATCTATTGAAGGTTTGTCCTTAACTATCTTTCGATCATCGTCACTTTCATTTTCTTCATCTTTTTCGTCCTCAGGCTTCAAAACCATGTCCACTATTTCGACTATTTCACATCAGTTAGCTGAAGAACGACAGGGGCATCATTGTCAATATCAAAACCATATGAAGTGGCAATATATGGAATGGATGGCGGGTACCGTTCAGGAAACTACTCAGACGGGTAGGATAAAAAAGCCAGGATTGACGCAGATATGCCAATGGATCATCACATCATGGAAGCTAATTAAAGAGGACATGATAGTTAAAAGCTTCAAGAAATGCTGCATCACCAATAAATCGGATGGGTGCGAAGACATTATTGTTTGGGAAACTAGCGACGAGGAAGGTGAGAGTTCTGCTGGAGAGGGTGATAGCATGAGTCATGAAGTCAGTATAAAAATCTGTCTTATATTCATTTATATATTCTTCTGCATTTATCACAATTTTTTAAATTTCTAAATTGCATTTAATTTCTTCTACCATGGGAGAACTCTCTAAACTGACCGGACGGTGGCAACTGATTTCGATATTCATCAACCGTTTTTGGTGTAAAAAAATTGACGTAGCCGTAAATAATTTAATTTACTCGGAAAATTTGTTGCTTCTTGAAATAGCTTCTGAAAGGAATGCTTTTACTTTCATATAAAAAAATTTAATTTTTGCCATTGTTTTAATTTTTTGCCGGTTTCCAAATTAATTTTTTTCCTATACAGGCAGTCCTCGACTTTCATACATTATGTGTTCCTGAAAACGTGTCCGAAAGTCGAACATAGATTTATATGCTATAGGGGGGTTCCGTTCCCAGAGAGCCAAAAAATATTATAAAATCTTTAATTATGGTATAAATGTTTAGTTTTTTTGTGCAGGGGTCTTTTAGACACAATCGTCAATTTTATAATATAGAGAGATAGGGCAAAATGCAATAAAATATTTAAATAATTGCACAAATAAACACTGCTGTACGGACAAAGATGGCCACTCAGTGGAAACTGGTGGCCTGGTGGCTGGCAACCAGCACCACTCAAAATATTTGTTCGTCAATTAGCTGAAACGTGAAAGTCTGAACGGCTCACAAAAGGCGGTTCAGGGATGTCAATCTATGCTATCTTGGGTTCTTGTTCCCTTGTATTATCCTAAGGTTATCACACATAGTGTAATTGATTATTATCTTTTTATAATTTATCGTTATTTGTTTTTCATTCTTTTTTCTCAAGAAATTTTTATTACTGTAAGAGTTACATTTATTCGTACTGTTTGTAACACAGTGCTTCCATCTTTATCATAATCTAGTCGTTGACTATAGTTATTAGGTATATCTTGGTATTAAGTTCCCTTTTTATTTTCTCCATACGTAGTGTAGTAATGGGAAAGTATTCTGATCATTAAAATAATCGACTTCGAGATTTCAACGGAAATACACGTTTTGAGGTCCCTAGAACACATTTAGACTATTTTCGGAATGATGTCTGTGTATGTGAATGTGGGCGCTCTAACTCAAGAAGTACTTGTCATATTAATACCAAACTTTATATATAACACTTTAGCATGAGCACAAAGAACTGATTAGTTTTTGGACAATATCGGTTAACCGGAAGTCGAGGTTTATTCGAAACCAGATTCGGTTTTTGCGATATTTCTCCGTTAAAACATCATTATTGTATATACAATTCTATACAAAGGTTATAGACAATGTAATTTCTTACAACTTTCATTTGAAACAAGTTTCCATGGCAGTTATTGTTTAGGAATTATTTATAAATAACCGGTTTTTCGGTTTCCATCAAATATCTCCTTAAAAACATCATTATTGGTAATCTTCGTGAGGACCAAAGTTGTAGAGAATAATATTTCTTCCAAGTTTTGTTTGAAACAAATTTTTGTAGAACCATCCATTTCGGAGATATTTAACTTATTCGTAAATTTCCAATATACAGCGCCACCACCATGTAGCGGTGAATTCTGTAAACATAATCAAAATATACCTAATTTAGGCAATAAGGACGACTGTTTTCTTTTACGATACGAAATAATAATTTTGCCTCATAACGCTATTCATAATAATTTAAATATCTATACCCCAAATATGGAGAAAGTCATGTGTTGCCACATCAGATTTTTTTGTAATATTGCCTAAACTTGGCCTCAAAGAGAGTGATGATTGAAATGAAAGAAAAGTCAGTAAAAAGGGCAAAAAAAGTGATGAGTATGGAGAAGAACACTGAAGTTTTAGATAGGCTTGCACAGAATGAATTTGCTTCATCAGTTGGTAAATTACTTGGCGTGAACGAGTCCACAATAAGATCGAGTAAGAAAAGTGAAGAAGCGATCAAGAAAGTCCCGCTGAGTTCAATTGTCATTCACGAGAAAGCCAAGCTACTGCACAATCATTATGTCTCAAATTGTTTTGCGGTCTGCTAACGAGATATCGCCAACGTCATCGAAGCGTGTGTAGATCGATTCCTTGTTCTTTAAAAAAATGTGGCATTTATTCAGAACGCCACAGTACGTATTGTATTATTATATTTGTCCTTCTCCTTCACAATTGAACACACACTCGACTGGCTTAAGTCCAATGAGCGTCCAACTGAAGCTAAAGATTCACCGCTTTCAGCACGCCTAATTATTTCCATCTTTGTCACAATCGTGTTTACTTTATGAGCCCTAAGTTTCTTTTCACTTGTATTAGCACTTTCAGTTTTCCGTTTATCACTCATGTTTATAAAATAATAGGTGTAAAATGCACAAACAAAGAAACACTGCTGTACGTACAAACAAAGATGGTAATGTTGCCAAGACTGAATAATAATAATAATAATTTATTGATTATTAACTGACTTTACAGTGGTATTAATCTTGTCAAATTTCAGTACAATATTAAAAAACATTACACACAAATCTTACATTACATACAATACGTATATTATTACATAGCATACTTTAATTTATTAAAAGTCAGCGCCATTATGCGATAGCTCGAAATGTTTGATCGTCAGCTGACAAACGAAAGTCCGAATTCGGCATTGTTCGGCGTACAAAAGGCGGTTTAGGGGCGAGAATTTACAATGTACTAAAGAGCAAATTGTATGAAAGTCGAATGTATGAAAGTCGAGGACTGCCTGTATCTTGATACTCAAAAATGGGATGCGCATCTTACACGAGTGCACGTGGTACACATGAACTAGAGTTTTGGGTTCCCGGCGATAATTTTTTTCCCGGGAAACTGGAATTACATTTACAAAGTTCCCAGGAAACCCGGGAACCCAGTAATTGTAACGAGTTACTATTTTTATTATTAAGTACACTGTTTTTCACTGAAACAGGATATGTATTATCGATACATCGTAAATACACAAAATGTACATATTAATCTCATTAAAAATGTAATGTCAATACATACTTGTAAATGAAATACATGAAGTTACAGCAGATGTTGGCTGCCTTTTTAGAAATAGAAAATGATGACTACAACTAAAAAATAAAATAAAATTTACAACAAAATCCCAAGCAATTGATAGTTATATACATATTTGTTTATTTTCTTAACATCCGTCGAAATCAACAAACATTACCTTCACCCTCCGTACTAAACCAGTACCTACCAAATACCGCCTAAATAACGTACCTGTGCGTAAAGTTGCTTCACATAGTGACCTGGGCGTAATTTTTGATGAGAAACTTACCTTCACCGACCACATTAGCAATATCACCTCCAGATGTATGTCACTCGTTGGCCTAATTTATATATTCACTGAACTTAAGGACCCTCTTGCATTAAAATCCGTCCTCTCTGGGTGTATCCTTCCCATCTTGGAGTACTGCGCTCCCATATGGAGCACATCTTGCCCCTCGACCATGAATTCTCTCAACCGTCCACTGAATTTCTTCGCCTCAATACTCCGTAATCGTGTTCCCCAGTTAAGTAACTTGTCCCATGACCAGATTCTTTCCTTCCTTGGTATTTCTACGCTCCCTCATCATCGCAGAATCTTAGACCTGAAATTCCTTCATGGTGTTTTTAATGGCCGATACAGATCCAATGATATCCTTTCCTCCTTTTCCTTACGTGTTCGCCCTCGACTTACTTGTAGCTCAAACCTTCTTCACCAACCAAACCACCGCCTCTCCATTTCCCAAAGATCAATTTTTTATCGTATTCCCCAAACTTTTAACACACTATCCTCCCAAATACCCTCACTTAACCTTTTCTCCCCCATTTCAGAATTTATTTCATTAATTAAATGAACTCTGTCGTCTTGTCCCCACTTTGTTTAATTTTTATCTGTTGTTACTCGTTGCTACTTGTTATTTAGTACTTAAGTTTTATTTGTTATCGTATCCTATGTAAGTTGTCAACTTATGGCTGTTATTGGATCTAATAATAAATAAATAAAAATGCCTGTTATATTCATATTCTCATTGGGAATACCAGTTGTTTTTGTATATAAGGCAATGACTGACTTTTTTACACAAATTAGCTCTTATTCAGATCACAAATTTGTTTGCTATGAAAAACACTTGTTATCTTTCAGTAGAAATAGGTTTTTAACTCATTACATAACAACAATAAATTTGGTGTTCTTTTTCTAGTTTTTTCATCTAAATTAAATTCTTTGATTAATGTACGTATTGTATGATTAGTTCATCAGTGGAGCACTTTTAAAACTGTAATTTCATATTCCAATTCATCAATTAGTGAAATTTTGACTTCTTCTTCAGAAGACATGGGAATATTTTCCTCTACACGTTCTTCGTTAATGTCAGTATACATATCTTCAAATTGTTTTTATTTTATCTTTGGCAAATTTTATAACTTTATTTTACTATATTGCCTGGATTTGTTTCAATACATAAGAGCATTTCCTAGATATTTCATTAAAGATATCAACTAGCTCTGTCGCCTTTCTTCTAAATGATATTTTAAGGTATTCATTAATTCACTGCCAAATCTTGTACTTATATAAAACGTTTAAAATTTCAGAACATTCATACAAAATAATTCACAGGAATTATTAAAAAATTCTCCCGTAAATCGGGAACAAAAAATATTCAGTAAGTTCCCAGGAAGCAGGACGGGAAATTCCTGGTTCCAAAACTGTAACTTGAACATCAATAAAAAAAAATTTTACGTCATTCATTTTCCTCCTTCGGGATCGACTTTCGAGCCATTTTTAAGGCCCCCTCACGAGATTTTGCGCCACCAATAAATCCACTTGCATGGACGAATATAGCATCATCAACTGCGGATGCCATTACCAATAGCTCATCTCGAATTCCAGTTAATTGAGGAAGCACCTTATGACTGTAAAAAAGAAGCATTACACTGTTAAGAGCACATTTTGATCCCATGGGGTTTGCATAGGAATATGCAAATTATATTGCAACATGGTAATCACTGATTGTGGCAATATAAGTGTGCACAGACAAAATAAAACTTAATGCAACATGCAATGCACACCAACAAAATCCACACCAACATGATATACTGCCAATAGGGGAATCACCAGGCAGGCAAAAAAGGCCACCCTCCCCAGAGATAGTGTTTACATTTTATATCAACTTTTGAAAATACATTAAGTTACGTTTATAACTGCCAAGTCAATACCAAAATCATTTTACAAATACCGATATATAGCTTGATCAAAAAGTGACCATCATCTTCTTTTATAATGATGACAATTATTTTGTAACTAAAATATGCATAATTTGTTTTATAGAACAACTTTGACGTCGACTTAGGAATTCTTTCCTCTCTTATCCACATATTCAAGGAATTCTTTCAAATATTGGCATCTATATACAGCCAGAGTACACTCCTGGACAAAAAAACTGCACTACCTTACGACCGCTCTACTGGAATTTTAGTGAACTACAAGCTCGGATCGGCCAGTCACACGAATTGATAATGCTGCTGCTTCAGGAAGGGGTTCTTTCTTTCTCCCTCCCTCCCCTTCTCTCTCTCACTCTTGTTACGGCTGTCACACAAAACATTTTCCTCCACGGATTTCGTGTATGGGCATTTTGAGTGAATGAAAATATACATTTTAAAATTAATTAAAATGGAGACACGAACTCGGGCATTATCCATACGGACGTCAAAAAGAACGAAGTTTATTTTTCCACTCAAAATTGAATTGAATAAATTCTGATTTAGAATAAAAATCTATTAAGCCGCGTTTAAAAAAAATTGTTTTAAGGGTCATGAATAGGAGACTAATTAGTAAAATGAAAGAAAGTGTTGCAGAAGAGCAGTTTGGATTTCGGAAGAAAAGGGGCACAAGAGATGCAATAGGGCTAATGAGAATGATTGGGGAGAGATATAAAGAAAGACGTAAAGGAATTAGTCTATGTTTCATAGATATGGAGAAGGCATTTGACAGAGTGGATTGGGTAAAACTCATGGAAATATTAAAAGGAAAAAGAATAGACTGGAAAGATAGAAGATTAATTAAAGAGATATACATGAAACAGGAAGCAGTCTTGAGGATAAAGGATGCACAGACCAAATGGTTTGACCTAGGAAGAGGAGTAAGGCAAGGGTGCTGCTTATCGCCTACCTTGTTTAATATTTATATAGAAGATATGCTTAACAACGGAATAGATGATGACAAAGGAATTAGTATTGGAGGTGGAAAAATAAATTGTATAAGGTTTGCTGATGATATGCTCATCCTGGCAGAATAAATGAAGGTTATTCAAGAAATGATTACCAAGCTAGAAAATAAGATGATGGAATATGGTATGAAAATGAACATTAAGAAAACCAAAGTAATGAGAATAGGGGATGAGGAAACTATGAATGTGTTAATGAAGGATGGAAGGATTGAGCAAGTAAAACAGTATAGATATTTAGGATGTTTGCTGGCAGACGATTGGAAGAGCGGAAAAGAAATAAGATCAAGAATAGCAATGGCAAAAGAATCATTTTATAGGAAAAACAGTTATTGTGTGGTAAAATGGAATTAAATTTGAGGAAACGTCTTGTAAAGTGTTATGTTTGGAGTGTGCTTCTTTATGGATGTGAAACATGGGCGTTAACAAAGAGAGATAAGAAAAGGTTAGAGGCATTCGAAATGTGGGTGTGGAGACGATTGGAGAAAATTAAGTGGACTGAAAAGATAAGAAATGAAGAAGTATTAAGAAGGGTGAAAGAGAGGAGAAGGATACTTGAAACAATTCAGAAAAGGAAAGGTAATTGGTTGGGGCACATCTTGAGAGGAGGAAGTTTGTTGACGACGATGCTGGAAGGATCAGTAGAAGGTGGAAAGAAGAGAGGACATAGGAGGATAAAAATGATTGATGACCTAAAAGGAAGGGGTAGATATCAGGAAATGAAAGAACTGGCAAGGAACAGGGAGGAATGGAGACAACGCTGGTGCCAGGGACCTACCCAAGGGCAGAGAACCTGATGATGATGAAGTCGCGTTTACATGGGTCGAGAAAGTGGTCATGATTTCACGTGGATTATCGGTTTATAAATTGGTCATGAAATCTCGAACGCAATGACGTTCGAGAAAAGTGCCGGATTGGTTTTATAAAATAACCATTCAGTTGTGCTGAAGACACTGAATAAGATGGACTGTTTAAAAGATGGTGTTAATATTGTGATTGCGTTGCTGTGAAATGAACTTTGTGAAGTTTTGAGAAATCTTAAAAAGAAGAGGCGGAGAGTTTGGGCAAAGATTCTCGAAGAAGAATCAAACAATGTCCTAAGTTATAAACATTGTAGTGAAGTTAGTCGAGACGTCCTAGGTCATGCACAGGGAGTGTTTACATGGGGCGAGAAACTGTTTGTGATTAGTCGTTCGAGAATTCACGACCGCTTTCTCAATCCATGTAAACGCGGCTTTAGGAATCGAAAAGAATACACATTTTAATGCCTTAACAATGAAAAAATGTTATCCGACACGGCTACAGGGGTTCCTTTCCGGCGATGGAATCATCCTGACAAAAATTCGTCATCTACACACACGCTTTTAGTCTATGACTCGTCGGTTTTTCCCCTGGCTGCGGGAGATCACTATGGGGGCAAAAGGGTCACTTTAAAAGAAAAGGTAATTAGTGTTTGTGAGGTGTTGGCTGAAAGTTGACACACAAGTTTGCAATAGCGCAATTGGAATCTTTTTTGGAAGGCAAGGCAGGGGTGGGTTAGGATAAAGGGGTGGGGACGGGTATGGGAGCTGGTGGGAGATGCCGACAAGAGTTAATAGATGGGTAGAAAGGTTGCAGGTAGCAAGCAATGGGGAGTGAGTGGCAAAAAGTGTACTCATTTACAATGGGAACAGTATTTCTTGGAAGAACATAGAGTTATCTCAAGTTTTTTTCAAGGTGGCTCTTATTTACCATAAGCAGGACTTCCACAGAAAAGGAGGTTCTTGTGGTTTTGCTCCAATAACGTTATTGTTCACAGATCAAATCGAGCTATTTTTTAAAAAAAGTTTAGTTGGGTTGTTATAATTTCATTTCAAATATAAAATGAAGTAAATATTCAAGATTTTAATTGTTTAATGACACAAAAGCATTGGTAGTGCTCAATTTACTGCAACAAACATATACAATTAAAATTGTATATTCATTTAATTTTTAAAATCAATAACTATTTCGCTGATATGTAAACACAGCAATGGGAGGACAGAATTGATATTAACTATGGTATTTACTCATGTAACCAGCGCACTCATGTACCCCATGCACTCCTATTTTTGGGCCGGTTCGGAGGGAAAAAATTAATTTGAGCCAGAATAGTTTTTTTTAAGTCACCCGTTCCCACTCCCTGAGACAAGTTCCACTCATGTTAAGCATCTTCTCCCTTCTAGGTGATGCAATTTATTGGATGATCTCTTTATGATGATACTAGCAGAAATATCTTCACCGATGGTCCTCTTTTGTTAACACCTTAACTGTTTTTGTTGTAATATTATGCAACTTCGTCCCCACTTCACTGTTTTTGATGTAATATTATGCACCGATGCGGAGATTCGCGAACTATTTGTTCATCTATGGACAGGAACTTCCCTATGCGGATGGGGAGTTTTTTCGCATATCGTCTCGTGAGTAAATATTAGAAGGTTAGGAACAAACACGTCCAAACACTTGAGATGTGGATTTCCTTCTTCCTTTCGAACGATGAAATCTTTCATTCACAGCAAAATTTCACCACTCAGAATTCCTTAAAGTGGATGAGGGAAAAGGACAGAACTTGAACCTAGCTGGCAAAACTCAGTAGTCATTGAACTACAGTTATGTTAGTCGGCATATTCTTTCTGCCTATTTTTGCGAGTTTTTGCCTGCAGCGCACGTGTAACACACGTTTGTTTGGTCGCATAAATATGCATATACTTCATAGAATTCAACGTCTTTTACGAATATAAACGTAGATGCAAGCATATTGCAGAGAATTTACTATCGATACTTACAATTTATATAACCTGTTCAGAAATCCTCGTGTAAGACGCGCACCCCCTTTTTTCCCCAGCGTTTCGGGAAAAATGTACACAGGGTACACGAGTAAATACGGTAATTCCTATTTATGAATGCTAGTAATTTTATCGTTTAAAAAAATAGTTTCGTTTAGTAAAGTTATTAACTTTTGGTTACACATAATTCATAAACTTAAATTTAATAGTTTTTCACTTAATTCCTGAAATGTAACATTTTTCGTAGTTTTCTATACTTTGTTATTTTTTAAAATTGCTTATTTAAGTGCTTGGCATCTTGTCATATAACTGACCAAAATCCTCCTCCTCCTATGTAAAAATGAATAAAGATATTGTTCAAATTCAACTTGTAGCATTCATAAAGAAATATTGGGCGTCGAAGCAATGAAATAATACGTGAAGTAGTTGTTGCAACTAAACATTTTTCATTGTTAAGGCATTGAAATGTGTATTCCTTTCGATTCCTAATAAATATTTATGTTAACTCAGAATTTAATTAATTTAATCTAGACTGGAAAAATAAACATCGTCCTTTTTGACGTCCGTATGTTAAACTCTGGAGTTTGTGTCTCGATTCTAACTAATTCTGAAATGCAAAGAATTATATCTGACACTCATTCATGTGTTACCGCCATGGAGAAAGTAAGCGCTACTGAATTCGAAACCATTATCTTGATGGAAAATATTCCATCCCTAAGAGCTGGGAGAGAGCCATAAACCCTTCTCTAATGGGAGGGAGGGAGAGGAAAAAGAGCCTTCACCCCCTCTACTATCACTGTTGCCATATCGCTTGACAGCTTGTTCGAGACTAGTAGTTCACTGAAATTCTGGTGGAGTGCTCGTAAGGTGGTGCAGTTTTTTTGTCCAGCACTGTACATATTTACCTTCCACAAGTAAGACACATATCTATTTTAGGATACATTTTTCAAGAAAAAATATGCGTCTTATGGGCTGGGAAATATGACAGTTTGAGTGTAATGCTTTAAAAGTGAACATGTTAATTCATGAAGCTTACCAGTAAATCTGGAATAATTTTAGCATCTTTGAGTAAAGAAACAGTAACATGGCAAGTGTAGAAATACAATTTAATCTATTTTATTGCTTTATAAAGTACTGTATTTACTCGTGTATCTTTTTTCGCAAAATGTCGGTAAAAAAAGGGACAATGTCATACATGAAGATTTCTAAGTATTAAAAATTGCAAAACCCTGAATTATAACCAGGGAGCTGTGTATACGTGTATCTACAGTAAAATCTCGTTAATTCTAAGTTCAAGGGACCAAAAAATTAGGGCTTCGATATACCCGGGTTTGAAATAAATGAACTTTCATAAAAATCAAACTTTTTTACGATCAGCTACTTGGGCTGTGAAACTGCAATACAGATTCTTATCTATCCATTCTACAAATGAATTGCCCTTACAAGTTAGTATACATGGCAAATTCGAACAGAGCTGAAGTGGAAAATTAGTTTTCGATTCGCAAAGACCACTACGTGTAAAAAAAAAGGCTCCAGTGAATATCCCAAATTTTCCAGTACATTTCTCACGAATTTATTGATTTTGTATCTATCCGTTCTACAAATAAATTGCCCTTACAAGTTAGTATACATGGCGAATTCGAACAGAGCTGAAGTGAAAAATTGGTTTGTGATTCACAAAGACTACTACGTGTAAAAAAAAGCTCCAGCGAATATCCCAAATTTCGCAGTACATTTCAAGTTACTCATTTATGCCACGAAGAAAAGATGTTCAACCGCACGCCGAACAATTATCACTCATCTACACTCCATACTGCTGCATATGTATTATGTTGTGCTCTTCTTGTATGACATTATGGTAAAACCAGTGATGAGTTGAATCCAGCTCCTGCTGACTCGCGCGAGCCGGTTATTAAATTTTTAAAAAATATTAAAATTTATTGATTTTGTCCTTTCAAGTACATTTTGCCCTATCTGAAAGTCATTACCGACAGTGTAGGGAATGGAATATATTGCGAACTGAACACTTCTTAAGCTAGCAGAACGTTATTACTAAACTAGAGCGACTGGTTCCCCTGGCATGTAGGCATTCTGCCACCCTTATCCGAATTTCCTTACCACTTTTTTTTTTGAAGAGCCGATTCTTAATATTTTTCAGCTCATCACTGGGAAAAACCACTAGGTTTTTGTTTTTCTCAGATAAAACAAAGGCATGATCTTTTTAGAGAAGACATTCAGTATAACTTCGTGCAACGTTATTTACAGATTGGTTCAGTAACAGAAATCAATATTACACAGTTTTTTCTGGAGTATATCACTTTCTTCCAAGAAAAACCTTATTCAGGTTTGGGAGATCATAAGGATTGAGATAATAGGGGTTCTTGCAACTTCTGTTCATTTTAGCTTGGTTCAGCGGTTCTCGAATTTCGCTATCCGATTGAAAATGTGAGCATTCACAGTGATGCAAGGATAAGCTGATTCATTTATATGAATTATCTATGACTTTTATATCACGTTGATTACTAAATAGGGTGGCCTTATTCCAAGGTGAAAACAGGACAAAATTTTTGCATGATTTTTTTAATGGTGAATCTGTCAATATCACGATCTCTAGCGAAAAAAGCAAATACGAACATTCCTTACAGTCTGGAGCATGCCAGACTAGGACAAAGCTCACAATCAAAAGAGAATCTGACTATCGCAGTCGCTGTCGAAACTCAAAGTTAGGTTAAACCCAGGCAGGACATTATACGCGGAGACTAGATTTGTCACCTCAAATTTATTAATAACACTGAGGTTTCCTAACCTGACAATTGCAACTGTAATTAACATTTGCTGTACAAAATGGCTTTTATGATAAAAAAATGGGACTGTCCTGGCGAAAATGGGACGTTTGGTCATCCTACTATTAATTAAGTAAAAGGGAGTCAACTGTATGTGGCGCTATATGTATTTCATGTGCAAGAAATGGAGAACAAAAACATGATATGATGGCGCATGCGTGAACCTTCCACTTACACAGGATCGAGATTTCAAATTAAACGAACTTTTTGTGAGTCACCGGACCAGTTCATGACTTTGAATTTCATTGTAGGCGTATTTCGAATAATCCGTACCAAAAAGTATGCAAAATCCTATGGTGTTGGTCAGGGATTGATCTTAGCTTCGAATTACACAGTACTTTGAATTATCCAGGATCGAAATAACAGGGTTTTACTGTATACGACCAAGCAAATGTTTAGGTTTTAAATGTGCGATTTATACTGCCATTGGTGCATCTTCAAGACTGAGATGTCAAAAATTTTTTGTAGTATTAAAGCTGTATCTTTTAAATGAGTTTTAAGTTTATTATTGTTACTTAAAATAAGCAGTTCCATCATTAAAAATTTACTATCAATTTCTACCTGTACTTTTGCCGGAATAAGTTGGTATCTGTGTTCGTGGAATTCATCGTGAGCCTCTGATGCTCCTTTAACCGAAGACACCTAGAGGGAATCCATACACTTTTTAATTTTTTCTAATTTTCTGCTGCCATAGATGCCAACTTATTCCGATGCGAATTTATTTATTTCCTCTGAACTCACCCAAAAATAGGGGCACATGCAGTACACAAGTAAATGCGGTATGTTATGCATGTATATTAGTCTTTATTCCCAATTGCTATTCAGCATTCTCACTATCTATAAAAAATAAAGTACAGGCGACATCCGAGATTCAACTGTTCGACATTCGAATAACTCGAGAATTCGACCAACTCGAGAATTCGACCATTATACATGATAACCTAAACTCGACTTTTGACCGGTCGAAGCTCGCCTATTCGACCGAGCAGACTTATCGAATTTGGAACAATATATAATTATGTAAGTTTCTATAATTCCGTTCGAAGAATCAATCAAATTTCCCATGAAACAAAAAGGAATACATATTTATAGGATGTATGTACTTATAAAAGCACATAGCGATGAATTTTCAGTGAGACTACTTCTACTGTTTGGGTTATGTCCATCAGTTAACTCCCACATCTTTACCTGCTAGCAGACCAAGAATTTATCTCTATAGAGTATTTGCTTATTAGATTTATTTTGCTGTCAGAGCATCATTCTTGATTGAAAACAGAAGGACTAATGAAATCTTTGCATTCAGTTCAGGGTTTGGAGTCTCATACTCTCTCTCAGCCGATTTTTTCAAAGAACTTTTGTGAGTTTTACTTCTTCAAATTTATTTTTAAAGAAACTGAAAGAAAATTTACGGAAAGAAAACTTCTTTCAAAAAGTAATTTCGAGCAAAATAGAAATTCATGATATGTAGTTCATTTTCATCATTTGTGCTCATGTCAACCAGTGCAGCAGGCGTCACAGCAATTCAGGATGTTTCATTTTCCCTTATTACTTTTACTAAGAAAAAAATATTATTGGAGCTGAAGGATTGAAACTATTTTATCCCCCAGCCAACAGTCCCTCTTCTTCTTCTTCCTCCTCCCCCCTGCTCTGTTTCTTCGTTCCTACTATGTACCTACTGGATTTAGATTAGTTTAACGAGAATATGTTTTGAATATGAATTTAATATATTTTATAACGGATGTTTGGTTTTTAATAACATTAAGAAAATTAGTTGAATAACTCGATAAAACAAACTTATAGGGCAGAAATTCCCCGAGATTAAAAATGGCTGAGGTATAGGGCGTTAAAGAAAGAGAGAGACAACCAGAAATAGGATTTTAGTAATACAGATAAAAAATATAAATAACATGTGTACTGCATTCGATTTATTTGCATTAAATTCATATCTTCAGTCATTTCGAGCAAGCTTTAATCTTATTTTCGATCTTTATGCCTTTATTTAAGTGCATATGCACGGAAATTACCGAGGACAACAATACCGGTAACCATGGAATCTTATTATTGAAATGTTAAAAAATTTACCAAAACTTGAGTATAAATTCAAAATATGAGCAAATTCGAATGAGATTGAGTATTCGTCGGTAAGAATAAGAATCCTCATTCATTTTGGCATGTTTTAGCACAAATTTCGTGTCGATAACTTACTTTTAAGATATTTTAAAGAATAAAAGAATGAAAGCCTTCAAACCAAAAATGTGATTTTTACATGTTATCTTATGGGAAACAACATTCATCCTCTGGAGTCGAACCCGTGACCTTCTCCAAAATTTTTTGTCATAACGTAAAGATTCATCAACACTAAAATCCTGAGAAATTTCAGGCTTCTAAGTTTATTTCTAATCGAGTTAATCACAAAATTAGAGCGTTACGCATCATGATGACCATTACGATTTTATAATATAGAGAGATAAGTCGTTTTTCTTTAGTCTTAAATTTTTTATGCTTTTTAATGATTTAGTACTGTTTTCTTAGCACGTTAGTAATGTTATTTTAACTTTATGTAATATGAGATGGAACTCGATAACTTTCTTCCGAGATGCTGGAATGCATCTTCTAATAATAACATGTACTTTTATGGGAAAACGGCGTTCAACATTTGTCTCTTCGAGATTTGACCGCGTTTTCAGGAATGCATCCCTGTCGAATCTCAAGCATCGCCTCTATTAGAATGGTAAACTTAACATTATTTATAAATTTAGTAATATAATTATACGACAAAGTAATGCATTCAATAGTTACTTGAAGGATTTAAACTACAACCATTTGCTCTGACTCCTAATTTCAAAATGTTGAATGCATCCCCAGCTGCCCAAAGATTTCAGAAAAGAATTCTTCTGCAGTGTTTTTGGTGACATTAAACTTTCTATCTATAACCATTTGGTCAGATTCACATTTGAAAATTTTTAGTCCACCCACTGCTGCACAACAATCTTTCAAAACCTGGTTTTATGATTAACAACCACGTTTGCCAGAAATTTCTGTTCAATTTCCATATATCAAAATAGAGAAATAGAATTCTATATTTCTAAAGAAGGTTAAACTAAGTAAAGAAATTTGAATATGAATATAAAATGTTTTCTCAGTAAGAAAGTTGTACTCACCGCACTTCAAAACCGTCATCTTTGGGAACTCCTTGAACTCTCCATGACCCTGATCTGTCTGGGAAAATCACGAAATATACCATGGGTTTTCCCTTTAATTCATCCAACTCTACACTTTTTAAGTGTGATATCCAAGGGACACCAGCATCTTTGAATTCCATTATTCTACCACTCTTATCGACCTTTATATAAAAAAATATGCAGTTATAAATATACAAAAATAAAACAGAATAATTACTTAAACTAAAAACTTCCATAATTATCTACCAAGCAAGGTTGACATTACCCAGCAAAACAAGGAAACAATTCAGCTAAAATACATGAGTCATACTTCCCAATTAGCTGCAGATACCAAATTTTACATAAACAACCCTGCCACTTAAATTAGCTGAATGCACTACTGGGTGAAAGATTTAAATACAGTGAGTCCCCGACTTACACAGGTCCGAGTTACACGGATCCGTAGATACACGGATACATGACAACTTATCAGCGCACTCGATGTTTAGTTCAACTGGCATTACTAGTACAGTAATCCCTCGGTATACGAGCCATCGGTTTACGAGTTTTCACTTATACGAGATGCACAAATTAATACCTGTTTTTCAATTTACGAGCCAATTTTCGCTTATACGATCTCCTTCCTCTCACAAACCGATCGTTTTTCTCAGCACCTATTCTCGGCTTTCGTCGGTTCCCGAATCTTCTCGAATGCTCAGAACGTCACAGCATCCCAACTTTAATGATGTAACTATTGTTTATAAAATTTATAACATGGGATGTATTGGGAAATTAATTTTCATTTTATGAGTTTTCGAGGAACAAATTAAGCTCGTAAACCGAAGGATTACTGTTCGTTGACGCACAGCTGACAGCGTCGCTTTCGCCATTTAAATTTGTTATCCCGTGGGTGCAACTTGTGTCTCGTTACTGTACTGCTCTTCATAAACAAACTATAAACCCTCATCTCATAAGCACTACTTTTTTAGCTTTAACTATCCATTGAAACGAACGTATATGTCAAAAAATATATCGTACTTAAGCATTGTTGGACTTACACGGTTTTCAACTTACACGGTGACCTTCGGAACGAATTAACCGTGTAAGTTGGGGACTTACTGTAATTATATTTGTTTTTTGTCGTCTTTGTCTTACTTTTTTCTGCATCATAACAACAGTGCTTCAACCACACGCTTTCATATTTGTTTTGTTATTTACTTTTTAAGAATTTATTCACATATTACCTACTAAGACAATAATGTGACAAAGAATCAGAAATGATTGCATGATATCAATGTCTAAAAAATTTTACTCTAGAGACTTATTTTGGTTTTACTTTTTATTTGGATAATTATTTCGAACAACAATGTTTTGGTTACTCTACAAAGAATATTTCTGTTATAATTTATTGTAGGATTATTTTTTTGGTGGTATTATCATACTCAAATTCAACATCTAATAAGAAACATATTTAATGACTGTCAGAAAAGGAAAATAACAAGGATATTTTTCAATGTACAGTAGAACCTCATAAACGCGGCAATCTCGGGACCCAGCATTTGCCAGGTTTTTGAAAATGCTGGGTTTTTGAAAATATATAAAAAATCCTTAAGTAATGTACATTTTTCGTAATTGATTATATAATTCAAATGATGAATAGCAATTAAAAGGGAACCCATTATCAATAAAGACTATTGCTTATACATGAACTAAAAAGTAAATAACAAATGTGAAATAAAGAGTATATCTAATACACATTTACAAAATTATTTTCATCACACATTATTCTGAGAATTGTTTTTTAACAGATCAGGCAAACTAGCTTGCTTCATGCATTTTAATTTTTCCTTCATAAGTTTATCTTGTATTCGATACAAACACGTAATCTCTTGAAAACCTCAAGGACATAATTTTCAGAAAATAAAATATGGAAAAAAATCTCTACTTTCTGTACAAGCAGAAAATGTATTCATAATAAAATTATTTGGTTCCTGTGATTTGCTATTTAATTTTTAAATCCGTTCATTATTTCTGCCGCACCCTGTACATTGTACAAACTTTCTCATATAATAATGCATCGTTTAGTTATCTTAAGAAAATGAAAATCGTATCAGCCGGTATTTAGAAAATCCGATTTTTGGTCAAGTTCCCCAAGAATAAACTAGCCCTATACTCATTCATTGAGAAAAATGAAATACGTAGTAATATTGCAGACGTATACTCAAGTGACTGTACAAAATTTGATCAAAATTGTTTGAGCTGTTTTTGAGAAAATCGAATTATTGTTAAAGTTGCCTAGAATAAACTAGCCTTATATTCATTTTTTGAGAAATATGAACTATACAGTATTATTGAAGACGTAAACTCAAGCAACTGTACGAAATTTGATCAAAATCATTAGAGCTGTTTTTGAGAAAATTGTTATTAAAAATGCATAGAATAAACTACCCTTAATTATTGAGAAATGTCAACCATTTCTACATATACTCTGCTCAGTATGATAAAATACCTAAGTACGAGATTTCATTTTCGCTCCACCATTTAGGCTCCAGAGCCAGTAACAGACAGACGGCAATGCAAAAACCACTTTTTTGGATTCAGCAACACCTAAAACGTATATTTCCGTAAAAATCTCGAGGTCCAATTTTTTTGCGATAACAATACTTTGTATAATAAAGTAAAAATGAAGGAGTGTGTAAAAAAAAGTTGATCTCAATAATTCACATTTACCTATACTAATGCATTTTCCAGGTATAGGTAAGGTTCTCAGGTCGAATCTCGCTGAGGGCATGGCTGTGTGCGCGTATTGACAATTTATTATGCGAAGTCAGTCAGAAATCTGCATTTTAAAAGTCATAACAGAGAGAAAATTAATGGTACACAATAACTGATTGCGAACTTTTATTTTTTAATTTTCTTTGCTTCTTTTTGTTGAATTATATGTCCTTTCCTTTTATATAACAATCAATGCAACCGTTTATTTAAATTATCAATGAAGAGAAGATAATCATGTAATGTGTTAAAAATAATGTATGTCCCTATTCTCATCTAATTTCAAATTTATACATGAGCCTATTTGCGTTAATAAGCATTACAGATGTATAATATAATGGTTCTACTTACAAAAAGGTAAGATTCCAGCATTCAAATGATGAAATGAAGATTCAACTGCTTTGATTAAATTGTTAGAAACGCTTCCCATACACAGTTAAATGAATAATTATCCGTAAATATTTACGTTGCCTTTATAAAGTTTGACGTTGCTACAACAATCATTTCGATGCTTAAACAAAAGTGCAAAGCGAATAATGCTATTCTTTCAGCTATTTGAAGGCTTAATTGATGTTAAATGACTCGAAGGCGACAATGATGGTCCCCTGTCAACACCCAGAATGTTTGAAATATTCACAAAAATTCTAAAACAATTACACATTTATGAAAGCTTCGACCGTGTAACATGTACACATCACAAGAATAAGATAGTATAGAGTTTTAGCCATCGAATAAAGTAAAAACAAAGAAAATCGGTCCATATTTAAATATTCTGATGAATGAAGGAAGAAAACCTTGCACTCTGAAAAATCAAAAATCCCGTATAAACTTATGGGAAAATGTAATTGTCCCCTGGATTTGAACCCAGTACTTTATGAATATTAAAATAGTTTTCTAGGGACCTCCTAGCTTGTAGAAACAAAACCCAGTTTACCGCATATCTCTATGACAAAAGGCTTTTGAGATACAGAGGGAGGATGGATGGACGTACACTTCCAAAATTATATATAGGATGTAAAAAAATTCGTATAGAATTATTTACTAATATGTTTAATGAACAAATCTTCATTAACATATATCTTTGCCAAACAACTGTTATGTATATGCCCATGACTATTATTACTTTCTGGAACATTCGGTTATGTGGATTTTATATTCAGTTTTTATGTTTTGGTACACAAAATTGATGTTATTAATTTTTACTTTATTTTATATTTGACGGGCAATTATGCCAGTAACATAATAGTTCGTCTAAATGTCAGTGGTTCTTAACCTTTTTCATCCTATGCTCCCATTCTGATATTCTTAAATGTTCACTTCACCCTCTATTACCCAAATATTTCTTTCATGCTTTGAGATTTTCAAAAAAGAAAAATCAAAAAATCATAGTTAGTCGTTGAAATTCTTACACGGTATTTACATACTATCAAAATGCTGCAGAAAAGCAGCATATTATGGGCACACTTCCGCTCTTATCTCCCTCCCGGCCTTTCCTCTTTCCAACTTGTCTCCTTCGCCTCCTCTCCTCTTTCCACCGAGAAACAGGACAAGAAAGAGCCAATGGGAAGCATACCATATCGCTGCATACGGTGACTGTATTTCACCAGGTTGCTTGTCTTCCCTTCTTGCCGCCTACCCGGCTATTCTCTCAAGCACATGCTCGCAATGAATGAGTTACGATAAGAAGCTTGCCTCCTCTCTCTTCGTCTTCCTATTCTCTCTTTCTTCTTACATTTCACCAATGGTGATGAAACACATCCCAATTGTTTCTTTTTGGTTGAGTTCTATACTTATTGATACAAATATTATTTACAAATAATTATGAATTCTGAATAATTATAAATATTTTTCTTCATTTATCGCGTGGGCATGCAGCGCATTACTCGCTTATATGGACCGCACGCCACTGGATATTATCCAAACTTTTTTACTCCAAAAAGCTGTTGATGTCCTCTCCAACTTGTGTGATGTGTGTGGTGTCTAAAAATAAACCACACTAAATCAAAAACAAACTCCTTTACTTTACGTAGCTTCCCTTTAATCACTTCCTATAAGATGTGACAATATTATTCCAGCTGTATCCTCTCATGTTGATTTAGGAGTCACATTCGACTCCAAGTTAACATTTGCTGAGCACATTAAGAAAATATCCTCTAAGGCTATGTCACTCCTTGAACTTCTTTATTGATTCACCGAAATTACTGATCCCCTGGCTCTAAAAATCATTTTCACTGGATGTGTTCTGCCAGTATTGGATTACTGATCCCCCATTTGATCTACTGCAGCTCCCACTCATTTAAAATATTTAGGCTGCTCATTAAACTTCTTCCTTGCAATAGTACGACATCATAATCCTACACTTCAAATTATTCTAATGAACAATTATGCTCCCGGCTAAACATAAACTCCCCTACACAGCGTAGAAACCTTAATGACCTAAATTTCTTAAACTATATTCTTAAAGGTTGCTGTCGGGGTCATAGTATACTTTCATTATTTTCTCTTCATGTTCCATCTCGTTCTACTCGCCTTAAGAATCTTTTGCATGTTCCTTCATTCTGCCTTTCTCTCTCCCAATGCTCAATGTTTTTTCCGTATTCCTTCAGCTTACAACTCCTTGGTATCAAAATTTCCTGCAATAGATATCTTTTCTACATCATTTTCGTCTACCATAACCAACCACTAACTCACTCCTCTCTCAATCACCCAAATCCCCCACCTTTACTTCTTTCATCTCTTCTTATAATTTTGTTATTAACATGTTCATTGCGGGTCACGTGCCTAGCGCGTGACTGTTGTTCCTTAAGACAGGCAGGTCACGCACCTAGCGTGTGATATCTCCCTTCCACTTCTCACTGCTCTGTGGCCTTTACGCCTGGGGGTAGAGGCTCCAGTCTTGCTCTCCCGCACTCAGTTTGAAACGAGCTTTCATACAGTTCAAACCGTATCTAAATCTTTCACCAATTTACGCCATTTTTTCAGTGAAGCTTGAAGTTTTATTTTATTTATGGACAATTTTTATAATTCGTGTAATCTCACTGAAGAGCTTTAAAAAAAAAACTTATTGCTCAGGAACTTTGCAGCCAAAAAGAAAGGCCCACAGAAGTTGTGAACGCTAAACTAAACAAAGGGGAAACAATATGCAAATACACCGATGAGGGAATTTGCTGTTACAAATGGCAGGACAAGCGCGATATTCATAGTATTTCTAGTGAATTCGGGGATGAATTGGTAGAGATATGAATGTAATATAACATATAGTCTTATCATGGAGTTTTAAACAAAAAACCCATGGTCAGCATGGGGGTGTGACTGGCCAATCAGAGTCCCGCAGCGAACGTGTTAATTCTTTTATATCTGTTATTTGTGACTTGTTATTTGTTGTTAAGCAATTGTATAACCTTCATGTTATTTTATGTTTTATGATAATTTATTGTGTTACCGCTCTGATGTAAAAGGCTTCATGCTGTTTTCAGATGCATAATAAAGAAATAAATAAATAAACCTAGTGAAATCTGTTGTCCCTGACATGTAGGCCTCCACTGCCATCCTTAACCAAATTTCCTTACAACCTTTTTTATTAATTTCATTCCAGCTCATCATTGCCTGTACTGTACAGTAATAGAAATACACCAGTAATCGGCAGGGTAGGCTTGATGACAGTCCAAACAGCTCAACTGCACCAGGCCCTTCACTTAAAAGAGGCCTCACACACTCTTCAAAATATCTGTTGTACTTATCAAGTACTAGCAGAATTACCCGACGTTGCCCAGGGAAATTGGTTCAAATCTGATCAGAATTCTAGATGATACATGGTATTTAAGAATTCAATCGGCCGCCATTTTGAATAAAATGGGCAGAGAGAAACAAAAACCACATATGAATAATTCCCGGGAGACCTCCACAATCATACGAATTTGATTCAAATCAATAGTAGGACTCGAGAAAATATGCATAGTTTAATGTTTAAATCGTCTGCCATTTTGAATCAAGCAAACAGACAAACACAACCCCGTGTTGACCTTCCCCTTAGTGCCCCCTACAATCTTGCCAAATTTGGTCGGAATAGATTGAGAAATATAGATGTGCATAAAAGAAGAGACAGACAATTGGCCGCCATTTTGAATCAGACAGCTACTAAAACCACGTATTAACCTTCTCCTTGGTACCCCTACAATCATGCTAAATAGTGGGAGTGCATAAAGGAACAGACAGACAGACTTACTAAAATATAGTGATGGAGATATGCATTTTTAAAGAAATTCTGAGAAAAATATCGGTGTCAGCAAGGGAGACTGCTTTATTTATTAAAATGTACTATTAAAAATGCTTGACACGTAAGAGGCCCGGCGTGCACACTTTGCACTGGACCCTGCAATTTTCCTAGCCGGCTCTGGTAATCGGTTACTTTCTCGTATAAATTCCTTGTTCTCTTCCAAATTACATATCCACTTTTGATCGAAGGTTTTTGCAGCGTGGTTGTCCTATGGTATTGTCAGCTTTCGGTTTCAGCTGCGTCCGGAACATGATGGAACAAAAAACTGACAATACCATCATACGTACCCACTTGTTCACTGGATTGCACCCAACACACGGTGGTGAGCCGGGTAATTACTAGCGAGGCTTTATCTTTAAATTTCTTTCTCCTAACAAATTTTGGAAAATGCATTATTTTTTAAAATAGCCAGTTAACTGGATTTCCGGATAATTGGAATCTGGATAAAAGGTTCTATACTGTAAAAACTTTTACTATATAAATTATGAAGCAAGAGCCATATACTAACTGGATATGTGATATGCTGTGGAAAACTAGGGTAGTATGGCCTTCTTAATAATTCTAAAGCTAGTAAATTAAATGAGAATACAAAACTTAATAATGTAAAATCCTCAACTACATTAAAATGAACATGACATAGCCATATTACTCACTTTATATCTGTTCTTAGCGGATTCTATGACCACTTTTCTTGCAGGTAACCATTCATTTGCGATAAGAAGCACACACTTCGTAAACTCCTGTCCCACCAACTCAAAAGCCAATTTGAATTGAGCTTCCTCGCAATCCTCAATGTTTGCATCGAACACATTCAGTCTCTTGACCCTGGATGATATATCAGTATATATGTGGTACCTGTAAGAAAATATCTAATAAATTAATATGAATATGACAGACACATAATAAATGATATTACGTATTTACCCAAAAGAAAGACGACCTCGAATTTAAGACGACCCCTAAAAAAACCAAGGTCTATTTACGAAAAACTTATAAATAATAACTCACTAAAAGCATGAATAAAGCATCGGTAGAACATACACTGTACAAACTTTCTCATATAATAATGCGTTGTATAGTTATATTAACAAAATCTTATCAGCCGGTTTTTAGAAAATCCAATTTTTGTTAAAGTTGCCCAAGAATAAACTAGCCCTATACTCATTCATTGAGAAAAATGAAATACGTACTAATATTGCAGAAGTATACTCAAGTACCGTATTTACCCAAAAGGAAGACGAGGTTTTTTACAAAAAATGTCTGCAAAAAATTTAGGGATCGTCTTAAAATCGAGTACGAAGTTTTAGGTTGGAAAAATGGGTGCATTTTAAACACCACACAGAACACGCGGATTTCGAGTATATGTCCATGAAAACGCATTTATAAATGCATACAACAATACATTACATTTAATTAATTATTATAATACATTAAAAATTCGTATCATAGTTCTTAAAGTTGCACATAGTACGAAAGATTACCTCCGGGGTACTGATGGAGGGGGTGTGTTTACGGCTGGGTAGGAAATCTGATATGTGCGACAATGTAGACGGTTAAGCAAGGATTGGCGGCCGTATTTGAGGTATATTGTTACATTTTAAAGAAGTCTATGTATTACAATTTAAAAATCTGCTACCTTTCGATTGGTGCTCCAGCAGCAGACGAAAGTACACCTGAATTTTAAAGAGTATAACATTTATGAAAGCACTCCATTAGTACTCACTTCGCCAAGTTTTAATGTGAAGGGAAGACTAGTCATTATTTTTAAGTTTTCGTACAGTTACTTGAGTATACATCTACAATAATACTACGTATTTCATTTTTCACAATGAATGAATATAAGGCTAGTTTATTCTTGGGCAACTTTAACAAAAATTTTCTAAAAACCGGCTGATACGATTTTCTATGGATAACTAAACGACGGATTATTATATGAGAAAGTTTGTACTATATATGTTGTACTGATTTTTTATTCATGCTTTTAGTGTGTTATTATTTAAAAGTTTTTCATAAATAGACCTTGGTTTTTTTAGGGGTCGTTTTAAATTCGAGGTCGTCTTCCTTTCGGGTAAATACGGTAATTGCACAAAATTTGATCAAAATCGTTCGAGACCTTTTTGAGAAAATCAAATTCTTGTTAAAAATGAGTAGAATAAACTTCCCTTAATTATTGAGCAATGTCAACCATTTCTTCATAGACCACTCAGTATGATAAAATGACTAAGTACGAGATTTCATTCATTTTCGCTCTACCGTTTGGGCTCTAGACAGCATTGGGAAAACCACTTTTTCGGATTCAGCGACACCTAAAACATATATTTCAGTAAAAATCTAGAGTCGAATTTTTTCACGATAACAATACTTTCTCAATACTTCGTATGAAAAAGTAACATCTAACATGACATCTAACAATTATTCCTTTAGGTAGCAGTTCCCTAAGCATTGTTTTGCGTTTTAAAATAACATACCGCGGCAACTTCATGCCATCCGCTAACGCAACCAGCATTACCATAACGCATAATTTTTCATTCCCGGAAGTTTTTATGGTGACACTATATCTTTGGGGTAACTTATTTTAAACTTAATAATAATGACTAGTCTTCCCTTCACATTAAAACTTGGCGAAGTGAGTACTAATGGAGTGCTTTCATAAATGTTATACTCTTTAAAATTCAGGTGTACTTTCGTCTGCTGCTGGAGCATCAATCGAGAGGTAGCAGATTTTTAAATTGTAATACATAGACATCTTTATAATGTAACAATATACCTCAAATACGGCCACCAATCCTTGCTTAACCGTCTACATTGTCGCACATATCAGATTTCCTACCCAGCCGTAAACACACCCCCTCCATCAGTACCCCGGAGGTAATCTTTCGTACTATGTGCAACTTTAAGAACTATGATACGAATTTTTAATGTATTATAATAATTAATTAAATGTAATGTATTGTTGTATGCATTTATAAATGCGTTTTCATGGACATATACTCGAAATCCGCGTGTTCTGTGTGGTGTTTAAAATGCACCCATTTTTCCAACCTAAAACTTCGTACTCGATTTTAAGACGATCCCTAATTTTTTTGCAGACATTTTTTGTAAAAAACCTCGTCTTCCTTTCGGGTAAATACAGTAAATATCTACGATGTGGTCACAAACAGCAGCTCTATTGCTCACAGATATTTGTAAATATCACGTGAATGGATGAAAATATATCATTCTCTAGAAAACACTATTTCCTAGCCAATAAGATGTTCTTATTCTCCAAATAAAGGCTCAAAGAATGACTTGTCTTATAGGCCAGATACCCTAATCATGAAGAACAAGTTGTCTAACAATTGTGGTTGGTATTGGAAGGAAATATGCAGTCACATACTGGTAGTTATATAAAGCAATTTTTGCATTAGCTTTGGAATAATAAACAATTTTTTTAACTTGAATCTCATGTACAAACATTGCGCCTTAAGTGTAATGCTCAGTTTACCCACCTATGGCTTCTCTATAATGCTATTGGAAGATAATGGATGCTTTGCAGGTTTGAGTGTCATATTTAATATATATATAGAAATTTATTGCATGATGTGCATTAAGGCAGTGCTTCTCAACCTTTTTTGCTCCACGGCACACCTTCATGCATGCTTAAAAACACCATGGCACACCAAACTACCCCTAATTAATTTCACTGCGTAAATACACATATTTAAAGATAAAAACTAGCGTTAACAAGTAAAAGTCACATTTATATTAGATTGTTATGATTGGTAAAGCAATAATTGTATAACTTTATTGTACATTAAATACATACATAATTTAAAAAATAAATATCTTCAGAGTGTGTGGCACACTAGTCCCTTCCTCGCAGCAAACCGGTTGTGAACCACTGCATTAAGGAACAATGTGAAAATAAGTAATAAGTAATTAACTCTGTTTTCATTTTCTATTTTAATATGCTGAATTTCTGCTATAGTTTTTATAAATATTGTGCATAAATACAGTTGAACCTCAATCCAGAATTCTGTGGTCTAGAAACATCCCTAGTTTATAATGATTCCTATATTTTGAATAATTCAGAAAAACAAAATTGGTAGAAAAATATGGCGTGTTCCCACATGTTAAAAAAGAATTTTATTAAATGTTAAGTACGTTAAAAATTGTCCATTTCATACATGACTTGGGGCTCCACCCCTGGCCGCTTCGCTGCCAAATGGGGTAACTCTATCATATTAGAGAAGAAATTAATGCTAGACAGTAATTGATCACAAACTTTATTGTTTGTAATTTCCTTTGTTTCTTTTTATTGGAATATGTCCTTTTTTTTATGTAACAATCAATGCAACCATTTATTCAGATCATCTATGAAGAGAAGATAACGAAGTAACTTTCAATATCCTAAAAAAATAACGTGTCCCTATTCTCATCTAATTTTAAATTTATGCATGAGCCTATTTGCATTAATCAGCATTACAGATGTATAATGTAATGGTTTTACTTATAACAAGGTAAGATTCCAGCACTGAAATGATGAAATGAAGATTCAATTGCTTTGATTAAATCGTTATAAACTTCCAATACGCAGTTAACTAGATAATTATCTGTAAATATTTACGTTGCTATCTATAAACTTTGACATTGCTACAGCAATAATTTTGATGCTTAAACAAAAGTTCGATGTGAATAATGCTATTCTTTCATCTATTCGAAGGTTTAATTGACTGTAATTGAATCGGAGGCAACAATGACGGTACCCTGTTAACACCTAGAAAGTTTGAAATATCCACAAAAATTCTAAATCAATTGCGTATTTATGAAAGCTTTGACGGTGTAACATGTAAACATCCCAAGAATAAGATAGAAAACAGTTTTAACCATCGAATAAAGTAAAAACAAAGAAAATCCATCCATATTTAGGTATTTTGATGAATGAATGGAAAAAAACCTTGCACTCTGAAAAATCAAAAATCCTGTGTAAACTTATGGGAAAATATGATTGTCTCCTGGATTTGAACCCGGGACACTTCAGCAAACAAAAATAGTTTACCAGGGACCTACTAGGTAGTAGAAACAAAATGCTGTTTACCGCATATCTCCGTGATGAACAGTTCTCGAGAAATATGCTGCCTACGACTGTTAACTGTAGCAGCAGCAGACATTAGGGTAATATTATAAGGATGCTATCCAGATCAGGTAAAATAAACTTTGTATACGAAACTTAGAACAAAAATATACAGTTTTAGATTATTCTGTTTTCTTTAATTTTATTTACCCATATCTTTGTTTTAAAAGTACAAAATGGTGGCTAAGGTAGAAGGTATAGTAAGAGTACAGTCATTATACTAACTGTGCTTTGGAAAACTATTGTCTGGAACACCTCCAGCCCCAAGCTCTCCAGATTAGAGCTTCAACTGTACATGCATTGAAAAAAATATTTTCTGAAATTTTTGTACATCTTACCAGCTGAAATACACAGTATAAGTTAATAATATCATTAATTAAAAAATAATTTAATTAATATACAGTAGAAGCTGTGTTATCCGGCTATCTAGTAACCGAAATGCTTTAGAAACCGGACTTTTCACAAATGCAATTAAAAGCTGTGCTATCCAGTTATTTAGAAACCGGCCATCCTTATGCGCCGCCAATTACACAAATATAATTCATTTTGTATTTTATTAATTTTTTATGAGTGTTTGTATGAATTGTATCAGTGTAATACCACAGCTTCCACTTTAAAATTTCCTAAAATATTAGATATTTATTACGTATTTACTCAAGTACAGTCAAGTACAGTTCAAGTTCGTAAGTATTAAATGTTATTATTGTTCTTCTTTTTGTATAATTCCTTGTAATTGAAGGAAAGAAATGCAATTTTATTCTATATTTATTAAAAGACCCATTTCCTTGTAATTCATATGTTATCTTATTGATTTTAATTGCTGTTATGATAGTAAGTAAAAAATAAACAAAATCTATTAATTTCGTCCTTTTCTTCCAGGACGCCCAAAACTTTTCAATAGTCTTTTGTTTCCCAAGTAAGCGTAGCAACATATGAAATAAGAATGCGTAGATATTTAGATCTAACTATGTATGGAAGAAATAAAATGGAAAATGCAAACCTTATGCATTGTTATGTTGTCTGCCGCTAGAAGAAGCATTTGGGGAGTACGATAGTGAACCTAAGCCCTATTTTCTTTGGTTATTGCTAAATTTGCGATGTGAAAACCGAAAAACGCTCCCCTAACCGGATATTTCTCCAAACTGGCTATCCACAAACCCCAAGATAGCCAGATAACATAGCTTCTACTGTATAACATGCCTTTTTCCCATAAAAGAAAAAAAGTCATAACTGATGCCAGACTAGTACCTAACAAGTGTTCAGGGTGCTAAAAAAATAAAGCAAATTTCAAAAAGATCTTATATATGCAACTATTTACATATTTAGTAATATGTTAAATAAACAAACATTACATAAATATAAAAACATACCACAAAACAATCATCATTTTGACTAATTTCCAACAATTATATATGTTTCAAGGGCACTAGACACCCACTTCAACAAAGAGTCAAAGTAACAAAGAAATTGTTTATGAAAACTATTCATTAGTGCATATAGTTAAAATATGCCAAAAAAGCAATTTTTTTGCAAAGATAAAAAAATTCCAATGGCGCACAAGGCTCATCTAACAATTTCATATTGGCAGTGAGATTAATATGAAAACAAACAAATTGCATTTTATCTATTCCAACAAATAAATAAAACATGAAATCAAAGAAGAAATATTTTGTGCCTTGAATTAAGTTACTTTTGCTATGACAAAAAAATCAAAAAATACACTATGAACACATAAAGTAATCATACCGCAACGTGTGATCACACTGCTCAATCCCATTATCTTTGGCATCAATCTCCTTCAAGAAGTTTATATAAACTTGGTTAAACACAAGTTCAAGCCCATCCTTTTCCAACTTTCTCCTTAATATTGAGGAGATTACCTCCTTCCCATAATGTGCATAGACCAATCCTGCACTGCTGAGTTTTATATGATGTTTAAGCCCGGTTATTGTTTCCATAGTCTCACAGAATTCTCTGAAATGAAGAGGTTGAAAGTAAAAGAAAGGTTTTGTAAACAAAAAATTTTCATTGAAGATCACTTAATTGCATATGGACAATAAACACGCTGTATCAATACACTAACTTCCTTAAAAGTAAATATTAATATACACAAAAGAATAATGTTAACTTTATCAAATTACATTTAAATACAATCTGTAGGATATGGCAGATAGATTTATTTCAGAAAAGTTACATAAAATTACACAGGCTTGAATGTATGTCAGTTATTCATATAACTGGGGATCAAAAATTGAAATAAAAAGCATATTTTCAAAGTGAAGATTACCAGAAAACTATGAAGTTTTCAGTCTCTGTTGTTCCTTGTATCATTAATTTAAAAAAATGAAATAATAGGCCACAGTATTTTAACATGTGATAATAAGTTCACAATAGCTTTTATTTTTTGTAAATACAGGCAACTCGAGAATTCGACCGGTCGAATCAACCCAGCCGATCGACCGGTCGAATTAGAAACTAGTTTACGCAAGTAATTTTTGGCCCGCACGACCACAAGAGGTTTAGTTTCAGTCTACACATCGTTATTTCTGATCTATTTGTTTGAATTTGTGCTGATTCGACATTCGACTGTTCAAGATTCGACCACATTTTCAGGAACACATCCCTGTCGAATCTCGGGAGTTACCTGTAGTTAACAAAAATTTTATATAAACTATATTTAATAAATGAATATAACATTACCTCATTCCTAGGGAATTTGCACCCATAGACGTGCCTATTGCATCTGAGAAAACCTACCCTGTCTATAGAAGCCAATTTGAGGAAAGATGCTTTATAAAAAATTGAGAAATCTGTCAATCTGGCTCCTGAGCATTCCATATTTATGAGAATTCACCTGTACTTTAAAAGTACATTTTAGAAATTCTACAAAGGTAAAATCTACACAGTACAAATCTAGAGTCAGTAGCTCATGTCTATCATACTTCAAAATATTACTGAAAAATTTTGCAAAAATACTTCTACTTTGCTAAACTACATATGTACAACCTTCCCATATTGTCAGGAGGTGATTGGAATAGGGTGTAAAGTGGCTGTTTCAAAAATCAAGGTTCCTTGGATCAAATCCAAATGGTGACAAAGTTTTTGAATAAATTATGGTTGCTTTTTAATGCTCAGTAATAGGAAGGATGAAAACATTCACATATGCATATCTTATAAATAAAAATGAAGTGGTGTCTGTCTGCTACTCAATCACGCAAAAACTACTACACCAATAGAGCTGAAATTTTGCATTGACAAAGCTGGGACACCAACTTAACACACAGGCTTTAAACAAAATTTGTTTGCCATCTTAAAAAATAATGGCGGCCTGCTATCTCAGAAACGGTTATGGTGTGTTTCCCGAAGTCGTGCGGGTCAGATTCGCAGTATTCTGTCCGCACTCACGTTATTTCGCTTAGGCTACGACCCAATGTTGCCACGTTTCGAATTTTGCTCATTTCAACAGCAGCTGTGGGCGAGTGAAGTTCTATGCTTCAGAGTAGCATTAGCAGGATCTTCTATAAATGAAAAAATGCCTTCAGCGAAAGCCTAAATTAAATGCGGTAATGTCACGGATTAAAATCTCAAACTTTTCTCACGGAATTTTAGTCACAGGAAATATCTAACCAAACCCTAAAATTGATACATATTTATTAATAACTGTAAAATATATACTGTGAAACACTGAATCAGATAACACGTCAAGAGTTAACAATGAAGTACAGGGAAGTAGCCACACATTCACCACCTGAAGCATGTAATAGAAGGTGAGCCCCTCGAACAATACAACTGCTGCGACATTTTATACTTTCTTGGTTGAAGAGGAAGAAAATTATGAAAGGGAAATTTTAAAATTGAAAAACAATAGTGTGTGTGATGTTGATATTTGTTATAATAATAAGTGCAATAAGAGGTTACATACCATAATATTTTATTCGCGAACACCAGAATGAAATTATCAACTACTGGATTGAACTACCACCTCTGAGTAAGTTGAACTGACTGAACGATGAATTAATAAGACAAGATAGAATAAGCTGACAGCAAGCAAATTAGGGGCGTATCTAGAAATTAGTAGAATAAATGCGAGGGGCAGGGGTGGATCCAGAAACTTCTCAGGGGGGCGATCGCCCCTCCACCTATCGAATCCACCCCTGCCAACTGCCCTATATTTTTAAAATCCCTACCCCTATCAGAATCCTTCTTTCCCTTGCTATACAGACCTAATCTGCTACGTATAATTGAGGATTTTTGCACTGAAAGAATTTAAGAAAGCGCCCAATGGAGTCCAATGGGGTTATCCAAGGCGTATCTAGAAATTAGTAGAACAATGGCGAGGGGAGGATGAGGATAAGAAGAGGGAAAATTCGGCCAGCCAATACCAGTGAACTTATGGCTGTGAGAACAGGATTACTGTTATCCCATACTTATTAGACTTGTTTATTATTTCTCACGCTATTCGAGAAAGGCTACTTCAATCTCGACCAACCTCCTTTGTTTACTGAATACGGAGTTGGGAAAGATGCTGGCATGCAGGGAAATCCCTGGACTCTAAGACGAGTACACAAAGGGGGAGGGAGGGGAGCAGGTAGAGAGAGAGAGAGAGAGGGAGAGAGAGGGAGAGAGAGAGAGGGAGGGAGAGAGAGGGAGGGAGAGAGAGGGAGGGAGAGAGAGGGAGGGAGAGAGAGGGGGGGGAGGGGGGAGGGAGGGAGGGATGGAGGTTTCCCCTCCCCTACTTCTCTAACGGTCAACAATAGTATAAATACTCCGCCTAACCTTACACACTTTGACATTACTGAAGATGACAGCGTTGCTGTCGAAACGCGTGTCCTAAGTGGTCCTGTGAGTCTTCTGTGCCTTGACACGTAAGTACCGCCTTTACGGTGATTTGGAGGCATTTTTCCAATTCTATTCATTGTCTTCACCGTGTCTCGTGAGTTCTTCATTTTACTTGTTGAAATTTATTCAAATAAAAAGCATTTAACAGGAAAGAGTCAATATATTTTACGGTATCAATTATGTGTGCAAAAATATATGACTGTTTTAATCCAATGTAACATTTGTAAATTAATCTAAAGAAAGTACATAGATATTCTCTTTTCCACTGGCGTTTGGTAGGAAAACATGGCGGGAAATACCAAGATACAGACTGCCACAAATGTCTACATTGATGTTTGGACAATGGATATCTTTTTCCATTTCCCCCTACATTTTCTAATGTCATTCTACTTTGTCAGAGAGAAAAAAACATGGATCTAAAATGTAGTTAGATCGTAATTTCTTTGTAAAAATGCATCGCAAGAAGGATTTATTTGCTAAATATTCAATAAGAAAACTTTGTAAGCATTATCCACTAAGTAGAATAGGAAATACGAGAATCAAGCATGACACGTAGAAATACACTCCGTCGCCAGCTGTGAGAGCATGCATTCAGTGTCACCATATGGCGATGCCCAGCCATTAAAGGTTAAACACTTAATATCTGGTGTAACGTTTGTTGTGTTCAGCCACAAGATTGAACACAGATTTCCATGTCAACTGGTTCAGATATTTCGATTTGATCAATTTCATCAATGAAAAAGCGTGTTCACATATATATGTGCTTCCAAACAGACTTGTGCAAATAGCTGCCATCGGTCGTAGATTTGAATAGGATTCTTTAGGAAGGCATTTATAAAAATTTAGCAGAATTTCCTTCTTAAATTTTGGCCTCAGTTCATCATTACTATGAAGATTGAAGAGTTCGAGCTGTAAACTGGAATCAGCATCTTCATATGAGGCTTCAAAAGGTTTGGCAAATGTTTTAACGTTTTGTCCCGCTCAAAGTCTGTAAATCTCTCACTGAATGACTGCTGGATACATTCTATATGAGTGGCATATATGAAACTATTCACATTGTATTTTTTAAATATTTGTTGGCAGTTATGAAAGTGACAGGTATTGTTCTTCAACAGTTGCTCTCGAAATAACGATAATTTAATTTGGAACGCCGATACATTGATAGCAAGTTCAAATATCAGGTGGTTTTTACCTTGCAATCTCAAATTCAATTCGTTTACATGTGCAGTAATATCAGACAAAAATGCCAAGTCACATACCCATGTTGGATGTTCAAGATGATTTACTGCTTGTCCTTTTTCTGTCAGAAACATTTTTATCTCTTCGAAGATCGAAATAAAATGTTGCAAAACCTTGCCTCTGCTAAGCCAATGGACTTGAGAATAGTACAGAACATCGCCATATTCACCTTCAATTTCCTCAAGAAAAGCTTTGAATTGTGTGGTTTAGCACACGTGATCTGATGAAGTTGACTGCATTTAAAACATCTCTCATAACTTTACTATATCCTAGATCCTTCCCAATTAGGTTTTTCTGATGAATTATGCAGTGACATTTTATCAACTCATTTTTAGGTCCAACTTTTGACCATGTTTGGACAGAAGAGATACCATTCCATTTTGAGCAGCTGTCATAGAAGGCGCACCATCGGTAACTATCCCCATTATGCTTGTGAAGACTTTTAAGCAATCCCTCAAGCAAATCACATCCTTTGGCCTGATCTTTCAATGGATAGAGCTCTATGAGTTCTTCATACACTTCTAAATCTGGTGTTATACAACATGCAAATATACACATTTGTGAGGTTGATGTGACATCTGTCGATTCATCTACTGCCAGTGTAAAGTAAATGCGCTTATTGAAGAGTTCCAAAAATTTGGTTTCAACATTACAGGAAATATCTTTCAGCTGCCATTGCACGGTCATCCGATTTAAACTTATGGCTTCAAACTTCTTAAAACAATTTGTACAAAATTTGTTTGCCTTTCTCAGGAAGAACTAATCTGCAGCGTAAATTTAAGAAAGTGTACTGAATAGGTCAAAGAGTGCATCTTGGAGTGGAAGACCATGACTTCCGAATGAAGATGCGATCGCCAGTACAGATACAAGGTGGGTGGAAAGCAATTGAATATATTTATACCTGGGTCATTCCACGTCAGATGGGACAGGTGTTGACCCTCACCCTCGCGGATTTAGACGAAAATTGGAGGATGAGTTTGTCTGGGGCTCAAACCAACTCATACCAAACCATTTCGTAACAAAGTGATTTTTGCTCGATTTAGGAGGGGGGTTCAATTTGGCGTGGTTCAAATCATCTTTATTTTATTTTTGCAATATCTCCGGACCTATTAGCGATAGAGGCATGCAGTTTTGCTCATTATCAAGAGAATGCATTGTAGATTACTAATCGTATTTCATTTGTTTAATTTAAGAATATTTTGTTTAAATATTTACATTGTTTAATTTTAAAATTTAAATAATTAAAATACCGCACTTTTTATTTTAGCCGTTTTCAGTTATTTTGTACCTCTAAATATGCTCTTTGAAATCACAAAATTTGGTAACAGTTTTTTTTCATTTAAGGGAGATAGTGGGTTTCGAAATTTGACAAGTGCCAACCGTGGGCACTGAACCGGCGAAGTAAGGCACTCTTAGCTGCTCTTATTATTTCCTTGAACCTCCGACAAGGCTCCACAAAGTACAACCAGGCAATGGGGCATGTCACCGAAACCTTCCCCTCCCCTCCTCCTCTTATTCCTTTAAAGACCCCCCTCATCTTCCCTCCCGCTCACGTGCTTCTGTGACGCGCCCCGTGTAGTTGCTCTCACGGCCGATAGCGAGAAAGGACAATTCATTAAAAAGGAACATTAATCTGATTGAGATATTTATTTAGGTCATTCAGTAATTGTTTTCTCACACGTTTATTCACAAACAAGGGCTCCAGTTAATCTGTTTTACTGCCCAGTATTGTTGGAAATATTTTGGAACTGATGGAACGCTCTATTCTACTGCCTTGGCATCTCTATTGCCTCTGCGTGTCTCTCCTTGCTGCAGACCTGTAATTGAAATAGAAGTATATAAACCTATTTGACTCTTAGTAGACCTGAAAATTTTGGAAATGTATGCATTGACTGTAATTTTTTACCTAGTAAGGACTCAGTGTTGAGTGTCGGTGTTCGCTGAATCTGAAGTTTCTTCTTCCGGATTCACCTCTGGGTCCCACACTTGGATTTTGACTCCGTTAGGTATCTCCGATAGGTGCTTCATGCATATCACTCCACGCGATACAGGTACAGTGGCGTGGCGCTGCCGAATTCCTTTAATCTCAGTTGCCTCGCGAAATCTCGCAGCTAAGCGCTTACTCTCTGCGTGGACATCTTGCTCTGAGACGAAAGAGAAATTCATTCCTGAGAGATTCTGGACCGCCCAATAGTATAGATTCCTTGGTGTCCTCAGCTGTTTCTCAGGAGGTAGTTGGAGGTTCACTCGAGCGGCATTCCTCTTCAGGGTGCCTCCTAACCCATCACTTGGACCCTTTCCATGTGACGTGGCATAGAAATGCCATTCAGCTGGTACTCCGAAATCTTCCTCGTGCTTCACCACATTTACTACATTAGAACGATTCTTGTATTGGGAGGAAGCACCATCTGAGAAATAAATTATTTTTTTCAGGTTTGTGATTTTGGTGTTCCTTTTCAAGAAATCAATTAGTTACCGTTGAAAAGCATGCACGGCAGTAGTGTTATGCGAAAGTGAGTCTGATATCACCACAAAACTCAAGAGGGTAAATTTTATTGTCACTTGAACGGTAGTAGCAAGTGAAGGGATGCACTGTGGCCTGGGTATTATCCCAGTGCAATCCCTGTACACTGTCCTGCACAACAAAATGGTAGTTCTCAGAAAAATCAGAAATAGCTAATACCTCCCCATGCTGCAAATTCTCTCTTATATTTTTGTAGTATTCAGATTGCCTTTTGGCCACATAATCATGCTTAACCACGTCCAGCACATTTTCTACTGACTTCACAAGAAATTCGTCAATTGGCTGGGTAACGTCATCCAAGGAGCACCGGTCAACCTGTCTCCATTGGCAGTATGTGATCTCTTCAATACAGTTCTCTGCAAAAATATTCATAAGAGTATCCGTCAGGTTCTCGCTCCCAGGACATTTCTCGCATGAGCCGAGGTAACAATCACGATTCGCACATTCGCAAAGCGTCATGGACAGAAGGTCCCGATATGTCTCGAAGGGAATCTCACCTGAGCTCACTTTCAAATCATTGAAGCGTGCTGCAGAAAACATGAGCTTAAAGTTCTGGTGAATTTGACAAACACAAACAGAATGGGTACCGGACGCTTCTGCTAAGATGCACTCTGCTGGTCGCAGCTCACAGAACTTGGAAAACCCAACTTTCACATCTGGGTTTTTCTCTTTAAAAGCTTGATAAATTTCTTTCAGAGTGCCAAGAATGAGTCTCCTCTGTTTCTGCGTTCGACCTCCTCCTTCTACGACGCTCTTATATTGTTTCACACCTGGCAACTCGCGCCTTACGTCAGCTTCTCTATAGAATGTGGTCACTAGGTCCCTTGTGGAGTCAGGTATCGATTTACCTTTCAAAGGATTAGGTGAACACAGAATACCCTTTTCCTTGACACACTCCTTCATCTTGACCACCATATACTTCATTGCCCCGAAGTACGACATTATCCTATTTCTGCTCCAATTTTTTGGTGAAACAGACAGGGTCATTGTCTTCTCGCTCATTGAAGTGGCTGCAAGAAACTTCTCTTTCAGTTGTTTCAGGACAACCCGTCCAGCTTCTTCATAATCAATATTTTCATCACTCAATTCTGAACCATCTTCCTTAACACGTTTCCCCATAGCCTCCTGCAGTGAATGTCTGTATGCTGACTCAGTCTTCTTTAACTTACTTGCACCATACCTGGATCTTCCTAGTTTCCTGGCAACGATAGGTGACTCTCCGAGAGCTGTAAGGCTTTGATTCAACTTCTCGAGGACATCAGACTTTCTTAGTGAGCATATAGGTACACTGCTCTCTCCATGCTCGCTGTCAGAAGACGATGTGCTCCTGGATGCATTAACACAGTAACTGCTATACTCTGATGGTGTTCCTTCTTCTCGTGAAGTGCTCGGAAGTGTGACCTCCATGTGCATCGACTGTGCAGATGTCGTTGGCTAACATACCAGCAATGATTCTACCGCTTCCGAAGACCGTTCACTTGATGAGAGACCGCTTCCAGAGTGACTGAGTGCTTGCCCAATAAGCGTTGAACTTAAGCGCTTGATGAGCCTTATCTTGCAGGACGGACAAATTTTCATCCCTTCTATCACACCGGAAAATCTTAAACGGCATTTACTGTCTAGCTCCCTACTGACAGTGGACAGAGCATTAACTTTCCTACCGTGAGAGCAACTACACGGGGCGCGTCACAGAAGCACGTGAGCGGGAGGGAAGATGAGGGGGGTCTTTAAAGGAATAAGAGGAGGAGGGGAGGGGAAGGTTTCGGTGACATGCCCCATTGCCTGGTTGTACTTTGTGGAGCCTTGTCGGAGGTTCAAGGAAATAATAAGAGCAGCTAAGAGTGCCTTACTTCGCCGGTTCAGTGCCCACGGTTGGCACTTGTCAAATTTCGAAACCCACTATCTCCCTTAAATGAAAAAAAACTGTTACCAAATTTTGTGATTTCAAAGAGCATATTTAGAGGTACAAAATAACTGAAAACGGCTAAAATAAAAAGTGCGGTATTTTAATTATTTAAATTTTAAAATTAAACAATGTAAATATTTAAACAAAATATTCTTAAATTAAACAAATGAAATACGATTAGTAATCTACAATGCATTCTCTTGATAATGAGCAAAACTGCATGCCTCTATCGCTAATAGGTCCGGAGATATTGCAAAAATAAAATAAAGATGATTTGAACCACGCCAAATTGAACCCCCCTCCTAAATCGAGCAAAAATCACTTTGTTACGAAATGGTTTGGTATGAGTTGGTTTGAGCCCCAGACAAACTCATCCTCCAATTTTCGTCTAAATCCGCGAGGGTGAGGGTCAACACCTGTCCCATCTGACGTGGAATGACCCACCTGTATATCTCACAAGCGAAACCTACAACACATTTGTATCTTTATTTCTCTCAAATAAAACCTACATGGAGACTCACTCAACACTTACATAATTTATCAATTCAAAGGGAAAATGGGAGAACCGCCAACAATCTGTTGAGCACCTTTTGATTTTTTGCATCCCGATGCCTTGCTCACCTCGCTTACCACCTAGAGCTGGCCCTGATTATAAAGCTTGGTTGACCCGACAGTCAGGGAGTATGTTATTTCTGCAGTGCAATGTGTATGAATCATGCTGGCTTGAGGCCCACTTCGGGGTTTAAATAAAAAAAATCCAATTTAAAAAAGTCTCAAATGAAAATTTCCTGAGACTCGAGACAAGAAATCCCCCACCCTATTCCCTAGAGCGTAATGTAATTTATGGATGATCCCATACAAATTGGGTTAGTTCCCCCAAACTATAAAAGAAACCTGTTAATTTTTTTTAAATTTTAGACGTTTACGTAAGCGGCCGTGGGTTGTGCACCACTGGTCTAGAAAGTGAAGCAAATGTTTTGGCTATTGATGATTAGAAAATGTTAGTATATGGGACAAAAATTATTATTCATTTGTCACCTATAGTGATTATAAACTAAAATAAAGAATGCTCACATTACTTGTCATACAGACTAATGACGACCTGGGAACAAATTTTAAGAATGGCTCCGACCAGAAAGGGTTAATGATGAATAAACAATTAAGTTCCTTACATTCTGAAATGTACCAACTATTTACTCACCTCTGGTGGTGATCATATTTCAACCTATAGTGGCTATATACAGCTCCAACGTCCAGCAGTATGTCACAGGTCTCGAGCACCTTGGGGTCCCGGGTCCTGAATATAAAAAATAATGTAGTAGAAGATAGTTTATTCAAAATGGTTGCAGTCTGACCTAGAGGTCTGCACGGGCAGAAATCTTCGGCCCAAGCCCGGCCCGGCCCATTCATAATTGAGTCCAAGCCAAGCCCGGCCCGAAATTTCACCCCATTTTTGCACCCAGGCCCGGCCCGAGGCCCGAATTATTTTAAACTGGTCCAAATTCAGCCCGACCGTGGACATTTTGTACATTCTTCAGTAAACATACGTATACCCTTTATAAAGTATCTTTTTATGTTTAGATATTTTCCAAGTATTTCAAAGGTAAATGCACCTTTTTCTTAAATCCCTTGATTAAATCCATTTTGGAATTTTTGGGATTTATAGAAAGTTTTAATAACACAAAATATATTTCAAACCACAAATGTACGAAGAATACAAATTAGGTCAATTTCTACCAGTACGGAAAACCAATATCATCTGCTACCCAGAGCGAACTGACGACCAATGGCAGATACAAAGGGGAGGGTAGGGAATGAAGCTTCAGATGTAAGACTCCCAAAGATCCTGCTATCTCCTAAGGCAAACAGAACCCTCTTGATAGTGATATAAGTAGTTGTTTAAGAGATGGTCGGTTGGTAGGAATTCGTGGGTGATCTAGTGGCAGCCTGAGATATGTGTCGCTTGTAAAGGAGATAATGGAGAACTCTCCTTAAAGAAATAGTGAAAACGAAACAATGCACAGTGGCGCAAACATGAAAGGGGTCCACTGGGTCCTCAACTGGCCCAAAGCAGCCCAAACGGGAATGGCGTCAGATAAATCGTCTAGGCCCAAGCCCATTACTTTTCAGTCTTACCCGGCCCAGGTCTGGCCCACAGCCCATGGGTCGGGCCCGGCCCATGCAGACCTCTAGTCTGACCATTCCAGATAACTGATATTTCCAGATATTGGATGCCTTATTATGACATAATACAAAGTACATTATATTACAATATAATAAGTACAATGAACATAATAAAAATATTTTTAATGATTAGAAAAATAATCTGATATTTTTTTGTCGTATGTGACAACTTGGATGTTTTTCGAGGTCCTCTTCGATGCAGTGAATAATACTAAATGTCTTTTTATTAGTCTCCTTTGATTCATAAAACTGTGATATCACTTTGTTTGCATAGCTTCATTAACCGCTAGAACTGGTTTGTCTCGATCCTCTATCATTTCTTCATCTTCTTCTTTGCTATACTTTCCAGGCTGCCCTTCCATGAACTCCCTCACAATGTCTAGGTTCGTTTAAGCTTCTGTTATTATAACATAATGGTCAGTTTCTGCATATGAATTGATAACTTCATAACTTTTAAAACTTTCTACGTTCAACTTGGCTAACCATTCTGTTAGTGTTGTTTCATTAAAACTGACATCTACTGACTTGGTTTTAGAAAATGGCTTGTACGAACCACACTGAGTAAAGAGTTTCCGCTGTGGATCCCTCCCCACCTGGGCGGTCAAGAGGCTGCCTTTGGTCCTTCGATGTATTGGTGATCAGCAAAAATTAATAATAAAACCTGAATCATGTTGCAGCGATTTTCCCCGCACCTCCGCACTTAACGAAGCACTTGTCGAATAAACACGACGAAAAACGCAGAAAATCGCCGAATATCGCCGCCTTTCGTTATCGGTGTCTTTCGTGATCGGTGAAGAGAAAACCGACAAAGTCTCCACAACAATGGCGTGTCTCCACAGCAACGCGCTTTATATAGGGCGAATATTACCCCTATTTCCCATTCCCTCCTTTTCTCATGGTTATATAACGTAATCAGGAAATTAACCAATACGAAGTCGAGGAGTCGCCCATTTAAGCTACCCGCCGAACCTCCCCTGAACGGCGACATCACACGACCGTGGCCGTCGAGAGAACGAGGGCAGAGGCATCCTGAGACACCGGGAGCCGAGGGTCGCGGCCGGTGAGAGAGGGTTAGAGATTGCGAGTGACGGAGTGAAAAAGCGAGAAGAGCTTCCTTGCAAGGGCCGTGTGCTAAAGTTTCCTGTCGGACAGACTGTAACTATAAGTTGACATTTTCTGAAGTGTTTAAGCTGCGAGACTTATGTCTCAAGAGCATTTGTTTTGTTGTTGCTTTATTTCTTGTACAATATAGCATTTAGTTAGAGGAGTATGTGGCTATGTTTTTTTTTGGTCGCCACAATGTAATGACATTTATATGATACTAGCAGAATTTCCCATTGAATTTCAATGGATTTAGTGAAGCTACTACAGCGCAACATACAAACTCTTTAAAATATATAGTAGATACTTTTTAACTTACAATTAGCTTTTCTTAACAATTAATCATATTTGCTTGTACAATCCGTTTCCAAACATATTGCATCCAAATATAATGAAAATTGTATTTCCTATCATATCACTTTCGCCAAATCCAGCTTCATTTCTTGTGTAATTATGCCTCGCTGAAATATTTACTTTTATGTCTTTTAAGCAAGAAACCCGTGAAAAAGCAACGTACAGTTGTCCATGATTGAACACTGACTGGTAAATGTACACCAGATACGTGAGCCTATTTACGTTAATAAACATTATAATGTAGAATATAATTATTTTACTTACAAAAAAATGTAAGATTCCAGTATCCAATAGACGAAAGAAGGTTCAATTACTTTCATCAATAAATGCTTCCTGAATAATAATCAGTATCTACTTACGTTGCTATCCATAAACATCGATCGTTTCATTGCTTCAACAAAAGCATGAATTAAATAATGCTAAACTTTCGTCTATTTATAAGCTTCATTGAAGCTAACTGAATCGGAGGTAACAATCTCGGCCACCTTGGCAAAACCTGGAAAGAGTACGAAAAATCTACAAAATTTCGAAACAAATTGCATATTTCTGAAAACTTCAACCGTGTAACATGTAAACTTCGCACGAATAAGATAGTATAGAGTTTTATTCATCGAATAAAGAAAAAACAAAATCAAACGGTCCATATTTACGTATTTTGATGCTTGAAGGAAGAATACCTTGCAAGTCAAGAAATCAATTTGTAGGTGTTATCTTATGGAAAAATGTTAATTCCCTATATTGGCAGCACTGATTAATCCCGGTTGACCAAACCTTGACCATTCACTAAGTTAGGATGTAAGGAAGAATCGTACCAAATTTGGTTATTCTAGATTTTATCGTTTTGGAAGAGTTCCATGAACAAAAACACAAACCAACAAACACACCCTTCAAAATATATTATAGGAGATTAGTTCTCTTCTCACCCACACAGGCCATTACAAGCGAGTTCTACTGTATGACACCGTCCATTTTTTATCGACATTTTAGGAAAAAAGGTTAAAGGTGTATCACTTTCTAAACAGGCCTCTGCTAGTGTTCATTTTTTGACGACATATGCAACTGCTTATAAGACCCTTCTTCTCTCTGTATATTGCTCTCAAGAAATGCTACGAAGAGTTTGGTTTAGAGTAGCAGTTCTCAACCGAATTATTGGCTTGGGAGAGATTTCAATTGATAGTGGACAGAAAAGTATAACCAATACCTCAAGCAAGAGAGGAAATCTATCGAGCTTTTCTATGATCTCACCCTGAAGTAGAGTGCAAGGGAAAAGACTATCGGGAGTTTTCAGATTAGCTTCATTTATGAAGAACTTTCAATGTGTTTTATTTGAAGTCACATTAAATTGCATTATAGCATGTTTTACATAAAGTGTCATTATGTGTCGTAAATGTCATAGTCCGAATTGGCCTTAAAGCATCAAACATCATTTCGGCGAGGCCGATCATCATGTGGAGTTGCCCCTTATGTATTTACTTTATGTCACAACATGTTCAAACAGTACCTGTTTTTGCTATAAGATGGCACTGGCTCCTGTGCAGTGATGCCATCTGCTGTGCTCCCAGAAACTATAAGTTATCAAGAAGTGCGAAATTTCCTGTTTTTTTGTGTTGGCACTGTTAAGGGGAGGCCATAACATTAATATGGAGATTCGTAAAACCCTTTTAGGAGGTGAAACTAGAACTAAAATATCAAATATGTCTCTCTGCGTTTTTACCAATGGACCTTTGTTTGAAAGATATTAACAATTAAAAATTCAGGTTTAAGCATGGATGTGTCATATACCGTCAACAATAATGTTTCAATAAGTCCGTGAAAGCAGTCATGTGACCAATGGAGTGTGATGATGCTATATGTGATACAGGAAAAAGACAGATGCGGAGGAGGGACAAGCCTGATGGTGTAACCTTTTTTGATGGAACAAGCAGTGTAACCAAGTGTTTTAGCTAAGTAGATTTTAAAGTTAATATACAGCAATATTTTTATAAACCAGTAGTGCTTAATTTGTAGCCAAATACGAAAGGGAACACTAAACCGAACCACTCAGAACAAAACTAAATACATAATGAGATCTATAGTCTTTAATACATATAAAATAACTTGGAAAGTGTAAAATAAAAAAACATTGTACAAATCAGATGTTGTACCATAAGAGGGAGGTTGAAATGTACAGACATTCACCAGCCTTTAAATTCTTCTCTTATTCATAAGTGTCCTATGTACCAATGCAGCATTTCTGAGGATTGCAAACATTATTTTGCTCCAGGTCAACTGCACTAGCATGCTACAGCCTCTCCACCTGGTCATCATTCATTTGGCGAAGGCAAATTACCAAAAAATATTGGTGCAGAAGACATTTGCTGCTCTAGAGAGAAAGGCAGAATATAAGCAGAATGTTCTACAATCACTGACTATGATAGTGGCCTCATGGAATGCAATCAGCTTTGTGACCTTTGTTAATTGCTTTCAAAAGCAGGATTAAGCAAGAACAGAGCACTTCAAACCACAGATGAAGAAGGTGAAGAGAAATGACAAAAGACTGGAACAATAACAATGTGAAAGCAGAAGTAGCATTTGAAGACTTTTTAGACTGTGATGCTAATGTTATAACATTGGCAGTATTAACTGCTGAAGAAATTTGTAAAGTGGTAAACAGAGAAAATAAAGATGAAGGTGCAGAGAGTGAGGAAGAAGGTAAGAAAAAGCAAATTATTTCTTTACATGGAGAAGCAGTAGCTGAGTTTAAGACAACAAGAAGATATTTGTTCTCCTTCAACCTCAATTACATCAGCATGCAGCAACTCTCCCAGCTTGAAAAACAGCTAGTCTTTATTTGGTGGAGGTGGTTCAGGAAAACTCAACTTTTGACAAGGTTCCCCCAGGAGAGACAGGGAAAACTAAGTGCTCTTTGTTTGCTTGAACCTCCAAGTAGTCATTATGGTGCTATGTCTACAGCATACCCTGCTAATCACCAGTGATGGTATGTGGCTGTAAATGAATATCACCAGGCACTCTACGAACAATTCCAAGTTTCTTACAAGCTTGTAATACTATACGACTTGAAAAAATTTCTGTAAGCACAAAATCAAGATATGGGTTTTAAAAAGCAACAAATACTTATCAATGTTTAATCCCACCTTATAATCTCTGCATCCCGGTACTCAGGAAGCTGCTTTAGCATGAAACATCCAAGAACCTCATCTGCATGAAAGGCACCATTGTGCGTGCCAATTTTTACGGCTGAAACAAAGAAAATTGTAAAAATAGACAATGCCACATAAAGTGAAATCTTGAATAATGATCACATTTTTTTCACCAGAAGTTAGTCTAATTTCAGCAGTTTCAGTTTTACAAATAAACAGTTCAGGCATAGTTGGTCTTTTTATAGAAATTATATTTATAAAAGTCATTCCAGTAAATTTCATGTGAATGTTTGTAAGCCAAACTAAATTACTTGGAAAACAAGAACTTGAGTAAAATAGTTTCCTTGCATATGTTTTGCGGGTTCAGTTAGTGAGTTAAATAACATAGTTAACTAAAAAGTACCGACAGATCCACCAAATAAATAAAAATATCAAATATTATGAAGAAATCAATATGGGATGGACTGTAAAGTAACTATTTTCTTGGATGAGCTAAAAACCTGAGTTTGATATTGCACATATCCTGTATTTGAAGATACAGTTTGAAATAACATTTTGCTTATATATTCCTTTAATAAAATATGTCCAAATTGCTGCATACTTTCACAATTCTCAGAATATAACACCCTTTATCTAAACACTTTCATTTACATCTGGATTCTAATAACCCATAATTATGTTAGCTGTTTGTTAACTCTGTTCATTGTGTCATTTTGTTGATCAGAAAAAGCAACCCTGTGTTTATGCATATCTCTGGCATATATGCATCCAATATAATTGATTTTTCTAGCTCTACAATTGGTACACTGCTTCCTTATCATAATATTTTACCCTCTCTTCTGAATTACAAACTCACATTCAGATATAAATATATAAATCTAATAACCTTGCTCGACTAAGGGGTAAGATGATAAAAGGACGACCGCAAATGTAATTGGAGTTTCAAAATAAACGACGAAAGATATCGGTATCACCTATGATTTCAATAAGTACTACATTAAAGAATAAAATAACGAAGAACGATAGTTCCTCATTCTTTATATATATATATATATATATATATATATATATATATATATATATATATATATATATATATATATATATATATATTTCAGCTAAGTTATATATATATATATATAAAGTTGTCTCTCTCTTGTGCTGACGAAGGGATCATCCCGAAAGCTCCAATAACTTCTGCAAATGTGTCTCTCCAACACCCCAGCGGCTCTCCTTCCGGTATGTGCTCACTGGGTTTCCTTCAACACCTAGTTGTCCTAAATATCCTCATTTACCTTTCCTCTTCCGTAGTATTTATACCATTTTATATATATATATATATAATTTTCATTGAATTATTCTTAAACACAATCCTATTATTACATCTTTTCAATATGTGACCTCGTAAATGATACAACAAATTAAGTTTGTAACGATAGGGATTTTATATGCCAAATTTCATCAAGTTATTCTGCAGACTAGCACGTTCTATTTAAATTGTAAAATTGTCTTGTCGAAACAAACGGAAATAAAAATGAAGAATATATATCTGGGAATTATTATAACAATTTTGGTGGAAAATATTACTTCTTCGAATTGCCAGGTTTATTTCAAAACAACCGCTGTATCTATGATTCTTCCCTTGTTCAATGATTAAAATCTAAGTTTCTCCCACATATTCCAAATATCCCGCATATGCATACGCCATTCATGTGAAGTTTTACAGAACGATTAAAATCGAAAATTCGTTCCCAATATCAGGCTGCTGGCGATCCATCCAAATAATATATAAACTTAGATGACACTTCCTTTTAGATAATACCAATTTTCCAGCATAAAAGTCCTCTTAATCACTCCTTTCGATATATTCATCACCAAAAGAAATTAATTTATAATACCACGTATCAACCATACATGTCGCATCCAAAACACGACTTCAACGAACACATACCGGTTATTTTTCAGTCTTAAATTCAAAATAATGGATTTAGAAAGCCAAGAAAGGTTAGGAAAATGTACATACCTGCCATAATTTCAAATCTTCTACCTAATTAAATATTACACCTAGCTTAACAATTACTCTACCACCTATAGGAATACAATTCATAATAAACTTCACAGATAGCGCACTTTTCAAATTTAAATGTTTCATTTTAAAGTTATTAATGTTAACTAAATAATTCATGACACAAATGAATTAGTCAAAACTTTAACTTTAAAAGTTACCTTTTATTTTTTCTCATAATTTATTAATAAAAAATTTTCTATAAAACACCGATGCAAAAAAGTAATACCAACATGATAGTTATTCACTGGCGTAGCTAATACGGAAACGTGTGGTAAGAATTGTTTAAAATAACTGTAAATGAGCGTGGATTGTTGCTTAACAGAAATGTGGAAATTATTTCATTAATAACTATGTAAAAAAGAGTAAATTATTTTATGAAAGAAGTTCAGGAATAGTTTAATTCGAAAATTGCACCCAATTCTGGTATGTATTTGGTTGGGATCACACCTATAGGATCACAACCTTATAGGGTTGCCATACGTATTTTCGACGTGAAAATGAGGACACCTTCCCCTCTAAGTAATCATGCCGCAACCCACTTAACATCCTGGCTAAAATTTCCTTGTAAATGCTGCAACCTGCGTTACATTCAATCTTAATTTTAATCTCAAGCAGACATTGTTTACATTTGATAGATTCGTATTTTAATTGAAGCTCAGTGAAAGAAAATAATGTATGAATTTAATTTCACAAGCCACAGTTTACCAGTCTCCGATTTGATTTAGGCAAATGGCACAATATCTTGAAGTGAGAAACAGAGTCTATTAAGTACTTGGTCACCTATCAATCTGAAAAAGTGCAGCAACGTAACCAGCCTCCCAACTCTGGTGGGGCCAGCCCAAAAGCTAAAGATATTTGGGGGGGCACACCAAAATTTGAAGTTAATACATACAAAAGTGTAGATTTGTATTTTTGTGCCAATGCTCAATTAGCGTCAATTAAGCCTTTAATAGACCAAAGGATAGTGTTATTCGCTTCGCACTTTTGTTTAAGCAACAAAATTATCAATCTTTATACACAGCGACGTAAATATATACTGATAATTATTCAGGAAACTGCATGTGGAAGCGTTTATAATGGTTAATCAAACAATTGTCATCGGCCATTGTTGAAGTATTCTCTTTATTTGTGCTATTTACACATGCCACACAATTGGTCGATGGCATTCAGTGAATGGTAAGGGGGGCCGAGGACTTTTAAGAGGGGCCCCTCCTTAGTTACGTCCGGTGGTGTAGCTAGAGTCTTTGGCACCCAGGGGCTAGGGATCTTCTTGGCGCCCCTAAGGGGGAGGGGGGGTTACATCCCCAGTCCGGGCCATATAACCTTTTTACTTGCCACCAAGTGCCAGGGAGGAGGGGTTTACAGGATCTTCTGTACTCAATTTAGCATGTTGGCATCTTTAGACAATTCCGTTTTGCTACCCCATTAGGGTGACTGGAAAACTCAAGCATGCAACAAACATTTTTGAATGGGAAATTGGTTCGAGTAAGGCTAGATGGCAGGAGATACTTCAACTCAATTGCAAACCCCCCTGGCCCATAGGCAAAACATCGTTTACAAGTGAGATCTAGTATAAGGAAATATATAGGCAAAACGAAAGTGTAACCCAAAGAATGAGCGATAACCACAAAGACCAGGTGAGACATGAAGAGGTGGCAACCCAAAGCAGGACTTCACCCATATTTTGGATAGACAGAGAGAGGATTTTGTAAATATTTTTCTCTGACCTGCTTACGATTGCCATTTCTTAAGTCTCAGGGACCATTTAAACATAAACAAGCTATGGTATCACTATATCCTAAAGATAAATATGAGGGTGATTCATTGCATCATGGACCAGTTTCCAGAAGCATTTTTGATGACTATCACCTCTCTTAAGTCTTATTATGTTACTCCGTGACCTCCTAGCGGATCTGCTTTAACTGATAAAAATCGGTCCATGAGTTTGCACCCTTTAAGACCTGTGCCCGGGGAAAACTGCCCACCTCTGCTCCCCAGTCGCTATGCCACTGGTTACATCCCTGCATAGATGAATCCCTTCAGCAAAATGCTTTTAACTCTATGCAACAGGGGTGTAACTACTATGCTGCCAGGTCTGCCACCGTGCTGGCCACAGCATTTTCTTCAAGTCATTAAAATTCTTATTTTTTCATCCACTGTAAACAGAATGAACGAGTATTCATGAGCCTTGGCTTCCTCATTCTCCCAAGTTACTGTCTGTTGTCAGGCTCCAAAATTACGACCATGATTATGTTTAATACATAACAAAACAACTAAATCAAAAAATAAAAGGAAAAATAGCTGATTCAATAAAAATAACAGTTAAAAAACATGACCAGAGGGGCAATATACTCAGTGCAGTGAAAACGACTTTATATGGTTTCAACTTGTTTTATTTTCACACTGAACTAGTTATACACCAAACAGTTAATCATTTGGCTAGGTATTGATACAAAGGAGGAATAATATGTATGAATGTTTGGGTCCTAAGTCATTATGTAACTAAGAAATCTGTGTCACAGCGTGCTTGCTGGAGGGTTAAGATAGAACATTTGCCGTGGCATTGGTGTGGCTCGACCCAACATCTTTGTCTCTGTTCATCCCTTGCGCTTTAGTACATAATTTCACCTGACCACAGAGCGAATGTTACCAACCAATTCGTTCTTTTGTAGTAGCATACAGTAAAAGCAAAGGCATCTTCTTGTGAGCAGGTAATTCACAAAATTTGTCGAATAAAAATGATATTATTATTAATTCGTATTCTTGATATTGACAGGTCAGAACTAGAAATAGACATCATCACTTCCATTCCTGGTTTGTCGATTTTGTGACTAACATCACGCTGGGGGTCTTGGCTAAAGTTGGGCTTAGGAAAATCATTTATTATATGGCTCAGAAAAGGATATAATAGAAGAGAATAATAATATATAAGGATAGAATAGAATAGAATAACAATATATTGTAAATTCATTCATTCATGACATTTTTTGTACAGTGTAAATAAAACGCAAATTAAAAAGTACATTTTTTCATTTTTATCAACATTTTCAAAGCAAATGTAGATGTAGACTTTCTGTATGATTTTTTTAAAAGGGGCCCATTCTAAATTTTTGTGGGGGGGGCAGGCAGGTCCGCGCCGGACTATGGGTGCAAGGGGTGCATCGCACCTGGGCAGCAACATATTAGGGGCGGCAATTCACTGGCAGAAGCAAGAATATATCTTAATTTTGTGTTTTTACAAACATACAAACATCCTTTACATTCCGCTGCGTTTGTAAACTCATGTGATAGACCGCCTTCTATAATAAAGTACTTTTATGTAATATATTGAGATGATTCATATACGAGAAAGTTTGTGCAAGGTGTTTTGCACAATTCATTTCTTAAATTAAATACAACTTTTAATCTAAAAATCGAAAAAAATCTGGGCCAGGGTACTTTTATAAGTTCGTAAGGGGCGGCATAAGCTGCTTGCACCCAGGTGGCAAATATGCCCCGCGTGGGCTTGGGGCCAGGATTTATAGTTACGCCACTGCTATGCAACTTTTCTTTTCTAAACTTTAAAAATTAAACATTTAAATGTAATGAATATATCAATGGTAGAATTACTGCAAAGTTTACAATTGGAATGGCAAAAACATAAAATTGCCAAGAAATATGTGAAGCATCAAGCTTTCAGAAATGAATTAGTAGCAGAAAATAGTTGAATCATAAGATTAAGCAGTTTAAAGCACATAATTCCCTCAAACATTTTAATTCAATGAATTTAATTATAAATAAGCCCTAAAAATGACAAAATATGTAGTAGTATATGTGAACATTACAGATAGAACTGCTAATTTTTTGCATAAGAATATAAATTTAAAATAGAGAATATAACAATTTTTTGCTATTTAGATGTATAATTACAAATAATTTACTGCAAAAAGTAACAGAGTGTTGCTGATGGCACAAAAATTATAACCTTTTCCTTTAAAGTCACCTAAAGAAACCTTACCAAAAACTACTTAATCTTATGAGGGAAGAGGAATATTACAGAAGAAATAATTTATATCTTTGATATAATTTCAATTTATTTTATTTACCTAACTAGTTACATTATTTATGGGTCCATGCATACTCTCCTATTGATTATTTTTTTCTTAACAAGTCTGGTTTGGTAGAAAGATATGAATGGAATTGTTACAATACATATTCTGGAAGATAAAATGCTCCAACAAGATTCCTTTTATTGATTCTACTTTTAAACGCTTCCTTTCCTTAGACCATTGCATTTCCATTAAAGAAGTCTCTTTACTAAAGCTTGTGTGATGGAATTGAGTAGAAAAATTAGACTATAAGCAATAGTTCTGAAAATAAGTCCTGATTTGAGCATTTTTGGAAATACTTACCCATCTCTTATGGGAAGGTACAGATTTATCATTGCCATCACTACTTTCTGCTACAAATTTATTTAGATTACACAGCTGGTCAAAGCATTTTGAATTATCCAAAGTTACTCCTTTCTTGAGAAGGTACATAATCTTATATTGTACACTTTCCCATTAAATGGGCTAACTGAGAACCATCCATTTAAAGCAGGAAAATTACTCTGATTCGGAATGTTGAAACCCAGGTCATGAATTGCTCAAAAAATAGTGGAAATTCCTAAATAATGCAATATCAAGTGAAACTATGGAATACATCTTGATTAGTACAACAGCAAAGCCAGAAAATGAGAGGCGAAATTGAGCAATTTAATATATCTGCTTGACAAACAACAGGATCAGGGGGGCGCGATCGGGACGATCGCCCCCCCTAAAGCCGAAGCAGAGTCGAAAAAAAATATATTCACATTTACGAATCGACCCAGTGCGTCATGTATAAGCTCGTGTACATCCAAAGCAGCAATGTGTTAAAAAACTTTAAACGTTAAGTAATGAAATTACGAAATGCTTTTAATTTCTTATATACATAGTATATAGAGAGTGTAAATGCTGATGTGACTTGTAGCCAGGGCCGTCCCAAGGTAAGGCAAATCGGGGCAGTCGCCCCGGGCCCCGCAGCAAAAGGGACCCCGTGCTAATCGGCAAAATGAAGACTGCTGCTAAGCGTGGACGACACTCATCGTGATTCAATCCCGCTCACTCCACTAAAAGTATCCGATGTCCACCCTTCCAAAGCTTCTACTAAACAACTTTTGCTTACAGTGCAGACGTAAACAGACTTCCTTTATTTACCCAGTCTATGACGACTTTATCAGTTCTTGCAGAAAGGCAGGGGACTAGGACATGTTTGTGTATAGTATTTTGCTTGGGTTTTCTCTTGGACTTCTTACCTTCCGAGTTCAGTCTTCAGCCGTTAGTCGGTCATATGACTGTGATCTGTGTGTGCGTTTTGATGCCATTCTGTGTTGGGAGGCTCGTTCCTTGTTACTCTACCAAGGCTATTTTTCAATATTCATCATTGCTTGTTACTGAACAGGTTAGTACATTTTATTTCAAATATTAATGAATGCGTTTCATTGTATTTTATAACCACAGCTCATTCATTTTTAATTTCTCATACACGAAGTATATCGAGAAAGTATTTTTATCGCGAAAACATTTGATCTAGAGATTTTTACAGAAATATACATTTTAGGTGTCACTGAATCCAAAAAAGTGGTTTTCGCAATGCCATCCGTCTGTCTGTCTGTCTGTTACTGGCTCTGGAGCCTAGACGGTAGAACAAAAATGAATGAAATCTCGTACTTAGGCATTTTATCATACTGAGCAGAGTATACATAGAAATGGCTGACATTGCTCAATAATTAAGGGAAGTTTATTCTATGCATTTTTAACAACAATTTGATTTTCTCAAAAACGGCTATAACGACTTCGATCAAATCTCATACAATTACTTGAGTGAATGTCTTCAATAATATTATATAGTTCATATTTCTCAAAAATTGAATATAAAGCTAGTTTATTCTAGACAACTTTAACAATAATTAGATTTTCTCAAAAACGATTGTAGCGATTTTGATCAAATTTTGTACTGTTACTTGAGTATACATCTGCAATAATATTACATATATCATTTTTCTCAATGAATGAAAATAAGGATAGTTTATTCTTGGTCAACTTGAACAAAAATTGGATTTTCTAAAGATAACTAAACGATGCATTAGTATATGAGAAAGTTTGTACCGATTTTTTTATTGAACTAATTCGTAATCAGGGAAAGCGAATTGGTGAGTCAAGTATACTTTTTGAATTACTTTCACGCGGCATTTTTTCTTTCATTTTTAGTAACCCATAGCTAGTAGTAGCAGGGACAGATAAATTCAGAAAATATAGCTCGGGTGCAGAGAAAAGACAAAATAAAAGGAAGAAAGAAGAAAGCGAAAAGACAATGAAAGGTTCTCTAGAGAAATTTATTTTTAAAACTCATTCGGCTACTGTTCTTTAATGGAATCTAATGATTTTGGTGGTGACTGTAGTGTGGGTTGTACAGAAGCTGTGGATGAGGACAATAGCAAAAAGATATGCTCAGGCTTTTGAAATTGACAACACCGCCGTCGCTAATGCCAATGAGGTTTTTATGACCCAGCCAACTGGCCAGATATTGTGGACAATAAGACAATAGATCTTTTGGTGGAAAGAGGGCCTGTTAAAGTATCTGGCCATGGCTATATATTTCCCATGAATAGTGTTAATTGATGCTTTTCGGAAGATTTTTATATGCAAAGCTTACCGAATGGAGAAACGTACAGAAGAGAATGGCTTGTATACTCCAAAAAATTGGTACAACATACATTGTACAAACTTTCTCATATACTAATGCATCGTTTAGTTATCTTTAGAAAATGAAAATCGTATGAGGTCTCGAGGTCGAATTTTTTCGCGAAAACAATACTTTCTCAATACTTCGTAATTATTTTTTAGTGCGCGAATTATACCTTGATAATTTTAGATTGTTAAGGGGCCCCACAAATGCTGATTGCCCCGGGCCCCGCACCCCCCTAGGGACGGCCCTGTTTGTAGCGCTTAATTTTTTCATTAAACCAAATACGTCACGTCACCATAACACCCCCTCCCTCCCCCTCGTCATGATCCATCACAAAATTCTTAACCCCCTCCCCCTAGAGCTTGATGTAATTTATGGATGGTTCCTAAAATTCTACAGCAGCTATACAATGTATAAAATATTATTCATCAGCTCATTACATGCTACTGCGGTGATCTATACTGCTACATTGTGGTGGCGTGAGATTGATAAAATAACATTTTCTAAGTGTTTACAAAATAGGTACCTTAATAAACCACTTTGTTAATTTTAACATTGCGATATTTATTTTGTACCCTAGAAACGAAGCGTGGTCAATCAACTTTGGATGTGTTTCTAAAAAAGCAAAAAACTGTAGAAGGTGATGAATTAGTTGCAACAGAACATCACAGTGAACTAAAAAAGTGGTGAAGTTGATGAAGAATGTTCGACTTCAACTTCCAGTGCATTGGTTATTTCTGCAAGTACTTATAGCTTTAATAATGTCTGACAGGAATTTATATAATCAAATGATAGCAATGAGATTGATTTGGATGGCTCGGAAATGTTTGAGGAAATTACAGCATTGTCTGATTTAATCAAATCTGATTGGACACCATTAGATGTATTGCAATTCATTCTACCAAATGAATTTGCTCCTAATGTTGCAGTTGCACTGAGAATTATGTTAACTTACCCAATAACTGTTGCGTAGTGTGAAAGAAGTTTCTCTAAATTAAAAATTATTAAAAATTACCTGAGATCAAGTATGTCTCAAGAGCGGCTGACTGTACTGGCGACTATCTCTATAGAGCACGATGATTTCAAAACAATCAAGTTTGAAGACTTACTACAAAATTTTGCATATGCAAAAGCACGAAAACAGAATTTCTTGTAAAAATGTATTAAAATTTTATATTAAGTTCTCTGTAAATATACTCAATTTTTATAAAACTATTTATTATTTTTTGTGAATTTTAAAGTAATTTCTCTGTATATTAGTACTTGTATGTATAAATAAATCTTACTCATAAAAATACACATAAAATCAAGAAGCCCGTATCCTATTAAACTAATAAATTATTCCTCATATAACTTGTATGAATCTATGGGATGCCATAATTGAAATCTGCTTGGGGTGCACGAATGTCTTGAGCCAGCCATGAATGGGTGGGTAAAGGAAAAAGCATAAATCATATATGGGGGAATTTTAAAAATATACTATTCTATGCTGTTGAAAGATTTGTTCCAACCAACACTTGAAAGGAAATCCTGATCCAGAATATTATAATGTTAAAATAAGAAGAATGAAGAGAAAGGCCAGAAAGTTATATCACAAATACTAAACTAATAAACATGTTAGGGTGGTCATCGTGTTAGATGCTTGGCCTTGAAAACAGTACACATCACTGAGTACCCTCACTCTGCACCATGGGCGTACCGAGGGGGGGGCCCACCGGGCCTGTGTCTCCCTCCCCCCCAAGGAAAATACAACTGCCCGATTTATGTTTCCAAAGAATGTGCTGGGAAAACATGCAGCTATTTTCAGTCTTATTCAATTGACTTTTATTTTCCCTCTTTTTGGTTTTCCCCAACTTGAGCGTTTCACCCCTCCACCCCTTGCATTCCCGAGGCAAGAAAACCAACCACCACCCTGCCTTCTGCAGTTCTCCTTTGACTTCTTTCAACCCCTTATCATTCAACACTTGCTCTTTCCATATATTTCATATTTATGACATCGAAAAAGAGCAGATCCCCATCAGGCTTATCTTATAAATATAGTAATATGAAATCCCTTAAAAATAAAGACAAATTGTTGAGATAGGATTAATTTTATTTCTTCTGTTTTTAAACCTTCCTAGTACGTAACTGGCGTCAGAGCCGGTTTCAGTAAAGAATGAGCCGGGAGGTCCCTCAGGCCTGTAAAATTTTTGCAACATGCACTGTATAAGAACAGGGAAATATCGCATTGTTTTGACCTGATGTTTGACATAATTTTTCTCTTTCTATTAAAAGATAAAGTAGAAGAACAATTATATCGATTACCCATAGTAAAACGTATATATGTTGGCAGATAAAAAACTATAGGGGTGGTGGAAATGGTCCATTTTCCAAGAAATGCTCTTTATTCTGAGAAGAAGGGTTTGAAGATGGGAAAGACAGAAAATGCTCCTCGTTTTCAGAAAAAGGTGGGTTAACAAATAGGAGAGTGCAGGGATGAAGTACAGAGGAAGCTTGGGTGAAGGGTATGAAAAAATTTGTTACAACATACTGTTGCACCGTGAATTGTCACATTGGGCCCTTTGAATGTTATGCGACCTTCTTTGAACTGAAAATAGTAAAAATAATAAACTTTAATACTAATTCCTTTATTTTATATAATTGTTAATAATTTTTATTGCATTGTATTTCCTAAAATTTTATTATTGGTGAATATTTTATATTTTGGTATTTCACCTAATATCAAAAATAATTTTGTGGCCCACAGTTTGAGAAACACTGTCTTAGAGGACTCAGATATTTTTCAAGCCTTTAAGGAATTCTGAACTGAAAACTTTTTTTGAAACTTGTAAATAGCGAAAGTGAAACTCGGGACTTCTCCACCACTCAGTTATCCTCCATTTTCACGTTTCTATCCATCCTCACACTTGACTCATGCTGTGCACCCGGGAGTCTATAGACTTAGGCACAAAACAAAGGGTTATCCCAACCGCTTCCAATAATTCTTGAGGTCGTTCACACACTGCATTTACTACACGAAAGGCACTCTTTTGCCTCTCATAAGATAATATCTACCATCTTCCTCCACGAGTGGAAAAGATTCCTCAATGGAGAACTGTTTGAACCCTTTGGATGTCGAGAGGGGAAAAAGAATTTTGGTAGTGACTGGTAAAGGAGTTTCTACATGTAAGTGTCGCCGGTCGTTTAGAAGTTCTGTTCCATTAGTTGTCTCACTCTGGTGTGCATCCCATGGTGTGTATCATTGGAAAAGATATTTTTCTATATTCTGCCAAAACGTTTTCCGAAATGCATGATGCTGGTGAAGAAAGGAATAACCCTACTCTGTAGACAATCACTCCACAAACTTTCATATCTTCTCATCAGAAATCCATCAGTCTCACTCACAAACAGGTAGACTTTTACTGCTTCTCTATTCATGGTTTCGCGATTCCCCATTTGTGACCAGTTTCTCATTTCGCGATATCGTGTTTCACTCTTTTGCTGTAAAAAAATCACAGAAAAAAGTTTTTCTTCCATCATGCGACTGCGAATTGTAATTACATAAATATTTCAAATATAAATGGAAATGAATATTTTACCTCCAATGCAGGCAATATATTTTTATCTATAATGAAAAACCTACATGGCTGAGTAATTTGAAAACTTTCTATATCAATGGCCGCAACAAACATGTACTGTAAAAAACATTTTATGAAAGACTTGATGGTGAACTTTAGTAAATAAAGTTTAATCTTCGGTGTGCAATATTACTCACCTAAAACGAAAATCAGACTGCTTCTAAAGATAATCCTTTAAAAACTGTTTTTTTAAATGTGTGTAATAACCCCTGCGAGGTAGGCAATCCATGTTAATATTTATATTAATGCGAATCTGAATTGATGTGTGTTGTTCTGTGCCCCCCCCAAACCAAAATCCTGGGTACGCCACTGCTCTGCACACACTGTTTCCCCCTAGACCAATATTTGTCTAGCATCCATTGAGCTCACTCTTGAAACCCCATCCCCAACTGCAGTCCTTCAGAAGCTTCACCGAGGCAAAGTCATTCATAAGATCAAACAGAAGATACTGTTCAGCGAGGAAATGACGGGCGATCACGAGGCAAGATCGCAGCCATATCCTGTATCAAACTCTCGACAACAATGAACTGCCGTTCGTCCTGCACAAGATGCAGTTATCCATACGGCTTGCGTTTGCGATGAACATCAATAAGGCAGAGCTTATCAAGAGTTGGTCTCTACATCAATCAGGATAAGCCTCTGTTCGGTCACGGTCAACTGTACGTGGTCCTAACTCGAGGTCAATTGAGACAGGGTCAAGATCTACCTGGCCGGCACAAAGCATGTTGGACAAGAGAACATGATTTCAAATATTGTGTTTAAATAAGTGCTACAATCAAGAGTCAATGAATTTATTTGATTTTTTATTCCTTTTCTCCTCTTTACACCTTCCTCTCGACCCACACAAGAGTCTGCTAATGTAAAGCAGGCGAGAAGGTATAGCCCCTAGTATCACAAAAAAATGTAAAGGTAAGAAATGCACACAGAAATACAAAGTGATTTGTAAGGAACTATTGAAAGAGAAGGAGAAGGTAAAAGGGAAATTTTTATGCAATTCTCTAAATCAGGGGTCCCCAAAGTATGGCCCATAGAGTGATTTAATCTGGCCCACCAGTCTTACCCAACCCAACCCACACACACCCCTCGAAATAATTTGCACCGGTGAAATTTCTCAATAACCACCTCCCTCGAATAATTTGTAATGGTGATGCTTCTCGAAAACCATCCCCCCCTCGAAATAATTCGTAACTGTGAAACTTCTCGATAACCACCCCCCTCCCCCCTCCTCCCCTCGAAACAATTTCCCGCACTGTCATACGTAAAGCCTAATATGGCCCTTTCAATAAAAAGTTTGGGGACCCATGCTCTAAATAGTCGAGGATGAGGTAATCAATTTCAATAACGTGAAGAAGATGAAAGGGTTGAGATGAGTTAGATAATATAGTGCTGAATTTACCATGTATCATGACGTATAGGTCGACCATGACTTTTCAGCTTGAAAGTATATGATTAGGCATATGTTCACTGTATAAGTCGACTCCCATTGTTTCACTTAAAAATATTTTTTTCAGACAATATCAAGGTCCTGTGCAATCCAAGTTTTAACAAAACAAAAATAAACATAATAATAATAATATATAAATATTGTTTAGAGTTCATGCTATTCTTCTTGAGCCTTCCATATGACAGATGTTTTAAATTCAACCAATTAGAAACTGTTATTCTTGGACAGCTTGAACCACTAAATATACATAGTTTCCTATAATTCGATTGATGTCAGCTGTTAACGATACTGTCAAAGCTAACTATACCTAGTGACACTGAATCAAGTTCATCATTTGCATCAGGTTTTGGTTGTACCACAAAGGCTGACACTTCCAACGAAAGTAACCTTAATGATATCGCACATTTCTTGAAATCAAAACAACAGCTATCCAGTCAGCAACTCCTAGAAGTTTTCCATAATTTATGGTCTCCTGAAACTAGCTATAAATTTCCTGTTAAACTAAAGGTAAAAATTTAAAGTTTCAAAAGCATTAGTTTGGAAAATGGCATTGATTATGTTATTCAGAATTATTGGGAGGTGTATTTTGTAAACACTATGTATTATTTTCTTTGTCTGAAGTTGGTAAGCACAAGACCCAAAACACAGTTAAATTTGTTTCAGAAGCTTTTAACAAATGGAACTATGCCATAGAATATTTTGAAAAGCATTGCACATTGAGTTTGGAAATATTTTCTACTTTAAAGAAAATTAAAGAAAAAATGGTGCTGCTAATAGATCAGCTTTTAGATAAAAACAAACCAGAGGAAACTAAAAAATAGAGAGATAATTCAATTATTAAAGGTCTTCAATAAAGGTTTTTTCATTTTTTAAATTTGCCTTTAAATAAAACAAAAAAGTGTTAGTAGTTTTTATTCAGTAAAGTAATCACCATTACAATGTACAACTTTTTTCCAACAATAAATAATACTGTAAATGCCGCATTGGTAGAAATCTTGGTCTTTGGAAGCAAAGTGTGCACTGCCAAGGGTCATTTTAATTGCACATAAACATTTTTTATCTATAGAAAAATCTATCAGTTTTCTTTTCTTGTTTTTATTAATAAAGACTATAGAAAATGTTTTTAAATTACTCAAGAGTGTAATCGCTGATAATTATTTCTGAGAATGCTAACGTCGAGAGTAATCATATTCATCGCTGTGTATGGAGAAAGTCATGTGCTGGCCATACCAGATTTTAAAAAATGTTATATTCGTTACTTTTCAGGAATATGATATGAGTGTGGAATAATAGCTACCATTTTATACTGAAAATCTACATGGGATGATTTTCACTCATTTCACTAAAATATCCATAACTATAAAAAAAGTCCAATATCCTATTATTAATATTCTATAATTAAAAATGTATTACTGTATTACTGATATTGTATTATTTCTGTTCTTATATTATTGAACCATTGAGGTTGTACTATTTTATTATTAATATTATATTATAGTATTATTAAGGTGGTATTAATTCATTCAATGGAAACAGCCTGGTAGACAAGGAGAGGCTTAAGCTTGAAGTCTCTTACTGCGTTACTTCCTAGCAGGAGAGTCATTCTATTCTTGGCGGCTTGTAGACAGGCATAGATTTCTCCTCTTGAGCGACGTAGGTTCGGAAAGGAATCTTCTTCCAGAATAGCCCTGTGTCATCAAAATTGAAGACTTGCCCTGAAGAGTATCCTCCTTCTTCATCTGTTCAGGGAATGCTTCAGCTGGCAAAATATCTGCACTGCCAGCGTCCCCTTGCACTCTGATGTTGTGGAGCTGATAGCATTTTTTGAAACGGTCAAATCACCCAGTGCTTTCTTTAAATACCTCTTCTATTTATGATGCACTGTCACGCTCTTTAACAGTTTTAAAAAAGGATTAGGCTTTAGCTTTTATTGCTGCCAGACTCAAAGGAACAAACCTCTGTGTATGATATTGACACCAGATAAACAAGAGCTTTTCCATTTTCGTGACATGTGAATTACGATTCTTTATTCTCATCGATGTCAAGACAGTAGCTTTCCGAACTTACTCAAACGTTTTCTCCTTGCCCTTAACAATCGTCACAACCGAACTTCAAGTCAAGTTCAACGTGCTCGCTATCTTCATATTGTGGACACACTTTTCACAAATTTCTATGAGTTTTTCCTTCAAGTCCAAGCTGATGCTCTTCCTTTTACTTGCACTCTCACTTTCCACAACAGCACTCCTTTTAGGAACCATTCTTAAATATTGCGCAATGTTATTTTAAATCGCAAAATCAAGTTAACGAATGGTGGGTGAATGCATGCATTCGTTTGTACTTATAGGGAATTTTTCCTTAATATAGAGAGAAAAGTTGTCCATTAAATTTATTTGTTATAGAGAGAATTCGTTAAATGAGAATTAATTAAGTGAGAATTGTCAGTATTAAAAAAGTATTGTAATCATGAAAAAAATCGACCGAGGTTTCATCGTATTTGCACATTTTCGAGAGATTTTTGCAATGCCATCTGTTTGGATATTTGCTCTCCTGGAGCCTAAACGGTGAGACGAATGATATCTCACATTTAGTCATCTTACCGTGCTTACCATAGAGTAGAAACTCGAACGAGATGCATGATATTGCGTAACAATAACAGGTAGTATATTGATGTCAAATTATAAGCATTTGATTTTCTCAAAAACAGCTCTTATGATTTTGATCAAAACTCATCCAGTAACATGAAATAATATTCTCAGTAATATCCAGAAAGTCACCTGCCCCAGAAAATAACTATGAGGGTAGATTTTGGCCATTTTGACGAAACTTCGCTTAAATATCAATTTTCTCAATGACGCACAGTGGGGCACCATAGAAACATCTCGCATCTGAATGTCAAACACCCTTGGCGTGGCCCTGTATCGGAGGGCCGCATTTGGCCCTTGGGCCGTATGTTGTGCACCCCTGGCTTAAATGAACAAATCTACAGGAAGCTTAGGCTAAAACAATGGTGTAAAGCAAGAACGTTAGGAATATAATATAGATAAGTTCTGAAGAAGTATTTCTCAGTAATTAGCTTCGCAACCTCTTATATATTTGTCTGTTTTTACATGATTTCCTTCATATGAATAAAACCATAAAATAGAAAGCAAATAACTAAAAATATCAGGTGAATTGACCAAGCTTGTAATGTTCCGTGGCCAATCATTGGGTCTTGATTAGTACATTGATAAAAAATTACCTGAAAATATTTAAATTTTCTTGCAGGCTTCTTGTTAGTTATTTTATTTGGTCCACATGGCAATCTAAAGCCTATATGTTTTACACCAGCTAATGTATGTTAAAGACAATCTGTCCTCTGTCACTTCCAGGACATAAATACATAACCATGATACCAGGTTGAAAAATAAATTTGATATTACCTTCTGTAGACTTTTCAAAATTCAGAAACAATCTGATAACCTCTGTTTAAAAATGTATAATATGTTACAGCACTCTGCTAACTTGGCCAGCATAAAAATTTTTAGAACTGTTATTGAAAAGTGGCTGGTCATCTGACCACTCTATTCCATTGAGGAATATTTTGAACTAAACTTTTCTACATTAGTGTTTTGACCTGTAAAATGTTTGTTGTATCTTTTATTTTTGTTATCCTAGATTTACCTTGACTGTGTTTTTGACAACATCCATGGTGGTATATTCCACCCCAAAGATGAATAAAGTATTATTATTATTATTAATAAACTATCATGGGGTAGGTCATATATGATTTATAGACATTTTTGGTTACAGAAGTCACCTTCATCATCTGTTAAATAAAAAAGGTAGGTTCAATAAAACTTATTTTGAATTAGGCGCTTCCATTTTCGTAATTCAGTTTTTTAGCGAGCGGAACGTTCGTAAACAATTTCATGTTTTAGTATCACTCGTTGTGGTGTAACTGTCTAGCATATTTCATGGTTAGTTCAGTGAGATTTAATCTTACGTGACTTTCAAAACATAAAGCGTTTTATGGTTCACAGAGTGCGATAAAAATAGTGAAGAGTTGTGCACCGTTAAGTCATTTCTTGGTGCTTAAGGCAGCATGGCCTCTGCAGGTAAATTCTATTTGCCCTGTTTTCGTACGTTTTACCAATCACGATTAATTGTTTTATCATTAAACATCTCTTAGGCATCGCAAAAAACGTTTATGGTAAATGTTGAAATCTTTGTTTTGTCATCAGTCGAGCTAAATTCAATTTGAGTAGTCTTGTTCACAGCTTCAGCACGTAGCCTTTATTTTCATTTATTGGTAAATGTATCGGTCGTTATTCCGTTGCCCATGTCATATTTTCTCGCACATGTCATTTAATTATGTTTTATTAATGTGTACATTGTTTTTATGTGAAAATATATTCATGTGATTCAATCCTATTCGTTGTTAGAATCAATTTTCTCATTATGACTGATATAATTCAGGTGTCTCATAAGAATAATACCGTTGTCATCTCTTCCACACTGAACAATTTCTGCCCATTTTGTACATTTATTAATTGTGGACATGTTGAATTGTCCGGCATCATGCAGTTAGATTTATAATAATTTTTAAATAAACTAATCCATACAAACATTGAAATCGTAGTCACAGGCAGTCACTATCCATTTATACATTTCTTGAAAATTTTAGTTTTTATTTTATCTTTATTTGTTATTTTTAACGTCCTTTTGCAATGATGTATTTTATCTGCGAAACCATTCTAAGTTGGAATTAGTATTAAACGAAATTTGTAAATCAGTCAAAACCAACTTAAATTTGTACTACTATTGGGGTTATTAATATTCTTCTTATTCTATTTCTAAATGTCCTTGTCTAAGTTATTTTTAGTGATTATCTTACACTTGTGAAATTTATTTTGTAATTAGATTTTTCTTCTTTTACTCAGTTTAATGAAGTCTTCAATGATCTGATTTCTTTCTAAATACGTTGCTAATTATCTATTCATTGAAATTTTTTTCTAGTAATTTTTACCTAAATTTACAATTTTGAGAAAGAGTTTTTGTTTTCTTATTAATTAAGTATTCATAAAACATAATAATGATGATCCATAGTTAAAAGGATGAACCGTACTGATTAATTCATTTCTCTACAGATTTCGGTAAATTTGTACCAATTTGTTAATATAATAATTTTTTTTCTTAATTTACCTTAATTAATGAGGACATTGAGTGCATTTGTGTCCTTAAAACACAGTTTGCTCTGATTTTTAACACCGTTTCGTACATCTTTCAATTAGTTTAAATTGTTCATTGATTGATACTCAAACTTTACTACTAAGAAATTTTGTACTGATTTATTCCATTCACCAAGAAGTGATTCCCAAATTTGGTTTTTTACCATAGTATTACACTTTACTGATTTGAGCTTAAAAAATTAGGTCACTTTATCTAATGAAGATAAATCATCTAACATATATTTACTTAAGTACATTCTCATAGTATTTTTGCTATTATATGCAATTGCCTTTTTGCTGAAATCCAAGAGTTGCCCATGAATTTATTTATAGAGCCCCATTGTAACAAGGATTGAATTGTGTGCTTTATAAAATTTATAATGAAGTATTTTGAATTTTACATTCACTAGAGAATTGTCAAGCTCATCTTATGGTTGAAACCAGTTCAAGAATGAGCACTTAAGTGACAATAATTGAAAAAATAAGCCTTTATGTTGGATATCCCCTACAGCCATAGCAAGGTTATGAAAATGGACGTATGGTTTTTCAACAACCACATTATGGCTGTTGAAGATACTCAAGATAAGTGCTTATTTTTCAAATTTTTGAAACATAAGTGCTTATTCTTGAATGTCAGTGAAGCCTATATAATTAAAAATTAAATGAAAATTGCAAATGGATTTTGATATCTATACTTCGTATAGTTTTGTGAAGGTACATGCCTTTGTAAAATGTCATTTTCTTCTAATATACCATTTGATCAACAAAATTATTTAAAAACTTTGAATTGTCCACATTCAAGCAGGTGGTAGTGGCATTCTGCAGTGGGTTTCATAGTAATGGAACAATAACCTTTACTAAATGATAACGCTATAACAATAGCATATAATTTTTTATCTTTGTTTCTAATAATTTATGACTTATTGTAAATTAACATTCAAGGGTGCTCAAAATTATAATCCAGTATTACCTTATGATTTAGAATCACTTATTTATTAATGATGAAATACACAGTATTTTTCAGCCTATAAGATGTACTTTTCCTTGAAAATAATTCTAAAAATTAACATAAGTCATATAGGCTAAAGCTTCCCAGGCAATCCATCCATAGTGCCTGTATAAGAATAAGTCTAAGATTTGTTGCCATCAGAAGGAGAAACTGGTCTTTTCACAACTCAAAATCTATATTTATGCAAAGTGATTTAGATGGATATTGTGAAGAGCATATAAAAATATTATTGCATAGTGAAAAAGCCATTACTTTATAGAATACCCTAGAAGAGAAATATAAGAAAGAACTCCAAAACCAAAATTGTTTTTCAAATCTAACAGTATATAGTTCAATGACAAAATAACTACTTACTTGGTAAAGAAAGAATAATTTAGATGTACATCACCAGTTTTCTAAAATGACTCTGGCATTAGCTTAGGATTGGTAAGAGTAAGATTAAAATTTCTCCACTTAAAATTCAAATGTAAACATTTCACCTCAGATTTGTTTGTGCTGAATATTTTGTTTTGAAATCTTTATGTGCCTGATTTATTTTGGGGTATATAAAGTATTTTTGTTCATTCTCTGGAAAAATCACATATCTCATGAACTATTGGTAATACAAGGTTAAAAATACAATAATTTAATTGTAAAATTAATGAGTGTATACATGCTTTGTTTTTAAAAAATATTATTATTATGAAAATTTCACTTGCATTAGCTTACTATCACTCTACCTATAATTAGATAACTGAATAAAATGGCTCACAAAACACACTCCCAATTGGAAGAAGAAAATAATGGGAGAGCATTACAGGGTTGTTTATTGCTTCTGGAGTGTGAAAGCAGGTTTGTGAGCTTGAGTCTAGATCAAGATAACTCTCTGTTTATTGTTTGTATGAGGTCTCCTCTTCTCTTAATCATTGACCTTCAACATTTTTGCCTTGACCTGCCGTGACATATTCTTCTGGAGTTTTCTCATCCCAAGCCCTTGACTCTATGTCAAATACTACCTTTGTAAGCAGTTTCAGGATCAATCAGAATATATATAGTACATTCGTGTGTGAACTAACACATTTTACAGGAGTCTTCGTGCATTCGGTATGCAAAGGCCCATAAATGTGATGTGCATGTTGTTTCTTGCTTGTTTCTTAAATTTGTTACATTTTCTCCAATATCTCCCTCTTATTTTAAATGGCTTAATCTGATTTCGTAATGGCATATATCCCAAGAATACAAAAGGTTAAGATGAACTCAGTAAAGTTCTATGGTTGAAAGTTAAATGAAATTCTGCCATTCAAATATCAGAGTACACACAAATATTCAGGTTCATAAAAGATAGATAAAGGGAGGGTTTATGAGGGTTAATTAAAATACAATGTTCCTCATTATACTGTAACATTGATATTATATATTTTACAAAGTGAAATTACATCCCTTTAATATAATAATCCTCAATTGTAATAACTGATTACAAACATTTTGGCTCATCCTTGATTCCATCTCCGTGTTACATTGGATGTTCTCATTTTCCACTAAATGGCTCCTTTAGTTTAGTAAAAGCTTGAAGTCTGGTGAAATCATATCAAGACTATGGATGATGTGGAATGCCAATATAACTGTTGCACAGTGATCTTTCAAATGCATCACTGGTCATCTGAAAAGTGGTGACGAATCCATTTTTCAGCATCCTTTCTTCTCTGAAGAAAGTCAGTATCTTGTAATCCAGTGTCCAAGATATCCACCTTATTCACAGTTTCTTTGTACATCATGCATTGGTCTTTCTCCAAAATGGTAATCAGAGCAGCCACAGATGTCTCATCAGTTGCTGTGCATGTCTTACCAGACTTTGAATTACCTGCAAGGCTTGTGTGACCTACACAGAAGCAAGGTACCTAATGAGACAGTGCCCAAAATTTCCTTCAAGGCTTTATGATTATCACCATGTAGCTTTTGGATTTTAATGTATGATCACTGATCTTCTTGTGTTATCCTAGCCAATGAATTTTCAATGTCCATTTTCACACTTTAACTCACAAGTAACTCACCTGATGGTGAAAGCTCAAACAGAACCTTTTCACTATTCTCTAAACTTCAACTGATGCAAGAGACAACATTCCACCAGCCATTTATTTGTGCATGAGCATTTTAAATTATTCTTGTATATACTTAAAAATCAAGTAATGTCATATTGTAATATAAATAGTTTTATGTTTTCATTATTCATTTATATAAATTTCATCATACAATTACATATTTTTTAAAGTCATTAAAATTTATTTTTTATTGTGGTTGAATCTTGTTTATTCTGTGAAATGTCATTAATTAAACCCATTCTACAAATTAGCATAAATTGCAAGTTTTATTTTATTATTTTATTTCTAAAATATTGCTTCTCTTTCAGGAATCTCTGAAGCAGGAGCAGATTTTCTATGCTCAAATTGCAAGGTGGCTCTACGAGAACCATATGCCCGTTGTAATATTTGTCCTGGACCTGTACTTATTTGCCAGAAATGCCTTTCTGGAGAAGATCAGGTTGCTGGACATCTACCTTCTCATCCATTTATCATGATGAGACTTGATTTCTCCATTTTTGAAGGAAACTGGACAGCTGCAGAAGAGCTTAATCTCACTGATGCTGTGGACCACTATGGTTCTAATAATTGGAATCACGTGGCAGGATATTTGGGCTCAAAACGTTCTGCAAAAGAGTGTAAAGAACATTATCTAAGAAATTTCTATTCAGTTCAGAGATTTCGCACAAATCCCGCATTTATTCCTCATCGGGCATCCTCACATGACCCACCACGATTTCAATCTACCTCGGTTTTATACAATGCATTTTCTGGATACAATGCTTTCCGGGGAGATTTCAACATTGAGTTTGATAATGATGCAGAGAACTCCATATCAGACATGGATGTAAATTTTATATGCAACCCGTTAGAGGAATGGGATGAGGATGATTTGAAGATCAACAAAGAGTTATTCTTTGGTTCAATTGAGGCATATAGGAGGCGACTTCATGAGAGACAAAGAAGAAAAAAAGTAATTACTGAACATGGTCTTATCCAGCCTCAAAAGAATTTCCTATGGATGCGAAGACTTGACGATTCTGGCTTACAGTGGGGGACACGTGCAGAAAGGCAATCATCGTCACCAGGAGTGTCTTCCCAAACGGCTAGAACATTAGCAAAGTTTGCGCAGTTCATACCACCGAGCCAGCTAGACTCTTTATTTGAAGGTTTGAAGAGAGAAATAGACTTGAAATTGCAGCTCAACAGCCTGTATGAATTTAGAAGAAATGGGATAATTTCGACTGAGGAATCTTCAATTTATAAGGACATGGTGCAGCGTAAAGAAGAGTTCACCAAAGGTCGAAGAAAGTACCTTTTTAATCCAGTTTTGAGTTGGAAAAATTCAGTGGATGGGAGAACAGGAAAGTTTTCACATGTGGTAGTCCAACCAAGACGCCCAGCTCCCCCACTGGACATAACAAAACTCCCAGGCAGTGAGAAGCTTAACTCTAAGGAACGTGAGCTATGTTCAGTTGCTCGTATTGTGCCAGACAGTTTTATTGAATTCAGAACTCTATTAATAGCTGAATGTTTAAAGCAAGGAGGACTTCGTTTGGCGCAAGCACGTTCTTTAATCAAAATTGACGTAAACAAGACTCGTAAGCTTTATGACTTCCTGCTTGAAGAAGGTTCTATTTTTCAGCCTTGATTATATGTGATAATTGTATTTTTTAAAGAATCCTCTCATGGAGTCAATGTGATCAAGGTCAGATTAAGGGCTTTGCAGGCACTATGGACATATGCCTTTTACTGTTTTGTGTATGCATATATATATATATATATATATACATACACATACACACACACACTAAAGGAAAAGGAAAGGTAATTATAAAGGTGGGTGGCAACAAGATGTTGGAGGAAGCCCAGTGGAGACTCACCAAAACTGGAGAGCCGCTGAGGGAATTAGAGAAGTACTGGCTACTTTTTGATCAACCCTCGTGTGTGTGAGTGTGTGTCTATGTATGTATGTGTATATATATATATATATATATAAGGGTAGCAACAAGGTGTTGGAGGAAGCCCAGTGGACACTTACCTAGAATGAAGTATATGTTTCTCCGTCGCTGAAGATGGGCATCAGCCCGAAAGCTCCATTTTTGTGTAGTTTTTGTTCTTTTGTGTTTTTCGTGTGTCCTCAGCACCCCCAGCGGCTCTTCATTCTAGGTAAGTGTCCACTGGGCTTCCTCCAACACCTTGTTGCTACCCTTATTATTACCTTTCCTTTTCCTTAAGTATTTATATATATATATATATATATACACATACATATATATACATACACATACACACACACACATATCTCTCTGACACCCTAGCGGCTCTCCTGGTAAATGCTCACTGGACTACCTTCAATACCTAGTTGTCCTAAATATCTTTATTTACCTTTCCTCTTCCACAAGTATTTATATATAAACACACACACATGCAAACAGATGATTTCAGAATCAAAGGTTGTGAATAGTTTATTGTTTCAAGAAATCATTCTAGAAATTAGGTTCCCTTGTACTACAACAAGCATTGTTTTGTAGACACCAGGAACAGTGGCTATAGTGCCTAGGCTATAATCTGGCCCTGAATGTGATCCTTATGACTGTTTTTCAGTCGATAATCTGTGATTATCTATAATGATAGATAGATAGTCGTTTTAAATTTTTTAGCATGTCAAATTTACATTTTGAGAGTTATTATATAACTATATCCACATCAATAATTAAGGGTTTAAAATTGTCTGTGATATGAATAAAATCTCAGGAAGAAAGAGTTCAACTATTTTTATATATTGATTAAAATGGATCTCATATTTTATGACTATATTGTTCATAACTCAATTTATTTAATTGAATTATATGTAATTATAAAAGTTAGCACGTTGTTAATATGAAGTAAATTGACAATAAACAAACTTACTTCAGTATTCTTCCATATCTCATTCACCAGAACAAGCAGCTGCTATGAGAAGCGTAAGTCTCTTAGTAATTTAATAATAGATTCTAAACTTAAGCACCTTACCAAAAAATTATCTGCAAAATCATCCCATGTATATTCTGTAGGGCACCAAAAGCTCTTAGCTAAGCAAAAAGAGTTGTTTTCATTTTTAACATTTCATCCAAACCAATTAGCTTAAGGTAAAAGAAAAATAAATGCTAGTTGACTAGTAGGCAAATGGTACAAAATATATTTTTATATGAAATTGTCAACGGACTTCCAAGTCATAAAAATGATTAAATGTTTTCAATAACTCATTTGAGCATCAGGATGATATTTGTAATCCTGCAATTTCTTTATTACTCTTACCAGCTAAATGGCTTAATTTATTAGTACAGTCATACCTCGCTTTGTGCAACAGATTCCGAACATTTTTGCACTAAGCGAAATTCGCACAGTACAGGTTCGTAATTACATTATATCAAAGAGGATAGGTTCCACAGATGTGAAAATTAATGGGAAACATTAATATACATGTACTGTTAACCCGAAATAAAACATTAAATTAATACAGAACACAATACTGATAATAATATTTAGTAAGCCTCAGAAATGATTGGGGGCCAAGGCCCAAGCAAAGATCGTTTAAGTGAAAAGTAAACCAAAGGTAGCATCAACTTCAATATAACAATAGATTATTGTAGTTATGTAGCAATTCATAAAAAATTAAAAACAAGGAATGCAGCTTCAGATCAAAGTATTCTTGAAGTCAGCCTCTTATTCTTCCTCTCCCAACTAATGCCATTCTCAAACATCTTCATCCCCAACACCTTAAGTTTGCCTGCAGCATAATTCATTGTGAGTTAAATTGCACCATTAAAGGAGACATTTTCAGGATATTTGGTGCTATAGACACTTATGTACGTATGTGCACTTCCTCAACTTTCTTTGCTGGTGCAAAGTTAAAATGATATTTATATAAATTTTTATTATTACATACAGAATAATAATACGTAGTTGAGGCTAACAAGGATAAAAGTAAAAAGAGACCTGTCATTGAACTTCCAATTCTATTAAGAAATGAGTATTTCCCCAATTAGTCTTCTTTACTAATTGGTTATATTTTATGTAAATTATCTCAGCATCTAAGATATTTCTGTTTTTCTGATCTAACTCGTACATTTTTCTACTACAATTTATTAAAAAATCTATCACCCTATTAATGTCTTCCTAACCCCTATGGCAGTGATGTGCAATGGTTTCTGATTGTGGGCCACTTAGGAACAACTAAATTAGCAAAGTGCCACATAATTTAGCAAATATATAATATAAATATTTAGACTTAATAACTGCTTGTACTATAAAATAAGGGTGTTTTACTGTTTAATGTGATTTGATTTGTTTTTTAGAGCCATGTCCGGGTTTCAGTTTGTCATTGCAAGAAGAAGAAGGTTCTGAAGATTTCTCTCCGTTAAATGAGACCTTTGCTTATTCTTAATTACTTCCATTCCAGTAAACGCTTGTTCACAAATGTATGTACCGGCAAACCGACAAATATATTTTTGAGCAAATGTCCTCAGGTTTGGAAAGCTTTTGCAAGGCAAGATTCTCCAGAAATCAGTCATGTCACTCCCAGTTGGCAGAGCAGAAAGTTTATCAAATTTGTATTTTAGTGCAGCATTGAATTTTAAATCAATTATTTCTGTTTGAATATCAGTATCCATATACAGTAAAACCTGTAAGATGCAGAACCTGTATTTGACAGAAACCTGCCAAAGCCAGAAATCCAAAATAAAATTGTACTAGTTAATACTGTTTTTCATCTGAATGTCCGAATGTCCCTCTGTAAGGTGGAACCTGCGAGATTGCGGATGGAAAGGATTTTTTCTTGTAATTTTTGTATTATTAATTACATTTTGAACATGCAAAAGACAGAAAGTAAAATCGATCTCTTTAAAATAAGTCTAGAGGGCCTTCAAAATATACAGTAAAACCTCTACCTTACAAACTCCCTTAGAATGAAGAAATCCACATAACAAAAATTATCACCGGTTCCAAAAAATTCACTAATAAAACTATATAGAAAACCTCTACATTACGAACCTCCGATAATTACAAAACCTCCCTACGGAATAAAAATCGCACCCGTTCCACTAAAAACAAACCTCCATATAGCGAAATTAAAAAAAAGAATATTGGGCACACTGTTGTAAAGTAGAAATCAATGCCATTTATGCGAGTGTTAACACTATTATTGTGACCTCACCTGAATGATTTGAAGCGTAGTATTTGTTTTAATTTCGAGTTATTAGGTAGACTTCGTCTTTCACGGCTTTATCTTTCCCGTATTTTGATCTTTCACGGTTCTGCATTTGCGACTAGTTTTGTCTTTCGTGGTCTCATGTTTCGCTCTTTCACAGAGAAAAATCACGGAAAAGGCTACGCGAAATTTTTTGTATGTTGAATGAATCGCCTTTTCCTCACGTTTTTTCTCATAGGCCTGAAAAAATATTGTTGCATTATTCTAATATGTAAAAATATTTACGTACCGTATATTCCGGCCTATAAGTCGACCTTTGAAGCCTAAAAATTTTTTCCTAAAACTTAGAGTCGACTTATACGCCGAACATAAAATGTGAACTTTAAATTACAGATGAATAAAATCGATATTTACGAAGACTGTTGATCTATCGGTGAAGGTGATTACTATTTTGAATCAGCTGTTCCAGTGTTTACGTTTTATGACATTTATTTTAGGAGATTTATAATAATTAATTTTAATACTGTATTTACTCATGTAATCTGCATTCTTGTGTAGCACGTGCACCCCTATTTTTGGACCAGTTCGAGGAGAAAAAATAAATTTGTGCTTTAATAAGTTGACGTCTACAACCAAGGAAAATTAGAAAAAAATCAAAAAAGTGTGGGGATTCCCCATAGGTGTGTTCTCTCCATGGTTCTCTCTAGACTGCACAGCAGTTTTTAAAGTGCCATGCACTAAATTTTGAAGCATGCATGATTGTATCTTAGAATATATTGGAACAGAGCCACATCAACCCCGGTGCACATCTGTGCACTAGCATCATGTAGGTGCGCATAGCAATATTCATTCTGCCCATGGATAAAAAACATTAGAGGGAACTATGGTTCTCTCATGGGTTAAAGGAGCGTCAGCGGCTCACGATCAATTCAGTGAATACAGATATCAGATGCCAACTTATTCTGGCAAAAAGTGTAGGTTAGAACTGATAGTAAATTTTTAATGACAGAACTGCTTTTTTGAATAACAATAATAAACTTAAAACTCAATTAAAAGGTACAGCTTTAATATTATAAATATATTACGTCATCTCAATGTTGAAGATGCAGTATAAACCACGCATTTAAACCCTAAATGTTTCTTGGTCATATAGATACGTGTAAACTTCGTAGAATTCTTCGTCTTTTGTAAGTATAAATGTAGATGCAAGCGTGTTGCAGTAAATTTACTATCGAAACTCGCAATTTTTAAAACTTGATCAGAAATCTTCATGTATGACGTGCTGGCTCTTTTTTACCGACATTTTGGGAAGAAAGCTGCACGGGGTATACATTTGCGATATTTTATTGAATTTCACCACCATAGAGATTGATCGCGATCACTATACCCGTTTTCTACTCTTATGAAGCTTGACCTTGAAAATCCTAGTTGTACGCTTACTGCTGCAGCCAGTGAAAGCTCGAGAGACTGTCGATGGAGAGGGGAGAAGATCAGTCTCTCTCTCTCGCCATCATGCTATTCGCATCGCTCTGAGCTCGACTGTGTTGCCAGATCTACTGCATTTTTTTGGCACCATATCGCCTTAGCGTTCGCATGGGACTTTCTTCAAGAGCGGATATCTGGCAAGAGTGTACTACTTTCCCGTGCCTCTCGAAAACTTCAATGGTGGTGGAAGGGGAAAACGCTCTGATTGGCTATTCGCTGCGCCAAGGTCAAGCTTCATAAGAGTAAAAAACAGGTATAGGTATAGTTCATTTCGATAGTATCATTAGCAGCTGATATCAATCGAATTATAGGAAACTTTATTTAGTGGTTCAGGCTCTCTGAGAATAGCAGTTTCTTATTGGTTGAAATTAAAACATCTGTCACATGGAATGCTCAAGAAGAATAGCACCGACTCTAAACAGTATTTATATATATATATATATGTATTATTGTTTATTTCTGTTTTGTTAAAACTTGGATTGTACATAACTTTGATTTTCTCTGAAAATGATTGCAGGAGAAGTACTTTTAAGTGAAAAAGTGGGGGTCGACTTATATGGCGAACATATGCCTAGCCATATATTTTCATTTAAAAAAAGCAGGGGTCGACCTATTCACCAGGTCAACTTACATGCCGGAATATACGGTAAGTGCATTAATGTAACATATATGCGTACCTAATTTTAAAAAATGGATACACGTCTTATATATACACTTTTAAATATTTTTGGGATGCAATCCTCCCACACTTTTGTGCTCCTTCATGTGTGAAAAGTTGCAAAATATAAGCTGGTATCACCGTTCACGAGCTTTCCTTCTTTTTGACGACAGGGAAGTCTTGAGGGGAGAGACTCAACCTTCAACTCTTGATCCTTCCTATTCAGGATCATTGGGGTATGCTCAGGTTTGATGTAGTTCAAACACTTAAGCTTTGCATTTTATGCATAATTTATTATTGGTGGTGTTTCGCAGAGTTTTTCAGGAATGTAACCCCGGGAAACATGAGGTCTGCCGTATTTGGAAATTAGCTCCTGCAAGTTAGGCAACCGCAGTTCATTTTTCTTAATTCTGCTATGGTACCAGGGGTGCCATGTGCAAGGCTCTCATTGGCTGCCCTTTTTAGTCATTCTTCACAAAATAAAACGACTTAAGGTATAAATTTCCGTTGTCAATAAATATGGCATATTATAATACAGTCCGCATTACTGTTAAAAATACTGTATGTGTCTTACAATAAATCGGCCGCCCCCATTGTTTGGCTGCCTGTGTGTGTCGCACACATTGCACATATGGACAGAACTTAAATAAGATTTTATTTTCTGATACTTTTTCGTAACTTGTTTAAGTCTCTCTTTCATTGAAATTCATTTTTCCATCTCTTTCTCTATTTTTCTGCGGTCACCAATACAGAAAACAATTGATCCGTTCTTGCTGGGAGGGGAACCAAACCCAGTATTTCCCATTGCCTTAATTACTTCTCTTTCGCAATTTCATCTTTTGCAATGTTTTCAGGAACGTAACCCCTGAGAAAGACGTGGTCTGCCTGTATGTATACTTAAGCATGAAAATTTATTAAAAACACTTAATAAAATATAAATTATTTTTTATAAATAAATTTTCTATAGATAATTTATCGTTAGTAGTTCTTCGTGGTAAACTTTGAAGACCAACTGAATACGTAACTTTTATTTAAATAAAGGACTTTAAAATATTTTTTGTACTATATTTTCATTTACTTTTATTTGGCTATTTATTGATATACTATCATCTCTGATGTACATAGTGTTAAAAATAGCAAAATTTGCCATTTAAATATTTTGAATACTGAAAAAGTAAATTTAGTATAAAGTAATCCAAATTTTGATCAATAATAATGATATAACTCAGTAACTCAGAGATGCCCTACATCAGGGGTCAGCAACCTATAGCCTGCGGGCCACATGCAGCCCCCGAGATCGCTTAATGTGGCCCGCGACTAGTCATGTCCCCCAAAATGATTCCATTTATTTTCTTCGTAAACATCCTTGTTTCAAATTTTACCGTGATTTATTTCCTCCGTAAACAACTAGGTTCAAATTTTACCGCGATGCTAATCTCCCGTCGCTGTCTATAAGAATGATAAGAAATTGTAGCTGAAGTCCATAATCGCAGAAGAGTAGAAAAATTATCGGAAGATGACAGCGAGAATGAAGAGATGTGTGAGGTTGAGACCCCTTAGATAAGCAAAGTATTGGATAACATCAGTGAAGTGATGAATTGGATGGAGAGAGAGAGTGATTGTGATCATCTTCATCTTTTACATTTGCAAAATATTAAGACGTATATGATGAAGAAACGCCATCAGCTGTCGCGCCAAAAGAAAATATTGGACTATTTTAAAAACACCGATTAAAGTAAGGTATGCATTTAAATCAAAATACGATATCAGTTTTTATAGTATTTTGCAATTAAATTTGTTATAACGCATATGCTTTCACGTTTTAAAAAATTATTTCCCGAAATACCGTGGGTTGCCGATAACGCAGGTGTACATTCTGTCTCCCGAAACCTGCGTTATAATGGGGTTTTACTGTATTATCTTACATAACCCATGCGAGCCCAATTATATCATGTATTCATTATAGCATGCAAACTTAAAAAACTGAAAGGATCTGCATGCTTGGTTGATTCCTCCTATATAGGAGCGCTTCAATTGTGTTTATTTGCTTAAAAGTTTTAAGAAAGTTTATCTCGGAAGAATTAAAGATCACAAATTCACTGCTAGGAGGTGCAATGAGGGTTCACAGCCATGAAGTGACCACTAATTTCACAAAAAAACCATAAGCTAGAAGAATCACCTTTGCCGGAGGACTTACATTTGGTATTATTCTCAACCATCTTCTTTCTGTAAAATTTTACAAATGAAAAAATTGATCGTAATTAATCTATAGACTTAATATTTGTGTTTTAGCTAATAAAACATATTTGACATTAATGAACTGCCATTTAGTCTTTCAATTTTAGATAACCCCCATTTAATGTATTACTTGATTTAAGGTACAAAATACTTGTCCCAGACGCAAACGTTAAATGGGGGTTCCACTGGTATGGTAGACCTCGAAACAGTCAAAACATAAACCAACCTCACACTTTTCACACCAATATACAGTGTCCCTTCTTTTTCCATGCTTCATACACACTGCGCACAGTTTTTGTGAGTGAACTTTCTTCTGTGTAGGAGGAATTTTTTTAATGAAATGTCTTTCTGTTAGGCACATAACAGTGTTGTCCATTGAATGCTGACCAGGTACTTTTTTTTTGGCAATGCTACCATATTTTAAAATTAGTCCTTCTACTAGCTGTACTCTATAAGTCAATTGATCAATTTTAACACCTGTATTCTCCCTATAAATTATCATCAAATTCAAAACAGAAACATTTAGAAGTCTACGGAACAATTTCATATACCATTTATTCAATCTTTTTCTCTTGATTTTTCTTTTGTATGAGATGAGAGCTATTATGATGAATCTCTTGCTTCGACGAATGCTTTTCCTTGACTGGACTCTCTCATATGACTGTGGCCTAACACAACTCACATAAATATCGCTGAGATCCAATATCTGAATGCAAGTTGTGTGCGTCTTAGTTTGAAGCTCGATGTTTATAAAACGTAACTTCATTATGAAGCTGGCGTGGTTTCTTTTCACCTTGCATACACGCACTCAAGGATATACGACCACCTCACACTTATCGCTCTCAAGATAATATGCTGAGAGAGAAGAAACGCACATGGCCCAGTGGGGTGAAGGATGGCGTCATTCTATGGACAAGAAAAGACTCTTGCCTGAGAAACCCACTCAAATTTTACTTTTCAATGAAAAAGTATGGGTTCAACCTAACTGAGAGTAGATTATTAACATAAAATTGAATATAATAGACTAAAATTGTAAAGATTCCAATCATATTCAACGATTTGAAAAAAAAACTAATCTAAAGTTTAACACAATTTTAACATCACTATGAGAATAACTTACGCAAAATTAAATAATACTTATAAAGACAACTATTCAAATATTATATGTAAGCATTATCGAAGAAATATGAAATATATTTCATTTAAAAAAGGACGGAGGAACAAATCAATACGCTTGGCGTAGTCTTTACGTCAGACATCCATGGGTGAAGATTTATTTTCGCATACTCTGGACGTCGGACGGGCTTGAAGGGTTAATTAATGAATGTGGCAATGCAGGTAGTGATTGTGATTAGTGTGACATTCAAAACTTGAATGATGAGATGTATTAAGTTGAGGGTACCAACATAAGTGCAAAAAATTTCATAAATACTGATGAAAGTGTTTTCACAGAGATTGATGAAATTGACTTGAAAACTGTGGTAGGATCACAGAGCATTGAAATTGATCCCAATTCAGAGGATGAACAGAACGAAGAAGATTAGGAAGAACTCTAAATGCAACAATGTCGGAAGTTTTACGCTATCTTAAAGCTTTAAAATTTTCTGCCAGAATGAAGGGTGAAAATGATTTCTTTAGCAAAGTTATAGAAATAGGGTTTTCTTTTGTCAGTTTAATAAAATCACAGAAAAACGGCACAACTAAAATTGAATAGTTTTTTCAAATATTTTTCTAGAATTTTTAAACTTTGTTTAATATTTTTATTGGACTTTAATGTGTATTTGAAATGTTTTGCAACTGTATAAAATGTAACTTTTCTGATTCTGAAAATCTGTAGCATTTTTAACAGAAGATTTTTAATTTCTAATAAAATCAGAATTGTCCAAATGTGTAATTTCAAGTTTACATTCTCATTTATTATATATATATATCGATTTTTGTTGTAATTTTAAAGCTTTTATTTCCATTAAGACTTGGAAAAACTTCTATTTTATAGTTAAAATCTACTAAAAGGAAAGAGTTACGTAAATTATTTTAACCTGTACAAGGTGGAAAACCTGTGAAAGACAGAAGAATAGGCCAGTCCCGTGAGGCTCTGCCTCTCACCGGTTTTTCTGCAATTAGTTTTTTTTCTGATATTAGAAATGGATTCGTAAAAAGAGCAATGTTGATTTCCTCTCCAGCAAATTCATTGAAATGGGATTCAAAACTGTTCTTAAGTATATTGACTTTTTCTATGTATTTATCATAGCTAACTCTAAATATCTCACTATACGTTTTCAAGTGTTCAAAGTGATCCAATCTTTGCTGGCGAAGTTGCGATGCGAACATATTAAGTTTCATTTTAAAGAACAAAATATCATTAAAAAGATTTGCAAATAATTTATTTTTCCCTTGCAATTTTATATTTAAAACACTGAGATGCCCAGTAATATCAACTAGAAATACTAGGCCATTAAGCCACTCGTTATCCAGCAGATGTAGCCTCACCTCATATAATTCATCCTTATCTTCTAAAAATTGATGGATTGTATCTTTAAGTAAACAAAACTGTTGTAATACCTTCCCTCTTGAGAGCCAGCACACATCGGCATGAAGAATAAGATCCCCAAACTCTTCTTCTAACATTTGCAGTATTCCTTAAATTGGCAATGATACAATCTTTTTGCTCTAATTTTATTCACGCACTTTACCACAGTGAGCATGACATCATCCATTTTAAAACTTTTTCCACACAAGGATGCTTAGTGTATGATGCAATGATATGTTAATAAGAGCAGATTCAAAACGTTTGTATGTAAAGCTGTGCACCTATTCTTTTTGCCCACCATAGCTGGTGCACCATCAGTACAAAAACTCCCCAGCTTTTTGCAATCATGGTTCATCCTTTCTAAACATGATTTTCATTTTTCAAACAAATCTTTTGTTGTTCCATGGAATGATTCAAGACTAAGAAGTTCCTTAATGACATGGAATTTATCATAAACTGCCCTAATAAAAACATATAGTTGTGCAGTGTTACAAATGTCCATGGATTCGTCCATTGCGACAGAAAAATATGTGCACTCCAATGCATGATTTTTGATTTGGTTGCAGACATCATATGCAATCTCGTCAACCCGGCTTGTGATGGTTTCTCTTGACAGCAACATATTGTTCATTTTCTTTCCTGCTGTCATATCTAGCAATGATTTTAAGGCTGGGTTTCATTAATTTTTCAACAGCTGAAAAAGGCTTATTTTTTTTAGTTAGCAAAAATGCAATTTCATAAGATGCTTCAAGCGTAGATAAGCATGCATCATTCTGCTTTTTGACAAACATTTGCTGTTCATTGATACTCAAAATTTTATTACATATATATTCCATGCATAATTTTGTACCGCATGTTAACTTTTGTCCTTCAATATGATTTTTATGTTATTTCATAATGCATTTTAAGATTTTATATTTTTAATTGTACACACAAGACACACGGGTGTCCCTTCCACTCCCTCGGTAAAAAGAAATTCTTCCTTCCACTCACTATTAAACTCATGATTTGGAACATTGTGGCGACCCAAAGATTACCGCCACATACAGCTCCAACTAAATGCTATATCGTACACATAACAAAATAACATAAAATATCAACAACACTTAACCACTTCAGAAACTGTGGACTTATTGTTACCGTCTCTCCAACAGGAAACTTTTCACTCTTTCGTCCCCTTTCTCTGTCACTCTCCCTCTTCTCTCCTTTTTCTTTACCACTCCTCTCACAGCTCGCTCGCCGTCTCTGTCGGTGGTCTGCGTCGTTTTCTTGACTGCCCGCTCTCGCCTGACGTCGCCGCTCGAGGGAGGGGGTACGGCGGGTCGTTTAAATGCCCGTCTCCTCGACTTCGTATTGGTTAAATTCGTGACTAAGTGTTATACCCCTACGAAAAGGAGGGAATGGGAAATAGGGGTAATATTCGCCCTATATAAAGCGCGTTGCTGTGGTAGCGGCCATTCGGCGGGCCATTCGGTGAGGCCATCCGTGTTCTGTTCATCGATGAAAAAGACATCGAAGTGCTTTCGTTAAGTGCGGAGTTGTGGGGAAAATTGCTGCATCCTCCCTCAGAAAATGAAAAAAAAATAAAGTTTTCCCAAAGAAAAATAAAGTTTTGAAGGGTGGGGGGAGATTCCTTAGACCATCTCTTCCCCCAAGTGTTCACACCCTTACTCTGTAGCACTTCCTTACTCGCTCTTTATATTAGATCACACACACGAATTCTCTTTAGTATTGTTAATATAATTTATTTACTGTCTTTGGGATAATTCACACATATTGGGAATAATTCACTGGAAATGTTATTTTGTTCAGAAAATCCGAGTCTGCGCCCCTGTTTCCGTGGAAGTTCTTAGGGGAAACAGAAAAACATTCACCACTGATCCACACTGTTCGGGTTTAGTACACTTCTTGAAGGCAGGTTTGGAAAGTGTTCACTAAGCACTGCAGTGAGATGTCTTCTCGGTTGGATATTTAATCGGCCCACTTATGTCTTTACCATAACAGATATTAATTATCATGAAAGGTTCTGGTGTGTGGTCTCAGAATAGCACCAGTGAATTGAGATACAAAACTTATTGCCCACTCCTTGCCTTAGGCTTACAACAAGGGCACATTCAAAGACAATGGATATTATAAGAAAAAAGGAGTTCATGGTAGTTCCAAGTGGGAAGTACCGAAATTTAACAAAAGATTATTTTGAATTTAAAGTATCAAGTAAAGTAAACAGTATTTTATGCTGGGCACTTACCAGCAGTTATTTTCTAAGACAAGGGCTCGAGTCAGTATGACATTAACCATTTTGAGCTTAGTAAGTGGTACAGATAATTGTTATGACATTAATTAATTTTCACAGTAGTACAGATAATTATGATTAGTGAGACAGTTTTAAATTAGTATATTTCCCCCCGTTTGAGATGCACAGCCTTTTAACAATAGCATACAGTCTAATAAACATTTTAAGGTACACTATCCCAATTGGGGAGAGTGCACAAAACTATTGTGGTAATAGAGGCAGTATTACCAGTAAACATAAGAAAAGCATGGCTAGGTTACTTTAACTAATAAAAATTTAGAGCCATGGAGACAAACATAAAGGTCTAAACATCCTGTATGCTGCCTCGAACATCATCTTTGTATTCACAAAGGCATAGCTTAAGCTGAAAATGGATATATTTTTCCAGATTCTCATCTGGGTGCTGATTGCAATGATGCAGTATCATTGGGCGATGGGGTCGCTAATTCCCTACGCCGGCACATACAAGTTATAATAACAGAATTATTTATGATATAATTTTAAATGCGAAATATTGGCAATTCTCTCCCTAGTGGGTGACAGTTCCAGAACAGCTGTCACAGGAGATAAGAAATTTTTAATCGAAAATGGACCGACCCATTGTGGTGTCAGTTTGGCGGTTTGGTGGTGCGCCTTTGAACTAGTAGGAAACCTTTTATACAAGACCATATCACCAGTTTTAAAGGGATTCCCTGAATGACTTCGATTAAATGCCACTGCTTGTCTAAGTCTTGTCCTTTTTAAATTTCTCAACACCTCTTGCCATAGGGACTGCCTTTCAGATTGTGTTAACGTCTCCGACAGAGCTTGTGGAGGAATTCTCCAGAAATTTGTTAGAGGGTGTGGAAGTTCTCTTCCCATAAACACCCTCGCTGGAGTATATCCTGTACTACTGTGTTTGGCAGAATTGAAGGCAAAAGTTAGGCTGGGCACATACTCATCCCACTTCCTATGGTCGTGTTGAGATAAGATAGTTAGGGCATATTTCAGGTTTCGGTGGACCCGTTCAGCTTGGTTAGGTTGCGGATAATAAGGGGCTGTGAAAATTTGTTTTATACCATATTTAAAACACATATCTGCCAGAAGCGCAGATCTGAACTGGGTTCCATTATCAGAAACCAAGAATTTAGGATAGCCAAATTTAGGAAAGATTTTCTGGAATAACGTGGAAACAACTTGGGAGGCTAACTGAGAGCGTACCGGTTCAATGAAGGTAAATTTGGTGAAACCATCAATGACTGTGAGTGCACAGGTATTTCCATTCCGACTTCTGGGTAATGGACCAACAAAGTCTATATAAACTCTCTCCCAGGGGTAGTTAGGAGTAGTAGAACTCATTTCTCCAGGGGGAAGGGTGTTCCTAGGTTTACATGTTTGGCAGTCATGACAGGTTTTTACCATCTGGGCTATTTCTGACTTCATGTTACCCCACCAAAACTCCCTTTCTTAAGTGCTTTCGTTAAGTGCGGAGTTGTGGGGAAAATTGCTGCAACATTATCAGCATTCCTCTTCACTGGTTTGCTCAAACTCATTTTAAAGGTTAAATAAACTAAATTGTATAGTAATGCAGGACCAAGTCATTGCTAATGAACATTAGAATGGTTCCGAGAAAGCTGACAAAAAGAAATAGAGAAAATAGTCCTGAAGCCTCTTTGAACCCACCCTTTACTCCCAAGCGCAGGACTGTGCCCATGCATTCTGTCGCCTGAGGAAAGATATGGCCCTGCACACGTGTGCTCCCTTTGACCCATCCTAGGCTCAGATTTATGGTAAGAATGACAGAGGCTGCTGTCTTCAAGTTACAATGTCTTTGTATTTACTTCCTGCATCGATATTTATTGCATTCAACCCGAGCAAGTTCTATTTTAATGACCCTCTCCCTCTGCCACGTCTTTCCCTAAAAAAACAACCTCCACTTCAACTATAGAGAGAAAAAGAAGAGCAAAAGAGTCGGAGGGCCACCCAAAAAAGGCTGCGAGCCACGAGTGGCCTGCAGGTCACAGGTTGTGCAGCACTGCTCTAGGGCATGGTTCACCTACTCTACACCAATGGGTGCCAAGAAGCACATAGAAGGGCTCTCAAGTGTCCCGGTGAAATATAGTCATTTAAAAAAATGTGTCTATTCATATGGTGCTTTCAAAGACTTAGGAAATCCAATGTTCAGATTTTCCAAATACAGGCGACTCCCGAGATTCGACAGGGATGCGTTCCTGAAAACGTGGTCGAATCTTGTACCGTCGAATGTCGAATCAGCACAAATTCAAACAATTAGAGCAGAAATAACGATGTCTAGACTGAAACTAAACCTCTCGTGGTCAGGCGGGCCGAAAATTACTTTGCATGAACTAGTTTCTAATTCGACCGATCGATCGGCTGGGTCAATTCGACCGATCGATCGGCTGGGTCGATTCGACCGATCGATCGGCTAGGTCGATTAGACTTGTCGAATTCTTGAGTTGGTCGAATCTCGAACGGTCGAATCTTGGGAGTTGCCTGTATATGCATTATTAAAATCTAACTATTGTGATAGTACTCCAGGTTGTGAAAATCAGGTAGACTAAATGCCATGCAAAGTGTCACATTATTTATGTTTGCATAAAAAATCCTTAATAAATGTATTTTTATTTGTCACCCATGGCCCTTAAATTATTTACAAAAGTAACCTGCCAGTGTCAAGAGGTTTATAACCCCTGCTTTATGGATTCTCAGCCCAATATATACATAATTTTTATCAACCTTCACTCTTCAAGCTATCTAATTTGAAGCAATATATCCTTTCAAGTCTTTCAATCTGACCTTGTAAATGTGGATCCTAAATCTTTGCCTCATGTTATAATATTAGCTTGAAGATTACGATTTTTCCTTAACGATTGTGCTTTTTCCTATCGTGCTCATTAATGTATTTTCAAATGTATTAGCTGCAGAACTCATTCTGAGGCTCTCACTGAAAGTCTTTTATTATTATAATCAGGGACTTCAACCTAATTAAATTGCAGTTCAGGTTTGCTTAGGAGAATATTATGATGATGTTTTGTTCTGATTCAGTTCACTTGAGAAATATGTTGGTCTGTTCTTTTAGCATTGTTTATATTAGAAAACAGTATATATATATAATATATATATTATTAATCCTGTCTTCAACTTGGGGCAAGAGTGTTATAGACATAAAAAGATGTGATATTCTAAATAGGGTTGATTGCACATATATAAACACACAGTAAAATCACTTTACAAGGAATACTGAATAACGAAAATTTTACTATAACAAAATTATCTCCAAATCCCAGCCATCTTCCTTAAGCAATGGTACTTTTTAAATCGTATTAGAATGAAATTAATTATTACAGAAAATACAGTACAATAAATTGCTTTAAAAACCAACAAAAGCATAAAATATGTCTTAATGATTAAATGATTTCCTGAGAGTCTCATTAGTCTTTATATTTAATTTTCTCCTTATCAGGGGCAGGTAAACAAGAGATACCAAAGTACCAGTTTTGAAAAAAAAAGAATTTTGGATGGTGAAAAAATGCTATCTCTAGAAACATTCCCACAAATGGTCTAATTGTTCAGCAAAAATCATTAGAATTAGTGAACCTGCTCAGACACAGCATGCTTCAAGCTAGTGTTGAGTGGCTCCATAGATTTTGTTAACAGTAAGGAATTGTATCAAAATTAATATGCAGGGAGATAAATGATCTTCTACTTGATATAGAGAATGAATAGCATCCAGAAGAAATTAAAAAACTGATTAATAACTACAATTCAGATGAAATTTTTAAACCCAATGAGACAAGCACGTTTTATTGCATGTTGCCGAATTGTACTCTTGCCATTAAAGGTACAGGTGACTCCCAAGATTCGACAAATTCGAGATTTCGACACAGCCGATCAAATTGGGAACTACTTTACGTGGAGTAATTTTCGTGGAGTAATCGGGCCCGACCAACCATGCGAGATTTAGTTTTAGTGTAGACATAGTTATATCTGCTCCAATTGTTTGAATTTGTGCTGATTTCACTCTTTTTTCTGTTAATCTTTTATTTAAATTTATTTATTTTATTGATTTATTTATAAATTTATCACTTAACATGGCATCTAAAAGGAAATGTAATAGTGATAATGTAAGTGAATCAAATAAAAGTGTGTGTAAGACTCATAGTTATGAATTGAAATTAGAAATTTTAAAGTGTGTTGAGAAAGGTGAAATCCATACTGAAATCGCACGATCGTTGGGAATGTGTCGTTCAACTATTAGCACTTATGTGAAACAGAAGGAGAAAATTCAAGAATATGTGATAAATTCAGGTAATATGATAACAACAATAAACAGTTCCCCACCCAATAGCTCCTCTTCTTCTAACTAAAATCTTCCAACTTCTCAATTAATAAACCAAGTCCAGCAAGCGCAGTTGAAAAAGATTTAAGGTATGAAAATATTTTTAATTTTATTGTTTCTTTATTCTTAAGTTATTTTGTGCTTTTTAATAACTTTTATATTAATTTTGTTGGGATAAATACCGTATTTGACCGAATATAGCCCCCCTACCCATTTTTCTAACACAAATTAGAAAATATTTTAATACCCTGAAAGGACATGATCATTTTTAGGACTTTAATGTCATGAAACATGCTGTATAATTTGAAGAAATATCAAACTTGCACTCATTTAATAAAAAAGTACCAATTAGCGAGTGATAAAACGCCATGCTAATTGGAATTTTAAGGTTTTCAGATTTGTACCTCAGAATTCAGAGGGTATACTAACGAAAGAGAGATTTGACAAGGAAATTAACAAAAATACATTTTTAGGGAGTAAAAATAAACTTTAAAAAGTCGAAATAACATACCAATTTATGCAGCAATATAAATTCGCACTTTGCTCATATTTCGATGCGCAATGCTACTCTATCTTTCGTTTGTGTAATTAACAATTCGAGCTTAGCCAGGCAATTAGTCCATTCTCGGGTAAGATTAATTTTATTGGTATTACCGTATTTGCTCGTGTAAGCTGCACACCTTTTTTCCCAAAACGCCGGCGAAAAAAGGGAGTGCGTGTCTTACACGAATTTTTTATTTGCCGCTCACCTTGTCGTGTCGGTAAACAAATATACGTTAAGCTAGCACCCATGCCGCATCTGTTATTCTATTTCTAAATTTCGGTGTATTTAGTCATTTTCATTCATTGTATAAAAATTTTAAATGAGTTTTAAGTTTATTAACGGGTGCTCCCCAAACTCGACGGCTTTCTGCTGCAAACGTCACGGAGGCCACGGCGCATGCGCTACCAGTTTGAGTTGGTGGGGGTTTTGTTCTCACGGAAGACGACGCCTACCGTGTTTAGATACGGAATGATTCCGTTGTTCTGTGATACGTCTATGAAAGTCATAGCCACCGTGGTGATCATTGAATGATCGCTGATCATAATTTTAGTTCGCCAAAATATGACGACCGCTACGGTAGGGATCAGTGACCATATCGCTGGAAAATTACGTACAGCAGAATGATCGCTACCGGAGCTATTTCTGCCGAACATGACCAATATGACGACAAAAACAGTTAAGTGTTTAACAAAAGAGGACTACCGAGGAGATTTCTGCTAGTACCGATATAAAGAGATCACCCAATAAATTCGTCACGTAGGAGTGTGCTTAACTTAAGCGTAGCATTTTTGAGAAATAGGAATTGCTGATTTAAAAAACCCTTTTTCGGCTCAAATAAATTTTTTTCCCTAGAGCTGGCCCAAAAACCGGGGTGCGCAGGATACACGGGGGCGCGTCTTACACGAGCAAATACGGTAAAACTTGCAATTTGACGATAATGAGAGCGATCAGGTAATTGAAAAATCCTTCCTATATGGTGACGTAATCAGCCTTGCAAATAAATATTCACAACCCGAGTAGTTTAGTCTTACAATGGATAGAAACACTTACTGACTCGAATGAAATTCATCGTTATTGAAGCTTTGCACACTTGTTTGTACCCACCTAATTTTTAGTGCCCGAAAATAGCCCCCCCCCCCTCAACTTTTGCACTTCACTTTTGGTCAAAAACAGGGGGGCTATATTCGGTCAAATACGGTAGTTGTATGCAGCTATGTTGTCCGGCTCGCGCAGTCGTTTGTAACAAACGACTTGCGCGAGGCAGACCGGACCGTCTGCAGAACATATTGCCATTTTAAAAGAGAAAGGAAAAATTGGTGATCATATTCGCAATGCAGGCTCTGTTCAGTCCGTGATTATAAGTAAAAACCGAAATGCCGTTGTTGAAATGGAATGCTGTTTAACAATTTGAATTCAAAGATATATATGGTAATCAGTAGTTATCCCAAAATTTACAAGATAATTAACATTGTGAATTATTTGAAAGCAAAATTTCAGACTGCTTACTTGCCCAGTAGGGAAGTTTCTGTTGTTGTGGAAGGGCAGACTTTCCTGGTGATAGTATTTACCATTGAAATCTGCTAGATTCGAGATGAAGATTTATGATCTCTGCAATCCATTTGGATATTTTATAAATTTTATAATATATATTTGCCAAGGATCTGAAATCTGTAGCACGTGCATCAGAGACAATGATTTATTATTTACTAAGGTTGTTTTTGCTCTATGCAAAAATATTCTTGATACAGATCATTGTATATACATGGGTAACTTTTACTGTAGTCCTGACTTGTTTCAAAGGTTAGTTGATAGGCATACTGATGCTGTTGGCACAGTAAAACTGAACCAGAAAGGGATGCCTGCAAAACTAAAGAATGGAGAACAGCAACACAACTAACAGGGCGTCACTTCCCAGAAGAGAATTCCTCTTCTGGCAAGAGAAGAGTTGGACATAGGAAGTGGGTTGTTTGGACAAAGAAGAGAATAAGGAAGGAGACAGCCTTCTGATATAAAAACTGCTCTGGAAATCCTTCTCTGTGTGTTGTACCATGTTTTGCAATGTACCACACATTATTGCAGAATAAAGTTGAAAGTACGATAGATATTTGAAATTATAAAGTAGAAGTCTAGAAAAATTAATAAACAGAGAACCATTCATGGTTAATATTACTTATTTTTTCAGATTTATATTTTTAATATTTTCCAAGGATTAAATTAAAATAACACAGATTTCATTCTGGAGCATTTAAATACCCAAGGGAGACTTTTTAAATCACACTTGAGGGTTTAAATCTGTTACTTATTTCAAAGAGTACAGTAATACCCTGTTTAATGCTGCCCTGTACAACGCTGATTCATTATAATGCTCTTTGTTCTCAGACCAATTTTTACTTTCTCCATACGTTTTTATGGGCGCTCTAACTCAAGAACTTATTACCGATTCATCACCAAATATCATAATTAACACTTTTATTATAGGAACAATAGCTGATTAGTTTTAGGTTAAAATCTGTCAACCAGAAGTGGAGGTTTACTCGTGTCATTTTTCTCTAATATCTCTTATAAGGCTTCATTAATGTAAATATTTGTTATTACAAAAGTTGTAGAGAATATTATTCTCTACAACTTTTGTTTTAAACAATTATTTGTAGAACGTATTATTTAGGAGATGTTTAATTTATTCCCAAAATTTCCGTTTTTGTAAAATATATCTTTTAAACCTTCATAAATGCAAATTCAGTTATTATAAAAATGGTAGAGAATATTATTTTCTACAACTTTTGTTTGAAACATTTTTCCGTAGAGCACATTATTAAGGAGATATGCCATTAATCGTAATTTACAACTACTCCAACTTACCGTTAGCAGTGCTGGTATCGCTATCGATATTTACTATAAGAAAATTTGTTTAAAAGATCTGTGGCTAGGTGGTGTCGAGATAATTTTAGGTCTGCTATGTATGGAGAAAATATGTTCTCAGACTGAAGAGAAACGTATGGTTTTGTTTACTTATCTCCTGGAATTGGACACCTATTGGAGTTATTGGGCACTGATTATAAGGGGAGGGTATGAGGAATCTGTTACAGCATGAAAAAATGACAAAATAGCTGTGACAGATATTATATTGCAGGATTTCTGGTATGTAGCAAGTCTGCTACATTGCACATTTAAGGATTAATTTTAGTGTACATTTTTCGAGTATCGGCGAGAAGAGCAGCTACACTAATATTTTGAAAATAGATAATAAGTTATGATTTTAATAACACATCTCCATAAGTACTATACTAACCTAACCTCACATAATGCTGATTCAGTTACAGCTCTCGTTTCCAGGAATGCATCCCCAGCGTTAAATGGTTATGACTGTATACATTAAAACATCTGACTGAATTAAATTTTGAACTTCTTTTGTTTTAACATTTCTATAGTTCTTACTGAACATTTTATTAATTTATGGGCTTTTTGAATATTAGTTGCTCTTGATTGCAATGCAACTGAATTCTTCTTAAATGCCTATCATTAGAGCCAAATCTTGTGTAACATATGTATTAAATAATCTTTTAGTCATACCAGAAAATGTATTACTTAGAGACAAATGCTTATATAATGCAGGATATGCCAATCTTATACTGCAGACCAAGGGCATATTGGGAGCAAAAATCGGCCCGGGCAAATACTTGATATCGGCCCATCTAACAACTAAAATAATGTTGCGGTTCCCTAGGAGGCCGCGGCCCATATTTTGTGAAACATTACTTTAGAATACGGAAAAGTAACAGCTCCTGGCCGAGGTAGCAACCTCAAAGGCAGCCCCGGTCCAGGAGCAGCATTGGCCCACCGGGACTTTGCCCGGTGTCCCGGCGGCCCAATCCACCCCTGCTGCAGACTGCCCAATGAGGACTTAATACGAGGCCAATTTTTATTATTTTAATTTCAACTTCTTTAATAATGGAATTAAACTCAGCTTGGTTTTTATTAGATGCGCTAGATTGAATATATTTGGTACAAAAAGTCTTACTGATGGAATCATCTACGACCAAATGTAAGCAATGCCGGATGATGTTAGGAAATGTTTCTATCAATTTAGCAACAAATACTGATTTTTTCCACAACATTGGTCTGAACAAAATGCTGAGATTTTCTTGTAAAGTAGTTATTTCTAATCCTTATTCATTCAAACAACCAATTAGAGTATTAGTAATACTTCTTTGGACTACAAATTTATGGGCATCTAGCATTTGAAAATAAAAGTACATATAGTAATTTATAAGCAGAGCAACAAATCATTCTAAATTGAGCAGAGGTTTGGTTTGTAAGTTTTAATAATAATGGTTTGGTTCAAAGTTGGTTCATAGCAATGGTTTGGTTTAACTTTTAAATACTGAGTGGCGGTATGTGAAACACCATCTAAATTATAGCTTCAGATATCACCGCTATTTGTTCACAAGGGCTTTCCACTACTCCAATATAGTTAGCATGATTCTACTGACATATTTTAATCTGAAGGCTGCATGGTTTTCAGGTTTCCACCGCATATGTTGTCTTTTGTTGACTACAGTTTCATCAGCATTCCAGCAGGTTTCTTCAGGTCAAAGTTTTTAAGCTGAGAGATTGCTCTCCTTATATAGCTGGGTCTGTCAAGTCTGGTGGTTCATTGGGCTGTGATTGGCCAATGAGGTGGTTGGAATACCCCTTTCCACATACTAAGGAGAGTGTAACCATCTTCCTTATTGAAGCTGTTTGGCAATCTTGGTGGCTTCTCAGATAAGACTGGGGTAGTAGTGGCTCTCTCTGGTTATCACCTTAGAATCTTCTATATCCACAGTGTGGCTAGGCTCAGACCAAACATGTTCTGTGACCATAGAGAGGTGGAATTGCTTACTTTTCATTGCCCTTTCCATATGTGCATACAATTTTTTAAATCTGGTTGCCAACATGCACTGGTGCATATTACAGGTGTAGTTTTAAATCCCACAGCAAACTGGAAGACTGAACCCCATACAGTGTGCGGCAACATATTTATTGTGGCTGAACCAGGGTTCAGTCCTCAAATTTGGATAGGAATTTTGACGAAGTGGTTTATGATTGGTAATATATAAATGTTTGTGATGATGATTCAGATCTGGACAAAAATTATGTTATTAAGGTTATTGTAACATATCCAATTTGGGAATTTTTGTTGAGGATAATGTTAATGGCCTAGAACAACATTATTATGGGATTATATTCAGAGCTGGTAGGGAAAATCGTGGAGCCCGATGTAAAGAGTGTGCGCATAGGCCTCTTACGGATCAAAAAATTTTTATATTAAATGTTAATAAATAAAGCAACCTCACTATGACAGTGTTCGATATTTTTTCCGATTTTTTTGTATAAACATTATAAGCACAACAAATATTATTTTGAGAAAGCTAGGGACCTCTATAAGTGCGGGGCCATCGCACTGTTGGTTCCACCTTCAAGCCAGCTCTGCTTATCTCTCACAAATCATCGAGAAATAGTAAACATATTCAGGAGACCTCAAAACGTGTATTTCCGTATAAAATTAAATTCAATTTTTTACCACACGTACTTTATCTATATTATGTATGGAGTAAGTAACACCAACATTGCAATATATCATAATTTAAAAACCTACCTTTTACAATTAAGTTATTTTGACAGATATTTATGGTATAATACTATGGTAAAAAAGCGGTACGTATTATTCACAATTTAACAATTATTCGAGATATCGTGGACCATATTTAATCAAGCAATCAGAATACCTATCGGGAAATTGTTCAATGAAAAAATTAGAATAAATGACTTTGTAAAAGTATGATAGATTTAGATTTTAATCGAATGATAACATCATTTTCCCCGTATGAGAATAAGTAAAAATCCTCTCAATAGAACTTAATAATAAATAACAGACTTACCTCCATGAACCAAGATAGTGCGCTATTTCCTCAGAAAACCTTGTGAATTTCTTCTCAGGAATCTTGCTTTTTGAGTTCGCCGCCTTACCAGATGCGCCAATTCGCCTCGAACATTTTGGTTACGAGTTTTTTCAATATCGTTTGAAGGGATGATAGAGTTGAATGTCAACTCTAGATTTTTAATATTATATGGGCAAAGGAGAAAATTTTTTGATATAATACAAAAGGTATTGATATTAAATTTGTTTTTTATAATCATTACTTCTTTTCACTTTATTTCAGAAAACTTTGAGTAAATTTTGTTGCCACTTTTTTCCTCGATATCGTTACGTTCGATAATACGAACATAAACTATTCGATATACGTACATACATTCGATCCTATCGTATTAAACTTCACGTACGTTTCGGGTAGAACAGAATTACAAGTGTAAAAATGGTAAAAGTGGAGCCTCGGAACGTATCTCCAATTCTCCAAAAGATAAGAAATTTTCTTATAGGGGTAAGTTCATAAGTATAAGATCTATGTGCTTGTTAATGTTAATAAGGTATGTATTAATTTGTCTTAGTTAAATTTACTTAGAGAGAAATGACCCAGCCTCTCCGGTTTCAAGACTTCATCTCGGCTCGTACACAACCGCCACCGAATCTGCCCGATGGGTCTTCTCATAAATTGTCCGCTAATTATTACTACACTCGCGACGGAAGACGAGAAGTGAAGTATCCCACCCTTCTGGCTGATGTTAGCTCACGAAAAGCCATTTCTGCATCCACTAGGTGAATTATCGTGTAATATATACCGCCTTATGCTTTTTGTTGGCGAAAATGAACTATAATTTTGATTTCAGCGCAAGCAAAGAAGTAGCCGGAGTAAAGAAACCACCAACTCCTGGAGGAACTTTTCATTGGGATTAGATTTATCACAAATGAAACCGTGATGGTTAGTTTGGGGCATTGCATACCTTCACACCTGACATTTTGGTTACTAGCGGAGTAAAATATATACGTAGATGCTCTACGTATTAGTGTAGACATCTAGGTACAGTAAATAAATCGTGTTTAAGTTGAACAGGAAACGTACTGACCTGTGCAACTGGATCATTGGCAATGAATAGTTGATTTTACTTTCACTAGGGAAGTGTTTTGTAAAAATTTTGAATTCGTGTTTGTTTATAGGATACATCCAAAAAGTTTGTAAATATGGAAGTTGCAGCAATAAAAATTATTATAAATTATGAGTTCGTTTATATTTAGTAATGCATATTATATATCCTAAATGAATGAAAATGTTGTGTGGGGTAATGGAAAAATTATAATATTCTGAGGAGAGTTTGGAATAATGTGGCTGTGGTAAGTTTTTCAAACCTCGCAGATCAACACCTAAAATTATGAAAATTAGAAAAAATATTACATATGTAGTTTGGGGTTGCCAAATGGGATATTCTCATGCTTCATAGCCAAGTCGCTCGAGTACTTCTACAGTTCGTGATAGGCATGCTACACGGTGTTTATGTTATTATTATTAACTTCCGAGTATAGCTATAACTCGAATATCAAAGAGGTGCCCTACATTTTCAAAAATTATAGAAAGCAACCATCTGTGATATGTCTTTCTAAAGGATTCGCTATGCATAACATTAGACATTGTCAAGGTATTAGCATCTCTTTGCTATTTTATTTTGGTTGGAGACTAATGTTTACCATAGCAATGTAGTAGTGCTAAAATAAAAATTAAGAGAAATTGTTAAACTACGTAATTTGTTCCATCATAAGTATTATAGCTAGAATGAAATTACTCTTCCGGCCATCGGGGAAAATGCTAGTGAACTTATGAATTTAATTTTCTTGTGGGAAGTTTTCATTAAATTTAGTTAGCACCACCAAATTTGGCTGCTTCTGTAAAAATGATCATTTGGCCAAAAATTATTTGTTTAAAATAAAAGTCCCTAGTTAGGCTGAACACTTAGGCTATATTAATTTATGAGACATTTTTGTATATTTTACAATCTGTAAAAAATTATACAGGGATTTTTCTTCGTTTCAATTTGGAATATGTATACTTCTTAATGGTGTAATTTTTCTCATTCAAGTTTGTTCCTGACAAGTAAAGAGCATGTTCATGCACAAATTTAATTGTTAGGGGATCATTATGAGGATATGATGAAGAGGAATTCATGCTATTTCACTGGATAGGTAAGCTAGGTAATTAGTTGGGAATTGGAGAAAGATGCTCATAGTTCACTTATTTTGTATGAGATGTAAGATTACTTTTGCTTGGGTTTTCTAATTTAATATTTTTTCTGTTATTCTTTAAATTTCTTGATAATATTTATTGCAATAACTAGTTATAATTGGATTCGCAGTGGTTATCTGTAATTTAACATATAATAAAAATTAAGTATTAAAAGATTATTACAATCAAAAATCAAACTCAGAGAAACAGTAAATGAGCCTCGAAAGACCTTTTTTAGACTCTAGGACTGGGAAATCGCTACTGATGATGACTGCTTTGGTCACTAAAATCCACAAATTGTTTTTTGAATTTATTGTAGAGAAATAATTAGCAATTTTATTACAAATTATGTGGAAACTGATTGGGACAAATAGGGTGATGGTTTGCATGCTGGATTACCAGTCCAAAGGTTTGTCATTAGGTGTGGCACGTTTTTCAAAAGGATGTCAATTGCCACTGCTTCAAATTGCCCATATAGACATCTTGGTCCATGACCAGAATAACTGTAGGTTTGGTCATGACTCAAATGACAACATTACAATAATATTATCATTCGCTTGAACTGACTGTATTGTAAGTCATAATGAGTGCTCCCAATGTAAGATAACGCAGAGAACTTGGTTTAACATATAATCAAACCTGTCAACAGACAACATTAATAATGACACCAGTCACATAATTCCTTCTCATGAATGGAAATATAGTTTATAAAGTATTGTTTATAACAAGTCCTATAACAGGATGAATTTCAATTCAAATATTTTCTGAGTAAATCAACATGAATAAGATAACCTTGATTGTTATACAAGAGGGCTTAATTGAATTACATTCCTAGTTCATAAATACAAAATATGCTACTTCAGCTTACACACCGTTCTACATAGGACAATGGCCGGAGTTTGCGCAACTCATTTCACTTTATGAGAAGCTTCAAGGTTCATCCACATCCTTCAAAATATTAGCAATACCTTACAAGATGGCATGAAAAAGGTCAAAATTAGTGCAGGTGATAACAGAATTAAAAAATTGGAAAGTGATTACTTTAGAAGTAAGTTAGATGTAATTCAAAGTTCAGAAAGTGTTGAAGGCTCTAGCTACATCGATTGTGTATTGGGGCTTAGCAAATCCACAGTAAGGACAATTTAAACTCATAGTAGCAGTCATAGAAGTGAACATATGATTCATATGGAATGTCTACTTCTTTCATGTTGCAATGGATATACATGAGGTGAGATCAGACTGGTGTTATGGCTGCAGTTATTGAAGAAAAGGCCTTGATGACTTATGAAAAATTACAAATCAAGTATCCCTCAGCCAGGGCCAGCCCGAGGTATGGGTTAGCAGGGCGGCTGCCCAGGGCACCAAAGTCTTGGGGGCACTATAGCAATCAAATACCTATGCATTTCTTGCAATATAGATAAATATTGGATATCAATTTATATCGCAGAACAGGCTATAATACCGTATATAGTCGTGCATAACGCAGTTTGAAGACCAAATTTTCAGGTCATAAAGTAGGGGTCCGCATTATACACGGGTAACACTTTTGGGCACTTAAAATTGGAACTTAAAAGTGAACCTACCTCGCACAAGTGGATCGTGGATGCCGGGATAGAAGGTGGTGATTAGGGTGAGTTGGGGGGTAGAGTCGGGGGTTGCGGGGCGGTTGCAGTGTAGGTTATATAGGGGTGCTGGGTGCGACAGCCCGTCTGATTTGGTCCCGAATCAGGACCGGCGGGTATCCGCGTTGGAGGAGAGCATTTTTGAGGACAGAGCAGTACTCGGAAAGGGAGTCTCTTTCCGAGCAGATTCTCCGTCCTCGGCGGGCTAGGGCGTAGGGGATTGAAGTTTTGGTGTGGAGGGGGTGGCAGCTGTGGAAGTGGAATATATATATATATTTTTTTTAAAACCTTCCAACCGCCTTCAATATCTCCACTTCCACAGCTGCCACCCCCTCCACACCAAAACTTCAATCCCCTACGCCAGTGGTTCCCAACGGGGTCGGTACCGCCCACCGGTGGGCGTTGAAGGGATCTAAGGGGGCTTTTTTGGTCCAAGGCAAATTTAGGGGGCGTTGAGGACCAACCGCCGCCCCCTGGGCAATACTCGCAAGAATGCGCTGAAAAGTTTGATTAATACTAAAAATCATCGAACGCATGTTTCAACAAATAGTTCTAAATGTCTTTTAAGCAAGATCAGTCCGTATTAAAAGTAGGTATTGGTACATTATAGCTTTGTTCCTAATACCTTTTTGACTAGTACATGAACGAGTCGCAGCATGCGCAGTGCACCACACGGAGCACCACAGTGTGTGTGTATGTTCCGGCTCGATCAACAAAGCTTATTTTACAAGTTTGCACAGGTCATGACAAGATTAACACACGTGCAGAATATCGAATCTATGAATGTTTTGACAGGTTCATTAAACATTACTATAAATACGCGAGGCTTTTTATCCATACGAGATTTTTTCGAAGTTCCTTCAGTGCAAGTGTGAACCTAAAATTTCTGTGCGGTATCTACAGATCACATTCAAAGGATAACTTACGTGGACCACTTATTAAAAATATGTTTTTGTTGTAATAACTATTTGCCACAGAGGTAAGTACGTACATATTTACTATTATTATTTGTTTATTATTCTTTTTACCGACCGACGTTAGTAAGGTAATTTAAAACTATCTTTTAAAATTTAAATTTACATAATTTAAATAAATTTACATAAATTTAAATAATTTTTTACAAAAAATTTCTCTGTTGTAAAATATTCATAAAACAACTTACATAAATTTAAATTTAAAATTTATTTGATATGGTGACGGTTGGTCCTGTGGTGGCCACAGCAGATTTTTTTTATTGCTTTTATTTTTACAGATAGACCCATGTCGGATTCAAAGAAAAAATGTAGACAATATAATGTCGAATATTTGAAATATGGTTTTATTCAGGCACCCTTAAACAAGACATTACCAATGTGCCTGATTTGCCAGAGAGTTTTCTCAAATGAAGCCATGAAACCTTCACGATTAGAAGAACATTTGACCAAAATACATCCTGACAGAAAAGATAAAAATTTATCTTACTTTCAAATGCTCAAAGAACAACATTCGAGACGTCCAACTTTATCTGGTATGTTTTCAGCGGCATCGAAACAAGACGATGATGGGTTACGTGCCTCTTACAACATTTCCTTGCTTATTGCTAAATCGGGAAAACCGCACACTATTGGAGAAGAATTGATACTGCCAGCTGTGACTGAGGTTCTGCGTACTGTACTGCACAAGCCACCGTCTGATATTATTAAGAAAATCCCATTAAGCAATAATACAGTACAGAGACGAATCGACGAAATGTCCGAGGATGTGGAGAGTTCTCTAACTGATTTTTTGAAGACTACCGAGTTTTCTTTACAGCTCGATGAATCTACTTTACCAAACAATGAGTCTTTACTTCTTGCGTACGTTCGCTTCATAAAATATGAAAAAATTTGTCAAGAACTATTATTCGCAAAAAATTAGAAACGGATACTAAAGGAAAATCTATAGTTGACGTATTGGAACACTATTTTAAAGAAAAAGGTATTCCTCTGGATAATATCGTGTCCGTTGCTACCGATGGTGCTCCGGCAATGGTTGGACGATACCGCGGGTTGATTTCATATTTGAAAAAGGCGGTACCAAATGTAGTCGCCGTGCATTGTGTAATTCACAGACAACATTTGGTTGCAAAAAACCTTAGTGATCGCCTTCATTGCTCACTACAGTATGTAATTACAGCAGTTAACAAGATCAGAAGCAATGCTCTCAATGATAGATTGTTTCGAAAACTTTGTGATGAAAACGACGAAGATATCAATCGTTTACTATTGCACACAGAAGTTCGTTGGCTATCAAAGGGTACCTGTCTAAAAAGATTTTATGACCTCTTTGACTCAGTTATAACGTTTTTTGAAAACAAAGATGATTCGTTAAGAGAGAATTTATTGAAATTTAAGAATGATATAGCTTATTTAACTGATTTATATAATAAATTTAATGAAACGAATCTACAGCTGCAAGGAGATGATTTGAATTTGATCAAAGCAAAGGCAACTATTTCTGCATTCGTGTCAAAACTTGCCTTGTACAAACAAAATTTGGGTCGAAGACAGTTCTATCAGTTTCCGAATCTTTCCTCTGTGGAAACAAATGATGACGACATTCTGGTATTTTGCCAGCATTTGGAAGCACTTAAAGAAGATTTTACAAATAGATTTCAGGATGTCCTTAACATGATCATTCCAGATTGGGTACTAGAACCTTTCTCAAACCTACAAACCAGAATTATCACTGCAGGAGGAGTTGATAGAATTGTCAACAAATGAAGAGTTAAAATTGAATTTAAAAAATGGATATCAAGAATTTTGGATTCAAAGGCAAATTCCAGTATTATATCCGGCTTTATGGGCTGCATCAAAGAAGTTTTTCATTGCATTCCCATCATCATATTTAGCCGAAAGTGGATTTAGCGTAGTCAGCAATTTACTAACAAAGAAAAGAAACAGACTGTCAATAGTGGAACGCGGCGATTTAAGATTGCTGATCACAAATATGGCACCAAATATCGAAAAATTAGTCATTACACCAAGCTCAGCCCTCTCACTAATAATATTATATTAATTTTTTTAATAATATATATTTGTTAATCAAACTTTGAGCAATACTCCAATATTGTTAATATCTTTTAATAAAGTAATTTTAAAAATCTGTCCTTGTTTTTCAATATATAATATAGTATACTTCACCTAAGAGGGGCGCCATCGAATCACTGTTTGAAAAAGTGGGCTATGACCCAAAAAAGTTGGAAAACTATGGGTTACATTATTGATTTCAAGAACGGGAGTCGGTGTGTTTTTTTTCTGAAAAGGGGGCGGTGAGTAATTTTTTTTCGAAAAGGGGGCGGTAGGCCAAAAAAGGTTGGGAACCTATGCCCTACGCCCTAGCCCGCCGAGGACGGAGAATCTGCTCGGACAGAGACTCCCTTTCCGAGTACTGCTCTGTCCTCGAAAACGCTCTCCTCCAACGCGGATACCAGCTGGACCTGATTCGGGACCAAATCCGACGGGCTGTCGCACCCAGCACCCCTAACCTACACTGCAACCGCCCCGCAACCCCTGACTCTACCCCCCAACTCACCCTAATCACAACCTTCTATCCCGGCATCCACGATACCCTAAAAAGCATCCTAAAGGCAGCCCACCCAATCCTCACTTCCTCCCCCAACCAGGTCTCCTTCCCCACACCCCCAATCCTCTCCTTCCGCAGACCTCCCAACCTTGCCAACATCTTGTGGAGAAAAGAACCCCCATCACCCACTCCTCTGCACCCTGCAGGGTCCCACCCCTGCCGCAGACCACGATGCCAAACATGCCCTATAAACCCACCCTCCAACTCATTCTAAAACCCCACCACGAACATCACCTACCCCTTAACATCCCCTACCAACTGTACCACCCGCAACATCATCTACCTACTAACCTGCACCCAATGCCCCGCCTTTTACGTCGGGCTCACCAGCAATTCCCTCAACATTCGCATGACCGGCCATCACAACAGCGTTAGTCTTAAACGACAGCTACCCGTGGCCGTGCATGCGAATAACCACAATCTCAGTTTCAATGTTTGTTTCACGGTGAGGGCCATCCGTGCCCTCCCGGACGACGCTTCTGCCCCCCAACTCCATCAATGGGAACTGGCCCATATCCAAATCTTAAACTCTTTCTCTCCTCCCGGCCTCAATATCCGTTAATATTTCCTTCTTTCCACCCTCTCTTTCCCCTCTCCCCCTTCTACATCCTCCAATCCCCGACCTTTCCACGCTCCCTTCCCTTCCACCCCCACACCTTCACCCCAGTGTCACTGCCATATCAGTTGTGTCTCTCCTGTGCTGACGAAGGGATCATCCCGAAAGCTCTAACCTCTACAAATGTATCTCTCCAACACCCCAGCGGCTCTACTTCCGGTAAGTGTTCACTGGGTTTCCTTCAACACCTAGTTGCCCTAAATATCCTTACTTACCTTTCCTCTTCCTTAGTATATATATATATATGTATATATATATATATATGTATATATATATATATATTAATTATATGTATAGGACACTTAATTACTTCTATACAGTTATAATTCCATTCTCTCCTAATATTCCGCATTTCACTAGCTCACCAGCTGATTGCTTTAGTCTTTGCAAAATCACGAGATAGACTTCCCGCAATACACGCATTGAAAACAAAAAAATGTAGAATAAGCAAATTGAAATAATTTTATTTAGTTAGTGATTCAAGTATGCATAGGCATCCCTCGATATTCGTCCATTGGACGATAAGCAAAAAGACGAATATCGAGGGCTATCTTCCCTTAGATGCAAAGTTATAAATGTATAATTAATTTCTGAAAACTCGAAAAACAGACCAAAATATTGAATTACCTTATTTTATGGAGTTATTGGTACTATAAACATAATCTATAGCAGTGGTCTTCAACGTGGGCGATAGCGCCCACCAGTGGGCATTTTAGGGTTTTTGGTGGGCGTTAAAGAACTAACCAAATGCTATTCTAATTTTTACACTGAAAAATAAAATTCTATAAGAAAGTTTAATGATATGCACACACATCCTCAAATGAGACAATGTACAATGGAGGCATGGATGGTGACTCCATTCATCACAAACGTGTGTGATGTGGATATTGAATACCAAGAGGAGATAATAGAATTACTTCATGATGAGATGTGTAAAGCCAATTTCAACCAAGGTGGATATGTGCAACTATGGCAGAACAAGAAAATGCCCTCTCTGTATCCATGCTTGCGGAAGAAAATATCGTTGCTCTTGTTAGCTTTCCCAACCTCATTTCTAGTTGAGAAGGGATTCAGTGCAGTCAACAATCTCCTGTACAAAAAAGAAAACGTTTACAAGTATCAGAAAGAGAAGATCTTCGAATGACCCTTACAGACTTGAAGCCTGACATTGAATCCCTGGTTTGTAGGAACCAAGCACAATGTACGCATTGAAATGTCTGTAAAATGTTTATTTTAATATTTGATTTGGTATTAATAAACATGGTTAAATTTGATCTTTTTAAACATTTGTTATCAAAAATTTAATTGTTAAGTTGACACGGAAGGTGGGCTGTGAACTAATTTCAAATGGAAAAATATAGTAAAAGTGGGCGGTGAATCAAAACAGGTTGAAGACCACAGATCTATAGGAACATACAGCCCACGGGAGTATTTCATGCAACTACAAATATGGCCACCACGTAATTGATTGATTTAATCACAAACACAGCTCAAATTCACACTCAACAATATAAAATTGCACTGAAACGCCAACTAAGGAAGAACGAACAACAACGGAGTGAGGCCGAGTAGCTGAGACCAGTGGAGTCAGTGGTTGAACGAATGCTAAAACAGATCACCCAAAACTCAACGTGATGATGAAATCATGTGGTTTACTTTAATTTGCTGCTAGCCACAGTCACAAGGGGAAGACAGACATCCTGTGAGATGTTTTCATTTCTCGATTGTAAGGTTTTAAGTTTATACTGCTGAGAACGATAAATCCTTAGCGTGTCATCGTTTCATGAGTAATCGTCTGAGTGTCCCTCTTCGTTGGTCCCACCTATTTCGATGGATGAATAAGCAAGGGAATGGACAAATGAATGGGGATTTGGTTATAATTGGTTACGAATAAGAGAAGACAAAAATTGGGGGGGGGGGGGGGGGGGGGGGGGCAAATAGCGAGGGACACCTGTACAATTAACAATGTAAGTAATTTAAAACCCATAGAATGTGTATGAACTTAATCTTAACTGTCGCGTTTCCTGTTTCCAGATTTGTTTGTTAAATTTTCACATTATTCCTTCTAACAGTTTTAGAATGAGATAGGAAAAAGAGAACCAAAATCCACTATAAATCAAAACTCTATTTTATAGATCCCTTTTTGTCTGATTTAAAATGATTTTTTACGCAGCATCAGTTTGGACAACTTACTGTATGAAGTTGCTGCCATCACAACTCATTCGCTTTCATTATTAATGATGTCTCTCTAAGACATAAAGTGGAGCTTATTGAACGTAATACTTATGGGAAAGTCCAAGCGTCTCAAAATTGTTAACTGGCGATAATTTAATGCCTTAATGTATTTATTTACGGAACTCTAGTTAATACTTAACATGACGATATAATTCTAAAATTTTGTTCTTATACCCCACAAAAATCAAGGGTGTGCGTTATACATGAGTATATATGGTATTTATATTAACCATTATATTTTTTTATCAATAACTTTTACATAGTGGTGAATAAATTAACATGTACTTTGAAAATATTTCAACAAGCATTTACGGAGGGGGTACTAGAATGCTATCTCGGCCAGGGCACCAACATTCCTCGGGCCACCCCTGCCTCTAGCTCATCAGATAAGAATTTCAATGCAAGCAAAGGTTGACTTTACAAGTTCCTAGAAAGAAATAGGTTGCACTGCATTAAGAAGAAAGGGGAGGCAGTTAGTGCTGATATTCCTTTTTATCAGATATTATAACATATTCATGTGTGTCAAAATACCTTTTAAGTGATCAAAATGTCTAATTGTTTGGCTTTCTGGGATGCATTCCCACATTATAACATTATTCTTATGGGAAAATCGGTTTCCGTTTACATAACAGTTTTCAGGAATGCATTAATCACGTAAACCACGGGAGTGGTGTATATCATTGCTCTCTTTCTAAAGCATACAAGTAATTCATCAAACTTAAATCCATGTTCAGTTTTTATCAACATTTTGGCAAATCATGTAATATACATCATGAATTATAATACAGGTCCAAACACAAGAATTTATTATTATTAGACTGATAACTTTCTGACTGTTGTCAGATCATTTACAACTAGATTTCTGCCATGAGAAAAAAAATTCAATTACCTAAGTCATTTATCTTGTACAAAAACCAGTCATTCAAGCATTGTGATGGATTAATTGATAAAATTACTTGTTCATTCTTTTAGAATGAGATGTGATGTAAAAGTGTAGCTATTGCAAACAGTGCTGTAGACATAAAAAAGCAGAAGGTATACTGTATACTAAAGTAAAACTTTGAGGGAGGGTCTTACCCAGCTTTTTTATAGCAAATTACATGACTGTTATGATGCCAGGTGAAAATGTAGTTTTTTTCAATTGACTTGTATAATTTTTAAAAAGGCATGGGTATCCACTATTTGTTCAAAAAAGCAGAGGAGGGTATACCTTATCCATTCAAAAAAGGCAGAGGGTATATGGCGTATACCAACTGTATACCTTCCACTACAGCATTGATTGTAAGTAAATTCTTTAAAATTAAATTAAAAACATGATGTTGTAATGAACAGAAGCTGTGGTAAAATAAATATAGGAATTTGGTTAATGGAAAAATATAGACTTTCAATTATTTATTAATATAAAAAATATAACCAGCATAAAGTCAAATACTTTACACATCAAACCTAAAAATTAATTTGTTAATTCAAGATGGTCATCACTCAAACATAAGGCTTATTTAATAATTCCACAGACCATAAACATTTAAACAATGTTAATTAATTGAAAGCTATGAGCATTCATTTATTTTTCAAAAATAACATGAATGTATTTAAAAATATCAACATGGGAAATTTTCTATTCCAAAAAACTGCAAATCTGTCCTAAGTAAAAATCTCTCGTATATTTGGCTAGAGCCTCATAAAGAGTTTTGCCATGCCAATGAGCAACAAGTTTTCTGGCTAAAATATTTGCAACTAAGTTTCATGAAAACTTAAACATGCCCAACAGATATATCAATACCTGCAAAAACTCACTGCTCCTCTTACTTAAATAAAAAAATATTATATTTCAAGTGAATTTATTAACATATATGAAAATCAATTTAACATAACTTTCTTCTATTACTGCATTAATCCAATCAATATTTCCTTAAATTAATCAATAAGCTACACAGAATCAACTAATACTTGGCATATTGTCAAGTGAGTTTATAGAGTTATCTGTTGAAATAAATGTTAATTCTGGAACACATAAATAATGAAACACCATACAGGTAATGAATTCATCAAAACTACAATACTTAGATGTTTTATGCTTTTACATCATTTGGTAATTCTTAGAATTACGGCCCTGTTCAGCCAACATAATTCTTCCCTTTCAAATTCATCCTCAACATCACGACTCATCCTCCACACTACCGTTTTTATTGACTTTCTTTCTCCACCTACTCTCCACATCATCTGATAGCTCCTCATCGACAAGACGACTACTGCTTTTATTTACAACATTGTTGGTATCTTCAAAATCTTATTCTTTGATTTGTCTTGCTGCATTAAGAAGTGGCTTACTCATGTTGTTATTTTAAGGTAATATTATTTCATTTTATCTATTTAATTCACCTATTAAGGTGAAGTGGAAATGTCCATTTCTTCCATTTCATGCTTCTGCTTATTGATATTATTTTTAGGATTATTTTTAGGACTTTGCTTACAATTAGACTCCTCATCACTATCCTCCTCCTCTTCACTTTCATCTTCATCGTCATCACCTTCATCCTCGCTGCGATCTTCATCTACTTGCTTTCTTCGACCATTATCCATGCTACCTAACTGTTCCTGAATGATGTCTACAAACACACTTTTATTAGCACCATCATTGGTGTCCACAAAATTGTCCTCCTTTCTTATACGTTCTTCTCCTCTGGCAAAAAATGGGCTTCTCTCCTCATCAGTTTCATCTTGAACCTTATTTACAAATTCTCCCTCACTGTCGTCTTCATCATCGTCATCGTCGTCTTCCTCGTCGTCATCATTGTCGTCGTCGTCTTCATCATCGTCATCATCCTCCACGTCTCTCTTGCTTCCGTGTTTCTCAATCATATCCCTCGTGACATGATCATCTATCCTATCTCTTTCATTTCCAATCATGCTACCAGAGTCATCATCCTGTGTCCTCTGATCGCTATGTAAATCATCTTGATCAGTTGTGTCAAACCCTTTCTCTTCCTCATCATAGTTGCGTGGTACTTTAGCATCCTTTCTTTTTTCATCTTCTCGCTCGTCCCTTCTCTCTCTCCTTTTTCGATCAGCCAATCTTTCCTTTTCCCGCTCCTTATCCCTTCTGTCAATATCACGACCCTTTTCCTTTCGGCGATCCTTCTCCTTCCTAGAATTAGAAAGCAAACAATGAGACAAATATTTTAATTGCTATTATTAACTAACGGAAAAACTGAACAAATAGCTCAAAATAAAACAAAAAATAAATAGATGCTGAAGCAGATTGTAAATGGCAGTTTAAAAAAAATAGGCAAGTTGAGAAAACATGCTTGAAGCAGAATACTGGATTGAATGGGATATAAACAAAGTCTCTATTTGCTTTTGTTTAGGAGTTAGTGCATCAGACAAATGGACCTTCACAAGAAAATGCATAGTGAGAAAAAATTAAATCAATTGGCGGAATAACTAAGCCTCTATTAATTTTCATTTGGGAAGAGTTAGCGTGTCCAACAGATGGACAAAAACCAAATGTATTAACAGAATTTTTTAAAAATCTCAAAAATGAAAACTTTTAAGGGATTTAAAAAATCATAGTTAACCCTTTCTGGGCATATTATGCCAAATGTTATCAGTCAAGCATTATAAAATGTCAAAATAGGCAGGCAAAATGGCACAATAAAACAGGAAAATAGGTATTAAAAAGGCATTTATTCTAACCCAAATATTACTAATATATGGAGTTCATATGGAGTAGGTATAACATTTCAATAAAATATGATTGCAATCGCTATTGATATTGTCTTCAAATTATGAACTACTACATGAGACAACAAATGTTTTTTAAAATTATCAAATGAAAAACCCTGTCTTCCACCAATTAGGATGTTTTAAAAGTGAAAAGTATCTCCCTACACACACGGAAGTGACAGGGGCGTATTTAGAACAAGCTATATCTGCGGGACTCGTCTCAATTTCTGCGTTACTGTCCTCTTCTAGAATCTTCGCAATTATTTTTATTTTATCCAAATCTTTGTTGGCACACAACACTTTTTCACACTTGTTTTTCACTACTACTCCCTTTCCACCTGGAGCACAGCACATTTCTTCCACGATTTCTCTAAACACTTTCAGTGAATTGACTCCCTTTTACTTTCTCATATACAAAGTATATTGAGAATGTATTGTAATCGCGAAAAAATCTGACCTCAAGATTTTGACAGAAATATATGTTTTAGGCGCAGCTGAGTCCAAAAAAGTGGTTTTTGCAATGCCGTCTGCCTGTTACTGGCTCAAGAGCCTAAACGGTAGAGCGAAAATGAATGAAATCTCGTACTTAGGAATTTTATCATACAGAGAAGAAGCTATGAAGAAATGGTTCACATTTTTCAATAATTAAGGGGTTTATTCTATGCATTTTTAACAACAATTTGATTTTCTCAAAACCAGCTCTAACGATTTTGATCAAGTTTCGTACAGTTACTTGAGTTTACGTCTTCAATAATACCAAATAATTCATATTCCTCAAAAAACGAATATAAGGCTAGTTTATTCTACGCAACTTTAACAATAATTTGATTTTCTCAAAAACGGCTCAAACGATTTTGATAAAATTTCGTACTATTACTTGAATATACGTATGCAATAATACTACATATTTCATTTTTCTCAATGAATGAATATAAGGCTAGTTTATTCTTGGGCAACTTGCACAAAAATTGATTTTCTAAAAACCGGCTCATACGATTTTCATTTTCTAAAGATAACTAAACGACGCATTAGTATATGAGAAAGTTTGTACAATGTACGTTGTACCAATTTTTCAAGTAATGTAATGGCGTATGGCAACTTTGATAAGTAGGCTGCGATGTAGGCCAAATCGTGGCTGGCAGATTTCTTTTTCAGGAGTTCTTTGACGGTACGTATGGAGTAGGCCTCTTCTTCATCAAAAGTGTCGACAATTTCTTTTATCTTTTCAAGACTGGCAGCGTAGGAAAGAGCAGCAGAAATCCATGTACCCCATCTCATTAACACAGGCTGAGGAGGCAGTGATAGGTCTGACACTATTTCACGAAAAATCCCTGTCCTTGATGGAGGATTCAAGAAAAATTTCTTGGCATTAGATAAAAGCAAATTAACGTCACGAAATAGAGAACGTAGCTCCTCAGTAATTCTGTGAAGGGCATGTGCTAGGCAGGTCAAATGCAGCATTCTAAGGAAAAGAATCTTAAGAGCCTTCCCCTCTTTCTTCATGTAGGGAGCTGCGTCTGTTAAAAAGAGAAGAACGTTTTCCTATTTTGTTCCATCCGGCCATAGAAGATTCATTGCTGTGGTGAAAAGTTGAGCGATTGTTGAGCCATTTGCGTTTTCCAAAACTTCTGACGTAAGTAAATAAATTTTTGATGGCTAACCTCCATGGTTCCAATTATGATGTTTGCAACGAATCTTCCCACAGCATCGGTAGTCTCGTCGACAGAGATCCAAATTTTCTTGTCCCCAACATCGTCTCTGATTTTTGGATAATACAGTTGTACGCTTTATCTAAATAGGTTTTCCTCATTGTTGACTCACTTGGAACCTCTTTGTTTGTGTATTTTTCCAAAAACGGTTTCAAAGAACTGTTTTATAATTTCCACAAAGGAATGACGGCTTCGACAAAAAATTTACACAAGCCGAAGGAAAACTAAGACTGCCTAGAAGAAGATGAACAAAACAATGGTAAAGGGGTCATCTTCTTTGCAGCTTTATGTTTTGAGGTACTTCAATGCTGGGACACAAATTACCGTATTTGACCGAATATAGCCCCCCTCCGAATATAGCCCCCCTACCCATTTTTCTCACACAAATCTAGAAAATATTTTAATACCCTGAATGGACATGATCATTTTTAGGACTTTAATGTCATGAAACATGCTGTATAATTTGAAGAAATATCAAACTTGCCCTCATTTAATAAAAAGTACCAATTAGCGAGTGATAAAACGCCATGCTAATTGGAATTTTAAGGTTTTCAGATTTGTACCTCAGAACAGTGCTGCCAATTTGGCTTTTTTTCCGCTAGATCTGGCGGAATTTGTTGTCACTTAGCGGAAAAAATTATCATTTAGCGGATAGCGGTAAATTGGGCGGGAAAGTCGCAATTTTTGACTTTTTCTGGCGGAATTTGAGTTTAAAGTGGCATCAGATTTCTACGTAGTGCACTTCGACAACTCCGTCCACGGGTCTTTCAATTTTGTATCTCGTATACAATGTATCAGGCACATGTTTCTGTGTTGCGCGATACATGTAGCGAAACATTGTTTCGCAACAAAATGAAAAATATGCCCCAGTGGAGACCCGGCCTTAGTTCCACGGAGGTTGTCTTCGAAACAAGACCATTCAGTGTTTTCTGGATTGGGATTACTGTATTTGTGTATAGTGATTTCTTCAATACAATTAAGCTACATTCTGTGTGTTTCGCTTAATTTTTTAAGCGAATTTGCAATTTGCCACATTTGGAGAAGGAAAAACCAGGGCCTAGAAGAGATTGATTTTCATTATATGTCAACTTAGAGCTATTACAAAGACTTCACCAAGGTTTCCCTGCTGTCAAAGTTGAAATATTTGGTAAGCAATATTTTATATCAATTATTTTTTCTTGCGGAAAAATTTCCAAGTTAGTATTTCAACGTGACCATCGTTTTTATTTATGAACATAATCACCCATACCTCAGTGACAAAAAGCTCTGTTAAATTTTATTTTTAAAATAGGAAAATTTTCGAAATTGCATATTTTTATAATCCTTTTATAATCAGATTTTAATGAGTGGGCAATCATGTTTAAAGACACTTTATTGTTAAAAATTCATTAAACCACTACTTAAATTACAATTCTCTAGTTTATTATCACATTATGACGAAAAATACTTTAATTTCTTTTACAAAACTTGTTAAAAATAATCAATAATTTTTTATTTAAATATTATTTAAGAATATGTGTTATATTTCAGATTTTAGTTAATTCCAGCCATGGCTATGAAAGGCGTGTATAAACAGAAATTTCGAATGGAGTGGTTACAGGATCCGCTTCTGAAGGATTGGCTTACCTACGTTTTAATTCCGCCTGAGAACGCAAAAAAGCCTAAGTGTAAATACTGCAACGATCTACTCTATAACAAACTCTCTGATTTGAAAGCGCATGGAAATTCAGCTAAACATAAGCGTTGGGCCGGTATGTCTTCCAACTACAGACAAGAAAAACTTAACTTTATGAAGTGTACAACCGTGAATAAGTGTAAAATTGCTGAAGTCATGTTTTCCTTGTTTGTCACTGAGCATTGTTCGATCCTATCTGTAGATCACTTGGGTATGCTCTGTAAGTCTGCTTTCAGTGATTCTGATACGGCAAAACGTTTTTCTCTGCATAGAACCAAATGTGCAGGTATTATACAGAATGTTCTGGAGCCTCATTTTAAAAATAAGTTATTAAATGACATTGCTGATTCGCCTTACAGTCTGATAATTGACGAATCTACTGATATAAGTGTAAATAAGTATTTAGGTATAATAATTGTATATTATAGTAGACTAGAAAACAAACTGGTATCCACATTTCTCCACTTAGCATACCTAGAAAATGGTACAGCAAAGACAATAGTTGATTCCATTCTTGGAAGTTTGAATCAATTTAAATTGAATTTGTGCAATTTGAAGTCCATCGCCACGGATAATGCGAGCGTGATGGTTGGGGTTAATGCAGGTGTCTATGCATTACTGACAGAAAAACTTCCTAACTTAGTTCTAATTCGTTGTGTATGCCATTCACTACAGCTCGCTGTTTCATATGCAACAAAGGAAACATTACCGTCATCCTTAGAGTATCTTGTAAGTGAAACATACAATTGGTTTCGAAGATCTACCTCTCGGCAACTGAAATACCAGAAATTATACCGGCTCTTTAATGAGGATAAAGACCCACTGAAATTAGTTCAACTCTCTCAGACAAGATGGCTCTCCATTGAACGTTCCGTAAAGCATATTTTGGATCAATGGGTAGAGTTAAAAACTCATTTTGGCCAAATAAAGGAGAATGAAAAATGCTATGTGGCCGATCAACTTTTCTCTTTGTATAGCGATAATGTTAATTATGCATTTCTAATATTTTTACAGCCGATTCTGAGTGAAGTACAAAAAGTAAATAAAATATTTGAAAGCAGTTCCGCTGATCACATTAAATTATTGGAAGATCTCTTGCTCCTTTTAAAATTTCTTCTGAAAAAAATAATAAAAAAGTCAGAAGTTATAGAACCTTTAGAATGTGATTTTGAAAATTATGTGGAACCCAGTCCTTACATGGGTTATCCGTTTGAGAAGTTGGTTTTGGAATTGAGAGGTAAATCAGATTTCTCTGAAGAAAAGGAAAACGATTTGCGCAGAAGTTGCAAAAATTTCATTGTACAATTAGTAAAGCAGGTGCAACAGCGCTTACCTGAAAATATTAAAATTATGCAAAAGATTAAGTTTTTAGGAGTTTCCAATGTCTTAAGAGCCAAAAAAGAGCCAATTCTGGATTTACTGTTGGAATTCAAATTGCAAGATTCTCTAAATGGAAAAATTGAAAATCAATACGAGAATATTAACTTTATTAAGTGGAATGAAACAGAGGATACTACAAAATTTTGGTGTGAAGTTATGCAGTATAAAAATGCTGCTTTTGAAAACCCCTTCCAAGAGTTAGAGGACTTTGCTATTTCAATGCTAATCATACCATATTCAAATGCAGAAGTGGAAAGATTGTTTAGTGTTATGAATAATATCAAAGGAAAAATGAGGAACTCAATGAAAACAAAAATGTTGAATTCCATTTTGACAATTAGATCTGGTCTGAAACGCTGTGGGAGTAATTGTTATAATTACGAAATTTCAGAAGATGCTCTATCCAAAGTGGGTACTATGCAAGCATACTGTTATGAGGGAGAGGAAGAAGATTTGGATGAGCTAATAAATGTATAAGTATTTTGTAATATTTAGTTTTCAATCAGTTTTATAATACCTTTAAATATTTTTATATTATAAAGGTTATTTAGGTTGTATTGAGAAAATATTGTAAAATAATGATTTTTCAAAGAGACTATTCAATACTGTACTATTTCTAATGTATTATTTTGACAAAATTAAATTAAAAACAGATAAAAATACAAAAATTAATTTTTATTAGCATTTTTACCCTTTCTTTCCTTCGGCGGAATTTTTGGCTTTTTTAAAGATCATTTTAGTGGAATTTGACTTTTTTTCAATTAATTTTAGCGGATTATTGAAGCTGTAATTTGGCAGCTCTGCCTCAGAATTCAGAGGGTATACTAACGAAAGAGAGATTTGACAAGGAAATTAACAAAAATACATTTTTAGGGAGTAAAAATAAACTTTAAAAAGTCGAAATAACATACCAATTTATGCAGCAATATAAATTCGCACTTTGCTCATATTTCGATGCGCAATGCTACTCTATCTTTCGTTTGTGTAATTAACAATTCGAGCTTAGCCAGGCAATTAGTCCATTCTTGGGTAAGATTAATTTTATTGGTATTACCGTATTTGCTCGTGTAAGCTGCGCACCTTTTTTCCCAAAACGCCGGCGAAAAAAGGGAGTGCGTGTCTTACACGAATTTTTTATTTGCCGCTCACCTTTTTTCCCAAAATGTCGTGTCGGTAAACAAATATACGTTAAGCTAGCACCCATGCCGCATCTGTTATTCTATTTCTAAATTTCGGTGTATTTAGTCATTTTCATTCATTGTATAAAAATTTTAAATGAGTTTTAAGTTTAAACAGGTGCTCCCCAAACTCGACGGCTTTCTGCTGCAAACATCACGGAGGCCACGGCGCATGCGCTACCAGTTTGAGTTGGTGGGGGTTTTGTTCTCACGGCAGACGACGCCTACCGTGTTCAGATACGGTATGATTCCTTTATTCTGTGATACGTCTATGAAAGTCATAGCCACCGTGGTGATCATTGAATGATCACTGATCATAATTTTAGTTCGCCAAAATATGACGACCGCTACGGTAGGGATCAGTGACCATATGGCTGGAAAATTACGTACAGCAGAATGATCGCTACCGGAGCGATTTCTGCCGAACATGACCAATATGACGACAAAAACAGTTAAGTGTTTAACAAAAGAGGACTACCGAGGAGATTTCTGCTAGTACCGATATAAAGAGATCACCAAATAAATTCGTCACGTAGGAGTGTGAAGATGCTTAACTTGAGCGTAGCATTTTTGAGAAATAGGAATTGGTGATTTAAAAAACCCTTTCTCGGCTCAAATAAATTTTTTTCCCTAGAGCTGGCCCAAAAACCGGGATGCGCAGGATACACGGGGGCGCGGCTTACACGAGCAAATACGGTAAAACTTGCAATTTGACGATAATGAGAGCGATCAGGTAATTGAAATATCCTTCCTATATGGTGACGTCAATCAGCCTTGCAAATAAATATTCGCAACCCGAGTAGTTTAGTCTTACAATGGATAGAAACACTTACTGACTCGAATGAAATTCATCGTTATTGAAGCTTTGCACACTTGTTTGTACCCACCTAATTTTTAGTGCCCGAAAATAGCCCCCCCCCCTCAACTTTTGCACTTCACTTTTGGTCAAAAACAGGGGGGCTATATTCGGTCAAATACGGTACTTTTTCTTCGAATTCACCGACTTTTCACAAAGTTTACAGAAAAGCACTGAACCGTCTGTCGAGAAAATATCAACACCAAACTCTTTAATGAAATTGTTCAGTCTCTGCTTTGTAGATACATTCACTTTAGGCAATGTGGCCTCTAGAATGGAAGTTTCACGTTCACCATGCAAATAATTTATTAAAAACGACTTATGAACTGTTTGAAAGCCAAAAGACCCTTCCTTCCACAGCCATGGATTTCCCAAAAGTGAACTATAAAGAGAGATAAGAGAAAGCTTCCCACAGTATGACTATGAAGGAACCAATAGGGATGAATAGGTGGAACCTCCCTGGTCGAAAACTCATTCTCTCTCAGGAAAAGACTGAGTTAAAGCCATCTTTTTAATTCTTCCTTGCTCTTGTTCTGCTTCTATCTCCCACTCTTTCTCTCAATCTGAAGGGTTGAGTTAAGATAAAGGCATAGCTGGACCAATGGTCAGAATTTTATATGATACCGAACCCAGGGTGGGTAAAAAAAAACCGTCCTTTAAGAATCAAACAAAACGGTATAGCGGCCAAATTTAAGAGATTTGGCAGAAAGGAATGACATTTGGCAAAAATTGAGTTAAATAGGAAAGAATGGGTATCTTTGGATAAAAAAGGCATATATGAAAAAAAGATAGGCAAAAAAAGGCATTTATGGCATTTTGCCTGAACTTCCGGGCTCTAGTTATCAGTGTTTTTATGATACCCTTAGATTCCTCTAGGTAGAAAAATGTGAACAATTCTGTAATCAAAAGATAGTGCTTGAAGCACCCTTTCATATGTGCATGCATATTTAAGTAATTTGATCAGTTTGGATCACATAGATCTTTGAAAGTCTTTGTGCTAACCAAGGGTGGACAAAGCCAGATGCTTGGTTGTCATTGGTGACTAAAATTGCAGTGGCCACAATATTTATTTCAATTAAGCAGTTAGTAAGTAGGCACTATTTTTAATGTTGTACATATGGTATATCTCTCTTTAAATAACCATGATTTTAAATCCCATACATATGGCATTATGCCTCAATTTTACAAAATAAATTAATTTGGTAAATTATTTGAATATCTCATTGTGTGAAACTAAACTACCCTATGTTTTTAATACGATTATTTATTTGTGGCATATTTCATAATTCAGGTCTGAAATGGTTAAACATTTTAACTTGCTCCTGCTGCATTTTGTAAAAATAATTCATAGTTTAATAATGAAATCAATTAGTAGTATATAGTAAAATAAAATAAATAATTGTGTCATTCAGAAAAAAGTAAAAAAATAAACTGAAAAAGGCAGTACAAGAATATGGAGCTAATAATAAGGAACCTTCAAGAATGATAAAAATATTTCACAACACAAGAAAAGAGAGGACCTATCAGCAGGGGTTTTCAACCTTTTTTGCTGGCATACACCTTCGAGCTTTTTTTTAATGGTCATGTACCATCAATTAAACTTTCAAGTGACAACAAAAGGAATAACATTGGTATTACGATATATAACATGTTTATTATGTTAAAATTAACAATTTTGCCATTTTTTCTGCTTTATAATGTTATTATTACTTCTAACATTGCAACTTTTGACTCCTTATTCATGCATGAAAGATGACGTGAGAAGAAAAATGATAATCCTAAACACTTTCGCATATCCCTTCAAAACTTTTGACATGCCCCAGTTGAAACCCCCTGGTCTATAGCATCGTAAACATCAAAATGAAATCGAGCCATTTAGTCCTACATGAACTAGACGCTTATGGATATAAAAAAGAAACGAGTGCAGTGCAGCATAAAAATTAATCATCAAATTGAAAATAAGGCTGGAAAGTTTTAAAAAACTTATAATTTTTATATGGAAAGTATTTTGTAGGACAAAAGAAGGGCATTACAAGGTATTTAAGAGCAAATTTTGAAAGGAAAATAGTCAAAATGGGCTACTTGATGCAGCAATTTTCCCCACAACTCCGCACTTAACGAAGCACTTGTCGAATAAACGCGACGAAAACGCAGAAAATCGCAGAATATCGCTGCTTTCTTATCGGTGTCTTTCTCATCGGTGAAGAGAACGCCAAAAGCCTCCGCCGAATGGCTGGTACCACAGCAACGCGCTTTATATAGGGCGAATATTACCCCTATTTCCCATTCCCTCCTTTTCGTAGGGGTATATCACTTAATCACGAATTTAACCAATACGAAGTCGAGGAGTCGGGCATTTAAACGACCCGCCGTACCCCCTCCCTCGAGCGGCGACGTCAGGCGAGAGCGGGCAGTCAAGAAAACGACGCAGACCACGGAGGGATACAGAGAGCGAGCTGTGACCGGGGTGGTGAAGAAAAAGGAGAGAAGAGGGAGAGTGACAGAGAAAGGGAACGAGAGAGTGAAAAGTTTCCTGTTGGAGAGACGGTAACAATAAGTCCACAGTTTCTGAAGTGGTTAAGTGTTGTTGATATTTTATGTTATTTTGTTATGTGTACGATATAGCATTTAGTTGGAGCTGTATGTGGCGGTAATTTTTGGGTCGCCACATAAATGGAGGCCCCGGGGAGATGGTATTCTGTAACTCTAACTATAAGGTTGCTATATGTTCGGTTTATTTTGGGATCTGCAATTTGTGGAATAGTTTTAGTTTGTTTAAGGGTATTTTTGGTTTTTGGTGGTATAGTTCTCCTGGTATTTGATTATATTGTGAATCATTTCGCTTTGTCATCTCAGTCATTCCATCTCCTTTCGAGATCCCTGTTTGTTTAATATCCTGTTATTTCGTATTAAACATGTCTAAAGAACGCGGTAAAAGGGGCGTCGGATTGCTTCCTGAACCCGCAGAAGAGACCCCGTCGAACGGGGGTGAAATGAAGCCTCATTTCTCGGATTGTGTAAAAGTCGCTAATCAGCTGTTGCTTGAAATTTCCCCTTTCCATGAACCCACGTCGGAGAATTGGTTTAAATTCATATCAGCGGTATGCGATGTCTTGTCTTTGTCTTTGATCCCAGAACATTATTTGTTTACTCTGTTGCTGTCTAAACTTCCGGCTAATTGTCGCCAATTCTGGCTCGCGGTCGTTAACCAGAGACTTCCATGGGATAATATAATAACTAAAGTATGGGATACTTTCGTCTCAAAAAGGGAATACGAACGACTTCTGACAACCAAAATCAAACGATTTCAGATGCCGCACGAGTCCCCTCGCGACTTTTATTATTCCGTCCAAGTTGCCGCTAAAGCACTCGGAAAAAAGTATTCTGATGAAGAATTCATAGAATTGGTTTTGGAGGGGCTCAATCCTATGTCGCAGTCAACGTTGACCTTCGCTACTCGCCCCCAGACGCTCGGTCAGCTGGAGGAGTTGATGAGTCATGCAGCTAAGGGACTCATGAATCGCCTCGAATATTCGGCGGCTGAGGCGCCGTTAAACTTAGCAAACTCGCTTCCTTCTCCCAATTCACAGTCGGTTGCATTCCCCCATGTAACAATTTGTTCCTTTTGTAATAATCGTGGACATTCTTTCCGCGACTGTCGGCGAAGAGCTAGTGAAAATCGCTCCGCGAGATCCGCGAGAAACCGGCCAGCTATTTCGTTTTCCAATATAAATGACCAACTTGAGATGCCTTTTGTAAATTGCGATGTTCATTCCGCAAAAATTCCAGCTTTATTAGACACCGGCTCCTCCTTATCGATGCTTGACATTAATACTTGGCGTAAAATTCCCCGCACGGGACGAACCCAACAGTGTGACATTACGTGTCGGAATATCATTGCAGCTCGGATTATCTTGACACGATATGTTACATTGAGGGTCCGTATTCAAAACTTATCGTGGCGACATACATTCTATTTGTCCGATTTGCCTGTCCCAATAATTTTGGGTCAGGATTTCATCAAAAGGACGCGAATCGTACTTTACCACGACGCGTTTTCCTTTGAAAACTGTCCAGATAAGAAATTCCCTTTCCACTTCAATTCCTACACTTCGTTAGCGTCGTCCGATTCGCCCCCGTCATCAATTGTTCATATGCAATGCCAAAATGCCCCACTTGCAAGCACCACCCATGCCAACAGGGAAAAGGTTTCCTTCGGCGGCGAAGATAACCTTAGTCGTCCAACAAACGAAATAAAATGTCTCGTCGATGGCTATTCCGATGTAATCTCTTCACAATTAGGCCAAACCAACCTGATGTGTTATGAGATTGAATTGCTCGATTCAACTCCGGTCAGATCCCCTCCATATCAATGCTCACCGCCAAAATTGGCCATGATGAGGGCTCATGTCGATAAGTTACTCGCTGACGGTATTATCCAGCCTTCGTTATCAAACTGGAGTTCACCTGCCTTTCTCATCCCCAAGAGAGATGGCTCCGAAAGACTAGTGGTCGACTATCGTAAACTCAATAAGCAGGTCAAGGCCGATAATTTTCCTATGCCTTCGATAGAACACGCCCTACAATACTTGGGCTCGGCCAAATATTTCACCATTCTTGACTTAAATTCTGCCTTCCATCAAATTCCTTTGACCCCACCTTCAAAGGAGTATACCGCCTTCGTTACACCGTTTGGGCTGTATCAATATAATCGTCTTCCATTTGGTTTAACCACATCTCCTCAGGTCTTTTCGAGGTTAATTGACAAGGTGCTAGGTGATTTAAAATATTCTTGTGTGTATCCATACATTGATGATTTATGCATTTATTCCAAGAGCCTCCAAGAACATCTTCGTCATGTCAAACTGATATTGGAGAAGCTAAGGGCAGCTGGTCTCACGGTCCATCCAGAGAAGATGAAATTGGCCCACGAATCCATTACCTTCCTTGGACATCGAATCTCCCATGGCGAACTTACCACTGACCCAGAGAGAACACAAACCCTTTCGGCATTCCCTGCTCCTAAATCAGTTAAGGAGGTGTCACGCTTTCTCGGTATGTGCGGTTTTTATTCCAAATTTATTCCAAATTATGCGGAGATAGCATCCCCTCTGAATGCACTCCGCAAGAAAGATGTCATTTTCAAATGGACCAGTTTGCAGCAAGATTCTTTTGTCACATTGAAACAATGTCTGTCGTCTCCGCCTGTGCTTCAACTTCCTAACTTTGAGGAAGAATTCCATTTGTTCGTGGATGCCAGTCAGGTGGCACTTGGGGGGGTTCTTCACCAAACGTTCGATGGGAAGCTAAAGCCTATAGCTTATGCTAGTAGAACCTTAAATAATTTTGAACAGAAGCAGCCATCTTATGAATTGGAGTGTCTTGCTTGTTGTTGGGCGGTCGAAAAATTCAGGACTTATCTACAGCCAAAACTATTCCATTTATACACAGACAATGGGGCGATAACCTGGTTGTTTAAACATCCCAAGCAACTAGGAAAAATTGGACGAATGGTTTTAAAATTGTCATCCTTTCGCTTTGTAATCCATCATGTCCCAGCTTCTAAAAATAGGGTAGCAGACTGTCTATCTAGAGCGGTTGACCAACCAATTGAGAATCCAACTCATTGTTCTATGCTGTTACATCAAATACCTCTGTCCTTCACAAACATTAGGGATCACCAGAATTCAGATCCGCAGCTAAAACAGCTGATCGAGCAAATCAGACAGGGAAGCCCATCCCACAATTATTTTATTAAGAATGGATTATTATATCATGGAACAAGCAGACTTCAAAGGGGTAGAGTGGTGGTTCCAGATGCCCTCAAGGCCATGCTATGTCACTTAGTAACGAGAAAGAGCTTGGTGAATGATCTCTGTTGGCCTCTGTCTCACTCAGTTGACTTGTGTTTAAGTTCAAGGAGGAAGGGAAGTGATACATTGTGCGTTTCCTACTAGCAGATCAACGAAACACCTTCGACTGAAAGGAATATAATTTATACAGGTAAGTCCGTGTTTTATGCAATTTTTAACATTTATTGAGAGACGTAGGAAGAACATTTTTATTTACATTGCAGAAAAATCATTGAATACTTTCAATCCATATTAATTATATGGGCAAGTCCCCTGCTCGCTAACGCTCGCCACCCACCTCCCTCTGCTCGCTCTTTATTGATTCCTACCATGTACCTATTGTATTTATATTGGTGTAACGGGAATCTTTAGAATATGATTTTATCGAATGTATATTTTGCTTTTAATAAGAAATGAAAAAATATGAAAAATTTAATTTAGCTTTTCGTTATAAAGAACATTTTTAATTATTTGATTTTCTGCTCCACGACCATCACGATTTTGTAATATTATAATTTTGTTTGATGAACATAATTTATAAGGGATTTGTTTGGTTTTTAATAATAAATTAAGAAAAGTAACTGAATAACTCGATAAAAAATAAACTTAGAGAGATGAAATTACCGGAAATTAAGATGTCTCATATAGATCGTTGAAAAGAGAGGCAGAGAGACAATCATAAATAGGATTTTAGTCATATAGAGTTTTTAAAAAACCATAAACATCAACCGATTTATTTGCATTTAATTCATATCTTCGTTCATTTCCGATGAAGTTTTAATCTTATTTTCCTTGCTTAACCCTTTATTTAAGTGCCTAGGCACTGAAATTATCAAGGACAACAATACCCGTAACCATGGAAATGTTGTAAAAGTTACGAAAACTCGAATATTCAATAATCAATAAATTCAATACAAGCGAATTCGACTGAGATTGTAAAATCGACGGCAGGAATAAGAATCCATTAGTTTCGGCGTGTTTCAGCGCAATTTTCGCGACGATATCTTGATTTTAAGATATTTTAAAGGATAAAAGAATGAAACAAAAAATGTGATTTTTACGTTTTATCTTATCCTTATCCTCTGGAGTAGAACCCATGACCGCACCCGAAATTATTTTTAGCTATAACTTACAATTAGATATTCATTAACACTGGTATCCTGATAAATTTCAGACTTCTAAGTTTATTCTAAACGAGTTATTCACAAAATTAGAGCGTTATGATCACGATGATGGACATTACGATTTTATTTTAGAAAGACATTTTTGGTAAAATCCAAACAGAAACTGTGCAAAATAAAATAATTTTGCTTGATAGGATGAGACGTGGTGCAAAGATTAATTTTTAATGCGCGACTGACTAACATGTTTTTTATGAAGAGGTCTCGCAATTGTCCGTTCTGTCAACTTACGTTACTTTGTGAGATAAATTGCATTTCATTTAAATATATCTATTCTTTTAGAATCTCGGGTTTGATGATTATGGGGTTCTTGGAAAACTTTATAGTGCAACGAGTGAATATCTTGTTGTTTTAACATTGAGATTAGTAGGTTGCAAGATTTCTTAGGTGTAGATATTCTAACTTCAGCGTTTCCCAAACGTTTTTGACCACGGAACACTTTTTAAATTATGATGTATTGACGGAACACATTAGATAGAAATGAATAAGAAATAAACTAATAAATAAATTTATCATGTGACTTCCTGGCGTTCTCGGGTATGGCACACCATTTCTTAAAGGAGGATTATCGTGTAATAATAAGAACAACTATATAGATTTAGAATTCAGTAATACTGCTAGCATCGATTTTTTCGCGGAACACCTATTAGCATCTCGCGGAACACAGTTTAGGAAATGCTGTTCTAACTTATAACTTTAAATTTATCGCTTCTATATTAATTAAGACATTTCACAAAAACATATAGTGTATATATTTCTGTAGAAATATCAATTAATACTATGAATAATTGTTAGCTTTTATTATATTTTAATATCATCATCACAAAAAATTAAGAAACCGTACCTTACTCTTTTGCAGTAAAAACGGACGATGCTTAGTCGTAAAAAATTATCTGGTGCCGAATATCGCAAGAGAAAGGCTAAGACTCAATTAGAAATTAAAAATCAATCGGGTTCTTTACATAAATTCTTAAAAGAAGATCTAGCTTTGAGAGAATCAGTAACAAGTAAAAATGTGTTTCATTTTGAAGAAAAGAAAAATGAGCTTGATTCATCTAAGTCTGCGGAAGAGGCAGATACTGTGACAAATTATCTTGGAGATGAATGTGGAGATGGAATCGTTGAAAATATTTCAGATCCTGCAACCTGGCCCTCTGTCCTGACGGATTCATTTAGATTGGAGGCAGTTTTAAAAGGACCAGCAAAGCCAAGTGCAAATATTAATTACCCTAAAGATAAGAATAACCGGCGATTTACAGTTGCAAACGTCAAAAGGAAGCTGAGAAATGGAGAGGAAGTTAATAGAACATGGCTAGTTTATTCGCCAGTTAAAAACGCAGTGTTTTGGTTTTTTTGTAAACTCTTTAGCTTGACAAAAATTTCCATAGCTGAGGATGGTTATAATGACTGGAGAAATTTGAGTCAAACCCTTAAAGAGCATGAAATCTCCCAAATTCACTTTGAATCACATAAAAAATGGATAGAACTAAAGAAAAGGGTGGTTAGTAATGAAACATTAGATGCCTATTTGCAGAAAAATTTGAGTGCTGAAACTCGTCATTGGCAAGGAGTATTAGAAAGACTATTTGCAATAGTCGGATTTCTCGGCCATCAATGTCTCTCATTTAGGGGTTCATCAGACAGGTTGTATGAAAGCAATAATGGGAATTATCTACAATTAGTAGAGCTGCTGGCAAAACTTGATTCTGTCATGGCAGAGCATCTGCAAAGAGTAAAATCAAATGAACTTCATAATCACTATTTAGGTAAAACTGTTCAAAATGAAATAATTCGGCTAATTTCCCAGGCAGTATGAAGTAAGATATTAGAAAATATAAAGCAGGCGAAGCATTATTCGATAATTGTTGATTGTACACCAGACATAAGAAATATTGAACAGATGTCAATAATGTTACGTTTTATTAACATCAATCAAGGGGTAGAATTTGTGAGCACTTCCTAAATTTCATTCCGGTCGAGAATACATCTGCATCAGAACTTACTGAGGTAATTTTTAAGCAACTAGAAAAGGCGGGTATTCCCATAAGTAATATGCGCGGTCAAGGTTACGACAATGCTTCAAACATGAAAGGCAGACATTCGGGTGTTCAAAAAAGGATATTTGATGTAAATAGTCGAGCATTTTTTGTTCCTTGCCATTCTCACTCTTTGAATCTTGTCGTTAATGATGCTGCTAAATCATCTCACATCGCTGTATCATTTTTTAGAGCAATACAAGCTATCTATGTTTTTATGAGTGGATCTACAAGACGCTACTCTGTTTTAATTAAAAACATTAGTAAGTTCACATTGAAACCATTGAGCGAAACTAGATGGGAAAGTAGAGGCGATCAAACTGTTCAGATTTCATTCCGGTGAAATTTATGATTCTCTTTATGAAATAAGTCAAGATTCATCCTTTGATGCAATTGCTAGACATGAAGCAGAAACATTGCCAAATCAAATGAAATATTTCCGTTTTATTTGCTGCATCGTTGTCTGGTATAATATTTTAAAGGCGATTATCATAGCCAGTAAATATTCACAGGAAGAAAAAATATGCATTTTGCAAGTTGTCGATGTTCTAAAAGCAACTCTAGAAAATCTTAAGAAATGTCGGTCGGACATTGAATTTGATGAAATTTTAGAAGAGGCCAAAAAAATTGCCGTTGATTTGGACGTCCAACCATTTTTTACTTTCTCCATACATAGTAATGGGAAAGTATTGTATTCATGAAAAAAATCGACTTCCAGATTTCAACGGAAATACATGTTTTGAGGTCCCTAGAACAAGTTTAGACTATTTTCGGAATGATGTCTGTGTGTGTATGTATGTTATTGTGGGCGCTCTAACTCAAAAAGTACGTGCCATATCGTTACCAAACTTCATATATAACACTCTAGCATGAGCACAAAGTTTTTGGACAATAACGGATAACCGGAAGTCGAGGTTTATTCGAACCCGATTCGGTTTTTGCGATATTTCTTTATTAAAACATCATTATTGTATATACAATTCTAAACAAAAGTTATAGAGAATGTAATTTCCTAGTTTTCATTTGAAACAATTTTCTATAGGAGTTATTGTTTAGGAGTTATTTATAAATAACCGGTTTTTCGGTTTCCGTTAAATATCTCCTTAAAAACATCGTTGTTGGTAATCTTCGTAAGGACCAAAGTTGTAGAGAATAATATTTCTTCCAAGTTTTGTTTGAAACTAATTTTCGTAGAACCATCCATTTCGGATATATTTCGCTTTATCTTAATACCAGTATACAGCGCCAACACCATGTAGCGGTGAATTCTGTAAACATTCAAAATATACGTAATTTACGGCAACAAGGACGTGTCTTCTTTTACGGTACGAAATAATAATTTTGCCTCGTAATATTATTCATAATAATTTAAATATCTATACCCCAAATATGGAGAAAGTCATGTGTTGGCCACATCAGATTTTTCTTATAAGGAATCGTATTCGCCCCCGACGAAAAAATTTAAACTCTGCTCCTGATGAATCCCTAATTGATTTGAAGGCACAATTTAAAGTAGATTTTTTTTCCATGTCTATGACGCAGTAATCATGTCCATAGAAGAAAGAGTTATGCAATTACATATACACAGCAACTTGTTCAATTTTCTGTATGATGTAAGTAATATTAAAAACTTTTCTAAAGATGAGCTTTTAAAAAAATGCTTGGATCTACAAGCAGTACTAACAAACTCAAATGATATAAATGAGACTGATTTGGATGGTTCTGAAGTGTTTGAGGAAATAACAGCGCTGCCTGTTTTAATTAAACCTGATTGGACACCATTAGACGTATTGCAATTTATTTTACCAAATGAATTTGCTCCTGATATGGCAGTTGCACTGAGAATTATGTTAACCCTCCCAAAAACTGTCGCGTCGTGTGAAAGGAGTTTCTCTAAATTAAAATTATTAAAAACTATTTGAGATCAACTATGTCTCAAGAGCGACTGACTGGACTCTCTATACAGCACGATGTTTTAAAAACAATCAAATTTGAAGATCTGTTACACGACTTTGCATTTCTAAAAGCGCGAAAACAGAATTTCATGTAAATATTTTTATGTAACTTTTACATTAAATTCAATGTAAATAGACTCCATTTTTGTAAACGTTTATTTTTGTGAAATTTTAATCTTATTATTCTGTATATTAGAAACTGCATATATAAAATATTTTAATAAATAAATATATGCAAAATTAACACAATCAAATTTCAAGATCTACTAAACGATTTTGCACCTGTGAAAATGTATGTAAATTTTATATTAAATTGTATGTAAATATACTCCATTTTTGTAAAAGTTTATTATTTTGTATGAATTGAATAAGAGTGTATCGTCTCCCGTTTGGCAGGGTAGCAATCTCTTAAAAAAAGCTAGCAAGAAAATTTGGTCGGCAAGGGCGCCCAAACGGCACTGCGCTTGGGGCGCCAAGGTACCTTGGGCCGGGCCTGGTTCCAGATGCCCTCAAGGCCATGCTATTTTCCTATTTCCATTCCTTACCAACTGCTGGACATATGGGCATTAGTAAGACTTCTGAGCGAATCTGTAGGGAGTTTTGGTGGAGTAACATGAAGTCAGAAATAGCCCAGATGGTAAAAACCTGTCATGACTGCCAAACATGTAAACCTAGGAACACCCTTCCCCCTGGAGAAATGAGTTCTACTACTCCTAACTACCCCTGGGAGAGAGTTTATATAGACTTTGTTGGTCCATTACCCAGAAGTCGGAATGGAAATACCTGTGCACTCACAGTCATTGATGGTTTCACCAAATTTACCTTCATTGAACCGTTACGCTCTCAGTTAGCCTCCCAAGTTGTTTCCACATTATTCCAGAAAATCTTTCCTAAATTTGGCTATCCTAAATTCTTGGTTTCTGATAATGGAACCCAGTTCAGATCTGCGCTTCTGGCAGATATGTGTTTTAAATATGGTATAAAACAAATTTTCACAGCCCCTTATTATCCGCAACCTAACCAAGCTGAACGGGTCCACCGAAACCTGAAATATGCCCTAACTATCTTATCTCAACATGACCATAGGAAGTGGGATGAGTATGTGCCCAGCCTAACTTTTGCCTTCAATTCTGCCAAACACAGTAGTACAGGATATACTCCGGCGAGGGTGTTTATGGGAAGAGAACTTCCGCACCCTCTAACAAATTTCTGGAAAATTCCTCCACAAGCTCTGTCGGAGACGTTAACACAATCTGAAAGGCAGTCCTTATGGCAAGAGGTGTTAAGAAATTTAAAAAGGACAAGACTTAGACAAGCAGTGGCATTTAATCGAAGTCATTCAGGGAATCCCTTTAAAACTGGTGATATGGTCTTGTATAAAAGGTTTCCTACTAGTTCAAAGGCGCACCACCAAACCGCCAAACTGACACCACAATGGGTCGGTCCATTTTCGATTAAAAATTTCTTATCTCCTGTGACAGCTGTTCTGGAACTGTCACCCACTAAGGAGAGAATTGCCAATATATCGCATTTAAAATTATATCATAAATAATTCTGTTATTATAACTTGTATGTGCCGGCGTAGGGAATTAGCGACCCCATCGCCCAATGATACTGCATCATTGCAATCAGCCCCCAGATGAGAATCTGGAAAAACATATCCATTTTCAGCTTAAGCTATGCCTTTGTGAATACAAAGATGATGTTCGAGGCAGCATACAGGATGTTTAGACCTTTATGTTTGTCTCCATGGCTCTAAATTTTTATTAGTTAAAGTAACCTAGCCATGCTTTTCTTATGTTTACTGGTAATACTGCCTCTATTACCACAATAGATTTTGTGCACTCTCCCCAATTGGGATGGTGTACCTTAAAATGTTTATTACACTGTATGCTATTGTCAAGAGGGCTGTGCATTTCAAAAAAAAAAAGGGGGAAATATACTAATTTAAAATTGTTTCACTAATCATAATTATCTGTACTACTGTGAAAATTAATTAATGTCATAACAATTATCTGTACCACTTACTAAGCTCAAAATGGTTAATGTCATACTGACTCGAGCCCTTGTCTTAGAAAATAACTGCTGGTAAGTGCCCAGCATAAAATACTGTTTACTTTACTTAATACTTTAAATTCAAAATAATCTTTTGTTAAATTTCGGTACTTCCCACTTGGAACTACCATGAACTCCTTTTTTCTTATAATATCCATTGTCTTTGAATGTGCCCTTGTTGTAAGCCTAAGGCAAGGAGTGGGCAATAAGTTTTGTATCTCAATTCACTGGTGCTATTCTGAAACCATACACCAGAACCTTTCTTGATAATTAATATCTGCTATGGTAAAGACATAAGTGGGGTGATTGAATATCCATCCGAGAAGACATCTCACTGCAGTGCTTAGTGAACACTTTCCAAACCTGCCTTCAAGAAGTGTACTAAACCCGAACAGTGTGGATCAGTGGTGAATGTTTTCCGTTTCCCCTAAGAACTTCCACTGGAACAGGGGCGGAGACTCGGATTTTCAGAACAATATAACATTTCCAGTGAATTATGCCCAATATGTTTGAATTATTCCAATGACAGTAAATAAATTATATTAACAATACTAAAGAGAATTCGTGTGTGTGATCTAATATAAAGAGCGAGTAAGGAAGTGCTACAGAGAAAGGGTGTGAACACTTGGGGGAAGAGATGGTCTAAGGAATCTCCCCCCACCCTTCAAAACTTTATTTGTCTTTGGGAAAACTTTATTTTTTTTCATTTTCTGAGGGAGGATGCAGCAATTTTCCCCACAACTCCGCACTTAACGAAGCACTTGTCGAATAAACGCGACGAAAACGCAGAAAATCGCAGAATATCGCTGCTTTCTTATCGGTGTCTTTCTCATCGGTGAAGAGAACGCCAAAAGCCTCCGCCGAATGGCTGGTACCACAGCAACGCGCTTTATATAGGGCGAATATTACCCCTATTTCCCATTCCCTCCTTTTCGTAGGGGTATATCACTTAATCACGAATTTAACCAATACGAAGTCGAGGAGTCGGGCATTTAAACGACCCGCCGTACCCCCTCCCTCGAGCGGCGACGTCAGGCGAGAGCGGGCAGTCAAGAAAACGACGCAGACCACAGAGGGATACAGAGAGCGAGCTGTGACCGGGGTGGTGAAGAAAAAGGAGAGAAGAGGGAGAGTGACAGAGAAAGGGAACGAGAGAGTGAAAAGTTTCCTGTTGGAGAGACGGTAACAATAAGTCCACAGTTTCTGAAGTGGTTAAGTGTTGTTGATATTTTATGTTATTTTGTTATGTGTACGATATAGCATTTAGTTGGAGCTGTATGTGGCGGTAATTTTTGGGTCGCCACATTGATTAAAGAGATATTGTCAATGAAGTAGCCTGCTGGTTAATAAGTATACAGTAATACCACGCTATATGTCGGAGATGCATTCCTGAAAAATGCAACTTATAACAAAACAATGTATAGCGAAATAAAGATTACCATAAGAACTATGATAAAAGTTAGGGGTTACGTTCCTGGCGGATATTTTGTGACACATTTGTTTCCCAAATACCGTATCTGCCCGAATACAAGCTGATGTTTTTTGTCAAAATCTATCATGAAAAAAATCACCCTTCGGCTTAAATGCGAGTCCGAAGAAAATTTGGGTTATGGTTAAATCTCATAGTCACCCATTGATAGCAGCACATCTCTCATTTCCGCCACGTTCAAATGATAGTACTATATTTTTCATAAAGTAAATATTTGACCTACGATGAATATTAATGAATAAATAATAAAGGCTAGAATATTGAATTTAGCACTACCTGTGCTTTGTTACCGTTTAAGGCTGGGTTTTTCACATTATTTGAGTGATCACATTATTTGCGTAGATTGACTATGCAGACGATTACGCAAAATGCGTTGACGGCTTTGGATGCTCAACTCTTTGAATTTCAATAAAACTTTACATGGAACGTGTATAATTATAAAAATGCAATGTCTTAAGGCTATGTAAATGCTAATTTCATTGGAAATAGACTTGGATGAAAAATTATCTTGGCGAGATCGCTATTACTATATTTCACCTTTTGTGAAAATGAAGATGAATGAAATTATTGTCACTGAATGTGGAACATTATTCAACAATGCAATATTATTAATTGGAGTAATATTTCAAAATGCCAACAACTAAACCATTTCCCACTCATTTCTTCCATCTTGAATAATGTATTCTAAGCCATGCATGAATGCCCGGCACACTTCAGCATAAAATCTACAAATTTACGTTTTTGCCAAAATATTGTGGAAATTTTTGGGGATTGGCTTAAATCTGGAGTCGGCTTCTATTCGGGCAGATATGGTAATATATATCAATACAGTACATTGGACATACTATGTTACCACTATGTGTTTACCACTCATTGCTACTAGGGTTTAATATACATTTTATAGTAACAACAAATAACTGATTGCAATAACAGATTCAGAAATCACCAAAAATAATTGTCTATAGTGTGGTGGAGCATAAAAATTGTTTCTTTACTTACACGTACACTGATATGCACTTTAGAGTACTTTTCAAGCAGATTTCGCAATCCAAAGTATATCCAATATCTCATGAGATATCAATGCAAACATAAACACAAAATTATAGACACAACTGTTCACAAAGCTCAGAAATAGGTTTTTACACATCGTCATTAAAATTGGAACAGTCCCTTTTATCCCCGCGTATCTTGTGAACCACCTAACCCATCGTGATCTCTCAAACACATGGCCAGCAAATGTTTATTCTGAGTATGATTTTACACGAATTGATAACATGAAATTAAATTAACCTTTAAATGCTGAAAGGGATGCCGGTGTCCTGGCAAATTTCTGGGTAAGCCTGCTGAAAGGGACACCGGTGTCCCGCTTAGCTCCGAGGCTGCTCACAGATGTCGTTTTTGTCATAGAATCAAAATTTTTGGAGGAGAAGAAAGACGAGGCGTCCTTCTTTTCCATCTGCTCTCCCAAGGCCGAAGGTCTTGCATATTGGGGGAGGGGAGCGTAAACAAACAATCGAGAGTGCCTCACTCAAAGTGTATGTCTCCGCCAAGGTGAGACCCTCTCTTGCAACCCAAAGAGATGCAATAAACTGAACCCCAGGACTGAGCTCTACCCCAAAGGTTCCTTCCCTTTGTTATTTTCTTCTTCCTTTTCTACATATATGCATATATGTTTTACTACGTTTACGTTCATTCATTTGCAGACCACGAAGTAGAGCGGGTGTAGACTTGTGCATTCAAAATATCTGTAGCTGTTCCTCTGTTTATTTTTTAGTGATTCCTTTATTTTTATATAACTAGTTGAGATAGGATGGCTAACCATCGGTCGCCGCACTTGGAAATGGACAAAGAAATTATTTTTTCATTTAGTCGATCTAACTATCCTAAATAGTTGGATTCTCCTTCCCTCGTGCAGTGGCACATTTTCACATCGGCAATTCCGACTTTCCCTTGTGCAGCAAATGGTTGAAGAGGGCACTAGGGCTCTTCCTTCCCAGACTCTCTCAAGGGGGCAACCTAGTGCTAGTGGAATGCAAATAAAGCACTAAGAGGTCAAGGACAATAAGCAATGGCCCATTTCGGTGACCCTTATCCATTGCCATGTGTTCCTCAAAGAACAAATACTCAAGGACGAATATAGGTGCAAGGCATGTGATGTGGGACTATGTGTTGAGCCCTGCTTCGAGGAATACCACACTAGCTCGACTCTATAGGGAAGTGTAAATACTGGGGTTGTGTCAGCTGCAGACTGAGCAGGAACCACACTGCCAAAAAGTGACTAAATGCAGTATTTTTGCACTTTATTTTGATTTATATCAACAATAAGTTATTTCGGCATCGTAATTTAGTCTATTAGGGTTATTTCGCCCTGTTTATTTCTACAAATAGGTAGAACGATGTAATTCTCTGATAGTTTGACCACAAAATGCTTTTTATTTGAACATTTTATCACCAATAGTTCACGAGATATGCGATTCTTGCAAAAGACGTACACAAAATATTTAAATGTCCACAATTAAATCCGGCAGCGGGATCCTGCCAGAGGATATTTAAATCCGGCAGATAAAGGTTAATTCATATAAATAATAATAAACATGAAATTAAAAGCCTAATAGAGGGTTTTTATTGTTATAGTTATAATTTATGCACCACAATTGGAATTTCTGAAATTTTGCTTTTAGTATTTCACAAACAACATATATGCGAAGCAACACAACTTATAACGAAACATGTTCCTTAATTGATTGGCGACGTATATGCGAAAACACGTATAGCAGGGTTTTACTGTACATCTACATGATACCCTGCAAATTACCAAATTGGTGGGTGGGTTCTGTGCTACTTCTTACTATTCTGCCTACAAAGTCCAATTTCTTGTTGGCTGTGCTTATGACCCTTCGAATATGCATATTTCATGATAGATCACAACAAATGGTGACTCCTAAATATTTAACGTATTCCGCAGATTGGATATTCAATCCATTGATTTTATATTTCAAGTCTAATTCATTGTTTTTGCCCTTCCAGAAACTCAAGAGGAAACATTTATTGCGGTTAATTTCGATTTGCCATTCTTGACACCACACAGAAATTACGTTTAAATCTTCCTGAATCAATTTTTGGTCATCCTGGCTCTTTATCTCCTTATATAAGACTGTGTTATCTGCAAAAAGTCTGATTTTGCAGTGAATTACTGAGCAGATATCATTTATATATTAGGAATATGACACTTCCTTGTGGAACACCTGTTGCAACTTTAACTGGGTAGGAGGATTTCCCATCAATAACTACTAACTGTTCTTTATTAGAGAGGAAGTCTTTTATCCAACTCACAAAATACAATACTCTGTATGATGGCTGACAAAAAATTAGATTATGTTGCTTCTAAATTTTGTTATTTGCATAAGAAAACAATCTCATTAAACAAGGACTATGTAATGTATCTGAGTATAATGGAACAACAAATATATAAAAATGTTCTCTGCTCGGCAACAGAAAAATCTTGAAGCAACCAAATAAGTAGTTTAGTTAACATTAGGATGCTGGTTTCATTCTTGAGTACTTAGAATTTTGACCAGGCAATCATATTAAAAAGATACTGACTTCACAGCACCCTATCTTTCTTTGACTCTATCATGCCGCTTTTGCCTTACTAATCTATCTTCTCTTCAGTACCATGTGAATAACCACATATGATGCCTGCTTTATACCAAAAATGCACATTTGGTTTGCAATATTTCATCAATTATTGGAGAAACTTATATTTCAATTTTGATTTCAGTCATAAGGTGTGCTTGATAATTCTTTATTGAATTAAGAAATTATAACTACATAATGGATAATCATACAACAAAACTAGGGGAACAGAATGAGATGAAAGTGTAGAGTGAACTACATCCATTGAAACAAAAATGGACATTGATTTTGCACTGAGATTCTCTGCCTTTCTCAAAGGTTGCTGGTCTAGTGTTAGGGCTACTAAACACTCATGCTAGCAACATACTCTCTGTCAACTCAAAAATAACTCCGGGTAAAATGCTTGACCAGAAAGTGACAAGCCTGAGATAACTTATTTTCAACTGGCCTCCTAAACTGAGAAATGTTTTCTAGGATTTAAGCAACGTCAATGGATTCTGAAGAAATCATTCTTAGAAATGCTCTAATTCAGTCGTATTAATAAAGAGTGGGTCGGAGACTAAGGCGAATTAGTTATTTCAAAAAACAAGAAACTCCTTAACCGTAACAAGGTAGATATCTAGAGCCACAAGCAACCAAAATAATAAAAAGAAAATAAAAAAATATATATATAACTATTTACAGGTTTGCGGGTTTTTAATCCTCGCCGGGGACCCAATGTCACTCACTCATTCACTCTCTCACTCACACACAATCACAACTCTCTAGATATCCAGTACAACTGGATATATAGAGAGTTGTGATTGTTTTCTTGTATGCGTGTGAGAGTGAGTGTTTTGTCTGACAGGTCCCTGTCGTTGTCGGAAGACATAAACCTGCAGACATCGTGTGCGATACCAGATCACTGGCAAGGAGTAACTTCCCATAAATCCGGTATTATTTCTTGTGTGAGTGAGAGAGTGAATGAGCGAGTGACATTGGATCCCCGGCGAGGATTAAAAACCCGCAAACCTGTAAATAGTTATATATATATATATATTTTTTTTCTTTTTATTATTTTGGTTGCTTGTGGCTCTAGATATTTACCTTGTTACGGTTAAGGAGTTTCTTGTTTTTTGAAATATCAGTCGTATTAATTTATAACCTAAAAGAATCAAGGAGAGGCTTTGGAGAAAACGTGGTTGAACTGGGCACCCAAAGAGGAAATGATGAACAATTGAGGTAAATTATAGAACAGGACAAGGAAATTCCAAATGAATGATGCGGGAAAACAATACTTCAAGTAACAATGAATGCAATATAATTTAAAATAGTTTATACAGGACTTACAAAGGACTATACAAAGTTAACAATAGAGGAATGATAGATGAAGGTTTCACCGTATTAAAAAACCAACTCAACCTGGTAATTACTGTACGTGAACTGGTTTAAAATAATTAATATAAAATAAGACTTACCTAGTTTTTGAACGACTCCTTGAGCGTTTATGCGACCTTGACCGACGAGAACGCCCTCCTCGACAAGGAGATTTGCTTTTCCTACGCGATACACTCCGCCGACTAGATGCCGAACGACCGTCAAGATGTCTTGAACGACTTCCATGCCGCGAAGGAGACCTCCTGATTGATCTAGATATGCTCTTATGCCTGGAACGACTACGGCTGTGCCGCCGAGGTGATCTGCTTTTTCTGCGAGGAGGGGGAAGAGGAGAACGGCTGCGCCTTCTTAAAGACCTGGAACGGCTCTTGCGGTGGCGACGGGTTGGTGTTGGTGAGTGTCTGCGACGTGATCTTGATCTTGAACGATGACGAGGCGACTTAGCTTTATCCCTTGATGGAGGTTTCCCTCCGCCATTGCCACCAATCTTCTCCTTTGACTTTCCTTTGCCCTTTTCCTTCTCTTTTTTAGACCGTTCCCTCTCAATTTCTTTCCTATCTCTCATTTTATCTTTAAACCTATCATCTTTATCTATTTTCTCTTTTATTTCTTTCAATATATCTTTATCGTTCTTCTTCAATGCTGCTTTTCTTTCAAGCTCCATATCACACTCTTCATTCTGCCAAACAAAAAACAATAATGTTAGCCATTTTCAATTATTACACAAGCAAATATTTAAAAAATACTTTTCCTAAAATTTGCATTTCTCTTGGGTTTAAGTGTAAATAAATTTAGAGGTTCCCAGTCAAATTTTGGAAAAAACTGTCCAAATTTCACATAACTTACAGACTAATGGCAATTAATGAATGGACAGCCACAGTACTAGATATTTTATGTATTCCTTGATTAATTATTAGTTCATGCTATCCAATTACAGTTAGTCAACATTCAACACCAACTGATACTTAAAAATTAGCAATCAATATATTACTAATATTGATGTCGTATTTGAAAACAAGAATTTTACACGTTTAAATTTTTACATAAATTAAATTTTCCTTCTAAAAAATGAGCAATTGCAAACATGTTGAAATCACTTGAACCTTCCAAGTAGAAATTTTGATGGAATGAATCAGTTCTGCAGTACAAAGCAATTAAATAAGTTTCAGACGTATTAAAATTCGAATAAAATATCTTTCTCTTTTTACATTTACAAATAAAATAAAACCTAAAATCATTACACAAAAAATTCACAGGATATTGTTAGAAAACTTGGAGTGAACAACCTTTTTCAGTTAAAATGAAACAATGCCATGATCACCATTACACATGCATTTTTTCTTGATCAATTTTGACAAACATGAATTAAAATAAGTGTTTAAAATAAAAATATGACAATTCTCCGCAATACTGATGCTTGCATTAGGGAATTTCGCCACAGCAGAATTTATAAATTATGAACACAAAAATTGCAACAGATTGTAAACTAGTTATAACCGAAATTCTCATCTCAAAATTGGACATTTTTTGTGAGAAATAAAAATACACTAATATCGTAAAAAGGGGTTCCTCACAGACATTGTGGTTTGGAGGTCTTTTGAAAGGATGGTGAAAAGGATGCTGCCAAGGAAATCCATGGACCCTTCCGCCCTTGAAATAAGAACCTCAATGTCTTACATTTTAACTATGTCAACACAAATTCAGTTTTATTGGACGGGGCACAGCCATTCTCCAAAATAGGATATTTTTTGTTTGAATGATTAGAGGCAGAGGACAAAACTCAAATTCCCTGGATAGTGATTTTCCTAGGCAGAGTGAAAATCCAATAAAAAAGTACAGGCCATTCCTGACTTACAACTCTAATGCATTGCTGAAAATCGCTTTGTACGTCAAATATCAATTTCCCACGGACTTACATGTTATAAATTGAGATATGTTCCAGGACCTTGGAAAAAATATGTACTAAGCCTTATTTAGGCAATAAATTAATAGTAAGAACCAATGAGTGTTATGCATTGTATAATAAACATTTTAAAGACTTATAATAATCAATGGATTAATACATACAATGCAAATGAGTCGTATCATCCAACTGAATATCGGCCTAAAATATGCACAAGAAAGTAGAATCAGAGTGCATCAGAGGTCGGATATCCTATGTTCGTGGTACAATATCGGATGTCAATTTTGAGGTATCAATGTATTTATGTCATAAGTCTGGGTTTATCATAAGTCGGGAATGGCCTGTATCTATTTCATCTGAAGATTCTTTTCTCTCCAAGTGACATGCACTAACCCCTCACACACTGATCACCATCATTTCTGGTAAGTCATTTTGAATACTAGCACAGTATATTACAGCATTATTACACCACATTAACAGTTTAACATAACGTAATCTACAAAATTTGTTCTTTAACATTAATTTTCTTTTATGTGATTTTATAACATCTCAAGGTAACATTTTTTAAGTTTATGGTAGAAATGGATAAAATGAAGAACTCACGAGACACGGTGAAGACAATGAAAAGAATTGGAAAAATACCTCCAAATCACCATAAAGGCGGTACTTACGTGTCTTCTGTGCCTTGACACGTAAGTACCGCCTTTACGGTGATTTGGAGGTATTTTTCCAATTCTTTTCATGGTAGAAATGGATTCAGTTTATGGAATTTCAACTTACAGCCAACTTTTCAGGAATGCATCCCTTTCGTACACTATATTATAAAAAATATAACTATAGTAAGATTATCACAAAAATCTGTCCAAGGTAAAACCTCTTTACAATGAAATTGAAGGGACCCAAATTTTGGTACTTTGTTGTAAGGAGGTTCTTTGTATGGAGGTTTTTTTCAGATTCATCATATATGCATATCAGTGCACCGTAAAGACCCACGTATAGGATGCAGCTGTGTATAGGACGCAGGGAGGTTTTCGATGTCAAATTTTGAGAATTTTCTATGTTCCTGTGTACCTATAGGACGCAAGAAGGTTTTCTCTTAAAATTCTAGGACTAAACAATAAGTCGCAATAAAAGATTCATATCCATTCTATTAAATGATTTCCTTCGAATATACTTTCTGCTCAGTATGATCTGAAAAGTGAATTTACCGAAGTATTTGTAATACTAGATTTACCTATATTGAAACTATATATTACGGGATATTGTAAAACACTTTGGAAAGCAATGTAGAAGATACAATGTAGCAGATTTTCGTGACTCCTACCCAATTGATATGAAACAACTCTAAAAATTTCTGTGATCATCCGTGAAACTTGCAGTAAAAATAAAATATCATGAGTTTAAAGAAGTTATTTATTTCAATTATTGGTAAAGGTTTCTCCAAAGTTCCATCCCTTAATATTTACTATAATTTTCATGGTGATTCCAAACGATGCTTCAGCCGAAACAGAAGGTTGACAGCCATCTAGAAACAAAATGTTTAACTGTAGGCGGATATGGTTATTCCTCTGTTGAGTTCCCGCAGTTACCTATTTTACATTTTAAAGATTAAATATTACATTGAACTACTTTTGCGAAACCCAACTGATGCTCAGGTAAATTTGTTAAGTATTACTACGTACGTAAAATGAGCTTACATTCCTACTTTACAAATGACAGCACGGATTATAAATCACCTACTAATGGATATTATTTTTACCCTTATCTATGATACAAAAAATGAAAGTCCAGAGACAAAGTTATGCTAAATATAAATTAAGTGTGTGTCAGTATGCTAAAGAGCATGGTAATAGAGCAGCTGAACGTGAATTTGGGCCCAGTGAATGTCTTATAAGAAAATGGAGAAAGGCTGAAGAAACGATAAAAAATATGGGAAGACCAAAAAGGTGAACCGAGGTAGTAAAGCAAACCAACCTGAAATGGAAGAATGCCTGCTGAAATGGATAAGAGATATGAGAAGGGACTGCTTGGGTGTTAGCACATCAGCTGTTCATGCACAAGCTTTGAGATCATCCAAAGAATTAAACATTAAAAACTTCAAAGCATCTATGCATTGGTGTCGCCGTTTCTACAAAAGATCCAATTTATCAATCCACCGACGTACTACGATAAGTCAACGTTTACCTGAAGATTACGAGAAATTAATTGCATACCAGTCCTATATAATACAATTAAAAAAGAAATTCAACTTTCCACTTAGTCAAATAGGCAACACCGACCAAACACCATTGACATTTGATATGCCATCTGATACAACGGTAAATGAGAGAGGTGCAAGAACCGTCACGATGAGAGGCACGGGAAATGAAAAGAATCGTTTCACTGTCATGGTTGCCCTTATGGCTGATGGGATGAAACTGCATCCGTATGTAGTTTTTAAAAGAAAAACAATGCCGAAATGCGAATTTCCCCATGGCATCATAGTCCAAGTGCAACATCAAGGTTGGTTTGATGAAAACATCACAAATGACTGGATCGAGACTGTTTGGAAGAGAAGGCCTGGTGGAATGCATCAAAGATCTCTCTTGGTCTTAGATGCATTCCAATGTAACACAAGTCCCAAAGTAAAAAAGATGGTAACAACAATGACACGACGACTGCAGAATTAGAAGCAGATGAATCTGAGGCTTAAAAAACAAATGAAGTCCACAACGAGTTCCATATTACCGATGACAACTCAGATGGTGAGTTTCTAGGATTTTAGGGAAATTGTTTGAAAAGTTTGATTTATTTTCTTGATTGAAGATTTTTTTCAATGAACAGACACTTGATTTTTAAATTTTAGCAATTTCATTTTATATTTCATATTTGTTCTTCGTTTGGAGGTTTTCGCAGCGTTTGATGATGTGGGTTGATGCTTTTGGGAGGCACTGCATGGATGGCATTACTGCTCTCGACATTTCGCCTTTGATGCGGAAGGCTTCTTCAGGAGTGAAGTGCAGGGGCAGTCCTGCATCGTCTTATATATACCAGAGGGGAAGAGGACAAAAAACGCCCAAAACCAAGAGCCTTTGCCCTGCTCCCTTATATTAACGACACCATGGAATGAATAGCCAGGACCCTCTGCAAATTCGACATCATCGTCCGCCACAACGCAGTGCGAAAAATCAGAGAAGAATTGCCATCGGCAAAAGACCGCGTCTCCTCTCTACTAAGTGAGGGTGTCTATGAAGTTGCTTGCAGTTGCGGTAGAAGCTACATAGGACAAAGCGGTCGATCCATCACATGCCGACTAAAGGAACACAAGAGAGCCATAGACAACAGACAGTGGAAGGACTCCGCCATAGCAGAACACTCCACAAACTCCGGCCACAAAATAAAAATTGAAGACGCCAAGATGCTAGCGAAGGAGTACTATTATCAACGTTTAATCTGCGAAGCCATCGAAATCGGGAAACACCCTGACAATTTCAACCGAGACGACGGCTACCAACTAAGCCACACGTGGAGACACTTCTTCGATCCGCGGGTGAAGGGCGCCAGACCAACGGACAATAAAGAAAGGAACGACCACTCTTCCAACGGCCGCAATGACAACGGCTAAAAAGAGAAAGGAAACTCTCAGACAGGTGGCCACTGGCCGCGACGACTTCAACCGTCAATAGAGATAGGCAACTCTGGTATATATAAGATGCCGCAGGACTGCCCCTGCACTTCACTCCTGAAGAAGCCTTCCACATCGAAGGCGAAACATCAAGAGCAGTAATGCCATCCACGCAGTGCCTCCCGAAAGCATCAGCCCACATTTCATATTTGTGTTTCATTTTAACTGAAGACTTCGTACAGAAAAAAAGAAAAATGTTTAGTATCCATATATGAGTATGAGTGGCTAATAAAGCCGAAATATCTTGTATTTACAATTCTTATTTGTAAAAGTGCAATCTTTTTTTCATATTAAAAAGTTTTATTTTAATTAAAACACTTTGATGCTTAATAAATATTACCGTATTCACCTGAATCTAAGACGACCTTTTTTTCCAAATTTTCAGCTGTAAATATCAAGAGTCGTCTTACATTCGGATACGAAGTATATTTAAGCATTTAATCAGTGGTTTTTACAACAAATGGTATATTAGAGTAAACAATTCACAACAGCAAATTCAAGTACGTACATAAAGACGTGAAATAAACAAATAGTAATAACAATAAGAAAAACATGACAGGAATAATAATTATTTAGACTAATAATCATCGTCGACGATCATAACACAGACGTACTTTCACCTTGCACGTAATGCCAACCGCAATGTTAAAACAAATGAGAGCGGAAATCATTGGGATTCCCCTTTCAAACGACGCACCGCGATTCACTAAGTGTGACAGTAACTTTGAGTTGTGCATTCGTGATTTAAATGCACAACCCTTAAGTTAAAATGACAGATCATGTTGAAGTACGTGGCACGAGTGCAAAGGGAAAGTTAACAAAGGAATTAGACGGAGCTAAGATACAAATTTTAAGCTGATCGTGATAAATTACGCCGAAAAAACTAATAACTGTGATGCGAGTAGAAAGTTCGGTGTATCTGAGGCAAACGTGCGTGGATGGAAACTCTCAAAACAGGAACTAGAAAATGCCAAAGCCACAAGGAAGTCGCTCAGTGGTCCAAAATTAGGCCGATTTCATGGCATTGAAGAAGAAGTAGTCAAGTTTGTGCGCACCATGAGGAAGAACGGTATGCGTTTCGACTGAAAGTATTATACTTAAAGCTAATGAAATTACTAGAGGACTTAATATATCATTGCAAGAATTCAAGGCCAGCAGAAGTTGGTGCGTGAGAATGATGCGACGAAATAATTTTTCTTTACGGCGACGAAATAATTTTTCTTTACGGCGACGAACTTCGCTGTGTCAGAAATTGTCAAAGACTATGTTGAAAAACTTCTCGCTTACCAGAAATACGTAAATGGACTTAGAAAAACCAATAGTTACCTTTTGAGCCAAATAGGAAATGCCGATGAAACTCCGGTTTTCTTCTACATGCCATCTAATTATACTGTGAACGAAAAAGGTGCGAAGTCCGTCCTAATTAAAACTACAGGCAACGAAAAAATGCGAGTCACGGTAATGTTGGCGGTTTTAGCAGATGGGACTAAATTACCACCATATGTGATTCTAAAGCGGAAAACAATGCCTAAGAAACATTTGCCAAGTGGAATAATGTGTCAAGAAAAGGGGTGGATGACTAAAGAACTAATGAGAGATTGGTTACATGTGGTGTGGAATAGACGGCCAGGAGCTTTACTGAAACAAAGAGCAATGCTTTCACTGGATGCATTCAAGGACACATCTCCTGAAATTAAGAACATAATGAGTGCGATGAATATTGATCTTATTGTAATACCTGGAGGAATGACATCGCAACTTCAAGTTTTAGATGTTGCTGTCAATAAGTGTTTTAAAAATAATTTAAAGGTTTTGTATTCTGAGTGGTTACAGAGTGGAACTCACACTTTAACACCAAAAGGAAATCTTAAGAAACCTGAAGTTGCAATGCTCTGGCAATGGATCAAGGCATCGTGGCAACAAATAAATGCAAAAGTAATAGTGAAAGGATTTAAGAAATGCTGCTTATCTAATGCCATGGATGGGAGTGAGGATGATGTTTTGTGGGAGACTGATGATGAAGTTGAGAGTGATAAAGATAGTGAGCATGAGGAAAATAGTGAAGGTTGCATAGACAGTGATGATGACTAACACAATAAAATGATTTTATGCAGCACTTGGAGTGAAATGTTTTTTTGTTGTCCTGAAATGAGTGTATTCTTTCAATGTATTTACTTGATTTTTAATGTTATCTTAAAATGAATGCTACCATTTAATTTGTTTGAAAACCTGAATGGTTCTATTTGTGATGTGATCTTATGATTTTAAAATGTTAAAAGACAATGACATTCAAGAAAAGTATAAGAGAAAATAAATATTTCACAAGATTTATAATTTTTGTAGTCATGAAGGTCAATTTGAGCTTTTTTCTCTTTTGGAATCATCAAAATGGTGGGTCGTCTTAGATTCAGGGTCGTCTTGGATTCGGGTGAATACGGTAGTTTGCAGCTGTTTATTTTTCATTTTTCATCGAACATTTCGTAGAGAGAAAAACATGAAATATTATGTACCCGTGTATAAGACGCATCCTACTTTTTAGCTTTGAAAATATGGAAAAAAAAGCACGCCCTATAAGCAGGTCTTTACGATATTATTGCTGGTTATAACAGAGTCGGCCAAGTACTGAAGTCAATCGATGGGGGCCCCACGATATTAATATTTATAGTAATAATGAATGAATTATGGAGTCCCAGCTTAATATTATAACTTTTAAGGAGTTTCTTTATTGGAAATCAGTTTTCAAGTAATTTCTAGTAAAAGCTTTTGCAAAATTTACACTCATTACTTGAATAATACCCATCAATCAGGGGCCCAGATGCCTCGCATCCCCCCTTTGGCTGGCCGGCCCTGGGTTATAATTTATTTCAACACTAATATTTTAATTAAAAAATCTGATGTGGCCAACACATGACTTTCTCCATATTTGGGGTATAGATATTTAAATTATTATGAGTAGCATTATAAGGCAAAATTATTATTTCGTATCGTAAAAGAAGACATGTCGTTGCCGTAAATTACGTATAATTTGAATGTTTACAGAATTCACCGCTACATGGTGTTGGCGCTGTAGGCTGGTATTAAGAAAAAGCGAAATATATCCGAAATGGATGGTTCTACGAAAATTAGTTTCAAACAAAACTTGGAAGAAATATTATTCTCTACAACTTTGGCCCTTACGAAGATTACCAATAACGATGTTGTTAAGGAGATATTTAACGGAAACCGAAAAACCGGTTATTTATAAATAACTCCTAAACAATAACTCCTATAGAAAATTGTTTCAAATGAAAACTAGGAAATTACATTCTCTATAACTTTTGTTTAGAATTGTATATACAATAATGATGTTTTAATAAAGAAATATCGCAAAAACCGAATCGGGTTTCGAATAAACCGCGACTTCCGGTTATCCGTTATTGTCCAAAAACTAATGTTCTTTGTGCTCATGTTAAAGTGTTATATATGAAGTTTGGTAACGATATGGTATGTACTTTTTGAGTTAGAGCGCCCACACTAACACACACACACACAGACATCATTCCGAAAATAGTCTAAACGTGTTCTAGGGACCTCAAAACATGTATTTCCGTTGAAATCTGGAAGTCGATTTTTTTCATGAATACAATACTTTCCCATTACTACGTATGGAGAAAGTAAAAAGGTCGGAGACTATGGCGAGATGAATTAATTAAATTAAAACAAATACTCCTTAACCGTACAAAGTACTCTGTAAGGTTAAGGAGTATTTATGTTTTAATGTATTTACTAAAATTTAGTTAAAGAATGTTTCCAAAAAGTTCACCTTATGATAAAAACAATATATTATTTTTTCATTCCTGTAACATTAATTTTCATAGTAAAAACAATCTCTATATGATGTGGCAATTTATGGTGTAGAGCATCTCTGGGCTACTGAGCTATATCATTATTATTGATCAAAAGTTGGATTACTTTATACTAAATTTACTTTTTCAGTATTCAAAATATTTAAATGGCAAATTATGCTATTTTTAACACTATGTACATCAGAGATGATAGATATTGATAAATAGCCAAATAAAAGTAAATGAAAATATAGCACAAAAAATATTAACGAAAAAATATTTTCAAGTCCTTTATTTAAATAAGTTATGTATTCAGTTGGTCTTCAATGTTTACGACAAAGAACTACTAATGATAAATTATCTACAGAAAATTTATTTATAAAAAAGAATTTAATTTTATTACGTGCTTTGAAAAATTTTTCATACTTAATCATACATAAAGGCAGACCTCGTCTTTCGCGGGGGTTATGTTCCTAAAAACACCACAAAAGATGAAATCATGAAAGAGAAGTAATTAAGGCAATGGGAAATACAGGGATTGGTTCCCCTCCCAGCAAGAACGGATCATTTGTTTTGTGACCGCAGAAAAATAGAGAAAGAAGTGGAAAAATGAATTTCAATGAAAGAGAGACTTAAACAAGATAAAAGAACACGAAAAAAGTATCACAAAATAAAATCTTACTTAAGTTCTGTCCATATGTGCGACACAGACGGGCGGCCAAACAACGGGGGTGGCCGATTTATCGTCAGGCATGTACAGTATTTTTAACAGTAATGCGGATTGTATTATAATATGCCACGGGCAGCCAATGAGAGCCTTGCACACGGCACCCCTGGTTTCATAGTAGAATTGAGAAAAATGAATGGCAGATGCCTAACTTGCAGGAGCTAATTTCCAAATACGGCAGACCTCGTCTTTCTAGGGGTGTTACATTCCTGAGGATCGTATCCCAAAAATATTTATAAGTGTATATAAGAAACGTGTATCTATTTTTAAAAATTAAGTATGCATATATGTTACATTAATGCACTTAAATATTTTTACATATTAGAATAACGCAACAGTACTTTTCAGGCATGACTATGAGAGAAAACGTGAGGAAAAGGCGATTCATTCCGCATATAAAAAATTTCATGTAGCCTTTTCCGTGATTTTTCTCCTCGAAAGAGGGAAACATGATACCGCAAAAGACAAAACTGGTCGCAAATGCGGAACTGCATAAGATCAAAAGACATGAAAGATAAAGCTGCGAAAGATGAGTCCTACCTGTCTACCTTATCACTCAAAATGCTTGAAATTACAACAAATAGTATGCTTCCAATCATTCAGGTGAGGTTGTAAAAACAGTGTTAACATCTGCATAGGTGGCATTGATTTCTGCTTTACAACAGTACACAATATTCTTTTTTTATTTTGCTATATGGAGGTTTGTTTTTAGTGGAACGCGTGCAATTTTTATTTTGTAATTGGGAGGTTTCGTAATTATCGGAAGTTTGTAATATTGAGGTTTTCTATATAGTTTTATTACTGAATTTTTCGAGACTGGTGATAATTTTCATTATATGGAGTTCATAAGATAGAGATTTAACTGTACATGGCATTCTCACATCCACATACTGCCACACAAACGTAACATAAAACAAAAAATAAAACTATTTTTAATGACGTTTTTTTGTCTGTAAATTTCCTATTCACTCCACAGCTGATGTAATCCCAATGTTTTTGTCCTCTAGAACAGTGTTTCTCAACCTCCTGTCCATGGACCAGTACTGGTCGTCCATGGTCGATTGTTTGCCGGTCCGCGAAACTTTGGTGAAAAGTTTAAGAAAAATTTAAATTCTTTTATATTGCTACGAATCTTAGGTCCCGTGGATACTGAAGACATCATGAGTATATTTGTGAACATCTTGAAACACTTTCTATTACCCACCAGAATAAGAACCTGGATCAGTGACATTTATGGATTATCGACCCGTTTGTAGTGAAACAAAGCAACAGGCTGGCAAACATTGAAGAGGAACAACTAATTGAACTATCTTCAGATTTAGGATTAAAATCAGCCTTTAACTCGATGAGTGAGACTAAATTTTGGATAAATGTCAAAGCTGAGTATCCAGCATTGTATGAAAATGCTATAAACTTTTAATTGCCATTTTAAACAGACTGTGCGAAACTGCCTTTTTTTCAGCCATGACTGCCATAAAGACAAAAGAGAGAAATCAGCTTGTTATTATCAGTGCACTATGTTTAGCAGTTACCACTCTTAGCCCAAGAATAAGAAAAAATAGTTAGTGAAAAGGAGCAGCAGCAATCTCATTGATTACATGATAGAATTATGACTATTTTAAAAACAGAATTGTAATTAAAGTCTTTTATTCTTATGGATTATATGTTGTAATGAAATTTCATTGAAGAAAATAAAAAAAGGAATTTTTAATTTAAAATAGTTTGCTAAATTTTACCGGTCCTTGGCGGGATGTTCATAAGATTTACTGGTCCATGACAGATTTTCGGTTGAGGACAACTGCTCTAGAGGCTTGGGCTGGTGTGTTACTCCTCAAAGCAAGGAGCAACACACAGACCCATGTCACACATCTTGCAATTGTATTTCGTCCTAGTGTATTTGTCTTTCAAAGAACCACACATCTCACGCTGTTTCCCATAATCGGGCAATGTTTATTTTCCTTGGCCTCCAAACGCTTAAGTTGGGTGTCGGTAGCACTAGGTCTCCCCCTTGGTATTGCCTGAGCAGGAAGAGCCCTAGAACCCTCTCTGCTCTGTTTCATGTTCTCAAAATGAATGAGCAGAGCAGTTCAGAAAACCATGATATGCAAAAGAAAGAAGAAAATGACAAAAAGACCTTAGGGTTGGAGCTGAGTCACTGGGTTCAGTTTATTGAATCTCTTTGGGATGCAAGGGAGGGTCCTGCAGTAGAGGCTTATTTTGAGAGAAACACTTGAGTATTATTTATGCTTCCATGTTCTAATCCTTCAGCCTTAGTAGAGGAGGCTAAGAGGGTTGTCTGGTCTTTCGTCTCATCTATCCATCTCGATTCTATGATAAACATTATGTCTATGAGCGGCGTCAAAGGTAAGCGTGCCATCGGTGTGCCATTTGGCAGATAGCCCCACATAATTGCCAACACACCGGCATGCCATTCGGCAGATAAAGGTTAAAAATATGTAGAATAAACTTCCCTTAATTATTGAGCAATGTCAACCATTTCTTCATAGCTTCTATTCTGTATGATAAAATGCCTAAGTACGAGATTTCATTCATTTTTGCTCTACCGTTTAGTCTCAAGAGCTGCGAACAGACAGACCTACAGACAGACAGACGGCATTGCGAAAACCACTTTTTCTGACTCAGGTACGCCTAAAACGTATACAGTAATACCTTGATATACGAAGTAGATGCATTCCTGAAACTTCGTATATCGAATAACATTAATATAATAGGATGTGATACCAACCTTAAAAAACACCTGGTTAAATTCAGGACCTGCTGATGCTAGTCATTTAGCAAAACGGGTAGTAAAATAAGAAAGTTGTGGACTTTAACCAGGTGTTTTTCGTTAATATGAGTATCAATTACCACAAAGTTGAGCCAAATTCCTTGGATTTTATTTAAAATCTTATAACATAAACCTTTTAATAAGTACTAATCGTATTTTTAAAAGATTGTATTTTAAAATAGTATTATACTATTTATTGTACATACATTGTAATCATGATAACTTACACTATTAGAAGTAAAAAGTGTACGTAAAATTTCACTTACAACACTGCTTTTGTGCTAAAGTGATAACTTTCCATGATTTTATGACTGCTCCAACAACATCTGCATATGGTTTTGGCATTTTGAGGTAAAATAACATTCTTTGGTTAACAACAGTCACTTTTTGCAAAGTAAACACTTCGTGGCAAAAAACAACAATGTCAGAATTCTTACAACGAAGATGACATTACAAAGATAACTTGGAAACAGTCAATACCTATCGAACGCTTGACAAAACGAACAAAACTGGAGAAAAGTAGATGTACTGCGTTGCATTGAATCTGATATTCACTGCCTAACTAAGATCATGTGTTCATTAGTTCTGAGCCAGAAGTTATTCCATCATCATGTACATTAACATTGTAGGCGTTGATTGAATCAGCTCGATTGTCATAAATACTAAGTTTGTTACAGCGAAACTTAGTATATCGAGTATTCGTATATTGAGGTATTACTGTATTTCCATCAAAATCTCGAGATTGAATTTTTTCACGATTACTATACCTTCTCAATATACTTCGTATATGAGAAAGTAACTAGCAAGCATACAAGGCCATATGAAGTCTGTAAATGTAAGTTATCTACCCTTTAATATACCATAAAAATAAAACAGTTCATAGAAACTTACCTTTATTAAAGTTGCGACGCTGATCTCAAGTTCACATTCTATAACTGATTTCTGAGAATCGACTTGTGATTCCTTATCCTCATCCTCCTTTTTTACACCATCTGATGATTCATTTTTTGGCTCTAACTGTTCATCTTTGCTAATTTCCTTGTCGGGCTCCTTGGAGTCTCTGATCTTCTTTGGAAGCTCTTTTTTAGGTTCTTCTTCCTTTTTATCCTTGGATTTAGAACCTCCTTTAATCCTAGATGGCTTCATTTTGCTTTTTGAGCGAGACCTCCTAGACCTGAAATAAAAAGTCAATATCTAATAAATCACAACAAACCATACAGGGGTGGGTTTCAAGAAAAACTAGATTCCATTAAATTTCAAACATACCAAAATATAAGTAGAAAGTTATAACAAAATGGCTAATTCCAACTATTAACATTAAAGAGCCAACAGACAAAGTATTTAAAAAGTTAAAAAGGAGAAAAAATATCCATGAAAAAAAAATTGATGGCAGAGGTAATAGAAATATTTAACATTTCTATCAACAGCATGTTTTATAAAGCATACAATGCAATTTTACATTAAGGTATTTAAATTTGCAGTAAACGTTCATCCATATTAAAAATTTAATTGACATATAAATACATAAAAATCCTCATTAAAACCACTCTTAATTAGCATTCATGATATCCCTATGAAAACCAAACCTTATAAGCCAAGTTCATTTATTCAAATAATGACATACAAAAGTTATGTTTTCCCAGTCTAAAATTCAGAACTTCAAACTGATTCCCACATAGTAAAAAATACCATAATAGAATACAAGGCATTAAGAATACAAAATAGGAATAGGGAGAGAATCCAAGTGAATTCCAGAACAATTCTTCAAAAAATATGAATAAATAATAATAGTAAAACAAAATACATAGGGTGTCTCCATTTTCACGCACAATATTATTCATCCATGTTGCCTAGAAGTAAAAAATAAATAGCCAAAACCTTCAAATAAACTACAGGCTATTCTTTAAAATGCTACAAATATTTAAAATTCCATAAAAATAAAATTGTTTTAACCCGTCAGCATAGTCATGCATACTGGGAACGTCGCAGAGGTCGCTAGCTTTCTCTATTTTTTTGACACAGTAAATTTTCTCAAATATGGATAACCTTTATATATTTTAAAAGAGGAACCTTTGGCCTACCTATTTATCATCATTCTGCGATCTTTTTGTATTTTTTATTACACTTAATGTGCATTAAATTTTGTCATTGATTTTTCGCGAATTGGGGAATCGCGTTTTCTGAAAATCTCCTATCCAATGCTGAGAGGAACCGTATCTCGACACGAATGCTACTACAAAGTGAAACAAGATCTAGACTACTCATCCGCTTACAAAATTGCTTTCAATTTGGTTTTTCTTATGAGTCAGAGGTTGAGAGGTATAAGATGAGGAAAGCCGAACAACGAAAACCATTGTTCGGCTCTCTTCGAGCCATGTGCTTGCTTCAGCATTTCTTGAGACCATTATAGTATGGTATAGAGAGGAAGAAACATCTCTTCTTGGGTCCAAGTTCTGTTTACAAAAATAAATCATTGATGATGCGTAGTATGCAAAAGTTTCAGAGCGAGCGCTTGCGTCATGCCCTTACGCTCGGGTCTTCACAGGAGAAATATTCTCGTGTCGCTCTCAAGAAGTTAGTCTGAAGTGAATGCTAGTAAAAAAAATTCAATATAGATGATTCATTGAAGTTATATTTTCTTGTAAATTTCATGGCAAATGGGATAAAGCAAATGCCTTTAAAAAAAACTTTTAACTTTTCTAATTTTCTTATTACGCATACATTCTGATACAACATCATAGCTCCATTTCTACTGAACGAAATAGGACAAATTTCACCATGTAAATTCTATAATGACCATGAATGACTACTGTATAACTCAAAACTTCATAAGCTTTATGAAATGTCTTTTTAAAATATATGAAACGTAAAATTTATTTCAAATTTTTAGTCAAGACATGAAAAAGTTGACCTGCGAGAAACTTTTTTTCTACTTGGTTTAGGTAGGTACATCCAGTGAATGAAATTTAATAAAAACTGAAATATTATTTTGAAAAAAGTCCATATCAATGCAGTTTATAGTTTTCGTAATACTGAATGATATATGAAAGCACGGGTTCACGCTAACTGGTCGGCAATCGGGGTGATTTACGCATTTCTCTTCTCTCCTGTAAAGATTGTGCTTAATGTAAGATAATGTAAAAGAAATTGTTTATAAATGTTATGATCTACTAAAATATTCAAAAATTTTTATACAAATCCAATAAAAATGAAAAAGTTACGAATTTTTCAATTTTCAGAAATCGAAATCGCACATTTTCGCAAATTTTTAAAAACCTCATCTGACCTCAAACACAGGATTTAAGTAAACGTCCTGTGCACTTGAAGTGTTAAAATTGCTGGCTTTAGCCTATAAAATACTCAAATAAGTGGTCAAATCAGTCATAATTTGGCAGTAATTAAGCTTTAAAAAATAACTTAGCCACCATCACCATAGGTGATTCCTTATTATAAATTCACAACACATTTAAATGCAAATTTTCAAAATAATACTGTGCTTTTTTCTCATGCACCTAGGATAATATGGAATCTCGGATAATTGGGCCTATACTGTATATATAATATGTTTCTTACAATGCATAATCATCTCCAGTGAAGCATGGGAAGAACTACTATCATTTACTAGTTGTTCTCTCTCCCTTCTCACTCACACAGCATTCCTTCCTTTTTTAAACCCTTTGCTGTTTTGGATGTAATATTAAAAGACTCATTCCTACACTACCCTGCTGTCAACAGAAAAATTAATTCCAGTAATTTGACTCCCAGTACTTTCACTCCTGGTAATGCCACTCCCTGCAATAATTTAGTCATGTCAAAAATGATCAATGTTAAAAGTGACATTTTTGAAAATTATCAACACTAAAAGATATTTATTTTTGAAAGTTACAAACATTAACAGTGACATTAAAAACTATTAAAAGTGATGCAAGTTATAAGCTATTCCTCATAAAAACTCCATCTTATCTGTATTATATCTATCAAGAACTTGGAGCCATTCGTTTACATCTTTATAATTCTTTTTGTCATTGTTGTCACTCCAATCCAACTGAACTTTTTTCAAATAGCTGTACACCTGGCCCTCCTATAACACGGGTTCTTATAACATGAATTTGCTACAGCACGGTTTGTTTTTTACTACCAAAAATTCATACGTGGGTTACGGTTCGCATAAACATGGTTTGGTCGAACTTGAGATATGGGATTCCTGATTTCTGAGCGTGGGGCAGACAAGCTGGAGGGCTCTTGCTCTTCTTACATTTTATGTTTTCTTCCTTTTATTAATATTCATGCATTTGTAACGTCATTTCTTTTTAATATTTAATACACCCACTCCCCAATTAACACTCTTTAATTGGTACCAGGAAAATCGAGCACTAATTGAAACAGCGCTATTCGGAACACATACTTCCATAAGAAATGAAGTTATAAGCTTTAATTCATTCCTAAGATTCTATTAATGAAAATGAAAATAGGTAGTATTATATAAATGCAGGTAGTCCCTGCTTAACATGAAATTTACTTTAGCATGATTTACCAATTGGGGAACCTGTTCACTTTACACAAAGAAGCTCCCGTTTTAACACGAGTTGCAACACGATCCATTACGTGAAAAAATAACAAAATATTGCCATTAATGATAATGTCTCCATCTTAAGAGGCAACATTCTCACATTATCTAAAGAAGCTGGGTTTGAAGAGGTAGATACTTTATTTATGTCTTATGTGTATTGTTTATCCATTGTATTTTATCTACACTGTATTGGTGTAAAAACATAAGTAAAATGCACATTAATGCGTGTAATCCATTAAATCTCTGCTTTCTCGCACTTTCTTTCTTTCTTTCTCTCTCTCTCTCCCTCCCTCTAACCCCAACCTTTTACATGGTTTCTTATGGTATTTATGCATTCGCTTAGCAGGAATTCACTTAATACGACACTTTTTAAGAACGTATCTCTCATGTTAAGCGGGGACTACCTAGGGCCGGCTCAAGACATTTTGGCACCCCAAGCAGATTTCAATTATCGCGCCCCATCGATACATTTTATATTAAAATTCAGTAGTTTAGTAGTATAATAGGATATAATTATTTTGAAGTTTTGTGCATTTTTATGATTAAACAGTTTAATAAAAAAAGAAGGCTTTATTCACAGAAAAAAAATTTTAAATGTCGCAAATAAATTATAAATTGTGCGATACTTATTTCAATGACAATGAGATTGATTGGAACTATTGCATCGATATACATATGCACAGTCGGGGCTCAATCAATGGTTGTCAAACTTGTTGGTGCAGTAAGTTTCATAAAGAAGGCAACAAAAAATGCAACATCGACACATTGCCTTATTCACAGACAAGCACCTTTTGAAAAAGCACAAGAATAAAGGCAGTGACGAACTTATCTAAAGCTAATGGTACAAATTGCTCTTGGAATGAAATAGAAAGGATGAAACTGATTCTTGATTGCAAAATGCACTTGGGAGTCTGTGAATACTGCAAAGGAAAAATGCAGGGGAAAAAGAAGCGACGAAATGAATGGAATCAAACCTTATCTCGGAAGCAATCCTGAAAATCGTTCCGAAAAAACATGATTAAAAATATATGGGTTGGAATGAAAAGAGGGCTTGATCGTGAATAAATGAGACTCCAACTTTGTGACTGATTATGAACTTCAAGAGCAAGATGAACATCATCTATTACTTGGAATCATTACAACAAAGGATAACTTTCGTTAACAGAAGCAGCTTACGAATTTATTACCAATTCATCATCTCAGGATGAATTTCTTAAAAGGAAATAAAATTGTCCAATAATAGAGTTAATACCTCAAATTTTCAAGAGAAAAACCTCTACATTAAACTACTTATCAAAGGTTGGTTCAAGAAAGAGTATAATAGCAACAAACTTATTTGAATTAAACTAAAAAATAATTTAACCATACAACGTGAAAAATATACCGTATTTAATTGATTGTAAGCGTACCTTTTTTTACTTTTTTACCACCTTAAAAATTGCCACTCGGCTTAGAATCAAGTATAAAAAATCACAATAAATGTGTCAATAAATTCATTCCCGAGCTATCTCTAGTATGCGCGTGCGCATAATCTTAGAATTCCCTGAGTCAATCATAATTTCCTCGTTCCTTTGCAAGCGTAAATTTTTGTCATTTACTTTGGCGAGTTTTTCAGCTTTTATTAATAATCCCATAATGGGACGAATGCATTATTCTGCAGACTTTAAAAGAAAAGTGATAGCATATGCGGAAGAAACATCGAATCTTGCTGCACAATGGTGCACGGGATCGATGAGTTGAATGTGAGATGTTGGAGAAGACAAATAGAGAAACTGGGATATTCTTGTTGTGAGGTTAAAAATCTGGGATATAACTGGAACAGATTACATTTTAGAAAAACTGTATTGAATGTTTGAATATAATGTATGTAATTTGTGGTCCTAATTTTAGTTGATACCTTTTTTATCTAATTACGAATTGAAAAAACCGGGGTATTCATACATTTTCGCGACAAATCACGGAAAACTAGGATGTCTGTACACCCAACATGGAATTTTCCTCGCGTGCCCTTTTGAAAATTAGGGGTCGGCTTAGAATGGATTAAATACGGTATATAAAAAGATCGAATAAAAATATGTATATACTAGCTTTCTGGTTTAGAAAATCTTCCTTGATCGTAGACTAGGTATAGCTCCAACCTCAGGGTGAAAAACCTGCTTTTATCAATGGGAAAAAATAATATTTACACTAAATATTGATGTCACTTCTTGAGCAAAGACAAAAACATATCAATTATGCTCAAGGAAAACTAACCTGCTATAACTTGATAACAGATTCTTCAAACGCTAAAAGACGCACACCACTCGACTGATGTTTCCACGATGATAGACGTATTGGAACTAATGCGGACAAATAGTTTTTTTTCGATGTCACTGATGTAAAGTGCGAGGGAGGAGGAAATGTTGAAGGAGAAGGGGTAAAAACAGTGGTGTGAGATTATGTACCCCGTCCTCATACCCTAACACAGCGTAGCAATTACTAAGAAGCAGTAGAAGAAACCCAAAAGATATATATTTCGTCCTAAAACAAGAGACGCCACCAATTAACCGAGAGTTTTGCATGTGCCTGAATGAATGTACGTGGAAACAAAGAGGAACCGCAGGAGGAGGGTCTTGGGATGTCCAGTATCCTCCTCGGATTTGCTAAAGATTTCCTTGCTCTTGGGCACCCTTGCAAATGTCTCCCACTGGCCAGTTTCTGATGAGACTGCAGAGGCTAGTAGGGCGGGGGTGATGTCGAGGCATGAGCTTTCTCCCCCCCTCCAACCTAAGGGAATGATCCTCTCTTCAGGCCTTTGGTGCAAGGGGTGCATTGCACCCGGACAGAAACCCTCGGGGATGAAAAATCACAGAGGGAATCAGCTAGAAATATTAGGGATGGTGAGAACTGCTTTCACCCAGTCGGCAAAGAACCCTGGCATGTAACAGCAATAAAATGTTGGAAAAACCACATCCAGCCATCTGTCTTCGGTAGTATTCTTGGAAGCCGCTTTCGGAAATACTATTTTACCATTCATAGTAGAGCCTGGTTGCTGCCCCTGAACATTCATTTGAAGTCAGATTTTCACATTTATTCTCCAGCTGCTAACACTAAACATATCAATGGAAAAACTAAATTAAGGTATTTTCCGAAAATTTTTTCCAGGAAAATTTGGTGCCCCTAAAAATTCGGTGCCTCAAGTGGTTGCTTGGTCTGCTTGTATTGTTGAGCCGGCCCTGGGACTACCTGTAATACACCAAAGTAATTCAAAAACAAAAAACTCAACCGTATGAGGTGAATATCTAGACACAACAACCAGTGAAAAGGGGGAGGCAAAGAAAGAGAAAACAGAAAAAAAGGAAAAAATAGGAGTGAAGAAACAAAAAAATCTGATGTGGCCAAAACATGACTTTCTCCATATTTGGGGTATAGATATTTAAATTATTATGGCAAAATTATAAGGCAAAATTATTATTTCGTATCGTAAAAGAATACAGTCGTCATTATTGCCATAAATTATTTTTTGAATATGTTTACAGAATTCATCGCTACATGGTGGTGGTGCTGTGTACTGGAAATTACGAAAAAGTTAATTGGTCCTCACGAAGATTACCAATAACAACGTTTTTAAGGAGATATTTGACGGAAACCGAAAAAACCGATTATTTATAAATAATTTCTAAACAATAACTGCTATGGAAAATTGTTTGAAATAAAAGATGTAGGAAATTACATTCTCTATAACATTTGTATAGAATTGTATATACAATAATGATGTTTTAACAGAGAAATATCGCAAAAACCGAATCGGGTTTCGAATAAACCTCGACTTCCGGTTAACCAGTATTGTCCAAAAACTAATCAGTTCTTTGTGCTCAAGCTAAAGTGTTATATATGAAGTTTGGTAACGATATGGCAAGTACTTTCTGAGTTAAGAGTGCCCACAATCACATCCATCCATCCACACACACACGCATCATTCCGAAAATAGTCTAAACGTGTTCTAGGGACCTCAAAACGTGTATTTCCATTGAAATCTCGAAGTCGATTTTTTTCGTGATCACAATACTGTCCCCATACTATGTATGAAGAAAGTAAAAATATCTACTTACGGGTTTGCGGGATTTTAATCCTCGCCAGGGACCCAAAGTCACTCGCTCATACACTCACTGACTCACACAAGAACTAATCCTAAGATGGAAAGGATAAAAGGAAGGGTTTACAAGGCGTTAACCTGTGCCAGTGACCCCGTTCACACTTGTGGTAGGTTCATGAATCTGTACAATTACAACAGGGACTTACTCAGTAATCACACACATTCACACAAGGGGAAAGAGGAAAAAAGGAGAAAGGGGTTGATAAGGAAATAATACCGGGTTTACAGGAAGTTACTCCTTGCCAGTGATCCGGTATCACATACGATGTCTGCAGGTTTATGTGTCTTCCGACAGAGGCAGGGACCTGTCAGACAAAACACTCACTCTCACACGCACTCAAGAAAACAAACGCAACTCTCTAGATATCTGGTAAAACACTATATACGTATTTCGAGAGCAAGGCTCTCTTCATCAGTAGCTTATGTGGAATAATGGTGTGGCACGTTGTTTGGGGTATTTAAACGGTGGCGTGTTTGTGTAGAAGTTACACCAAAGTAATCTTTGTTAACCATTTAACGTAACACAGAATAGGTCATAAATTGAATTGCAATTATACTTAAAAATGAACAGTAAAATTTAAATATAAATGAAGAACAGATTGCATTTTACGAAACATATGTTGATCTCATGCTGAATAAATTGAGCAGGAGCATTAAGGAATACGAATTAGAGTAAAAGAAGAATACCTGCATATAGTTATGTACAGGGTGAGGCAACAGTCACACTTTTATTAAGAAAAAGAAAATTGAAACATAATAACATAAGCAATTTGTTTACTACAGACATGAACTGAATGACTGAAGTTACAATTCAATCAAGAGAAGACAACCAATAAGACAAAAACAAAATCTTATATCGAAACCTTACTACGTTTCGATCAAGAAATATCGATTCATAAAAGAAATATCATGTGCTTAATAAACAAAGGAACATAGATTGAGACCATAAAAAGAAGAATTCATTGCAGCGAAGGTGTATAAACGAGCACAGTGGCACAAATAGGATGTTATTTGTACGTTCATTATAAATGGCGTTAAAATGAAAGCATGTAAATCGGACTGGCGTAAATCGAGCGTCACCTGTATTACATTAAAAAAATGAACAAACGAAACTGGAACAATAAACAAAAAAATAAAAACTATGAAAGGAATGCATTAATGATATAAAAATATAAAGAACAAAGCATAATTTAATTTAATGATCGGAATGCTTGGACGAAGGCTTGTTTTCTGGAATTAAGTCATATGATTTTTGGGTAGGCCTTGTTAATGCACTCGTACAAGCTCTCCAGCTTTAATCGCTGCAAAACCTCTAATTTAACCTCAAGAGTCCTCTTTTTCTTCTCTGACTGCTGGTCATCACTCATGGTCTTTTTATTTAAGGGGAAAATATATTTAAAACAAAGTTCACTCTATATTTTGACCAACAAAAATATTGACAAGTGTACAAAGAACAATCAAGCAACTGCAAAGACTACTGATGTCTTCTGTGCTGTAGATGCAGAGAGGCACTGCTCAGTGGGCTTCGCAAATTACACCAGAAACTTGGAAGAGCATTAAAGTAAAATGCGTGAGTGCAATTTGGAAAATGGTATAAAATTATTTTCAGCGTTAACGTAGAACATCACTAATCAGGACAGCATTAAAGCAGGGAGTGGATGTACATACCATGGATACCCATGAAGAAATCCAGGACTGCACTAACTCTAGAATCAAAGTTTGATATTATTCAACGACTTGACAGTGGAGAGAGAACTGCATCACCTGGACTTTTATATAATGTGAACGAGTCAAGCATACGCACAATAAAGAAGAATGCAGAAAAAAATTAGAAGCTCTGTGACTCAGTCATGCTCAATAGCTGCAAATAAAACAGCAAGAGTGAGGAACCCATCCTTGGAAAAGATGTTGGCTATCTGGGTGAAAGACCAGAATAAAAAGAAGATGGAGATAAGTTCTAACACCATCCAGGCAGAAGTATTAGAAATTACATGGTAGGCAACCTCTCCAAAATGGATACTCTCCAATATGGCAGGCACTTTGTATTTTCAATCTCCCTATAACAGACACTCAGGGCTGACCCAATGTATGGGAAACTTGGACAAAAGACATGATTCCTGAAAATGTGATTGTAAAAGAATGAAGTGTTTGAAAGTTAAACCAGTTTCAAAAAGCTTGACAGGCCTGGGATAGAGCAGCAAAATTACCCAATATGGCCATGTACATTTCAAACAATGGAGAAACAATGTAAATATTACGAGCCAGACAGCAATTTTGCCACCGCGACAAAAACGCCAGTATGACCGTAGCCTTATCATCACGATCACTCAGATATTTCACTGCCTTCAGTGATGCAAGTATAACCTTCTCCAAACTGAGATTAGCATTTTGGATATTTTGCAAGTTTAAGTATTTTTAATATAACTAGCTGTACCTGTGCAATGTTTGCGTGCTTTTTTTCAATTAATTTATAAAAAATCTGATGTGGCCAACACATGACTTTCTCCATATTTGGAGTATAGATGTTTAAATTATTATCAATGGCATTATGAGACAAAATTATCATTTCGTATCGTAAAAGAATGCAGTCGTCCTTATTGCCGTAAATTAGGTATATTTTGAATATGTTTACATAATCCACCGCTACATGGTGGTGCCGCTGTATACTGCAAATTAAGAAAAAGCAAAATATCTCCGAAATGGATGGTTCTACAAAAATTTGTTTCAAACAAAACTTGGAAGAATTATTACTCTCTACAACTTTGGTCCTCACGAAGATTACCAATAATGACGTTTTTAAGGATATATTTGATGGAAACCGAAAAAACCGGTTATTTATAAATAATACCTTAAACAATAACTGCTATGGAAAATTGTTTCAAATGAAAGTTGTAGAAAATGACATTATCTATGACCTATGTATATATACTATATATATGTATGTGTGTGTATGTGTATGTGTATATATATATATATATATATATAATGATGTTTTAACGGAGATATTTCGCCAGAACCGAAGTCGTATATATATTAGGCCCTAATAATTATGGGTTTGTTGTGCAAGTTGGGTGGCATATATTCCAGCTGATTTTTGATGCGTTTTTGGTGGCACACACACACACATGCACTCCCTCACACACAACCACACATACACAACCTCCACACACAAGCACACACACACAAAACCGCACACACACGCCCTCAACCTCCACACATACAACCTCACACACACCACCCAAACGTCATCTCATTCACCCAACACTGTTTTCTCTCACGCATATACAGGCAGTCGTTTATTGCTCATTCACTCACTCACGTACATATCCCTTCACGTACTTCTTCGTACGTGCTGGGACATCAATAGAAATTTTCTCATTCTATTGTTACCGTAATATCCTCAGGCTATCTTAACCCATCGATACGGCTAAAGCAACCGCGTAAATTAACCTAATACATATCTGAATATTCCATTTAATCTGCTTCTAGATACTTCTCAATCTACAACGTAGCAGCGAAATTATATGGACCATGTTTTCATCATTTTATAATTCCTTTATACCAACCTACAAATCATTCATTGTATTATTTATCCTCTTCTCTGGTCACATTAGCAGGTATGACATGCTCCCATGGCAGCGAGCTCTTATGGGCGCCAAATTTGAAACCCTCGTTTGCTTGCGTGTTTCGGATACCGTTGTCCTTGCCTGGTTGATGTAGGATGGGCTTGTTTGGGCAAATCGCAAAATTCGACGCACGATGCGTATAGGATCCCTCATGTAATTACACATACCTCATATGATGGAAAGGTATTAAAAACGTAAAAACAATGTATCGCAGGAAAATGAATGGCGATTTTAACATAAAACATGAGCCATCAATGTTTTAATTCACATCACTGCTTTTTGACATATTTATTAATCTTCCTTTGCTTTGAGGCCGTATTGTATTTTGAAATATGATATGAAATCGAATAATTTTGCCATTCTTAGACTACACTGTTATCTACTTCAATACATGTCATAACGTTATTCGTGTAAAGCAAGCGCTCTGAAGGCCTCTTTGCGAGCTCAAGGAGTCTCTACTCGTCATCATCTTCTCTCTCGATCGCTGGAGTTTCTTTGGGATCATTCGAATCTTACTACTACTTGCTACCATGCAATCGTCGAAATGTGCTGGATGGTGAGACATTTGGTTAGTTAAACAGAAAAACATTTCTTTCTTCTATATCTATATCTAAAGTTCACCCTGCAAGCCACCGCAATGGTGTGTGGCAGGGGGTGCAACAGCACCAAGGTAAAGCGCATAATAATGTATAGTATCACTCTACGTCGGCTGATTTCTTTTCGTAACTTCTGTTCTGCTCAGCTATCGTTCTAGGGAAAAACGAGCCTTTATACCTCTCAGTCCTACAAGCTATCTCTCTTGTTTTACGAAGATGGTCCATTCTACCAATATAAGTTGGCGCTCTTATTATTTCTTCGACATCGCTGGAGAATATATGCGTTCTAAATCTTTCGAGAAGTTTTAACCTAGAGCATGATCGGCACTCAGTTAGTGATTCCCATCCTAAGTCCTGTATCAAGGCTGTAACACTTTTGTTTCTATAGTAACAATTTTTGATGAATCTAGCGGCTTTTTGCTGCACTCTTTCTAACTCTGAGATTGATCCTTTCACGTACGCATCCCATATGCTCGACGCGTACTCTAATAGCGGTCTTACTAACGAGAAGTAACATGTCTCTTTGACTTTTTCCTCACTTTTACCTACTATGCGTTTGATGAATCCTAGTTTCTGTTTAGCCTTCACACATATATTTCGTATGTGCATATCCCACGAGAGGTTGCTTGTTAAAGTAACGCCTAAGTACTTGATGGAATCAGATCTTGCTATTAGCTAATTACAGGTTTTTGGAAAGTGCAAATGATTTATTGCGTTAGCAATTCCACTTCTTGTTAACAATAAAATACAAACACCAAAAACAAGCTAGGGAAATACGGCGAAAGTAGATATTATAAGAAATATTATAATAATATGTTATAAGAAATATTAGAAGAAATATTATTCTCTACAAATTTGGTCCTTACGAAGATTACTAATGACGACGTTTTTAAGGAGATGTTTGACGGAAACCGAAAAAACCAATTATTTATAAATAATTTCTAAATAATAACAGCTATGGAAAATTGTTTCAACTGAAAGTTATAGTAAATTACATTCTCTATAATCTTTGTATAGAATCGTATATACAATAATGATGTTTTAATGGAGGTTTCGTGTAAACTGAATCGGGTTACGAATAAACCTCGACTTCAGGTTAACCGTTATTGTCCAGAAACTAATCAGCTCTTCGTACTCATACCAAAGTGTTATATATGTAATTTGGTGTTAATATGGCAAGTAATTTTTGAGTTAGACGGCCATAATGGCATACATCCACACACACACATCATTCCGAAAATAGTGTAAACATGTACTAGGGAGCTCAAAACGTGTATTTCCGATGAAATCTCGAGTCGATTTTTTTCGTGATCACAACAGTAAAAAAGAAAAAAGCAAAATATCTCTGAAATGGATGGTTTTACAAAAATTTGTTTCAAACAAAACTTGGAAGAAATATTATTCTCTACAACTTTGGTCCTCACGAAGATTACTAATAACGATGTTTTTAAGAAAACCGAAAAACCGGTTATTTATAAATAACTCCTAAACGATAACTACAATAGAAAATTGTTTCAAATGAAAGTTGTAGGAAATTACATTCTCTATAACTTTTGTTTAGAATTGTAAATACAATAATGATATTTTAACAGAGAAATATCGCAAAAACCGAATCGGGTTTCGAATAAACCTCGACTTCCGGTTACCCGTTATTGTCGAAAAACTAATCAGTTCTTTATGCTAATATTAAAGTGTTATATGTGAAGTTTGGTAACGATATGGCACGTACTTTTTGAGTTAGAGCACCCACACTAACATACACACACACACAGACATCATTCCAAAAATAGTCTAAACGTGTTCTAGGGACCTCAAAACATGTATTTCCGTTGAAATCTCGAAGTTGATTTTTTTCATGAATACAATACTTTCCCATTACTACGTATGGAGAAAGTAAAAATTAAGAAGTGTGTAAAATAAGTTGATCTCAATAATTCATATTTAACTCTAATAATGCATTTCCCAGGTATAGGTAAGGTTCATGGGTTTGAATCTCGCTGAGGGCAAGGCTGTGTGAGCATATTGACAATTTATTATGCGAAGTCAGTAAGAAATCTGCATTTTAAAAGTCATATTAGAGAGGAAATTAATACTACACAATAATTGATCATGAACTTTTGTTTAATTTTCTTTGTTTCTTTTTATGGAATTATGTGTCCTTTCTTTTTATATATCAAACAATGCAACCATTTATTTAGATTATCAATGAAGAAAAGATAACCACGTAATGTGTTTAAAAAAAATAACGTACGCCCTTATTCTCATCTAACTTTAAATTTATGCATGAGCATATTTGCATTAATAAGCATTATAGATGTGTAATATAATAGTTCTACTTACAAAAAGGTAAGATTCCAGCATTCAAATGATGAAAGAAGATTCAATTGCTTTGATCAATCGTTAGAAATGCTTCCCATAAGTTATTAAGCTTTTTATATCATAAATAGGTGTTAAAGTAAATTATTATTGAGTGGGAATTAGATTATTAGGGGGTGTTTTAGTAAATTTAATTTGTTTACGTCAAGTAGATGTGAAATCTTTAATTGCTTATTCTTCAGTTGCTCATATAGGTATTGTTCTGTCAAGGTTAATAACTTTAAGATATTGGGGATTAAGTGGGCTTATAGCTTAATAATTGCACATGGGTTATGTTCTTCTGGAATATTTTGTTTAGCAAATATCTCTTATGAGCAATTAGGTAGATGGAGCTTATTAATAAAGAAGGGTTTAATTAATTTTATACCTAGTAAGGCTTTATGGTGATTTTTAATTAGAGCAGCAAATATATATATTTATTAGGTGAAATTAGTCTTCTTAATAGAATTGTTGCTTGAAGATGGCTCATTATATTTGGGTTATGTTTCCTTTCTCTTTTAGTGCTGCTTATACTCTTTATTTATATAGCTATAGACAACATGGGAAAATATCTTCTTTATTACTGGTCCGGGCTGGGCTCTAAAAATTATGCAAGTCACACTGGTCCTCCGGAATGTCTCTCGGGCCGGGACTACAATTTCTTTGACATCGTACGGGACGGGTCCAAATTTGTATGGGCTGGACCTAGAAATTCATGCCCGTGCAGAGCTCTAAGTCCAACTATATTAGCTACTAAAAAGAATATTCCTGAAGAATTAAAATAAGGTACAATTTCTGCTGTACTTAAGACAAATTTATTACCCTTAGCTTTTGAATTAATAATAGCAATATTTCCTTTCTGATTTATATAATAGTTAAAAATAAACATTTTTCCTAGCAGCATAAGTGGAAGGAGAAAAAGATATTGTCAGCGACTGCAGCCATAGATACAGGATAAATGACAAAGAACAGTGGACAACAGGCTACGTTTATTCCGGTGCAGCATAAAAACATTCATACAGTGGAATCCCGATTTAAGGTTCTCCCATTTAAGGTTTACCCACATTTAAGTCTGTTTTTTTGCGGCCCCGACCAAAGCTCCATATAAATAATGTATTGTATAACCCGATTTAGTGTTCCTCGATTTTGTGAATTGCCCGCAATTAAGGGATAAAATTCTGGTTCCTTTGCAGGGAATCGCCTAGATTTCAGGTGCATTTACATCGTGACTAGAGAATATTTCATTTGGTGGAGATGTAATATATTGATTCAATCTAACCAACAATGGCACAACACATACTGGCGTTGTTACTACTTTAAATAAACTCAAAAGAATTAATATTTAGTCGTGCTGTTTTGTCAATCCACCTTAAATGTCCTAATCTGTTACGTACTTCACGAAAGTTGTGATGACGTCATCATGTGAACACAGATTTTTTACGTTTCAGTTCGCAGGCGCTCGATCACTAATGTGACGAGTTAGCTAGTTGGGCCACCCGCATTTACCACAGCCATATTTACCTTGTTAACCCGAAAGGAAGACAATCCCCCAAAAAAGGGAATTCTTATTCACAACAATGTTATTATTACATCGAGGCGGCGATGTTATTAAAACTTTGGATGTATGTTCTTACTCGTCAGTCAGTGTAGCATTTCCCTACACTGCACAAGACACGCAATCAAATTTGCGAGCCTTCTTCGCATAAAGAGCTGAAATGTAACAAATGAGACTAAAAGGACATTGGAATTGTTAGTGTTGTCATTTTATGCACGGTCAGCCAATAATAGGCGTCGAAACGTCTGCCAACGCTCACCACAATGAGGGATAATACAGTAAAACTCTGGTATAATGCGCCTCACTATACCACGGATTCGGATATACCGCGGGTCTAGTCATGTCCCCCAAAATGATACCATTTATTTTCTTCATAAACAACTTGGTTCAAATTTTACCGGGATTTATTTTCTTTGTCAACAACTCGGTTCAAATTTTACCGTGATTTATTTTCTTCATAAACAACTTGGTTGAAATTTTACCACGATCTATTTTCTCCGTAAACAACTTGGTTCTAATTTTACCGCGATGCTAAACTCCCGTCACTGTCTATAAGAATGATAAGAAATTGTAGCTTAAGTCCAGAACCACGGAAGAGCAGAAAAATTATCGGAAGATGGCAGCGAGAATGAAGAGACATGTGAGGTTGATACCCCTTAAATAAGCAAATTATTGGATAACGTTAATGAAGTGATGAATTGGATGGAGAGACAGTGATTGTGATCATCTTCATCTTTTACATTTGCAAAACATTAAGACGTACGTGACGGAGAAACGTCATCAGCTGTCGCTCCAAAAGAAAATATCGAACTATTTTAAAAACACCGATTAAAGTAAGGTATGCATTTAAATCAAAATACAATATCAGTTTTTATAGTATTTTGCAATTAAAAATGTTATAACTCATATACTTCCACGTTTTTTATAATTATTTCCCGAAATACCGTGGGTTGCCGATAACGCAGGTGTACCGAAACCCGTATCATAACGGGGTTTTACTGTATTATCTTATATAACCCATAGGAGCCCAATTATATCATGCATTCATTATAGCATGCAAACTTAAAAAACTGAAAGGATCTGCACGCTTGGTTGATTCCTCCTATATAGGAGTGCTTCAATTATGTTTATTTGCTTAAAAGTTGTAAGAAAGCTTGTCTCGGAAAAATTAAAGATCGCAAATTCACTGCTAGGAGGTGCAATGAGGGTCACAGCCATGAAATGACCACTAATTTCACAAAAAAACCATAAGCTAGAAGAATCACCTTCGCCAGAGGACTTAAAGTTGGTATTATTCTCAACCAACTTCGTTCTGTGAAATTTTACAATGAAAAAATTGATCGTAATTAATCTATACACTTAATATTTGTGTTTTAACTAATAAAACATATTTGACATTAATGAACTGCCGTTTAGTAGTACCTTATTTAAGGTACAAAAATCTTGCCCCGACGCAAACATTAAATGGGGATTCCACTGTACTTTATAATGAAAACCTAGAACTTGCCGAAACTTACTTGCCATAATTGTAGCAACAGGCACCTAGTACAAAGTATTAGATTTATTGTCTATATTATATTGTATTGACTGTATTACACTTATAAAATGTATTTTTACTGCACATATTCAATTTGTATGCATTTTGTATTTCTGATATTCAAGCCTGGGACATTGTGGACATTTGATTCTGACCCACTGTTGTATAATTACAGTGTATCTTGATTATCCCTAGGTGGGTTATCCGTGCATGGTTTTTCCATATTTCTCATGAATTTTTATTTATGAAAATTGTACTTTGAACTATTCATGCATTAATGCACGCGGAGTCACATAATACTTTTCACTCATTTACTTATGATAAGACATATTACGTAAAAAAGATCGTACATAAGGTTTTTCTTAAAGGTAAAGCGACTGTAAAATGATATCATGTTCTTTTACTGCCGATTGTATTACATCGCATCTTTTCCGGAGTATAGTGGAGAGACAAATTGTTTCATCGTGATTACAATATGCATACAAAAATTTCCCTTCCCTCTGTAGTCATTTATCAGTCCACTGTGTTGTAATTCTCTCGGAAAGTCAAACACTAACTGTCATATTCACTTGGAAGTGTATACTCCAGAAGAGACAACAGAAAAACGCAAGAAAATCTTATTGAGAGCAAAGAGGAAAGAAACACCGAGGACATGAGTCACGGCCTGGCACTCCAGTATGTTGACAATTTACTTGATTACATGGGGCAGTAGAATTATCAATGCAGTGATATTATAGCTGCAAGGAAAATCCGAGCAATTTTGAAGAGAAACCTTCATGAGTCAACAAAGCATAAGGTTACAGACTATTTACTAAAAGAAATGTAAATTGTTAAGTGCAAAAATGGGGTGAATAGCATGCAATACGACAGAATGTGAAAAATAAAGCAAAATTTTGGATTATCCGTGTTTTCTGATTTTTCGTGCTTCTTCTCCCCATCATTAACCCAGATAATCGAGAGTATACTGTAATATATATCAATATCTTGCAACAAAGCAGGAAGAGGGATGCCAAGCTGAGTATCACGATTCATAGGTGTGAAGACTGGCATCAGTGTCATAACTGTGTATTAGGTGCACTGTAAGAGTGAAACAGGGTCACAATACTATGGCATTGTAACTAGAAAATACTAAGCAAAGCATTTCATGCCTGTACTTACACTTTTCTGCTAATAATAAAAGTGTTAGATAAGCAGTTACTTAACTAATCTTTGTTAAACAGCCTCAAGTATTTCTTGGTTAAAATTTTGTGATCTTTTTTGAGTTCAATGTTTCTTGGGTGAACCCACATCTGTCACCAGGATTTTTACCTCCAATGGAGATGTATGATCATCCAAAAAACATTCAACTTAAATCTCAAAGTTGTGGGAAATCAATGCAATTCAATAATACAAGAACAAAAATTTAGGGTTGCACGAAAAAACTACCCTTTCTTTCAAAATCCTATTAATGCCTGTGATCTTATATTTTGAAAATATCAACTGGCTTAATTATTCTCATAAGGTTTAAAATAAAATTTTGTTGTTATGAGCCATGCAGTCCAAGGGCTATAGATTGCCCACCACTGGCCTACATGAAATATTACTTTCAGGTTGTATAATTTTGATTATTATTGGGCCATTACACAAGAGATTTTGTAGAATTTTACAAGATAAATTCACCGTAAATATATTTATTTACAACAACAAAAAATTATAGCAGTGACACATATATGGTCAATTCTCAGATAATAAGGAAAATCATTTCCTCCCATATAATATTAACAAAAGATAATAAGTTATTCCATTTGAGAAATTTGACTTCTTTTGTTAGAAAAATTCATGAAAATACAATGTTTATGTAGCACAAACACCCACAATAAGCACCAATTTTCGATTTGACTATCTATAACAAGTCTTCCTCAGTCATCCTCATCTTCCCCATCTGATTGGTCACAGTAGTGATTTCCTCAAAGGGTTGTTGTTTATGAGGCACAAACCCAGGCATCTCACAGCTCATCGTCATCCCGAAACTGACCAAATGAATGTGGATTTAACACAACACTAAACAATGTTGAATAACACAAGAACAGAATATAACACAAAACATTTATGGGGACATTATACAATGAAACAATTATATGTTAAAACCCTTTTCTTCATTAAATCTTGAATTTAATGTAGTTGTGTTAAAAATTATATACCATATTCCATGCAGTTGTTATACTTCCTCCACAAATGACATGTGTTAGTTATGACAGAAAATTACGATAACTCACTAACAAGCAAGCACAAACAATCCACCATTGTAATTTTAAAAATACCTTGATATCGATCTTTTTCTACTCCTCGACCTACTTCTAGACCGGCTCTTCTTTCGGCAGGGGGATCGGGATTTCCTCTTTCTTTCCCTGTAAGAAAATAAGATATTTTTAAAATAACATATCCATTTAATATGTTTAACAACAAGTACAACTAGAAAATTTATATCATTTCTATGTAACCACTGTGTGCTAAAGGCCAAAATTGTTTAATGAAAACCATTTTGGTGAATTTAAATCAGTTTTCAGCAAGTTATGTGTTACTTTAGATTTAGATCATCTGCTTTAATTTTTTCATTTTCCTATTACCTAATAAACAAGCAACATAAAGATATGAAAGTCATAAGCACCAATAATGGCCAACTTGATTATAAGATTCTTCACTAAAAGAACACAATTTCTGCATACATATAAATATAGAAGCTATAAATTTCACAACTGTAATTTCAGATAAATCAATCTACCACATTCAGTCTATTAATTTCACAATACAATGAAAATAAAAATAATTGAAATACTATACATTAAAACTCTAGAAACCACAAATACATGTTGTTATATGTTGAAACCAAACTAACAATAATTACACAAACTAAAAAAGAATCAAGACTTCAACTGGAGAATGATAAGCTTCTCTAGTAAAGAGCAAAAAATTAGCAGTCTACAACATGACTTTAATCCCTAAAAATTTTTCGTGGAAGCCAATATATATTTCAGGATTATATACGGAAACCCTTTCTTAGTGCTCTAAACTGGTAACAGAAAAATTATGCATTAAGCAAAACTGTGATAAGTGGATCCTATTTTCACTTAATAATCTATGTAAATAGGTTTAATTTATTACTGTAGCCACTGTTAGTACCATAAAATTACTTTTTCTGGACCTCCAAACTAAAGTAAATGGTTTATACAACTGATATACACAAGTGTGTGTACTGTTTTCCCATAAGAATTGATGTAAATTACCATATTTACTCGTGTACCCCGTGCACCTTTTTCCCCACAATATATTGGTAAAAAATGGACCGCATCATACATGAAGATTTCTGAACAAGTTATATAAATTGCAAATCTCAATAGTAAATTTATTGCAACATGCTTGTGTCTAAGTTTATACTCACACAAGAGAAAGAATTCTGCGAAGTATATGAATATATATATGACTAAGTAAACTTTTAGGATTTAAACACATGGTTTATACTAATGTTGTTGCATAAAGATCACAATAGACACTTTGATGATTAAGACGACATTATTTTTTATAATATTAAAACTGTACCTTTTAAATGATTTTTAAGTTTATTATTGTTACTCAAAATATGAAGTTCTGACGTTAAAAGTTTATTATCAATTTCTATCTATAATTTTGCCGGAAAAAGTTATCTGGTATTGGTGTTAGGCAAATTCATCGTGAGCCACTGACACTCCTTTAACATGACAGTGGTGACCATTATTGTAACTAGGGTGAGGCAAGCGGGGCATCTGCCCCGGGTGCAACTAAGCAAGGGGCACAAAAAATCCAAATAGTAACTTAATAAACTAGAGAAAATAAATACTTGAAAGGGGAGAGGGCGCATATTTAGTAGTTTGTCCCAGGCGCTAAAATATCTAGTTACTGGGCTGGTGGTGACTACCGAGGAGATTTCTGTTAGCATCAGCATAGAGAGATCATCCAATACATTGCGTCACGCAGGTAGGAGAAGATGCTTCACTTAGGTCGACCTTGTTTAAGGGAGGGGGAATCAGTCAAGAGGCTGACCTTTTTTTATAATCCAGGATGCCAACTTATTCCAGCATGAATTATTTTCTTTTCCTCCGAACTGGCTGAAAAATAGGGGTGCGTATGGTACACAAGGGCACTGGTTACACGAATAAATACAGTAGTGTTAATTTGTTACTCCAGCCTCTGGTAGAGTTATAAAATAACTTTTTTGAGACCCCTAAACTTATGCAAATCGATTATTCAATTGATACACACAAATTAAATAATCATCTACTCTATTAACAACATTACAAAACAGAGGGAATTGAGGGTAGGCAACCAGTGTTAGTTGTAAAACATTTGGTTTAAAATGCCACCAATTGGTCTCATTTGCCTCACCCTCAAGGAAAAGTACCAGTTGGTGACTCCTATTAGTTTAGGCAATGCACATGCCATTTGACTCAATCACCACCACATATGGTGCAGGATTGGTGATGTGTAAGAATGTAGACTGCTATCCACAGATGATTTTACACAAATCCACAACCCTGTGGAAAATGGAATTTCTAATATAAATATCTAGTTATATTACATTTTAAATTCTTGGCTGTCTCAATTTTCAGCCACCTTCATTTTTTGAACAGCATAACCACCTGAAACGTGTTGACACAACAAAACTAGTGCAGAGAGTGGATGAACAGCACCAATGCTAAAGCTGAAAGTGATACAGCAAAATAACACTATGTAAATCTTATTTAACCTATACCTGCCAAATGTGCCGGCACCTGGACTCCACCAACAGGGTTTTAAATCTGGTATTTAAAAGTTATGGAAGGGTTGCCTGTATTCCACACAACATACACATGGAAACATGTGAGTTCAAGGTCAATTAATTTACAAAGCCATAAGATGCATAACCTTTTCTAGGTAGGAATTCTGAAGGTACTTCATAATTATTTTTTTCAGAATCCCAACATATGCCACACTTTTTTCTATCAATTTCTCCATCACTTCCAAAGAAGAAAACCAATTATCAGCAGCAACAGCCTTTTTAAATTTTTCAATAGATCATATGAGTCTCAAAACAGCTTGACTAGGTTTTGAAAGTTTTTTTTTAATCATACCAAGGTCCTATTCCATCACTATCTTTTCCACTGTAAATACAGTAAAACCTCTACATAGTGAACCTCTCTATAAAGTAAACCTCCATTTTCCATAATATCCTTTTAGTCCTGCCCAAACTGTATGTAATGGTATAGGCATACCTCTTTATATTGAACCTCCGTATTTTCGTAATCGGAAAAATGTACCCCTTACAAAGGAACAGCCTCCTTATAGTAAAACAATGCATTCCTCTTCCAAAATAAAAGAATTAAGCTACAGACTGAAATAACCAGCCTTTTTTCTACTTAGCAATAGGTAAATCACATGTATTTTTTGTTCAATTAATGTTTTATAATTACAACTAGTGTATAGCCTGTCAAAAATGATGCGAGTAAATATTCGACCGTTCAAACTATTTATGGAGATCAAATTGGCACCAGAAACATAAACTGTATTGAAAGTTATTTCCCTCTCCCTCTCTCTGGTATTAAAAGCATTCAAAGCATGTTTATACCCATAAGGATTGAAATAACAATATTATATAGAGGTCTAAAAATGGAATTGGCAGGCAAGGCAACATCCTCTTAAAATGGCTATACAGGTATCCCTCGCCGTTCGCGGGTGTTACGTTTCCGAAGACTCCGCGAAGCGCAAAACCGCGAACGGCAAATGCATAAACTAATTGAATAACGGGATTCCGTTCCTACATCCGCGAAAGTGGTCCTAAGTGATTATTTACTTTACCTTACTGACGACTCTAGGCCACAGAAACAAATAGTAAGCTAAAATATGGAAGGAAAATGAAACCGACGAACATTTAAATTTAAGAAAACTAAGAAAACAGAAGCTTATTAACTCACCGTGAATTATGTAGAGTATACGTAGGATGTTGACAATGGAGGTGTTTCGGAAGAGCATTATTTGGAGATGGAAGAGGAAGATGAGGGACTTTGCTTCAGGAATTCCGTGATTTGGAGCTGTTTCCCTTTTGTTTTGATTTTTTATAAATTTTGTCATAGGAAGATATTGCAGTGTCAATTATTCTCTTAAAATTGATGCTCCTTTCCATAGATGGATCAGCCTGCATTACTTTCTCTTTCAACTCGTTAGCCATATTTAAAATTTCTGCTAAGGTCTTTGCTGAAAACTGTTTTATCTTAGGCTCTACATCTTCCTCTTTGTTTTTGCTCTCACTTGATTGTGCAAATTCTTCAAGTTCCTCATTTGCTAATTCTTCTTGTTGAAAGTTGAGCAATTCCTCCACTTCTTCCTCTTTTAGATCTTCAAAGCCCTCTCCACCTACATTTCTAGTCATTTTGATGATCTCTTCAACTTCTCCACGAATGCTGCGATAAACTTTGGAACGAACAGCTTCGGGCCAAAGTTTCTGCCAACATGCATTTATTGTTGATTGTTTTACTTCGTCCCATGATTCTTTTATCATATGAATGGCTGTTCGAATGTTGAATGAACTCCAACATTCACGAACAGAAATCAAAGAATTGGTGTCCATTTGCTGTAAAATATGTTTGAAAGTTCGGCGAATATAATAAGATTTGAAGGTCGCAATGATCCTTTGGCCCATTGGCTGTAAGAGTGGTGTTGTGTTTGATGGTAGGAATACAACTTCTACATCAGAATAGCCTTCTGCAAGAGAAACTGGATGACCTGGAGCGTTATCCAATACGAGAAGCACTTTAAATGGCAAATTCGTCTGCCTCAGATAGATCTTCACCTGCTGGGTGACGAAGTTGGCAAACCAATCTTCGAACAGTTTACAAGTAACCCGTGCCTTCTTATTAGACCTCCAAAAGATAGGTAGATCTGATTTAATCATCCCTTTTAGAGCACGAGGATTTTCTGAATGGTAAATTACCATTGGTTTGCATTTAAAATCTCCCTAAGTGTTTCCACATAATATTACAGTGAATCGATCTTTTGCAGCCTTTAAACCTGGAGCAGTACATTCCTCTTTGGAAATAAAGGTCCTATTTGGCATTCTCTTCCAATATAAACTGGTTTCATCGACACTGAAAATTTGGTCTGGCTTATAACCTTTCTCCTCGATAAGCTTCAAAAATTCACCGGGGAATTCCCTCGCTGCCTCTTGATCAGTTGATGCAGCTTCTCCTGATAGCTTAATGTTTAATTTAAACGCTTCTTTAAATTATCAAACCAGCCCTTACTCGCTAAAAAACAGATAGAAGAATTCTCTTCATCATCGTCTTCAGTTCCACTCTTCAAATGTTCATATAGGTTAAGTGCTTTATTTCTTATTAACTCCATGCTAAGGGGAGCATTTTTCTGTTTTTTATCCTCTATCCACACACTTAAAGAGTTTTTCCATTTTTTCTAACACAGGATCACGTCTACTTACAAAAGAAACTTTAGCACTAGACAGAGTAGAAGCCATTACACTACTTCGTATTTTGTCTTCGACCCTTTTTATAGAACGTATGGTTGATTCATATTCTCTACCAATGGAAGCGTAACTTGCTCCACTTTGTAACTTATCTAATATCATGATCTTTTCCCTCAAAGTCATGACTTACGCTGTCTCTTAGCTAATGTGTCCCTTCCACTTATATTAACACGTTTGGATGCCATAATAATGTAAAAGAATAGGTTAATTAAAAAAATTACAAATGTTTATAAAAGCACTCTACTATAATACAATGTCAACATCACTAAGTGTAGTCCTAATTTAAAATGAGAGAATAAAATGAAACAACACATTAACACCACAAACACACCAAGGATATCAATTCATGTTGCTTGCGGCACTATAGAGCAGAAACTGATATAAATGTGGAAAACGGAAGCTTGCGAAGGTCCCCCCATATTCCCCTAAAAGTCTCATTTTCAACAAGCTGCATGTCTTTTAGTCTGATGGCCGTATTTATTCTGCGTAAAAACAAGCAGACTTAATACTGTTTACACAGGTGCACAGTGGTTCAGAATGCAAAAAACCTGGCCAAAACCTATTTTTTCAAACTTAGAATACGATAGAACATTGTTCAGTGCGTCTAAAACTGCCTGGTTTGGGGTTGCCTCAAAATTCTTCAGTTGGTGACAGTCTTCCAAAGTTAGTGCATGTAGGGCTTGGTTTTTTTCGTCGGTGCGAAACGCTACTTAATCCACTTTTTGAAGCAGGATTTTTTTGTTCGGAAGCCATACCTATGAAAAGTAATGTTTTATTATAAAATAATGAACGTTACTGATTATTAAAATGTGTACTTTGTGCCAATTTACGCTTCTGTATTGTACAAATGGTTAACGTAATATAACTATGCATTTCTTTTCTGACCCCAGCTAAAACCATTCATCTCATTGACCTACAAAAAAAGGCCAGCGTTGTCCAGTCCTAATTCTTTCATGAAATGTTAGTATAAGGAATACATTTGAAGATTCTGAAGGAAAGAATTGCCCGTTTTTGCCCCTTTTGCTGAAAAACTTAATTTAAGTCATAGGTGCACTCTCAGGGCCACCTTTAACCCAAGCGATTTTGACATTTTTTAAACTTTCTCTTACTTTTGAAAAGTAGGTAATAACTAAAAATGGAAACGATATGGTTTTAACACTTTATCCTATATATTATAACCGCTTTGTCACTGGCTGCCTGCCTGCAGGACCGGCCCGAGCTACTGGCGAGCTGGGCGGTTGCCATGGGCGCTGACGCTTCGGGGGCACATGACATTGGGTGTGTCAAAGCTTAGAGAGGGCGCAGAAGATTCGGAGGGAGGGCTGAACAGAAGATTTGGGAGCAGCACCCCGCCCTCCCAAATCTTCTGTTTCGCCCCCATATTCACCAAAGAAAGCGGCCACACAGTTTGATGCGGGGATGTTTTTGTTGTCCTTCCGCCTTTTAAAAATTTTAGCACGTATGTGAAAATGGAAAGAAAACCCGAGAGCTATCAGAACAACTGAAAATTTCACGGACCAGAGCTTAGTGCTCCTACTTTGGTCCCTTCCTGCATTTCCGTTTTCATTTCTGCTGAAATAGCGATCACTTTTCTCTTTGCACTCGTACAAGAAAGTTGTAACTTTAAGTGCGTTGCTTGTCAGCAAGAAGGGAATGCTCTCATGAATTTCATATTTCAAATATTGTTAAAAATGGGTTTCAAACTGGTTATATTGCGATTAAATCTGTGCTTGCAGTGGAAGAATATTTATCTAGTTTTCTTCTCTAATGCGTGTCCCTTATTTTCTTGATTTCTTCGTCAAACTTTTTTTTTATTCACCCTTTTAATTAGCGTATTTTAGAGACTTGTTCGTACATGAACACTGTAAATACCTTTCAGCAACATTTACGAAAGGAAAGTCATTCATATTTCAGCCTCGATGATAATCTGTAGTGGAAGGAATAATGAATATTGGCCGTTATTTTGTTTAAAATTCTCATTAGTTTTAGAATATTTATATAGAACTAGAGATCCAGTGACATTTCGCTTTCACATTAAGTTGATTTTTGAAAACAAATCTTGTTTTGCTAGCGAAGTTTTTTCTTATTTTTTCTCCATAGGCTTTCAAGTAATCCTTTCCTTTATCGGCGTTCATCATCCATTTATTTCCCCGATAACCATTATATACTGATTTTCATGGAAATCTGATAAAATTTTGATAAGTCAGCATGCCATATTGAATCCGCCATTTTGTTTTTTAGAATATTGATTTTACATTTATAATCAGTGACCCTAAAAACCGTTATACACCAATTTTCATGCAAATCAGATAACTCTTTGAGGTTTTGTCCAGCTTTTTCGCAATTTGAACCACTGTGAGGTGGCGAGAAAAATAAATAGAACATAGAGTGGAGTAAACTGGGAGATTTTCCCGCTCAGTATTCTATGGATCCTTCAGGAAACGGAAGATTTCCCTGTTCGGTACGCCAAAAAAATGAGTAATGGGTATTGCTGAGAAACCGCGAACGGCGAACCCGCAAACGGCGAGGGATACCTGTATTTCCTCAAACTATGTGAATAAAACATTTAAATTGGGCGATTTCGAACTGTAAGTGGAAAAAGACAAACGGAATAAGAACCTTTATAATGTTTTCTTCAAAATGGTTTACGTTCAAAGTTCGTAGGTCAATTCTTTCTAATTTTAATCTAAAAAAGAATAAAAGCCTGCGCACCGAAAAGTTCATTTTTACGTGTAATTACGTGCTATCTTGTTGGAAATGGAAATTATCCCCTGGAGTCGAACCCGGGTCTTTGATCTCAAGTTCGATCCATTAAAACGTTTTGGTATTATATCATAATGCTACCCTGAAAATTTAATCAAATTCGGTTAAATCATTTGAGAGATATTAAGCTTCAAAGAGCGTTACTGACAATGACTCATGCAAATTATAAGTTAAGATAAAAATGTGTTAACTCTACTGCATATGTGTGTGTGTTTATGTTTGTGTGTGTACACACATACACACACACCTGTATATGTGTGTGTGTTAATATAGTAATTAAACAAGACAGTATTTTTCATTACCAGTTTGTGACTTCACAAAAAATAATATGGAGGTCTTACGGAAAACCTCATTATAGTGAACCTCCATTTATCAAAATTTCCAAAAATCTGGTCCCTTCCATTTTGATATATAGAGGTTTTACTGTATATCCATAGAAGTTGTGAGCATCAGTTAAAAGCAGAACTTGAACATCATAATACAGGCTTATTAGGAATGTTCACCTTGAAAAGGCATATTATATATAAATAATAAAAACAAATAATTATAGTAAATATGCCAATAAAACCAAAACAGAGCATCCTATATATAATTTTGGAAGTGTCCGTCCAATCATTTGAGAGATATTAAGCCGTTCATTGTAGAGATATGCGGTAAACTGCGTTTTGTTGCTACAAGACAGGTCCCTAGAAAACTATTCTCATTTTCAAGTCCCGGGTTCGAATCCAGGAGACAATTATATGTTCCCATAAGTTTACATGGGATTTTCGAGTTATCAGAGTGCAAGATTTTGTCCTTCATTCGTTGAAATATGTAAATATGGACCGATTTTCTTCATTTTTACTTTATTCGACGGCTAAAACTCTATACTATCTTATTCTTGCAATGTTTACATGTTACATGGTCAAGATTTTCAGAAACGCAATTGTTTTCGAATTTTTACGGATATTTCGTACTCTTTCCGGGCATTGCTAAGGCGACTGTCATTGTTGCTTCCGATTCAATTAATGCTAATTAAACCTTCAAATAGGTGAAATAAAAGCATTATTCGCTTTGCACTTTTGTGTAAGCATAAAAATTAATGATGCATAGCAACATAAATATTTACGGATAATTATTCTGTTGACTTCGTATGGGAAGCGTTTCTAACGATTTAATCAAAGCAGATGAATCTTCCCAATCTTCCTTTCATGGTTTGAATGCTAGAATCTTATCTCTTTGTAAGTAAAGCCATTATATTATACATCTATAATGTTTAATAATGCAAATAGACACTCTTAAATTTAAAATTAAATGAGAACAGGGACATATGTTATTTTTTAACACATTACATGGATATCTTCTCTTCACTGATAATCAAATTAACACGTTGCATTGATTCTTATATAAAAATAAAGGACATATTATTCAATAATAGAAACAAAGAAAGTTATAAACATAAATGTTTGTGATCAATTACTGTGTAGCATTAATATCCTCTCTAATATGACATAAAATGCAGATCTCTGACCGACTTATGGGTTATTCTTCCGAATGGAAGTGGAAAAGACACGGAAGACTTAACACACAAGCTCTTAAACAGAGCTAGAAAGGTATGCTCTATTTTTGCCACCAATCTCACGGGTGTAAACCAGACAGCAGTAAGGGGCCCTTTTCCTTAAAGAAACCTCTACCGGAAGGAATTGAATTGAACTATATGATCATACGACTTGAGTGCATAGTCCGATAATATTAGTTACTAAAAAGAATACTTCAAACTTTAGTATACATAGAAAAGTAAATATTTACGGATAATTATTCAGTTAACTGCGTATGAGAAGCATTTCTAACGATTTATTCAAAGCGGGTGAATCTTCATTTCATCGTTTGAATGCTGGAATCTTATATTTAGTATGTAGAACCATTATATTATACATCTATAATGCTTATTAACACAAATAGTCTCACGCATAAACTTCAAATTAGATGAGAATAGGGACATAAGTTTTTTTGACACATTACATGGTTATCTTCTCTTCATTGAGATAATGGAAGTGGAAAAATATGTCTCTGTGGAGTTGTATTATTTATTATTTACATTCCTTTATAAAATGATCTTACCATTTCAATTACCTTTTTATTTTCCACTTGAACTCCAGTATTACATGCATTAAACATTTGACTTGAACTATTTCGAACTGTAGGTGAAAAATGATGAACAGAATAAGAAACTTTATAATGTTTTATTCAAAATGTTTCATAACCAAAGATTGTAGGTCAATACTTTATTATTTTTATCTCAAAAGGAATGAAAGCTTGCAGGCCGAGAATTCGATTTTTACGTGTTATTTTATGGGAAATGGAAAAGTTCGCAATAAATTACTGCGTAGCATTAATTTCCTCTCTAATATGAAATTTAAAATATAGATTTTTGATCGACTTCGCATAATAAATTGTCAATACGCAAACGCAGCCGTGCCCTCAGCGAGATTCGAACCGGCGAACCTTACCAATACCTGGAAAATACATTAGTATAGATAAATGTGAATTATTGAGAATAACTTTTTTTACACACTCCTTAATTTTTGATAAATTAATTGAAAAAAATGCGCAGATATTGCACGGGTTCAGCTAGTAATAATAAAATAGCAATAATATTGCTGTAGGCAAAACGTTTTTATCGAAAAAAGACAATCTACAAAAAGTCACAGGATGTAATGCAAGTGGTGCAGCTGGGACAAAATGACCCATATTGTTTAGATATTGACGGTATGTTACTGAACTGCCAGTGCTTGTATACACACTAGGACAGTGGCTGTCAACCGGGATGACATGACACCCCAGGGTGATGCGATGGCTATTTAGGGGTGATGCGAATATTTGATAAATTCACGGTGTATCATATTCTGACTTATAATCATAAATAAAACCAGAAGAATAAACACTTGTGTTTATTTAAATGCCAGAACTTTATCTGTACATGGTAGGGAAAGCTTTAAAGCTGACTTGAAGATAGTGGAACTGTAAACAGGGTGACACATAACTAGGGATTCTGGTTCGAGAATTCTCGACAAAAATTTCCTGGGAAATTAAAGAATTTTTCTTGTCTCGAGTCCCAGGAAATTTTCATTCGAGACATCGAGACTTTATTTAACCCTTCAAGCCCGGAAGAGATATATGAAAACCTACCTTATTCGCCGAATGAGTTTTAAAAAAAAAAAACGAAAAAGATGCGAAAACGTGCAAAATTTGGAATTTTTTAAAAAAATTCATAACTTTTGATGTTTCCTTTTTATTTTGATGAAATTTTTTGTGAATATACATAAAAGATGAAATTTTTAAACAGTATCATTTAAAATATCATATGTAGCACACAAACATAGCTGCAGCAGAAGCAAATAAATACCAATCACTTAATTTTCCCGTGCGCATTCATGGTTTATATATAACTTTTGGCATCGTGAGAACTATGGAATGTATTGACATGTAATCTTATTCAAAAAAACATTTAAACATTACTGAACATTTCATTTGCTAAATGTACCTATCTAAACCAATGAGGTGAAAAGTTTGTCACATGCCAACTTTTCCATGTCTTGACGAAATTTTTAACTAAATGTTGTATTTATGATTTTTTAAAAGATGATTCATTAATAATATAAACATTTTAGTTACTCAGTCATCATCCTTAATCATTACAGTAGTCACATACAAAAAATGGTTACATTTAGTTGATTAGAAGAATATGAAGTTGTACATATCATAAATGATTTTAGACACAGAATACGAAAAACTTTTAAAAGTTACATATTACAGGCAGTCCTCGACATCCATAAATAATGCATTCAAGGTCTTACACTTCTCACTTGGCAGAAAAGGAAAGCGTCTCTCCCAACCTCCTTTCCTTCGCATTCTTCGCAGTGAGTGGCAATTCATGACATATTCAACTAATTTGAGTCAAAACATGTCGGGACACAATCACTTCCATGATCCTTCAACGACCACGACCTTTGTATCTCGCCGCCAAAGAAAGCGTATACCCAACCTCTTTCCTTTCGCTTTCTTTGCAGTGGGTGAGTTTACCAAATTTTCTTGCTTATCCAAAGCAGTTTAGTTGAGGAGCCTATGATTTACACAGAGGCAAATTCTTAGATTCACTCCATTTTTTACTTATAATATACGTTTAGTTTTGTGGTGGAATTTTAATTTTTGCCACAGACCTACGAGCTTTCGATTTCTCAAGTTGACCCATAAAGAGCACATGACCTACAAAGAATGGGCTCCCTTTGGACATTCAAAGAAGGAAAGGCCATGGAAGTGAATGTGCCTCAACTTGTGTCAAGAATTGCATCAGAAACATCTCTAGTAGACTTTGTGTAAACATTTACAAGACCTTTTCCTTTCATGAGTCAAAAAGCCGAAGAACTTTCTCAAAAACCCTACAAAAAAAACAGATGTGGCAGGAAAAAGATCTTTGAGAAAATAATCATTCTCTTTACCTCACTTCAGATGCCAAGGAAAGCATTCCTAGTGCATTGAAAAATGATTTTTAGAACAAGAACCACCGTAATTTCATGTCAAAAATGAAAAATGCAGTGCAAAATTCAACGTAGATTATAAAATACAAAAACAATAAAAATTACAAGACATGCATTAACAAAGGCAAAAGCTTTCTCTATCACAATATATAAAGATTATTTAGATTTATGAAACTCCCTTGTGCCAAAAGGCAATGAAAAGTGCTGGCTCACCGTAATTTCGTGGCAAAAAGGAAAAATCGAGCGCAAAATTTATCGTACATTATAAAATACACAACGAAAAATACAAGGCATGCATTACTACAAAGGCAAAAGCTTTCTCTTTCACAATATATAAAGGTTATTTAGATTAACGAAACTCCCTTGCTCCTAAAGGCAATAAAAAGTGCTGGCGCACCGTAATTTCGTGGCAAAAATGAAAAATCGAGCACAAAATTTATCGCCGATTATAAAATATAAAAACATGCATTACTAGAAAGGTCGAAGCTTCTTCTTTTAAAATATATAAAGGTTATTCAGAGTTAAGCATATCCCTTACATCAAAAGACAATTAAAATTAGTGCTGACGCACCGTAATTTCGTGGCAAAAATTAAAATTTCATTGCAACATTTAACGTAGAATATAAAATACAAAAACACTATAAAAATTACAAAACATGCATTATTAGAAAGGCCAAAGCTTCCTCTTTCAAAATATATAAAGGTTATTTAGATTTAAGAATGTGTCTGCATCAAAAGATGATTAAAATTAGTGCTGGCGGAGGACATAATAATACGTAAGATGGCATATTGAACAGTTTTTGGAGGACGTAATAATATGTAAGACGGCGTCTATGGGTTAAAATCAGAAATATATTTGATCTAATGTTTTTAAATAAAAATTGCTTTGGTAAGAAATCTTGAATTTGAAATGCAACAATTTTGTTACTAGTAACAACCTGCATTCTCGTTATAAAGACATACTGTGTACCCCTTCAGAACAAATGTATTGAGCATTTATGGTGCTGTTTTCAATACACATTAGTGAAATGTTAAAGACACGTTATTAGTGATGTAAGCCAATATATTTATATTTTATATATTATATTATTATATTATGTATTGCCGTATCTTCCTGAATACAAGCCGATGTTTTTTGTCAAAATCTATCATGAAAAAAACACCCCTCGGCTTAAATGCGAGTCCAAGGAAAATTTGGGTTATGTTTAAATCTCGAAGTCTCTCACTGCCTTGGCATGCAAATGATGGTACTATATTTTTCGTAAAGTAAATATATGACCTATGATATAAAAATATCTTGGCAAGATCGATTGCATAAATTGACGATTACGCAAAATGCGTTGACGGCTTGAATGCTCAACTGTTTGAATTTCGATAAAACATTACATGGAATGTGTATAATTATAAAAATGCAGTTTCTTAAGGCAATGTATATGCTAATTTCATTGGAAATAGATTTGGATGAAAAAATATCTTGGCGAGATCGCTTGCGTAAATTGACGATTATGCAAAATGCGTTGACGGCTTTGAATGTTCAACTGTTTTAATTTCGGTAAAACTTTACATGGAACGTGTATAATTATAAAAATGCAGTTTCTTAAGGCAATGTACATGCTAATTTCATTGGAAATAAACTTTGATGAAAAATATCTTGGCAAGATCGCTTGCGTAAATTGACGATTATGCAAAATGCGTTGACGGGTTTGAACGCTCAACTGTTTGCATTTTGGTAAAACTTTACATGGAACATGTATAATTATAAAAATGCAATTTCTTAAGGCAATGTAAATGCTAATTTCATTGGAAATAGACTTTGATGAAAAAATATCTTGGCAAGATCACTGTTACTATATTTGACCTTTTGTGAAAATGAAGATAAATGAAATTATTGTCACTGAATGTGGAACATTATTCAGCAAGGCAAAATTATTAATTGGAGTAATATTTCAAACTGTCAACAACTAAACCATTTCCCACACATTTCTTTGATCTCAAATAATGTATTCTAAGATGTGCATGAATGCCCGGCACACTTCAGGATAAAATCTACGAAATTTATGTTTTTGTCAAAAAATTATGGAAGTTTTTGGGGGGTCGGCTTAAATCCGGGGTCGGCTTCTATTTGGGCAGATATGGTATATTATGTGTTATATATTTTGTACAGATTTATTTTCTAATAGTGTTGATTTTAAGTATCCAAAATATACTTGGCCAAGTATCAACACAATTAGAAAATAATGCCGTAGAAAATAACACAAGTGCAAACTGCAACGCAGCATCCTATTCGTGTTTGTTCAACACATCTGTTGCACCAAACAAAAAAAATTATGATAATATATCTCTTTTTTAGATGTATAAATGCTTGTTTTGTGTGATTAGTAACAGACTTAGTAGCTGTCTTTAATAACGAAACTGTCGCTGTGTAGGAAATATTTTGTGCATTCATATGAATTCTAGTATTCTATATAATTTAACTTCTGTGGAAAATCCCCATGTTTGTTACCAAAGTGAGTTTTATAATGATTTATGCAAGATTTTCAATTATTTGAATAAAATATTTCAGTCTAAAATGGACAGTGATCACTCTGAAGTGTGGCAGAACATTTAAAATATAAAAACGAAGATAGTAATCACTGCCAAAACAAATTTTAGTGTTGTCTATAGCATGAAATATTGTTACAAAAATTTGAAACAGGCTGGCCTATGCATCAGTGCACGCTATTGTATTTTTGAGAAGCTTCTTTGCAAAACAAAAATAAACGTATTTATGTAGCAGTTCTTTTGACTACAATTTTAAGAAATACTATTACAATATATTTTGTTTGATTTAGTTTGAAAACTCATCAAATTATGTAAAGTATGTCTCGAGTCTCAAGAAATGGAAAAAGGTCTGAAATCAGAATCCCTATGCATAACTGAATGAACTGAACATAGGGTGACACGGAGATAAAAAGGTTGAGAACCACTGCACTAGGAGGAGGGATGATGATACATTTTCCCCCAACAATGTACACAGCATGCACCTTCATGTTGCCCAGATCGATTTCACCCATCCCACAATAGTTAAGGAGAAGAGGTTTACCACCAACCCAGTGAGAGATTCAGATACTCGAGCTTATAGCAAAAATGCTAAATAATTATAAAATTTACCAACAGACATGTGAAGGTTTACAAGAAATTCCATATACCGTATTTACCCGAAAGGAAGACGACCTCGAATTTAAGACGACCTCTAAAAAAACAAAGGTCTATTTACAAAAAACTTTTAAATAATAACTCACTAAAAGCATGAATAAAAAATCGGTACAAAATACATTGTACAAACTTTCTCATATAATAATGCGTGGTTTAGTTATCTTTAGAAAATCGTATGAGCTGGTTTTTAGAAAATCCAATTTCTGTTAAAGTTGCCCAAGAATAAACTACCCTTATATTCATTCATTGAGAAAAATGAAATATGTAGTATTATTGCAGAAGTATACACAAGTAATTGTACAAAATTTTATCAAAATCGTTTGAGTGGTTTTTGAGAAAATCAAATTATTCTTAAAGTTTCATAGAATAAACTAGCCCTATATTAATTTTTTGGGAATTATGAACTATACAGTATTACTGAAGACATAAACTCAAATAACTGAACGAAATTTGATCAAAATCGTTAGAGACATTTTTAAGAAAATCAAATTCTTGTTAAAAATGAGTAGAATAAACTTCCCTTAATTATTGGGCAATGTCAACCGTTTCCACATAAACCCTGCTCAGTATGATAAAATGCCTAAGTACAAGATTTCATTCATTTTCGCTCTACTGTTTGGGCTCTAGATGGTATTGGGAAAACCATTTTTTTGGATTCAGCGACACCTAAAACGTATATTTCCATAAAAATCTCGAGTCGAAGTTTTTCGTGATAACAATACTTTCTCAATACTTCGTATGAGAAAGTAACATCTAACATGACATCTAACAATTATTCCTTTAGGTAGCAGTTCTCTAAGCATTGTTTTGCGTTTTAAAATAACATACCGCGGCAACTTCGTGCCATCCGCTAACGCAACCAGCATTACCGTAACCCGTAATTTTTCATTCCCGGAAGTTTTTATAGTGACACTATATCTTTGGGGTAACTTATTTTAAACTTAAAAATAATGACTAGTCTTCCCTTCTCATTAAAACTTGGCGAAGTGAGTACTAATGGAGTTCTTTCATAAATGTTATACTCTTTAAAATTCAGGTATACTTTCGTCTGCTGCTGGAGCACCAATCGAAAGGTAGCAGATTTTAAAACTGTAATATATAGACATCTTTAAAATGTAACAATATACCTCAAATACGGCCGCCAATCCTTGCTTAACCGTCTACATTGTTGCACATATCAGATTTCCTACCCAACCGTAAACGCACCCCTTCCATCAGTACCCAGGAGGTAATCTTTCGTACTATGTGCAACTTTAAGAACTATGATACGAATCTTTAATGTATTATAATAATTAATTAAATGTAATGTATTGTTGTATGCATTTATAAATGCGTTTTCATGGACATATACTCAAAATCCAGGTGTTCTGTGTGGTGTTTAAAATGCACGCATTTTTCTCACCTAAAACTTCGTACTCGATTTTAAGACGATCCTTAATTTTTTTGCGGACATTTTTTGTAAAAAACCTCATCTTCCTTTTGGGTAAATACGGTAATAAGATGGTATAAAAGAACGAGGTTTAAATACATAGCAAACGCAGAGGCCAAATTGAGGTGTACAGTCATCTGTTGCTCAGACAAACAATTTTCAGTATAGGCTAACATGACAGAAAATTATACACAAAAAAGCTTATTAACAATATTAAGTATTAAACAAAAAAATAAGACATACCTCGATCTAGAGCGAGAACGCTTTGACCTGGATCGGGATCTTCGGTTCCTTGAATGTGATCTTACACGACCCCTGGAGCGTGACCTGCGCCTTGACCTTGATCTAGACCGTCTACTGCGTGAGTGTGAGCTACGCCTTCCTCTAGAACGTGAGCGAGACCTACGAGATCTGGAACGGCTTCTGCTTCGCTTTTCCTTGCCAAGAAGTCCAATCACTAAAAGATACAAAAAGAACATTATCAATGGCCGACTTTATACATTACAAAAATAGAATGGCAAAATGGTTACTTAAATGCAATCAGGAGAATCAATTATATGATGTTATAATGCAACGAATAAATTACCGTATATACTCGAGTAATACCTACATGCTTGTAATGCCTGCAACCCCGTTTTCAGAGCTAAATATTCGGAAAAAATGGAATTAGTGTAATGCACGCACTTTTAAAATTTTGATATTTTATGGCAATATCTGTTGAATAATCTATCAGAAGCCAAGTTTGATACAATTATGGCAACAAGCTAATATTTAAGTGATTTCTAAAAATGATTATTAATACTTTTTTTAACATACGTAATCATGAAAAATTGACATCCAATGTCATTCTATTACACAGAGACTACTTGAAAACCTATTCTGGAGACTAGATCCTTAATCTCGCAGAAAGATTCCATTTTGAGTCGTTACACATTCTCAAGTTATTTAATTTAAACTGTTATTTTCACTAATTTTGTGAAACCACGCTAAATCAGCCAATTTTACTTTTTACTTAGAAAAAGGGTCGATTTTACATAAATAAAATTTTCATGCTCAAAATAAATCCGTGTCAAATTGAACAATTTAAAACTTTACTTATCGTCAAATGTAAAAATAGATTTAGTTCTTTTAGTTGCTCTTCAGTCTGTCTTTCGACTTTAAAGTAAATTTTAAATACCAACTCAAATTGCACATCTTATCTACTCTATAACATGTACTTAAAAAACTATAAGTACTGACAAGCAAAAACTGATGTTTGGAAAATCAGAGATCACACAATACCAAAAATAAAACTTCACTAGACACACTGCGAATGGGATACATAGAAGCATTTATCACGTTTCTGTGGATAAAATGTATCACTTACAGCTTTCAGAAAGCACAAATGAACAACTCCAACAGCTATTTAGTGACACATTTCTAACGTAAGATTGTGTTCTTTGCTTTTATATAGTATTAAAAGTAGATTCTTTTAGAATTGCATAACATAAAAGGAACCCAAAAATGTAGTTACAGTAAAATGCATTTGAGCATGTCACAAATTAAAAGGTAATCTTATGGAATTCATTTCTATGAGAATGGACTCGTCTGAGATTCTTCTATTTACATAGGATATTTACGTGATATAGGTTTCCTACTGACAGCTGGCAAGCAATTTTTAAAAATACCTGATAAATAATGTGCTTATATTATTCCACGCATTTAAAAAAAATATCTTCGTTATAAATTGGGAAAATAAAATACACAGTATATTGTGCCTACTGAAAAGCACACCAGGCATGAAGCATTGAGTAGGCATTTTGCGGATAGCCTATCTCCAAAAGATGAATGGGCAAATCTCATGTAATGTCCACATGCCCTCTTTTTGACGGGAACTGCTGGAGAAAAAATTGGTACAACATACATTGTACAAACTTTCTCATACATGGATACTAATGCGTCGTTTAGTTATCTTTAGAAAATGAAAATTGTATGAGCCTATTTTTAGAAGATCTAATTTTTGTTAAAGTTGCCCAAGAATAAACTAGCCTTATATTCATTTTTTGAGAAATATGAACTATACAGTATAATTGAAGTTGTTAACTCAAGTAACTGTACGAAATTTGATCAAAATCATTAGAGCCATTTTTGAGAAAATCAAATTATTGTTAAAGTTACCTAGAATAAACTACCTTATATTCATTTTTTGAGAAATATGAACTATGTAGTATTATTGAAGACGTACACTCAAGTAACTGTATGAGATTTGATCTAAATCGTTAGAGCCATTTTTGAGAAAATCGGATCATTGTTAAAAATGCGTAGAATAAACTACTCTTAATTACTGAGCAATGTCAACCATTTCTATGTATACTCTGCTCAGTATGATAAAATGCCTAAGTATGAGATTTCATTCATTTTCGCTCTACCATCTAGGCTCCAGAGTCAGTAACAGACAGACAGAATTGCAAAAACCACTTTTTCGGATTCAGCGACACCTAAAACGTATATTTCCGTAAAAAACTCGAGGTCGAATTTTTTCGCGAAAACAATACTTTCTCGATACTTCATATGAGAATGTAAAAAGTGCAGGTATTACATGAGTAAATACGGTCACACAATAAAGGCAAATCAAACAGCAAGAATTCTATTAACAAAGAAAACTTGGACCAATGTCCTGAAGGATTACATTCGGAACAAGAGGGTAAAACAACGAAAACCAGGAAAATACGGACACTTGCTCACCTCACACATAGAGCCCTGAAGATGAGAATGTTATTGCAATATTTGTGCAGAAATATCTGACAATGACTTGAAATAAAAGTTCCTCAGTCTTAAAAACCATTGTAAATTTTATAAAGGAGATTTAGGCTTAACAAATGAAAGGCTTTTACCTGGGTCAATGGCAGCAGAAATTAGATTTTGTGCTTCTTTCACTCGAGACATAGCTTCTTCAATTTCTCGTTGTGCTGCTTCATTGCTTTTTGTTTGTGGTTTAACGATAGCTTGAATAGAATGAAATACTCTGAAAAGGCAACCAATTTCATTAGTAACAAATTCTAAACACTTTAAAAATATAGTTTACCTTTCCAAAAATTTCACAATCATCATAGACAAAAAGACAAGACAGGCCTGTTAGGGGACTATAAAATTCCAAAAGATGTTCTCAAATAACTTATCCTTGAATAAATACAGACACACTAGGGAAAAGTCAAATAGAAATAAGTACACAATACTGTATTAAACATTCATCACGGTATTCATTTTGATATTTATAAGAAATAGTCATATCAACAAACTTGCACTGACACAAAATGCCACTTCAAGAAAGTACAGTGGAATCACCATTTAACGTTTGCGTCCGGGACAAGCTTTGTACCTTAAATCGAGTAATTCATTAAATAGGGGTTATCTAAAATTGAAAGACTAAATGGCAGTTCATTAATGCCAAATATGTTTTATTAGTTAAAACAAATATAAAATGTATAGATTAATTACGATCAATTTTTTCATTCGTAAAATTTCACAGAACGAAGATGGTTGAGAATAATACCAACTTTAAGTACCCCGGCGAAGGTGATTCTTCTAGCTTATGGTTTTTTTTGCGAAATTAGTGGTCATTTCATGGCTGTGACCCTCATTGCACCTCCTAGCAGTGAATTTGCGATCTTTAATTTTTCCGAGACAAGCTTTCTTACAACTTTTAAGCAAATAAACATAATTGAAGCACTCCTATATAGGAGGAATCAACCAAGCGTGCAGATCCTTTCAGTTTTTTAAGTTCGCATGCTATAATGAATGCATGATATAATTGGGCTCCTATGGGTTATATAAGATAATACAGTAAAACCCCGTTATGACGCGGGTTTCGGTACACCCGCGTTATCGGCAACCCACGGTATTTCGGGAAATAATTATAAAAAACGTGGAAGTAAATGCGTTATAACAAATTTAATTGTAAAATACTATAAAAACTGATGTCGTATTTTGATTTAAATGCATACTTTACTTTAATCGGTGTTTTTAAAATAGTCCAATATTTCTTTTGGCGTGACAGCTGATGGCATTTCTATCAACCTCGCATATCTCTTCATTCTCGCTGTCATCTTCCGATAATTTTTCTGCTCTTCCGCGGGGACATGACTAGACACGCGGTATATCCGAATCCGTGGTATAGTGAGGCGCATTATACCCGACTTTTACTGTATTTACGAGTTTCAAATAATTATCCCTCATTGTGGTGAGCGTTGGCAGACGTTTCGACGCCTATTATTGGCTGACCGTGCATAAAATGACAACGCTAACAATTCCAACGTCCTTTTAGTCTCATTTGTTACATTTCAGCTCTTTATGCGAAGTAGGCTCGCAAATTTGATTGCGTGTCTTGTGCAGTGTAGGGAAATGCTACACTGACTGACGAGTAAGAACATACATCCAAAGTTTTAATAACATCGCCGCCTCGATGTAATAATAACATTGTTGTGAATAAGAATTCCCTTTTTTGGGGAATTGTCTTCCTTTCGGGTTAACAAGGTAAATATGGCTGTGGTAAATGCGGGTGGCCCAACTAGCTAACTCGTCACATTAGTGATCGAGCGCCTGCGAACTGAAACGTAAAAAATCCGTGTTCACGTGATGACGTCAACACAACTTTCGTGAAGTACGTAACAGATTAGGACATTTAAGGTGGATTGACAAAACAGCATGACTAAATATTAATTCTTTTGAGTTTATTTAATGTAGTAACAACGCCATTATGTGTTGTGCCATTGATGGTTAGATTGAACCAAGATATTACATCTCCACCAAATGAAATATTCTCAAGTCACGGTGTAAACGCACCTGAAATCGAGGCGATGCCCCACAAGGCACCAGAATTTTATCCCTTAATTGCAGGCAATTCACAAAATCGAGAAACACTAAATCGGGTTATACAATACATTATTTATATGGAGCTTTGGTCGTGGCCGCAAAAAAACAGACTTAAATGTGGGTAAACCTTAAATGGGAGAACCTTAAATCGGGATTCCACTGTAATCATAATAAAGGAATAAAATCAAATTGTGTCCTCTGAATCCTGAGCCCCAGCATTTGCTGAGGTCAGGGGCGTTCAACCTTGTGGTTCTGAGAAACATTTCTGATGTTACATGAGAGACAGACTGATTTACATTTGGCCTGACCTTTAACACCAATCTTCGATTAATGTTACATGACAAGTATGGTTAGACTTACATTAAACTATATGATGAAGGTGATTTGTGAAAGTCATTAAAATAAAATGTTGTACAACTGTAAGTATGATTGTCTAGATCAGGACCAGTCAACATACACTATACTACTATATCTATAACATGACCACTGCACCAATCAATATTAATAATTTAAGTCACAATAAATATACAACACTGTCAGTTTTGTTCTGAATGTAAATCAAGGTTTCCAAACTATGATATTTGGGCAGTTAAATCCTTTTCAAATTGATGAGTCATATGATACAGTCAGATACAGTGAATGCATTACAGCAAGTTACTACTTTTAAAAATATAAATTATTGAATTGGAACATGTACTCCATTGAAATTATGAACAATGTAGCCAGACTTCTGGTCTACCAATTGAGAAATATTCACTCCTAAAGATGCATCTGACAGAACATAAGAGAACCTGGCTTCTTCATGTGAACATTTAAAGTCAGGATCAATGTTGACATAAATGTTTAAATGAGGGTATTAGTATAGTTTTTACAAAATATGTAGTGGAATACTGATTTACGGTTCATGTATTTAAGGTTTACCAGCATTTAAGGTTTCTTTTCTGTGGTCCTGACCAAAACACCATATAAATAATGTATTATATTTCCCATTTTAGGGTTCTCGATTTAGGGGATTACTCCCATTTAAGGAATGGTAGTGAGGGAGCTACTTTTCATTCAGGCAAAGTGCAAAGCAGACTTCCCTCCTAGATTATTTAAGTAACTTAGTAATGCATGCATGCCTTTCAGATATAGGTATTTGCATGATAGATATAATGTAGAGCTTAGATTTTAACATATGTTCTTTTTCTCTCTCTTCAGATTTTCCGACTAGAATCTGCTCATTTCTATGATAATTTGTATTTTTATATTGTAAATTTGATTATACATATTGATTTTGATATTGAGTGATAATTATTAGTTAAATGTGACTTTGTGTTTCATTTTTAGACCACCCCCATTTAAGGTATTCCACAATTTAAGGTACAAAAATCTTGTCCACCAGGCGAACATTAAAAAGTAGGGCTGTGCGAGACTCGAATTTTCGAGATAGAATCGAGGAAAAATTATTTCTCAATCTCGATTCGAAAGATTTCTCAAATTAATTTTCGAGAAACTCAACTTAATGCATACTATACATGATATTTAATACATATACGTAATATAGGTATGAAGTACATAATTTTCTGGTTTATGTTTGAGCGCATGGGTGCATCCATCATTAGCATTTTTATTTGACCAGTTTTTGTTATAGTCGTATATGTTCTTCACTCGACCTCACAAACTGACACTACGAGATGAGTCATTCTGGAAATCAAGCAGCCTCCCAAAATCTTCAGAAGAGTTAAGTGTTTATTCACAAGTAAAACACGTTTATGCACATTCACTTCATCTTAACGTTGAGTTTTTTCATTTAGCTTAGGTTTATAATAGAGCACTGTGAGGTAGCCGGTGGACCCGCAGCATGTGGACCAACTATTTTAATGTTATTCTATCACCAGCACGCGATCGATTTTAATATAAAGGCAGTCCTCGACTTTTGTACATTTGACTTTCGTACAACTCGCTATTATACATTCTTACCCCTAAACCACCTTTCGCATGCCGAATTCGGACTTTCGTACGTCAGCTGATGATCAAACATTTCGGGCTATCTCACGGTGGTGCTGTCTGTCAGCCAAGCTAACACTTTTAATAAATTACCAAATGAAGCAAAATGCATAAATATAATAAAATTCAAAAGAGTAATGGCTTCATGGCTGAAATATAAATCATTCTGCTCAACTAATGAGTTTCTAGAAAGTGACCTAACAGATATAAATTTCTGACGACAAAACTAACCTTAAAGTATGCTGCGTAATAATATACGTATTATCTGTAATGTAAGATTTGTGTGTAATGTTTTTTAATATTGTACTGAAATTTGACAAGATTAATACCACTGTAAAGTCGGTTAATAATCAATAAATTATTATTATTATTCAGTCTCGGCAATGTTACCATCTTTGTTTGTACATACAGCAGTGTTTCTCTGTTTGTGCATTTTACACCTATTATTTTATAAAGATTAGTGAGCATGGAAAACTGAAAGTGCTAATACAAGTGAAAAGAAACATATGACTCATAAACTGAACACGATTGAGACAAATATGGAAATAATTAGGTGTGCTGAAAGTGGCGAATCTTTAGCTTCAATCGGACGCTCATTGGACTTAAGCCGGTCGAGTGTGTGTTCAATTGTGAAGGAGAAGAACAAATATAATAATACAATACGTACTGTGGCGTTCTGAACAAACACCACATTTTTTTAAAGAACAAGGAACCGATCTACACACTCTTCGATGACGTTGGCGATATCCCATTAGCAGACCGCGAAACAATTTGAGACATGATGATCATGCAGTTGCTTGGCTTCCTCGCGAATGACAAGTGAACTCAGCGAGACTTCCTTGCAAGTTTGGGTCTCGATTCACAGGTTTAAAGCCTTCTCTGTCTTCTCTACATATGGATTCCTAGGTACAAAAGACGCTTTTGTACTCGTTGAAGTACCACTTGCAACACTAGCTCTAATCGCTTGTTCAATTTCCTTATCGATTTTATTGTGGACTCGGTCACACCAAGTAATTTACCAACTGATGAAGCAGATTCACTATGTGCAAGCCTATCTAAAACTTCAATGTTCTTCTCCAAACTCATCCCTTTTTTCGCCCTTTTTACCGACTTTTCTTTCATTTCAATCATCGCTCTCTTTGGGGTCACGATTAGGCAATATTACAAAAAACTATGAAAATAGCAAAATGCTTTAATGAAAAAACTTCCACTTTCGTACATTATATATTGACACCCCTAAACCGCCTTCCGTATGCCGAATTCGGACTTTCGTGCATCAGTGAAATGACGAACGAATATTTAGAGCGGTGCTGGTTGCCAGCCACCAGTTTCCACCACGTTGGCATCTTTGTCTGTACAGCAGTGTTTATTTGTGCAATTATTTAAATATTTTACTGCATTTTGCCCTCTCTCTCTATATTATAAAATCGACAATTGTGTCTAAAAGACCCCTGCTCAAAAAACTAAACATTTATACCATAATTAGAGATTTTATAATATTTTTTGGCTCTCTGGGAATGGAACCTCACCTATAACATGTAAATCTATGTTCGACATCCATGCATTCAACTTTCGTACACGTTTTCAGGAACGTATGTGTACGAAAGTAGGGGAATGCCTGTATAGTACATTTTGTATTGGGGAGGGTTTTTCTACATATTATACATTCATCCAGTTCTCGAAATGAGCTGGAACAACACTCCGGCTCGTCACACGTGCCAATGATACCATTTCGTTTCGTCAGACATTTAGATATACCCTCCCTTACAACAAGGGTTCCGTTTCATAAAATTTTCCATTCCACTACCAATACCAATTCTAGGGAAAAACGAGCCTTTATACCTCTCAGTCCTACAGGCTATCTCTCTTATTTTACGAGGATGGTCCATTCTACCAATATAAGTTGGCGCTTTTATTATTTCTTCGACATCGCTGGAGAATATATGCGTTCTAAATCTTTCAAGAAGTTTTAACCTAGAGCATGATCGGCGCTCAGCTAGTGATTCCCACCCTAAGTCCTGTATCAAGGCTGTAACACTTTTGTTTCTATCGTAACAATTTTTGACGAATCTAGCAGCTTTTCGCTGCACTCTATCTAACTCTGAGATTGATCCTTTCAAGTACGGATCCCAAATGCTCGACGCGTACTCTAATAGCGGTCTTACTAACGAGAAGTAACATGTCTCTTTGACTTTTTCCTCACTTTTACCTACTATGCATTTGATGAATCCTAGTTTCTGTTTAGCCTTCCCGCATATACAGTAAAACTCGTTTATAACGATCATGCCAAAAACGAAATCTCAGCTATAACGAAGAAATGTCTCGGTCCCTTGAACTTCTCCATAAGGGCATTGGTTAAATTTCTCGGATGTAACGAACAGGCATTTTACAAATTCTAGGCTGTAACGAACAAATGTTTGGTCCCGTGGCAAAAAATACCCCATATATAACGAATTTTGGCGAGCAGAGCGATAATTAATGAATAGTTTCTGCCCGTTTACCGCGTACTTGTTCGTAGAGGTCCCCTTCCTCCATCTACCCGTTCCATACGAATTTCCACGCTCCCTTTGTTTTGAAATTGATAATAAAAATGTGAAATGTGTATGTAAATTAATGCCCATAATAATAATATTAATTGACCATTTAAAAAATCGTATGTAATAGCAGTCGAACATTTTACATGCCGCGAAGTATATAAGCATCTTTTTGCATATGTAAATATAGCATTGAAGTCGACTCACTGTAAATACAGTAAAAGCTGTGTTATCCGGCTATCTTGGGGATTGTGGAAAGCCGATTAAGAGAAATATCCGGCTTGGGGAGCGATTTTCGAATTTGACATCGCAAATTTAGCAATAACCAAACAAAATTGGGCTTAGGTTCACTATCGTACTCCCCAAACATAACTATGCATGGGGTTTGCATTTTCCATTTTAATTCTTCCACACGTAGTTAGATATAGACACTATTTACCCATTCTTATTTAATACGTTGCTATGCTTACATGCAAAACAAAAAGACTATTGAAAAGTTTAGGGCGTCCGGGAAGTTAGGGGATTACGGCAGTGAACCTTTTCCTAAAATTGAATTTATTGGATTATATCTTTCTTATTTATCTTTATTATTTATCTTAATTTACTCTATTAGAAAAGGACGAAATTATTTAATTCTTCTGAACATTTCTGTGAAAACCAGTCATATAATATTTTATCCAGTTCCTCAATTTTTGGCTTATGAAACGTATGATGTGTATTAATTGATTTACTCGTCTCAGAAGATGTCACAAATTTCGTTAATTTCGCCTTATGAGCCTTGATATCGTAGAGCGTGGAAGATCCGATGTTGAATTATTTTGCTACGGCTGCTCTATTTTTTCCTTTTTCAATTCGTTTGATCAGATTCAGCTTTTGTGTTAGCGTTAAACCAACCTTTTCTCTCCTGTTCCTTGCTTTTAGGTATTTATTTTGATGCCATATTCAATGGATGGGTAATTTTTTAAGTAATAGAAAGCGAAAAAACTGGAAATTGTAGAAGTACACCAAAACATCTAGACAATTCAAATGGCTTACGTAACCAAAAACGACATGCTTACTCGGCAACCACAGAAGTATACGGAGTAAATACGTAATATATACATCTTATATTTTAAGAAATTTTAAAGTGGAAGTTGTGGTATTACACACACAATTCACACAAAAATTCATAAAAAAAGAAAAAGAAATACAAAATGAATTGTATTTGTGTAATTGCCGGTATCTAAGGCTGGCCGGTTCTAAATAGCCGGATAGCACAGCTTTTACTGTATGTGTATACGTGTTATATGGGATGTATAGGCCAAAAACCATGTTTCTCGTATATGCATATCCCACGAGAGGTTGCTTGTTAAAGTAACGCCTAAGTATTTGACGGAATCGGCTAGTTTTAGCTGGACGCCTTCAACAGTGTAATTCGTCGTGTCAATGTTTTTGTTTCCCCAGAATCTCATAAAGGAACACTTTCCTAAGTTCAATTCTAACTGCCTAATATGTGTGAAGTTTTATTATTATGTTATCCAGTCTTATTAAAAATAACTTGTGATAATTCATATGTGTAATAAAATATGTTCACAGTAAAACTACCTTAAAATTTGATTTATTTAAGAAAATTCTTGATCTCGTTCTGATTCTTGGGAAATTTATGAATTCTCGCTTCCATCTCGTTCGAACTGAAAAAGCCTGTTCTCACACACCCCTATTAAATAGGGATATCACTATCTTCAAATACCAAGCTATCAGATAACATTTTAAAAAATAATCTTTATTACCTTTAGAATGAATTTGTTTAAAATAGCTCAATAGCATCAAAAGGCTGGACAAGCCTGATGTAGACAAAACAAAAAATTTCAAGAAGCAACATCTAAAAGAATAATTTTTACTTTAGATACCTTGAATGTAGAATAAAAACTACTTCCATCCAAACCGAATTATCTCATTGAGTGAGAAGATGATATTGGAGAAGAAAGTAAGTTTTAGCTTTGTACTATTAAGTGTTACTTTTAAAACAGGTAGTAGAACAATAATTTTGGACACCTGAAAGCACAATTCACAAAGCTAAATATGAGTAATGTGAAGTTTTTGCAAAATTTCAATGCAGAATTAAGCAAAAAATTAAAGAATACACATTCTCAAATATGACTCAAAGAACAGGTTCTAGGAAGCAATAAATATTCAATAGAAACAGAAAAGATGGATGCACTATAATTTAAACTATACCCGTTTCCTACTCTTATGAAGCTTGGCCGTGGCGCAGCGAATACCACCATTTGAAGTTTTCGAGAGGCGCCGGAAAGTAGTACGCTCTTGCCCGATATCCACTCTTGGAGAAAGTCGCATGCAAACGCTAAGGCATAAACGCAGTAGATCTGTCAACACAGTCGAGCTCGGAGCTATGTGAACAGCACGATGGCAAGAGACCGACTGACTTTCTCCCCTCCCCATCGTCAGTCTCTCGAGCTTTCATTGACTGCAGCAGTAAGCATACACTAGGATTTTCAAGGTCAAGCTTCATAAGAATAAAAAACGGGTATAAGAGCACTTACTTGACTTTTTTCCCATGTAACTCTGTATCATTTAACTTCAGACCAGCAATCACAGAGCCTTGATCTGTGAATTCCACCAAAGAATAATGCTTTTTATCATCATTTCTTACACAAAATCTGATATATTTTACTTCCCCAGCCTTTGCTGCAAATTCCAGCACATGTTGAGCTGAAGTCTATAAAAAGGAAAAAAAATCACATCACTGATGTCCATGTTAAAAATTGAGCAGATTCAAAATACTGCCATATTTTTTTTATAACTATAGTATGCCTAAGATCAGGTTAGATGCAACTAAGGTCAATGCTAATAGGAGAAACAAGCTTTTAATCATGGCAGGTAATACAATGCAAAATTACCATCTTGATGCAAATGGATTTTGTGAGTATACAGGCATTACACCAAAGATACTTCATAATATTCAACTACTGGGAAGAACATAGAACTCCTAGGCCAACAAGAAAATTATTTCACAGAACTAAGAAACATTTAAGTAAAAAAAAATAGCCACAGAATAGAAGCAAGACAGCAACTTTAAGAATGAGGTAAGACTGGCAGTTTCATAAAGTGCTTTTGCTATCAGCTTAGGAGCTGTAAACTTCACACTTGAATCTTATGCAAGTATTTTGCCCTGGTTGGGTATTGCTCATCCAGTGATTCTACAACTGGTGGCACAATATCACATAACTACAATAGTGAGTCACAGTTAATACAGTAATGTTTTTTCACGTGGTTCTAATGAATAACTCCAATTATATGATAAATATCTGTTTTACTTGGTTATTTCAGTGTTTCAGACCTATTTTATTTCATAACAAATAAAATACATGCATAGAAATTTTTTTCTGCAAAATGACTTTAAATCTAGCTGCATCTTATCAGCTGTTAATTATGGCATAGTGACTTACAGAGCTATCAAGCTGACCAATTACTAATGTTCTTCTTATTTCTTCAACTTTCCGACTGTCTTGGTTGGCTGGTAGTGGTGGATAAGGAGGTAGCCCGTTACTTTCTAATCGGGGATCGTAAGTCTGAATCACCTGGTTAGGTGGGGTTCCTTCAATCTGAAATGATTTTAATATATCATAAGTCCAAAAAAACTATTAGTTGACTAGTTGACAACATTCTAATAATAAATTTATATAACCAATACCTAAGGTCAGATTTTTAAGATCAATTACCATATATACTCGTGTATATGCCGACTCCATGTATAGTACGACTCCTGATTTTTTGGTGAACAAACCTCATTTTTTCATATATCTCGTTTATAGTACGACCCCAGCTTTCCACCATGGTCGATATATTTCGTTTCGATAGCTCGATGGTTACGAGCGAGATATATCGAACAACCTTGATTTTCCACACCACCATAGAATAGACCGTAAATGTCGTAAATAGTATTTCTTGCGAGTACACTAAAATTCGGATAAGTTAAGTAAGTATCTTACTCCTAAAACATTTAATAAAAAGTGATATGAATCATGATTGCACAAGATGAAATAAAATCGTTTCAATTCTAGTACGTCTGGATTACGTTCCGCGTACGTAATGGTTCCACTTGCTCATCTATTTAATAGGTAGGGATAACGGATAAAAAGAAATTACTTTGTAATATTCCACAGTCTTTATTGTTTCTTCAATCACACACCGACCGGTTTCCACTACAAAATCATTCTAATGGTGTTACTAACCGACGTAACACCTTTAGAATGACTTTGTAGTGGAAACCGATCGGTGTGTGATTGAAGAAACAATAAAGACTGTTGAATATTACAAAGTAATTTCTTTTTTCCAAGATGTCGAAATTCCATAAAGTTACGCCATCTACGATACTTTTAGTCCAACACGTTCCAATCCATCCCTTGTGAAAAGACGCAAACAAAGATGTACATACATAAAATTCAAGAAAGGAAGTACCCGTAAATCGTCACTTATATCAAGTATTTGTGAATTTGAAGCTGTATATATGAAAAAGATTCTACTCTTCACGAAGCAACATAACAACGATAAAGGACCTCACTGCTAAGGTTAGCCTACCATTAGAATGCGTGTGGGTGGCATAACTTCACCGAAAATGCCCGTGAAGATACATGAATTTTAAATCCTCAAATGCATTACTCTTGTATAGTACGATCCCCAATTTCTGCAATAAAAATTTGGTCATAAAAACTCGTACTATACACAAGTATATACGGTAAATCAAATATTCCATACAGGATTTGTTCAATATTTTCACTTAGTATTTATTAGCTATGCTATACACCAGGGATGGCAAATACATGGCATGCATGCCAGAAGTGGCAAGCTTGGGATTTTATTTGGCATGCGTAAGCTTGTGTTTTCTATATAAAATATGAAGTTTCTTAGAGTAAAAAAATTCAGACGATTCACGTCACTTTCCTGGCATGCGACATAAAAATCATTTGCCATCCCTGCTATACAGCAATGCACTGCACAAACAAATTGATTCATTTAAATCCTTAAAGGGAAAAGAGGCTCTTAAAATATTATTCTTTAATTAATTAATAAGGTTTTAACAAATAATATTCACTTGTAAATTTGGGCAGACAATTATTGCTTATGTGATGTTAAATAACTAAAAATCTACTCATACATTAACGTTGCTTCATGATTTTAACATGACAGGACATAGTTAGGACACTAACATATGTGCAAGAGCTAAACAATAAGAATTAAACTGAACCAGATATCAAAAGTTTGCCAATGAAGAACATTTAATACTTTAGTCAATGTAATGAACATATTCAATACTTGATGATGAAAATTTATTTTGTTTTGGTTAAATTCTTGGCAAATTACAGTGAAATAAAAACAACATAATTGTTTCAAATTAATTACAAAGCTTTAAAATAGGCCAGTCCTACACGTTTTATGAATTTAAGATCCCAATGGTACTCCATCAGGTACAAAAGTTTTGACAATACAGTAAACTCACAGTTATCTGGAATGCCCAGGGAATTGGAATTTCCAGTTAAGTGAATTTTCCAGTAGCTTGAGAGGATTACTGGATAGGCCTCAATAAAGCATTTGGAACAAATGCAGAATTGTACATTCACCTAGGTATTCTACTCACAATTGTTCTTAAATAATTACTTGAAATTCAGGAAGTACTAAAATATACAAGTATTCAACATGTTTAATTGAAATATTTTAATATTTACTAACTACATTACATACTACGGAGTGTCTCGTATGCCTATCGCTATTAGATTCTCTTTCGTTCTAATAACAACTGGAGGTAAGGCTTAAATTAGTCCAACCTTTTTTTGACAAAAAAAATTGTTTTCTTGTCCGAGAAAAGTATTGAAATTATCCACACCCAACGCAATGTATTGGCCGAAATTCTTGAGGCAAATTGATACTAAAGAAAAGAGAATAGTGACACGCAATCACAACACCATTACATAGTGCAGTTAGCAAATATTAAAATAATGCAATTAAATGTGTTGGATAGTTATATATTTGAGTTTTATTACTGCTTTGAAGTTCAGAGAAAGTTTGACAGCAATTTTGAGCAAAATAGTGTATAGATAAGCAATTCCAAGATGAGACTATGGTTCTGCATCTAAGCCCAAAATAATAATGCAGCTTTAAAATGAAGTAATAAACTATAATAATGCAAAAATGCATCTCTATATGGTTTCATAATATGCTTGTTTCGGTATCACGCCCATGCCTAATCTTAAAATGTGTTAGCCATCCATCTGAAAATGCACACAGTTCACTAATCTCCATTTGTTTATAAAAAATTTTCACCTTTTCAATAAACATTGATCCAGAAGTAAGGGTTCACCCAGAATGCTTCATAGAAAACCATAAATAGCAATATCCAATTACTCAAGTATCAGCTTAAGAAGAGTGCACTGATATTTGATTCCTCTAGTTGTCTCAGAAGATGTAACGAACTTCATTAACTGTGATTTCTGTGCCCTAATGTTATAAATAGTGTAAGAACCAAAATTGAACTCTTTCATTAAAACATTGCGGTTCTCACTTTTCTCTGTTTTATTATATCAAGTTTCTGGGTTAAGGATTTCCCCATTTTCCCATTTCCTTTTATCACCTTCAGTGCATATTGGAGTTTTAGGAGGCATTTAAAAAGGGTGTGCAAAATATTATATTTAACACAAACAATGACTCCAAGAAACATCCACAATTGCCTACTGCGTCTGCCAAAAATGCCAATTTTAGCTAGTAGCACACAGGATTCTCTCAAGGGGGGTCCGAAATATTTGACAAGAACAAAAGTTGTATACACTTACATCAATGTCGCGTAGTGCATTATTAATTAATTTATGTTAAAATAAAGGGGGCAAACAGTCTCCTATTCCTTTCTGATGATACCCATGAACCCAAATTTAAAATAACAATGCATGTGACCACAATTTAGAACACTGATTCTCAAATGTAAGGGTCTTCCACTTGCCGGGTGAATATTCTACCACTAAACTACCATAGCAGACTATTTCTCCTGTGGTCATCTGTGTGCAACAAGAATTTTCCACTCTTTATAATGTAGCGAAAAATAATTTATTCGACATATACCATGCATCTTTTTAAAAAAGACTCATATTGAAAATTTTCCTTGAGATCAAGATATTTTTTTGAACCCTAAATTTATTTTATACTTTTCAGTGCATTTTATGAAAATCGGTACAACATACATTGTACAAACTATCTCATATATTCATAGTTCATATTTTTCATAGGATAACTAGTTATCTTATGAAAAATATGAACTATGTACAATCATTATATCAACTTAAATAAGTATACAAAATTTGATGAAAATTGTTTGAGCCGTGTGGGGGCATAGCTAGTTGAAAATATTTCACGAACAAAAAATAAATTTCTTGTACAATAACTTGCATTTACTTGTAACACTACAAATTCGTCTCACAGCATAATTAATACAATTGCACAAACATGCACTTCATTTGGCTGAACCTGCTGTTGCCATCTGCAATTTGGGCCAGACAGATGCCATCTAGGAACACGAGTCTTAATTTACAATGCTCTGTAAGTGGCCTACCAAATAATATTGTTACTCTGGTAAAATAAATATTAAATTAGCGGTGTGTAATTTAAAAAAATAGATATGAAAACAGACAAAATATCGAAGTTTTCATCATTTCACAGAACCCGAGATGCCTTCGCAGAACCCTTGGGTTCAGTGGAACACAGTTTGACAACCACTGCCTTAACTGTTTGAAAGAAAACTACACCTTAGCAGAGGTAATGTTATAACCACTCTTAAACATTTGAAAATTTTTATCAATATATTGATTAAAAAAATTGCTGAAACTGATGAATACATTACAAAAAGGTAAGTTCAATATACATCCACCCTGACATCATCACTACTAATTTAGAAATAGCAACTTGGAGAATTCTGTGGTACTGAGGAAAAGTGAAACTTTTTTAAATATCATGCCTAACCATAACCAACCAACCCGGTCTTTTCATTTATTGTTATAATAAGGAAAAGTGAAACTTTTTTGACCACCATCACTAACCTCAACCCAACCCGGTCTTTTCTGTTATTGTTATAATAAGGAAAAGGTAAAAGTTTTTTCACAAATCCAGATTGACTCAAAGATTTTAACATCAATTATTAAAGACTGTATAGTATTTTCTTCATCTCCAAACATTCCTCAAGAGTCAGAATCATTTAAAAGGGTTGATAGACATACATTCTTGTTTGTAGCCGTAGTCAAGGACGTACTACTGTGTAAAGGACATAGTTCCATATGTAGCTGCCATTGTAGTGTTGATGTCAGGGGGGGGGATATATTGTACTTTTCCCCAAAAAGAAATGATACTATGGAAACTTAATTTGAAAAATAACTAACACTCACCTGATTAGTAACATTAGGAGGCAATTTGGATTCAGAAGGAAAGAGTCCTGGGATATTTGTCCCCTGGCTAGTAAGCTCAAGAGCTTTTTGCTCATCTGGTATTTCACCAGCATGAAATTCAGCTAGGGTGGGAATAAAACATTACAAATTTAATTATGTGAATTTATCCTGAAGTTGCTGAACACTATAACACTGATAGATTTACCCATCGAACTTGTCAAATGCATCATTATTCCAATATTTTATGTAGTTTAAAAAAGTAGACAAAAAACCAAAAATGTGTTATTTATAACTTACAACTTTGGAAAGGTACAACAATAAGTGCCCGATCAATGAAGACTGTATTAGTCAAATGTTGAGCAACGCCAACACAAACTGGGTCATGAAATTTAACATAACAAATTCTGGACTGCACTGGAACTGCCACATCACGACTGAAGAAATAAGGAAAAGAATTAGACCAGTGGTACATACATGATTAGTTAAAAAATATACAATAAACTCCTGTCTAATGCAGATTTCCTCTATTCTAATTCCATCATACAAAGTTAAATAAATGTGACATTTACCAAACACCAATAAAATTTAATTATAAGCAGTGAATTGACAGACATTGCATTTAACATGCTTAAGTGGAAAGCTTTTTGCCTATTGCATAAATTGCATTTTTTTGGTAAGCTATTAAATTTATGCAACAAGGTTTAGTCCAACAAATCTGTTTAAAAATTATGATCTCTGCAACACACATTGGATAACTGTATGGCCAAGAACATTAAAGAAAGCAAAAATCAAAACTGGTTGTGTCACTTACATGGTAGGGTATAATCTAATATCCTCAATTTTCCCAAGATAACCAAAAAGAGTTTGCATTTGGTCTTTTGTTGCCTGTGGGGCAATGTTTGTAACCTGGATAACTTTTGAACCAGTCATGGTTATGCATTACCTGTGAAAAAGAAAATCCATTGAAATATTGAATCAATTCACAAAACATAACTAGGAAATTATATGTAGCACATAAAGAGACAAAGATTTTGCATAAATAGTAGCACAACTTGAAGAATTCATAAATACTATAAGGAGATAATGTTCACAACTGAAATGTCATAAGTTTAACATCACATTAAGAAGAGGTCCAACAGCATCAATATTGGTAAGAAATTCAATTGCACTTTGAAAGTTTGGTGTTACTGAAGCAACAAATAATGCTAGAAAATACCAAAAGAAGAACTAAGTGCTGTAATGCTACACAAAAATCTTTTCATAGACCAAAACCTCAGATGCCATACTTCTAATGATACTAACCTAAAATTCAGTTATTATTACCACAGTGGCAAAATTTCTTTGCTTTGCCAGAGACTTACTAAGCAAAAAATATCTAAAATGAAAAATGAGCACATTAGAGACTGCATCTCATTTTCTAATATCAATAATTTAACCTGAATATTCTATGCAAATGGTTTAAGTGAAAAACTATTTCCATTGCATCTTTTAAAAAATCTGATATGTCCAGTAGATGACTAAATCCATAAGAATAATGAATAAAGCCTTAAATATAAAGTTTCGTGTTGATTAGATTAGTAGTTTTTCAATTAGAAACCGCATAATGTATTTCTATCACAAACGCACACAAAGACATCGAGAAAATAGTGAACATGTATTCAGGGAACCTTAAAAAGTGAATTTTCGTTGAAATCTCGAAATTCTTTCACGAATACGTTTTCTCTCTACCTGGAGAAAATAACTATACTCCATGTCATCCTATCCATGCAGTATGAAGTCTTACGGGAGATTCTCCCTCTCTTTTTCATGTTATTTTCTGTATAAAACCAACAGAACGCGATTTAGCAGGAAACTCAAAATTTCGTTATTTTCGAGTTGTGTTTTGGTTTAAACTATTTCAAAACAATTATCGTACGTTTTGGCCGACAATCAAGGAGATTTTCAATGACTAAACCTTTAAAGAAGTAACATACGAAAAACCATTACTTTTGATTGGAAATTGCCAGAGATGACAGTTTTGGTTTTATATCAGTTTTAACGCGGAAAAAACGTTGGGTTTTCAGTAATTTTCTTGTAATTTAAAAATTCATAATTATTAAGGAACACATTTTCTTCAATAAATCACGAAAAATATTAAAAACACGAAAAGAGAGCAATAAATAATTATTTGGTGGCAAGATATGCTTATCCGTACCTTGTGTAGCGGTTAGCATTAAAGAGAGGTAGATCTATACAGAAAAATAACATGGAAAAGAGGGTAGAATCTCTCATAAGACTCCATACTACGCAGAAGTGATGACATGGAGTATAGGAGAAATGCAAGTCTTGCGGTGTATACTGTTATGGAATATATTAGAAATTTCCCAGCCCTTGCTGATATTTATATACCATACGCTTGCTTAATGTTGACTCGGCCTAAAACAGACGCATACCAAAATATACGACACAAAGTAATATAAAAATTTACAAAAAATCGTTATTTTTCAGTGTAGTAAAAATAACAGAAAAATTTACAAGGCATAATCAACTCCTTCCACAATGAGGCTTAAATGCCTATAGATGATGAAATATAAGCCTAACAACGTATGTTTATGTGCGAAAATTTACTTGAAACCAACTACATCAACGAAAATAGAAAGAATCTTACCCGGCTCGAGGAATTTTATAACATCAAACGGGTTCCTCCGCATCTGCATGAGGTGCCGCGAGGAACGCGTGCTCTGTAGTTTTCAATATGATCAATATAATTGCATTGAAGCTTTAGCTAACATATTATTGATATTTACTAATTAATTTCCCTAAAGTTCAAAACTCATATTAAAATTAATTACTTACCAAATTTCTTATCAATGAAGAATGACGGCAACTCCGACATTCGTGCAAGCTTCATGAATCACTTAACAGATGGCGTACTGTGGCGTACTTTCACCGTTTTTTGGCACCTATGTTTGGCACCATAGCGTAATAATATATATATTATATATTATAATATATATATATATATATATATTATTATATATATATATATATATATATTATTACTCTATGTTTGGCACCGATCACACCGAATGAGCGTTACTGTTTACGTTTCGCGATTATAGGTGACTCTGAACTTCATTGTTACGAATTTCAAATATGGAAAATGCTATAAATCAGGCGGGCCGCAATCGTAGTTGTGGGTCTGCGGGGGGGTCGCATTGGAAAATACGTGAGCTTCTATGTCCGGGAATCGAACCTGGGTCCTCCACTTTCCGGACGGTCCCAAACCAAGAAAATATTCTCGTTCTGAAACAGGAGAATTAGTCTGCTACTGTAGTTCAGTGGTAGAATATCTACCCGGCAAGTGGTTGTAATTCAGCAACAGTGGTGCAAAAGTCAGGTACACACATAAAATAATTTACCTAAGGAAAGAAAATTCTACTAAGTGAGAAAGATCATTTATGTGGTCAGAAGCTGTTATATTTAATCCGACGTCACTTTTCCCTCTATTTTAGTGGATGATGGGAATGATGGCGAAGCTGTAAAATATTCTAAGGTGGCTTTCGATAAAGGGAAAGGAATATTTAGGGGGAACTTACCAAAATTTCGTTTGTGCACGATCCATGCAGCAGAGTAGCTTTATTTCGCTATTCTAATTTCTACCTCATTTTGTCCCTGGTCTGGCATACCTCCAAGATTAATAAAAACACATTCATGGTCAGACAATTTTGGTGTACATTTCACACCACTCCTTTGGCTGGTTAGAACCCAGTCTATTATTGATTCACTCTGACCTATTATCTATGTCAATTCAGTCACTAATTGTTTTAGCCCTGAGTCGCTGATCATCTTTCTTAAAGATTCTTGAGTACCCCTCTCTCTTTCTCTAGTCTCGGTTAACATCCCTGACAAGTAAGAGGGACTCTTCTTTCACCCTTGCCTTCCCAAACTATTCCTCTGTATACTCAATAAACCTAGCTGGGCTTCTGCTTGGAGAATGATAACACATAATAAAATCCACCTTCCTGCAATGCATACTTTAATTCTCAGGAACTAGTACTCTTTTTCGACTGCCATATTATTCACCTCTTGATACTTAACATCTTTTTTAAAATAACTTATTACTCCTCCCGTATGTCTGCTATTTGAGTCACATCTAATAATTGATTACCCCTCAATTGCTATTTTGTAATCACTTATTTCATCTGTCACACAAGTTTCTGATAAACAGATTACATTAGGGTTGAATATACAGCTAACATCACATACTAATTCATTTACTTTTGGTAGGCAGATTTGTTTATTAAAATACATTAATTGGACCAGAAGTTGATCAACTACTTTTGATTGCTATTCATACTTTTTTTTCTGTATTTATCAACATACCACAAGTATACATTACACCCAGGATGGGAAGCTGCATGATAAATACTCAAATTTAGATTTGTTCACTGTTTAGTTATAACACATTTTATACATCTCTTAACATCACTTTTACAGTTCTTAACAGCGTGGTTTGTTTCAGCACATTTAATACACGTTTTGTCACGTTTACAATCTTAACTACCATTGTTGTACCCACAGCAGTTAAAACATCGGAAAACTCTTATGTTTTCATATGTTACAACAATGCCAGCCTATATTAACTTTGCCAATCTCCATAAATAGTTTGAAAGTTCCAGCATCTACCTGAGCAGTAGCACTATACTTTTACCTACCTTTGTTACACTTTTGACTTCCACAAACGATTTTTCATTAACCATCATAGTATTTTGCTTGATTATACAATCTCTCAATACATCAAGATCTATCTTCTCTGACATTCCAACTATCCATAACTTGGGTTTAATATCAACAGGTATATTTACATCATACTTATCACTCATTGTCTTCTTTACTTCTTCCTCTAATTTGATCAACTCTTCTTGCCTATTTCATGCAATGACTACTCTTCCACTTTTAATATTTCACACACCTGATATTCTTACCTTTAACTCTGCTGGGTGAATAAGTTAGTCTTTTCTAATTGTTTTATTCTCCTGTTGCGACAGGCTTAATTACAGTTACCTCCTCTTTTTTACTGCATCTGCATATCTGTTAACTTTTACCATATTTGTATCCTTGATCACTCCCACTTCCTTTAAATTGTCCTTCGGAGGATTTAACTCATCCTTCAGGCCTTGCATAGATCCTACTGTCATAACCTCATTTTTTCAAAATCTAACAGAAGCCTACATTTTTCACATTCTCATTCCTCAATACTTCACATATTCTGAAAAACAAATATCTTATGTACGCAATGCAATACATTGTATAATGATACTGTACCAATATGCATACTGTCTGCTGATATGCACATTGTACTTAGGCAGAGAATATGGTTGGGAGTGTCAGAACATGAGTGCTGTTGTTGCACCATGTATGGCTGGCAATTCTGATTGCTAGGATTTTGCTAATGATTTGTTATTTAAACAATTTGAATACATTTTAAAACCATAATGTGTAATAAAATATTCAAAAACTGCAACTCCTGAAGCAGCTAAAGTTATTTTCTGGATTTTGAATGGGAGGCTAGAAGTAAAAGAGAATAACTATATAGGTATAGATGAGCTTGGGCTTTGGAAAGGTTGTGGCACTAGAGATGCCATAGGAATAATGAGAACTTTGGTAGAAAGAATCGTTGAGTACAACCGGGATGTATTTTTTGCTTTTTATATTTCAAGAAGGCCCTTTATAGAGTTTTATGGCCTAAGCTATGGTTTCCCAACCTGCAGCCTATTAAGCAATTTCATACAGCCAGTGGCGTAGCTAGGGGGGGCTAGTGGTGCGGACGCCCCGGGCAGCACGGTCCAAGGGGTGGCAAAAAGAGTGGCAGAATAAAAAAAAGTTATCTTCTAAAGTACATTTTGAGTTTTTCGTGGGAAATGGAGGGTGAAGGACGGTGCAACAGGGAAGTCATTCAAGATTAGCAAACAAAACAATGCTAAAGGATCTTCTAAAGTGGTCCGGGTTAAAGGGAGGGGAAGGAGAATGCAACACGGAATCCCCTCGATTGTGACTCAGAGTGTAGCTTAAATAAGCGTTTTTATTCTTTTGTCATGTGTCGAAGTTTCCTGTGTTTACTGTGGTTTTTTTTATCAACATGGGCCCCAAAAGACCAACTGAATGTAGAATTATACAAGAATTTATTTTTAAACATTATTTTTTTGTAAATGTAATACTACTGTATACAATTAGTTCCAAGGCAATGTAAGCAAAAAATATGTTATTTGAGAAAACGTCTTCAGTATACAATTCTTCGATCTCGGAACTGAACCCTATTATTCCCATAAATTTAATGATTACTCCAACGTGGATTGCGCAACGCGGCGTCCTTGTAGAACGTAACCCCCGCGTTGGAGGAAGTTTTAATGTACAAACACAAAGGGGGGCCCGTCATGTACTTTGCACCGGGGCCCGCCTTAGCTCTCAATGGCCCTGGTTGGAAATCAGTCTTTTTGAATTACAGATGGTTTTGGACTAACGAATTACGAATTAGTGATGCTTGACTGTACTAAAAAATTTTTAATTTACCTGCCAAACATTTTTTAACTAGCAAAATCTGCTAAAATAATAGCATTAAATTGATACCCCTTAGCAGAGGTGTAGCAAGGGGTGTGCAGAGGGAGGCAGTTGCTCCCGGGTGCAGGGATTAAGGGGCGCAAACTCACGGACCGATTTTTATCGATGAAAGCAGATCCGCTAGGAGGTCGCGGAGTAACGTAATCACGCCTGCGCCGGGCATATTTGCTGCCCGGGCGCAAGAAGTTTATGCCTCCCCTAACGGACTTTTAAAAGCACCCTGGCCCAGATTTTTTTCTATTTTTAGATTAAAAGTTTTATTTAATTTAAGAAATAAATTGTGCAAAACACAAACTCCGCCTGTGAATTACTGCCCCTAATATGTTGCCGCCCGGGTGCGATGCACCCCTTGCACCCATATGCCGGCAAGGCTCTGAACGTAATATCCTAACGGATTAGGACAGAAATGTGCGAGCCATCAAAAAATGTTTCTGGGAACTGGCCCGAGATGCAATGAATCACCCTCGTATTTATATTTAGGGTATAGTGATACCGTAGCTTCTTTACGTTTAGATGGTCTCTGAGACTTAAGAAATGGCAATTGTGAGTCATAGAAAAAATATTTACCAAATATTTGTGAAGTCCTGCTTCGGGTGGCCACCCCTCCGGATTTTACACGGAGTCTCCAGGTTTTGGGACTAGTCTCCGGGTTAAGGGTAAAATTCTCTGGTCAACAGCATACATGGGCCAGAGTGGCCACATGTCCTGTATTTTACGGGACGTTCCATTTTTGGGCCAAGTTTTCCTTAAATGTCCTGTGTACCATGTGAAATCAATACTTTGTCCCATATTTTTTTATGAAAATAGATATGATTTCAGATAAACTTAGGGTAACCACATTTCCCGTATTTTAATGTAATTATTGCAATGCTCGGAATGAGTCGGAACGAACCCAGACCTCATATGTATCGAAAATATCGATGATTAGTTTCGAATTGTAATATTTTCCTCCTGAGAGTTCCGTTTCGTAATATTTTCCATTTCGAGCACTTAATTAATGTAATGTATGTAGAGTTTACAAAAATGACACTTTTACAAAAAGTTACAAACGAGATTTCATCTCTCCTAGATAAATAGAATGGGATATTAAAATCTTGCAAAAAAATAATTTTGTAAGCTGATGCAAATTATTAAGTCAGTACCAGGTTCTAAAGCTCTTGTGGAAAGAATATTTTCTTTATGTTGTAATAAATGGAATGACAATATGAACATATTTGACAGAAGTGCAGTAAAAGCAGAGCTGTAGGTGAAAAGCAACTACATCTTTCTTGTAAAGACTTTTATCTTGTATAGATTTTTGTAAAAAATATAATTTTTTCTTATATACTTTCAAAGAATATTTTTTATCTTAATTTCAAAGCTAAAAAAAGTCCCGTGAAATTTTTAATAGTCCGGTTTTTTAAGGATCTGTCTCTTAAAATAGTCAATCATATGTGATCACCCTAGACACTCCACAATTGAAGGCAGCAAGATTAGCTACGATGTTTTGAAAGTACGATTTAGAAAGTCTAAAAATTGATGATGCTTATTACAGACCATAGCTATCGCTTGGGTTTTGTCCGAAGTCTATCCCAAACCCACGCTATATCGCCAAATGTGTGCATAAATAAGTCAGAATGCTCTCTATGAAGTAACAGTCTCGAGGGCCTCGATATTACATTTTCTCTTCGGTCAGCACATTTATTTTTAGTTTGGAAACACACGAGACCTTAGAATCTAAAGAGAAACACGTCTAATTTGTGAAATACGCACGGAAAAAATCTTATCGCATCAGCAGCTAAAACTCTGTGGGTGACTCGCATTTAGGTGTATTTGCTACCACCGTATCTACGGCAACAACAAATTCTGAATCTCAGCGAATGGCTCGTAGCTCTGATTACTACGTTTATAGATATTCTGTGATTTGGGATTGGTGGCGCTGTTATAAAGTAGGTACCACTACAATCTTTCGTTGGTGTTCGAGGGAGCCGCCAAGTTGCGTGAGAGAGCGACAAAATATGGCTCATCACATTCACATTTCTATGAAAACTAATTATCTCTTTTGTATTAAACATTTAAAAATAGTAAACATACTTCAATTTCTTCACATATGAGAATCTCCGGGCTAAATTAGGAAATCACCGGGTCAGATAAGGAAATCTCTGGGTCATTGACGAACTTGAGGTGGCCACTCAGGTTGCCACCTTTTCATGTCTCATCCGAAGTCTTTAGGGTTATCGCTCATTCTTTGAGTTTTGGGTTACACTCTTGTTTTGCCTATATATTTCCTTAGACTGAATCTCACCTGTAAACGATGTTATGCCGACAGGCTAGGGGGTTTTGCAATTGAGTTGAGATATCTCCTGCCATCTAGCCTTACTCGCACCAATTTCCCATTCAAATATGTTGCCTTGCCCTGGGCGCCGAAGACCCTAGCTACGCCACTGATTACAGCTCACCACCAGCATTTTATAATTTTCAAAACGTTTTTTGTTTGATTCACCTACCAAATATTATTTTTATCCAACAAAATCTGATAAAATATCTAGTGTCAAAAGTGGATCCATTAGTAAATATTTCTCAATTCAAATAAGTTCTTTTTAATGTTGTTCTTGATTTTTTTCTCAAAGTTATTTCTTAGATTGAATTCCATCATGATTTTTAATATTGAAATTTTAACCGTAAAACCTAATTTTAATTTCATTTTCACTCATATAGTTCCTAAGAATCTCTAGGTAACTTACAATTTAACTTTAATTCATTCTGCCGAACCATAGGTAATTTCCACTGAAAGATTCACTACCACCAATGCAGCCCACCATGCCCACCCCTGGCATAGACTAATTGAGGTATTGAGGAAAATAGGAGACATTTAATCATAAAAATTTATATTAACCAGACTGTGCAGGCAGTGCTGTAGTCATAAAAAAAGCATACTGTATACTAAAGTAAAACTTTGAGGGAGGGTTCTCACCCAGTTTTTTTTAAATCAAATTACACAATTGTAATGTTACGATGGCAAAAGAAAATGTATGAACTGTCTTTTTCAATCAACCTGTAAAATTTTTTATAATATGTGGGTATATGTGATTTGTTTAATAAAGCAGAGGGTAATCACTATTCATTAAAAAAAAAACAAAGGATATATGGTGTATATCCTCCACTACAGCACTGTGTGCAGGTAAGAATAGCAGGGAGAATCAGGTTGGGGAGTGCCAAGAAGAGATGTGAGACAGGGGGGCTCACTATGATACTATTAATATTTATGCCAAGAAAATTATAAGAGAGGCATGGGAAGATGTAGAAATGGGTAAAAGTAGTTAGAGCAGTTAGATTTATAGGTGACAAAGCATGGTGAGTAATTCTGTAAATGGCCTGCAGATGCTAGTTCATTCCTGAAAAGACAAAGGCATTCTGGATAAAAATTGATAAGAAGAAAATGAAAGTCGTGAAATTTTCCATGAGTGAGGATTGCAAGGCAGTGCTTGAAGTGGAAAATTTTACAACGGGATCACTATTGGCTTCATTTTGTATGAAGTGGATAGGTGTTCCCAATTTGAGAACTGTTACCAGGTCAATGTTACAGTGGATGTGGAAAGGCTGGGACAGGTGGATTTTTTCTACTTAGTTAGGTAGTATTCAGTCACAGGATTGAATTATGAAAGAAATTAGGACAAAGATAACAAGATTTATGAGATGATAGAGCTGTTGACAGTAAGCCTTAATAGTGATATTAAAAAGAAGTAAGTGAAAACTCTGATAATGAGTGTAGCATTATATAAGTGCAACATGCAGACAGCGAGAAAATGTGAGCAGATTAGAGGCAGTTGAGCTGTGGGTATGGCATAGACTGCTGGAAATTAGTTGGACTGAGAGAAAAACAAATGAAGTTTTGAATAAGTAGGGTTAGAAAGAACCTTAATTAGAGTAATAAGGGAAAGACAGAAGAAATAGGGTGGGTAAAAATTTGAAAAGAAATACAGGTACTCCCCGGATTATGTAAGGAATGCATTCCAGCACCCGTTCCATAACTCAAAATTTGCATAAGTCAAAAATTACTACAGATGCTATGTGTTTAAAGTATAATTTACTGCATCAGTACAATACAAGTAATTGGTTAAAAAAGGTATGTAAATTAGCACTTTTACTCTCACTGCGATGCTTATCAGCCATGATTGCAAGGGCAACACTTATGTTAATTTGTGCAAAAGCGAAACACATGTTAAGAGATCAAGCAAATGTGCATGAGCGGTAGAACACACAGAGAACACCACATTACAACCAATGCCTTGTGTTCATCCTCTGCACATGCATGTAGTTCCCGCTCGCTTATGCAAACCACTAATGTAAACTTTCCGCATAACAAAAAATTTTTTAAGTGATTTATGGGGTTGCTTATATAAGACTTGGTTTACATAAGTCAAGGTTTATGTAACCTGGGGAGTGCCTGTAGTTTACTCAAGGAAATCACAGAAGGAAGGATGTTAGGAAAGAGGCAAATACATAGCAAGAGAAAAGGTAAATTAGATGCATTAAAAGAAGGTATTGTGTATAAGAATATGAAGATAAAGGTCATAGAGATCACAGATAGTGTTGTATATGCCTAAAACCTACCAGAAGGTAGAATTACAATGAATGAATTGTATAAATATTTTTGTTCATATTTTGAAAAATTGCTTTTATTCTCTCATTTTTCTGGTAACCCTTAATGCCCTTCTTTATATAGTTTGATGGATCTTATCTCACATCAGCTGATAGTTTTAAAAAAATGACAAAAAAAACCTACTTTTCTCCCAATATGTAAATGATAGTAATCATTTTGGTGATGCTTCAAAATAAAAGTAATCCCCTTAACCATATGTTAATCTGTCATTGGTCACACTCCTTTTTAATTCCATATGTTATTTATGATTGAGCATTGCATTCACACACACATGTGAATGATTTCAACACATTATTATCAACACAAACTCATCAAAAGAGTGCAGAATTCAAACTATTAATTTTCTTTTGTAGTAATGAGTGTACTATCTTGTAGCCAATATAATGACAGTAAAAAGGGATGTAATTACGTATAAATAAAAAATGGTGATACAAGAGTTATGACAGAGGGTCATTGTTGATATTCACAAAAATAACCTTGACTGGAGGAAAACTAGACTAAAAAGGTAATATGTACTACCGTGATACTAAACTTCTTTTGGTAAGGTAGAGGGGGAAATAAGGTTGCAAGTTACATGTACATTTTTCATTAGTAACATACTTTCCTTTTTCAAGGTGAAAGCTAAGCTCACCCTGTGACCAATCCAATGATGAGTTAAACAGGGAAGTGATACGTAGACAGTTGCACACTTTTAGAGAGATATGCTGTTATTCAAAATAACATATTTACTTGTGTAACCTGCTCCCTCATGTACCATGTGCACCCTTATTTTTGGGACAGTTTGGAAGGGAAAAAATAAATTTATGCCAGAATAAGTTGACAACTGATATTTTTAAAAAAGGCACTGTTTCTCCTTCCTGAAAAGCATCTTCTCCCTCTTACCTGTATGATGAAATTTATTGAGTGATCTCTTTATGCTGATACTAGCAGAAATCTCCTCCTCATTAGTCACCACTTTTATGTTAAAGGAGCATCAAGGGCTCATGCTGAATTCGGTGAGCATAGACACAGATGCCAACTTATTCCAGCAAAATTATAGGGAGAAATTAATAGTAAATTTTTAATGAAAGAACTGCTTATTTTGAGTAACAATAGGAAACTTAAAACTCATTTAAAAGGTACAGCCATGGAACAATAATAGGAAGCGCAGCTCCCATAAGGACAATGGTAATACGTTGAAGGCAGAGCGATCTAGCGGTCAATACGAACTGAAGCAGCAGACCAGGTTTTGGCGGTACATTTGAATTAAGAAGCTAGATGACGTATTTAACATAAGTTTAGGACTCAAATTAAAACAGAACAACTGGGTGCAAGATTTTTTATTTACTCACGTAAAGAATAACAATACAACATTCTTTTCCGGATAGAAATACATTCATAAATAACAATAATATTTGTTCCGGTGACTCGTTGGTAAAGGCAAGTGGACAGTATAAATTAATAAATGCTAAAATTTTCTAAAATTTACCAAGATGGTTTGGTATTGAGTGAACTTTCGGAGAATGTAAAACATCCTCAGAATCCCTCGGCTCATCTACAAGAATTAGAATATGATAGGATTAAGTTAACGAAATTCAAAAAACCGATATATAATAAAATCGAAGTTTCACTGTATACCATGTATAAGGCCGAGGGAAACTGCTGCGGAAATCATCATCTGTAAAATGATCACTGCAGACCCTATACTTCTTCATACAGTTGATATCCGCAGACATTAAATCCTCCCTCAGACAAAATTTTACCCTAAATTATAAAGCAGAAATGGGCATCAAGACTAATAACAAAAACACATAATTCTGAACTTAACACAAGTATTCCATTTTATGCGGTATCTCTTCTTAAAGCTCACCTCGAAATATCCTTCGGAAATCCAAAATCTTCTTGTCTACCCTGCAGTCGTTAAAATTGTTGCACCAATATGCTGCACAATAAGCATTCCGTTCCATTTCAACAATTAGAAAAACATGACGCTGAAAAACCTCACCACTTTCCTGTGCGATTTCCAACGAACTGGTTTGAATAGTTTGAATCATGGAAGAATAATTAATTATTATTATTAATAATTAATTATTTCTTCCATGGTTTGAATAATGAGTGTGGAATGGGTATTTTTAGGCTCACATTGACCAATAGGATCGCTGCAGGCGCAAACATCAGAGACATCTATAGGTATTCGGGAAAAGATCGAAGCTGCACTTCCTGTTATTTCTTCCATGGTACAGCTTTAATATTATAAAATTATAAAGTCATCTCAATCATCAAGTTGTCCATCATGATCTTGAAGATGCACCAATGGCAGTATAGACCGCACATTTAAACCCTAAACATTTGCTTGGTTGTGTAGATACGTGTATACTTCATAGAGTTCTTCATCTTCTGTGAGTACAAATGTATATGCAAGCATGTTGCAGTGAATTTGTTATTGAGACTTGCAATTTATATAGCCTGTTCAGAAATCTTCATGTAAGACCAACATTTTGGGAAAAAGGTACATGGGGTACACAAGTAAATAAGGTAGTTTTAACCATGTGTTTCTATATCAGTAAGAGCCAATCTTAGCCACAGTTTGTAATTGGTTAATTGGTTGCCTGTCCTATGGGGCTTGAATATTATTACTATATTATTAATGGCATTTCTAGACCCTTAGATATTCATGACTTCTGCGGAAAATGTTTGTCATAAAATAATCACCTTTGCATTATATTTTTTATCTATCTAATAATTAGTTATTTACTTAACATGTTCTGTGCTGTTCACGAGCTAGGCACATGAACTAGGAATAACCCCACGTGCTCCTCACGCACCCGGTGTGTGAACGTTACCAATGGTTTCAACATGAGTTCAGATATTTATCCACTAAGTTCACTGATTTCGAAACATCTTCCCACGTTGGAGTTGCATTAAGTAACGTCCATTTAAAGATGGAAACAAATTTAAAGTTTCCCATCCATTCTTCTAAATAATTCAATGCAGTCTGGAAGAAAATATCGACTGTCTTATAGAATGTCTCAGGCATTAATTCGCCTTCGTCTTTGAGTGATTCAACCATTGTTGACACCTTCATTCCAACAAACTTGGCTTCTCTTCTTTCTATCAGCTGATTTCTCAAATCAGCCAGGGCAGTAGATATTTCTGTTAACGAAATATTCTTCTCTTCAATTTTTAAGACAGTGTAATTAAATATTTTCAATTGAATCAGTAAAAAGTGTAACCATAATTCAGATGTAGCATCTTTAAAAAATTTGCAAATAACAGCTGGGCATGCGTTTTCGGAGAGAAAAAAGGAACATAAACCTGGATATATGTCAATTATTTTTTTGATTGCTGGTAATAGTACCAACCAACGTGTACTGCTATATCCAAGTAGCTTCTTATATTATATTCGAGCAAACAAACAAAATTCTTTCAGTTTCTCCACTTGAAAAGTATAAATAGAAAAATATTTGTACATCTTTACAACCATTGCCTCAATGTCATAAGGGAGCTGATCGACTGCTGCTTGAGCAGCATTGTGAACGATGTGTGCTGCACATCCTATTCCTATCACATCTGACCCAACATTTTCCTTCAATATCTTTAAGACATTGTTTTGACCACTTTGCTTTGACCCGCCCATCATGCTATTTGTGTTGTCTGAACCAAAGGCAACAATTTAATTTTTTAAGTTATTCTTATCTGAAACTTCTTTTAAATGATTATCAATCAATTTTGAGGTTTCTCCTGGAGGGTCGTTAAATTCTAGGAGCTTGATTTTAATCTCTTTGTATGCCTTAAAATATTTAACCATGACTTAAACCAATTTAAAATCCTTATGGTTTGAAGTGTATGTGGATAATGACATAAAGTTACATTCATTCAAATCAGCTTTAACTTCATCTTCTACAATCGAAAAAATTATGTTTAAAACTATTGCTTCAGTTTTTGCATAGGCACAGCTGAATTTTTTTCATACATGTATTTAATAGGTTGAGATGTACAGTCCATAAATCTAAAGCTGTGGTTGTGCATCACTGTATGATAGGCATGTGTAGTTTCTTTTGCTGCTAAAACAAAATCATCTTTTCCAAATTCCTGTCTCTTAAAAAAAAAGGCATAAGTGTTTGGTTAGAACTTGCCGCATTCAGAGCTCTCTGATGCTTTTTGGATATCACGTGATCATTAATATCGGAGCGACCGCCATGGGCAACCGAAAATTTCATTCCACAAAGTACATTGCACTTCATGTTCATCTTCAGGTTTTACTTTTTTAATAAATTCAAACTTTCTTTAAAACGTCATTGAATTTATATTTCCTACGAGGGGTCATGATGATTTAGGGGTATTTTTCTTTTTTTATTACTAACCTTACTAAATAAGCTAACAAGGCTGAGGTTTTTCCATAACAGACTGTGGGGTTTACACACCATGAAAGCAGACCACAACAAACAGAAAGTGTTTCTTTACATTATTTCTCCGTTAAATCCAAGCTTTACTGTTGAATATGGTTGGGTGGTGGGGTGGAGAGGGGAATCCAGTCTTCATTTCATTCTGGAAAATGCACAATTTGTTGCAATTGCAAAATTTCCCCTGGCATTACATTCTTCTTATTGTCTTTAGGGTTGCCAACATTAGATCGATGCTGAGAAAAGTAATTTAACATAGAATATGTTAAACAGAAACTAGCAAACATTATTTTAAATTGTTGTTAACAACTTCTTACGTCGTGGAACGACTTCAAATTATATACACGTCCTCACATCTCATTTCCTTCAAACTAGTGGAACACGCGGAAATTCCCCAGAGTAAACAGAACAAAAAATGAAATGGCAAACGAAGAATGGCGGAGTCAAAACTTCGAGATTGTTACAGGCCAGTTAGTACACTGTAGTACACTGTGGTTGTATACATCAATCAATCACCACTCCTACCACAATTCGCCGGGAACAAATGATTGGGAATCCCCGTCTCTCCCCACGCGTGCAGTTCCACCACTCTCTCGGCAATATGCCGTTAGTGCGCGCAGCAAAGCTCCCAGATCATCTACCACCCCTAATTCCGCTAATTATATATAGAAGATAGAGTACTTTAATGTCGCTATGTATAGTTACTTCGGTCCATCGATCTTTATCAAATCCATTCCCTATTTTCGCTTGTGTGGATCGATAGTATTATCGAAACCTTGGGAGCATAAATCCCAAAACCGGTACAAATGAGTATTTTGGTTTAGTCTTTCGGGACACCGGGACAAGCGCTCCAAAACCGGTACTGTCCCGGCCAAACTGGTACATATGGTCACCTTACCCATGGTCCTACTCCCCTGTGGCATGCCGGTCCGAAAAAATGCACTTGGTTTATTGCCTTGATACTCCTTTCACCCTCATTCACTGGTATCGGATCGTTTTGTTGATATGAACGACCACCATTTAAGCAGCTTTTTGAGATGTATCTTCATGGGTTTACCCAAAAAGATTCCTGTTAAGGAATAGGACTATGATGATATTTCTAAAAATGCACATTTTGGAATTTTCCTCTCAAAAGCTTAAGAGTGCTTCCCCACCTCTAACTGAGCCCTTCCTCCCTCTGCAGGTAGGGGGGTAGAATTCTTCCGCAGCCCCTCTCCTGGTCGTAAGAGGTGACCAATGGGCGAGGAGATAACCTCGTAAAAAAAACCCACAATCAAGTTGGGGTAGTTTCCAATCAGCACATGGGTCTGCTGTATGAGTTTCAGCCATAACATCCAGCTATCAGCCCGCCCGCGTGTTTGCTGTGTGTGGAGACCCGTAAGGTGGAGAAGAGATGCCTGGTGGTTGAGCTCACTGGACTCCATCTGGGTTTCGGATGCCCAAGATGTGATCCGTGAGCAACACACCACTTCGGCCTCGGACTCACTGTAAATGGGACGTTGGGTGCTAGCCACACCCGATGAATCGGCTTGCAGTCCCATCATGACGTTCTGGTCGGCGAGTGCAGAGGCTATGGGGGTCTGTGTAGGGGGGTCAAAGGTGCATGGGTTTTGAGAGCCCATGCACTGGAGATCTTACCTGAAGCAGACAACCTAGTCAGAGGTGCTTTTTTCCTGCTGGTTAGCCCTGGAGACTGCATCAGTTTGTGGTGCGGCGTCCCATTTGTGTCTCTATGGTGGGTGGAGAGACCAGAGAACGAAATCTTAATCCCTAATTATGGCAGAAAACGCCTTTCCTCCCCTAAAAAGATCCTATCCGGACAAGGACGGGGGAAGAACCCATCCGGAAATGGATGGGAGAGAAAAGTTCGTAAGTGTAATAAATACCTGATAATAAAACGCGAAACAGAAGGTGAGACCTTCATTAAAGTGTCTCCCTTCTTGATATATAATGCTCTGTCATCACAGGTACCTGTGCCTCTGTAATTAGTGAAGAAACTAAGAGACGGTACTTTACTTATTCAAACATCCAACGAAATTCAGAGCAAAAATTCCTGGGAATAAAGATGCTAAAGGACATGCCAGTCGAGGTGGAGGCGCATAAAACGCTCTACACCTGCCAGGGGGTCATAACCAACTATGACCTTCTCTACATAGATATCGAGGAGTGTAAGCGAGAGATGGCCCCGCAGGCAGTCATTGAATGCAGAAGGCTTACAATAAAGAGAAACGGTGAGGTCATCAATTCCACCTCGATGGTCCTCACCTTCTGCCGCGATAGGCTGCCAGAGAGGGTAAGAGTTGGATATGAGGTCTGTCCAGTTCGTCCATAGATTCCAAATCCTCTGCACTGCTTCCAGTGCCAAAAGTTTGGTCACACTGCACCACGGTGTAAAAGCAAAGCCATCTGCCCCCGGTGTAACCGGGAAAAGCACGACGAGGAAGCATGCAAGGAGGCCGTGCCATGTGTGAACTGCGAGGGCCCACACTCAGCTTTCTCCCGAGACTGCACAAAACTGAAGGAAGAGAAGAAAGTAATGGAGATCAAGACCATAGAGAAAGTGTTGTATTTTGATGCACGAAAGAAATACAGGACACTGATCGCTCCAGTCTTCTCCAAGTCCTTTGCATCAATGGCAGCAACACCAGTACAGAAGAGTACCATTGTCACCCAGACAGATGACATGCTGGAGGGAGACCGGAGAAGACTCCGTCACCTGGTCCCTCTCGCAAACCTCTTCCAAGAACTGAAGAGAGGATGGAGGAGGACACATTTTCCAAGGGTGAGTGGGAGAACTCTCTCACTACTCTCCAGAAGAAAGGAGGGAAGGGAAAATTAAAACGATAAGCTTCCCGTGAGATGGACATTTTTAATACTTTAAGCAGATAGATATTTTAATCAATATTTATTTATTGAACTTTTAATTATGTTTTTAGCTCTACAGTGGAACTGCAATGGTTTTTACACTCACAGGGAAGAGTTAGAGATCCTTATATCTGATCTCAACCCTGCATGCATATTTTTGCAAGAGACGCATTTTAAAGCAAATGATAAGGTTAAATTAAAGGGTTTTAACGTCTTCCGAAAGGATGACCTAACTGGCAATAGGGCTCAAGGGGGAGGGGCTGTAGCCATCAGGGAGACCCTTTGCACCTCACAGGTGAACCTGCTGTCACCCTTCCAGGCAATAGCCCTTACCGTGGCCACTCCGGAGGAAATTATGTTCTGTAATTTATACCTCCTGGAAGGGGCACCCATAACTCGGACCAACCTGGAAGATCTATTCAGACAGCTACCTAGGCCATTTGTGTTGTTAGGGGATTTTAATGCCCATAACACCCTCTGGGGAGACATGATGGTTGACAGTAATGGAAGAGGGTGTCTCTTGCAAAAATTTTTAGAAGATTTTAACCTGATTTTATTAAACGACCGTGAAAAAACACATTTTAATTCTTTTAATGGAGAGTATTCCTCTATCGACCTTTTTATCAGCACAAGTGCAATAGCTCCACTGTTCTCCATGTCCGTCCACTCAGATCTTTGTGGAAGCGATCACTTCCCCATTTTAATCAGGAAGAGAGGTCCAGTTAATAGCTTTCACTATCCACGTAAATGGATGTTATGGAAAGCTAGCTGGACGGATTTTAAAAATGAAGTAAATTTTAATTTTGATGCCAGTCGCAATGCACTACAGAATGCAAAATGCTTTACAAATGCCATAATAACTGCTGCAGAAAGGAGCATCCCGAAATCATCAGGAAAGCCGCATCGTCCACCAGTTCCATGGTGGAATGATGAATGTGAAACGGCTATAAAGAGCAGGAAACGGGCACTGCAAATTTTTAATAAACATCCCACTGTGACAAATCTGGCAGCTTTTCGGCGACTGAGCGCAAAGGTTTGATAGGTGGTAAAGGATGCCAAAAGGGAATCCTGGATGAAGTATATGTCATCCATAAACCACCGCACACCCATTAAACAAGTCTGGCATAGGATCAGAAAAATCTCGGGCACCCATCAAACATTACACGTCAGCGCGATAAATTACTATGGGAAATTAATAAAATCCATAGATGAGATTCCAGATATAATGGGAAAGTGTTATGCTGAAACTAGTAGTACAAACAAATAGACTCGTTTCAGGTAATCAAGAAAGACACGGAAAGGAGGTTTCTAGACTTCAACCCAGGTAGTAAAAGGGATCACTACAAGACCCTTTTTCTCTCTGAGAACTAGAGTTGGCAATAAGGGAGTCTAAAGATACCTTGCCCGGTGTTAATGAGGTACACAACACCTTTTTAAAACACCTGCCTGACAAGGCAAAGGGGGAGCTTCTGATGACCTTCAACCAACTTTGGGAAGAAAGGCTTTTTCCTGATGAGTGGCAGGAATCCCTGATTATACCCATCCCAAAACAGGGAAAGGATAGGTCCTTACCAGGTGGTTACCATCCCATCTCTGTAACGAGTTGCTTATGCAAACTCTTAGAGAGAATGGTTAACTGACAGTTATATTGGTGCTTGGAAAGCCAAAACCTCTTATCGAACATCCAGTGCAGCTTCAGGCATAACAGGTCTACGGTCGACCGCTTGGTAAGGACTGAAAACTTCATCCAGGAGGCCTTTCTTCTTCGCCAACATGTCATGGCAGTCTTTTCGATTTGGAAAAAGCATATGACACAACATGGCAATATAAAATTTAAAATAAACTGCACGAGTGGAGTTTCAGAGGAAATCTTCCCGTTTTTATTAAAAACTTCTTAATCAATCGAACGGCTAGGGTACAGAGAGGAATTGACCTATCTAAACCCTTTACCATAGAAAACGGAGTTCCACAGGGATCGATCTTAAGCATGACCCTGTTTGCTATAGCAATAAATGATATAGTAAGCTGTATCAAGACTCCAGTAGAGGCATCTCTCTTTGTAGACGATCTGGCAATTTTCTGCAGATCATCCAACTTGTCTACAGCAACAAGGCAGATACAGCTTACTATCAATCATTTAGACAAATGGGCACAGGCAAATGGTTTTTTTCTCCAAGGAGAAAACCAAATGCCTCCATTTTTACAAGGTGAGAGGAATCTTCCCTCAACCTACTTTAAAACTAGGGGGCAATAGATTGGATCTCGTGGAAACAATCTGTTTTCTTGGTATGGTTTTAGACAGAAGACTGAATTGGCGGAACCACATAAGTATTTTAAAAGATAAATGTTTTAAACATTTTAAAGTTTTTAACAAATTCATCTTGGGATGCTGACCGTACATCAATGCTCATACTATACAGAGCATTGGTAAGGTCCAAAATGGATTACGGATCCTTTATATATGCCTCGGCAAGAACTTCGTATCTTCGGCCTTTGGCATCAGTACACAACTCCGCTCTAAGGCTGGCTACTGGTGCTTACTGAACCAGCCTTGTTCCCAGCATTTACTGCGATGCAGGAGAGCCACCCTTAGAAACACGTAGAATGTTTTTAATGTGCACATATGTATAAAAAATTTTAGGGTTAAAAACCCACCCGTGTTTTAACTTGATTTTTAGACCGCATTTTAAAGAACTTTTTAGCAGACAACTAAGAGCGACTTTACCCTTAGGTATTCGTTTTAGCAATTTTATTGACGATGAAAACCTCCAATTCCCTGATGTCAATCCTCAAGTCTTCTATAATCTTCCACCCTGGCAGGTGCCGGAAATAAGGATCCTGACTGATTTATCTAGTCATTTAAAATCTGAAACGGACCCACTATTCTACAAAGTCAAGCACCAGGAAATGCTGATGAAATATCTCAGCTATATCACCATCTACACAGATGGCTCGAAATCAGAGATTGGGTGTTCGTGCATGTACACATCTTCTTGACATGGCACTCATGCTTTTAAGCTAAATCCCCTCAGCAGCATTTTTACGGCTGAACTTATCACAGTACAGAGGGCATTGCTCCTAGGATTGTAAATATGTCATCTGTTTGGACTCCATGGGTGCACTGAAAGCCATCCTAGATCCGTACCACAGCCATCCCATGGTATAGAAAATCCATAGCGTATTATCGAGGCTGATGGTAAAAGATGTGGATATCATCTTCATGTGGGTCCCTGGTCATGCTGGAATAGTGGGAAATGAAAGAGCCGACTCTGCTGCGAAGGCAGCTTTGCTGAAGGAGGAAATAGATCTAAAATCACTTTTTAAGAAAAAGTTGCATGAAAAATGGCAAAGGTCCTGGGAGGCAGTTGCAAATAACAAACTGTGAGTGACCAAAACAAGTGTTACTCCATGGCTGTCCACGGTACAAAACAATCGCCGGGAAGAAGTCGCAGTCACCCGACTTAGAATTGGCCACTGCGTCTTGACACACTCATTCCTATTTACCCGGGAAAAAGAACCTGCCATATGCCCTACATGCAACTGCCCGGTAACCATAACTCATCTCCTGACTGAATGTGTTAGATATGGCAATACTCGCCAAACTTTGAACATTAGGGGCAATCTCTCAGAAATCTTAGCTGATGATCCTCGAAAAATTGACACTATTTTAAAATTCCTAAGGGTAACGAAACTTTTAAGTGCTCTATGATCATTTCTTTTTTTTTCTTTTTTAAAAAAGAGGTCTTTATTCTTTTATGGTTTTTACTTAATTTATTATCTTATTTATTTTAACCTATTTCTTTGCATTTAGGTATTTATTATAACATTTATTTTATATCTAATAGAATTTGATGGTGCAAAATGACCTTAGCTGTCAACACACCTTTGAAATTCAATTACTACTACTACTGAGCCCTTCCATGTCCCCAAGATTCTTTGCAAGAGACCTTTTTCTATCTTGGGTTTTTGCGACATTATTACAGGAGCTTACAAACGTTTTAAGATCAGTCATGCAGTGATTTGCTAGTGCATGTGTAATAGTGAGCCAGAGCAGTGGTATAAGTTGCAAGTGCCACAGAAGTATTTAGTTGGTACAAACAATCAGGTTTTACATTTCATCGTTTCCCACAATTTATCATTACATTAGCAGTTCTACAAGTATTCGAAATACCATCGCTTCAAGAGTGCTTATACTGATCTATCCATGCTAATTACTTTTTTGGAGGCTTTCGATGAACATTCAATGAAAAAATGTATGTCATTCTTGTGAATTCTACGATAATCTATAAGTGATCTTTTACAAAATTTTATATTTTTATAGTTTATTTTCTCCATATTCGACTTCAAATCAGTTAAAATGCAACAATTAATGCCTGATAAAAGTAATATCATTTTCAGAATTATTATGTGGAATTCATCTTCAAAAAGGAACTTATATATTTAGCGGTAGTATTATACTTTATTCATCATTGTAGACCTATCTTTACATTTGGTATGTTGTTAACATGAATCATTATTTAAACGTTTTCAGATATCTCTTGATAAAAATGACATCAAATAGACAAAAACGCCAGAAAACATTGCATTTTTATCTTAATTCTTCCGAAACAGAACCAATGATAAATTCAAACAATCAAGAAGTGGCAGTTCCAGTGTCTACACCACCATCTGTCGACTCCTTAAAGAGAGAGATCTACGCTGATGAAGATAACAGTTCAGTTATTTCATCGGTTCATTCGGTAGATATCGAACATTATAGTAGTGATAGTAGTGAAACGATAAAGAATGATATCGGTATTTACTTGGGAGGAAAATTGATAATTAACAAAAAAAGAACTTTTAGAAAATCCATTTTGTCCACCCAAAAATTATGTCTTTCCGTTTTCTGAGCGTCAAAAGAAAGGCAACGTTGAAAAGAGATACCTCAATCAGTTTCACTTAGATAAATACACCTGGCTAGTATATTCCCCAATAAAGCAGGGCATTTACTGCAAATATTATATCCACAGTTCACCCTGCAAGCCACCGCAATGGTGTGTGGCAGGGGGTGCAATAGCACCAAGGGAAAGTGCATAATAATGAATTGTATCACTCTACGTCGGCTGATTTCTTATCGTAACTTCTGTTCTGCTCAGCTATCGCTCTAGGGAAAAACGAGCCTTTGTACCTTGTTCGCTACTAGAATGGTTGGTTCCATTAAATATAAAGCTGAGAGCAGGGTTTTGGTTTCAAAGTTGCTTACTGCATTTTTGAAATTATTGGGTACAGATGGTATTCTTGAAAAACACCAAGGCAATGCTTATCACAATCAAGCTGTAGAATCAGCAAAAGATTTTTTAAGGAACTTTGGCAAGCTCCAATCTGAAGTTCAAAACGTTAATTTCAGGGTGACTGAAGCAAGTTCAAGATAATCGAAAGCACCTTTTGTCTATTATTGACATGATCATCACTCTATGTCGACAAAATATACCATTTCGAGGCCATAGGGATGACGACCATTTGTCAGACAAGCCTGAAAGCAGTGAAAACATTAAGAACGAGGGAAACTTTCACGCTATATTAAAATTACATATCCGAGGCAGTGACCATGATCTTGAAAATCACCTGAAATCCTCTAGCGCAAATGCAACATGTATTTCAAAAACGACTAGGAACTCAATTATTCAGTGTTGTGGCAATGAAATTTTGAAAAAGATCCTAAACTTTGTGAGGGAAGGAAAATATTATTCCATTTTATTTGACGAAACAACTGATATAACTATGGTGTCTCAATTAAGCCTTGTTATTAGGTATGTTTATGAAAATAAAATAAGGGAAGATTTCCTTGGTTTTGTGGATTTGCATGATGTAAATTTCGCATCAGGAATTAAACAAGACGTAGAACCTAAATTAGGTGGGAATGTGATAGGCAAATCAGTTGTTCAGTTGTTAATAAAAAATAATCTAGATGTGGAAAACTGTGTTGGTATCTGCACCGACAGCTGTCGTGTCATGGCTTCTGAGCATCGTGGTGCTGTTTCAGAAATCCGTAAGGTTTCTCCGCATGTGGTTAGAGTTCCTTGCCAAAGCCATTCATTAAACTTGACTTCATGACTACCAATTCGAAATTTGTGCACATTTTCTGCCAGCTCCCTATGATCCATCACCGCCCACAGAAATAACTGGGGTAATCCACTTACCTGAGCATTTTCCCAAGGGAGCGGATGGGAAAACAGAAAGCAAAAGATGCAAATATTGCATGGAAAAAAATAAAAAACGGGTAGACTCTATATACTGTTGCCCACAGTGCCCAAACACACCTGGATTTTGTCTAACACCATGTTTTAGGGCTTACCATAAGTATTAGTTGTTTTATAATAAAGGTTTCTTTGTTGTTTTTCACTTTATATTGGCATAAGTTTATGCAATTTAGATGTAAACATGGTATTTGTATCTCTCAATAGTTATTTATGACTAAATTATTTGTTTATTTGTTCTAAATTGTTTGATTTTGGAATATATGTAAATAACTTTTGTAATAAATATAATTTTAATGACATCCAGTTAGTTTCATTCACCTTTTAAATCCCAAAAACTTAAAAAATATACCATATTTACCATTTTCCTCTAAAGTGTAGTTCATGCACCAGGCACGTTATGAGCATGGAAGGCTAGTGTGTGGGGTGAGTTTTACCGCCAGTACTCCTCACGCACTCGGCATGTGTGTTAACTAATTATAATTTTAAATGGTTTTTATTGTTAAAATAATATATTCTTACATTTTAGCAATGTTTTTCAGGAGGATGAGTACAAAAATTCATTCAGCACTGGAGGTAAGTTTCGATGTGGATGGACAGAAGTGAATGTGTTCAAATAATTATCCAACTCTATATCATGCCACATATACGAAGTTATATGCTAAAGATATGAAGCCAGAATCTATTGGGATAGAGAGGGAGGAAGATGTCGAGTGTGACAATGTAGGGCCAGGAACATGAATAATGAGATTGAAAAGGCTCTCAGAGATATGAAGTCAAAGAAAGCAGGAGTTGATGACCTTCCAGTAGAAATGTTAAAAGAGCTAAGAAAAGAGTTTTTATAAATTGTGCTGTAAGATATATGAAGAGTAGGGAATGGCCAAAGGATTTCACTAGCTCTGTTTTGATCAGGGCCGCTCCAAGGGTGTTTGGCACCCAGGCTCAAAATAATTCTGCAGTACCCCCTCCTATTACTAGTCAATCCTAGTCCATCCGAGAACTGATTTACGATCGCCTCTAAAAGTTGTGAGAAATATATGAATGAAATACTGCCACAGATCCTCACTAGGATGGAGAGTACAATTAGGGCAGCACCCCATCCTCCCTGCTGACTCCGAGCTCCGATTTTCAGTCGCCTCTAATAATATGTCCTCTCCGAAAATAGAATAGAACAATGCGAATGCATACTGTGATGGTTCTGTGGTAAATTTTGATTGATTAGTTTTGATTCACTCTGCTATTTCTGCCTTTCCCTTCCTGCTTGAAGGGAAAAAGATCTGGAGGGAAAGGGTAAAAATCATCGCACATTCATCACGTTCCAATAATATATAGATACAAATAAACTCATCACTTTTTTTGCCCTTTATACTGACTTTTCTTACATTATGTGTGTGATAACCTTAGGATAATACAAAGGAACAAGAACCCAAGATAGCATACATTGACATCCCTGAACCGCCTTTTGTACGCCTAATTCAGACTTTCGTGCATCAGCGAAATGACGAACGAACATTTTGAGTTACCGCAGCCACCAGTTTCTGCTGCATTGCCATCTTTCTCTGTACAGCAGTGTTTATTTTTACAATTATTTAAATATTTTATTACCTTTTGCCCTACCTCTCTATCAGAGGTGTATTCTGAGATCAAGACGTGGGCTATCTCACCCTAACCCTCAACAAGGAATATTTTTAAAAACTGAAATAGCCAACTTTCTGAGTTGTTAAGAAAATTGTGTCTTTTCCAACATTTAATTATATCACTCATTTTAATTCACTAAGTCTAAGCACTCATTATGCAGCACACATAATATCACTCATTTTAATTCAATAAGATGCAATACTTACACACAGGCCACAATTAAAATAACTCGTGAAGAATTTTTATTTACCCTCGCAGGAGTAAGCTACCAGACAAGTCTATCTCAACACTCAGCGAAGACTTTGGAACATATGACTCACGCCCCCCTCCATCACCTCCTTTCTCTTTGCAGTGGGAATGCGACAGTGGTGTCTCTGGTGAGGAAAGCTTCGCCATCACTCAGCGAAGACACGGTTGAGCGGGTTGCGTCAGCAGCCCTGGAGGAGCCGTTGTTTGCGAGACTTAATTCTCTTACAATTAGTCAAAGCAAATGAATTCACACACGTTCCTAAATATATTTATGTTAGAGGTCAAATGAAGAGTATCGTAGGAAAGAGAGGGAAAGAGATGAGGGAGCTCATAGGATTTCCCGTGAAGATGAGGAGCAGAGAGTACAAGAAAGACAAAGAAATAGAGAAACGTCAAATGAATAGGGAACAAAGAAGATCTAGCCTACGGCCGAACTATTTAGATTATTTGCATTTCATTAGTAATTAGGTTTTTTTTAGGTGCATCAATAGCTAAGGTTATTTTGCACCATCAAATTCTGTTAGAGAAAATCAACATACATCACAACATCCATGCCTGAAGCGGGATTCGAACCTGCAACCTTTGGGTTAGAAGGCAGGCGCACTGCCTACCAGTCTAACCTGGCCGGCTTGCATTTCATTTAAGTATTCAATAAAAATTATTTCACTAAACCTTCAGTTTATTTAAATCGTGTTGAGGATCGGACATCCGGGGCTGCCCTAGTAATTTTATTAATTTTTGTAATGCTCATTCTGGGAACCAAAATGGTCCATCAAAAATAACATTATTACTACCTACAACCATCATTTATTATTCACAATTAACAGATTATTTTGCTTTTTTTGTTGAAAGTAAATATCAACAATTCATATATTCATGAATGTGCAGCCTCACTATCAGCTGATTTAAGTTCACCTGGGACATCCAGTTTTCGTATCCTGTGACCAAGTTTAAAACGAGATAGCCACCCATCAGAAAAAATACATCGCTGATAAAAGTATTATTTATATATATATATGTATATATATTATTACTTTCTCCATACGTAGTAATGGGAAAGTATTGTGTTCACGAAAAAAATCGACTTCGAGATTTCAATGGAAACACACGTTTTGAGGTCCCTAGAACACGTTTAGAATGTCTGTGTGTGTGAGCGTGTGTGTATGTGATTGTGGGCGCTCTAACTAAAAAAGTACGTGCCATATCATTACCAAACTTCATATATAACACTTTAACATGAGCACAAAGAACTTATTAGTTTTTGGACAATAACGGTTTACCAGAAGTTGAGGTTTATTCGAAATCCGATTCGGTTTTTGCGATATTTCTTCGTTAAAACATTATTATTGTATATACAATTCTATACAAAAGTTATAGAGAATGTAATTTCCTACAACTTTCATTTGAGACAATTTTCTATTGTAGTTATTGTTTAAGAGTTATTTATAAATAACCGGTTTTTCGGTTTTCTCCTTAAAAACATTGTTATTGGTAATCTTCGTAAGGACCAAAGTTGTAGAGGATAATATTTCTTCCAAGTTTTGTTTGAAGCAAATTTTCGTAGAACCATGTATTTCAGAGATATTTAACTTTTTTGTAATTTCCAGTATATAGCGCCACCACCATGTAGCGGTGAATTCTGTAAACATATTCAAAATATAATTTATGGCAATAAGGACGACTGTATTCTTTTACGATACAAAATAATAATTTTGCCTTATAATGCTATTCATAATAATTTAAGGAACTATACCCCAAATATGGAGAAAGTCATGTATTGGCCACATCAGATTTATATATATATAAATTTTACAGGAACATATATGTTTTATATAATATAACACATTTGACTTAATAGTCAAAAAAGAAAAGATTATTTTCTCTCAAACAAACTATCAATTATTTACAGTTCATAAATAAAAAAATAAAATATTTCTGTATATAGAAAATTATACTAATTCCCTGCAAAATTAAATTATTCAATATAATTTCTTTAATGATTAAGAAATTATTTTTTAAATTTAAAATAACTTTTTAGGAAACACAAAGCATCTAACGTCGAGACTGCCAATGGAGTTCGTTTTTTTGTAACAAAATCATTAGCAACAGAAAAATTTCACTCATTTTGCGTGGAAGTTGGCTTGATTGTAGACAGTACATCCAGAAGTTGTTGCAAATTTGGTGTTTTCTTGCCAGTAGTTTCGAATATATTAAACTCTTGGGTCAATGTCCGATATTTCTCATCGTCATATTTAGGTTTAACCTCAAATTCTGTAAGGCTTTCTGAGATTGCCAGTTTCAATTGTTCTTGCAGAGATAATTCTTCATCTTGAAGAGCTGGAAGTTCTTCAATATTGTCATCTTTCACAGAATCATGGTCGCTGTTATGTTCTGCTTCAAACAGTCCGAACATCTTTTTTGCCATTTCATATATTTCCACTTTTGACGATAAGTTGAAAAAATTGTCTCTTTCTTGATGAATTAGTGAGCCAGGATTATGAAGATATTTTATAAGAGATACAATAGTCTTGTCTCTTCTTTTATATATTTCTTCTTTAACAGCAGCAAGAAGATCAGAACTTAATTCTGAATTTATCTTTTCTAAATGTTTAAATAAGAATTTAAGTGCTCCTTCTGCAGTTAATAAAGTTGAGTCTTCTCTGCTGAGATATTCGATAGTAATTCTTACTGGCTGTAATGTCGCCAATAATATTTCAGCGATAGTAATGTATTCGTCATTCCACATACTATCTAAATTTAGGTCATTCAGTGCCTTCTGATTGATTGTTTATTTTCAAAAATCGTTCAATCATGGCCTCCATGGTATTCCATTAGGTCTTACAATCCAAAATCAGCTTTAACTCCTTTTTTTCATCTTCTTCTACATATTTTTGTAAGATAGTATTTTTAACTGGCAAATTTTTAAATACTTTTACAATTCTTCGTATAGCTGTTATTTTATTTTCAATTGTTGGCTGCATCTGAACATCTCTGATCTCTATAGTTTCAACATCAGAATCAGAATCGATATTCACATTTTCATTTTGTGATAAATCGTCGTCAGTATCAGTATCATCAACATCATCATATTCTGATGGTGACTCTTCAGTTCCATTGTTCTTTTGAACATAAAGGACTTTCGAAACTGCTAAATGCAGTCCATGATTTTAGAAAAGTTGCTGATATGCCGGAGACAATCTTCCAAATCTTTGCATAACAGCAGCACCATTGCTCATGACAGATACTATGTCTTGTTTAACTGAAAGGCTAAAAGAACTTAATTTCCCATCAACTAACTCTAAAGCCCCTTCAGCTGAACAGCTTCCATTTATCGGTTCCAATCCGAGATTGTCTGAATCTTTGGAATTATAATATAGGTGAACATCCATGTATCTTTTATTATTCATACTAGTTTATTCGTCAATGGATATGCTGAACTTTTTCTCTTCAAATTTTAGTTAATTTATTTTTTGTATCAGCTCTTCTTTTTTCTGCATATGAAATTCCATCATTAGTTTCATTACATCTGTAGGATTATGTGGAAGATTAAAACCTTTAGCACCCATACTTTCTCTAATAAATTCACTTTTGGTAATTCTGTTAAAAGAAAATCCATCAATCGCTGCCAGTTTGGATACTAGTTCAGCCATAGTCGGTCGTGTTACAAATTTTTTAATTGTTTGATTACCATCAAAGCATCGATATCATTTGATTTGTGTGGAACTGTTTCCGTAGCCGTTGGTAGTTGGTTGATTTTTACTTTCCTCTCGTTTGAAGATGCCTGAGAAGACCAATAGTCGCTGAACCTTTACATAAAAGAATTTTAGCACAAAGATTGCTGGTTGCTGATTCATTGTTGCTATTCTTCTTAAAATATTGCCAACAGTCTTGATAAGTTTTGCTCATGTTGATAGGTTATATCTAAAAATTAAGAAAAAGTTCAATAAATAAAACTGACAATAATAAAAAAACAACCATTAATCACTTCCACTGCAATAAATAGTACACCAAAGTCTCCAGGACTGACTTTAAATATTTATGTGTTGTTTAAAGCACTCACCTTACTGCGAGTAGAGGTCAAGAAAATTTAGTTTTGAAACACAAGATACCCGGTTGGTGTGGAATGGACATTGTTATGTATTGGTGGTATTGATGTTTATCATTGTGATATATTGATGTTATCATTTTTTATGATAATCGAAATATGTTCAATACTGGTGTGAAGAGTTGTCAGGTCTTCCACCGGGTGGCTTGTGTCCATGCTGACATTTCAACGGCTGCCTCTGCCATCGTCTTCAGGGTGAAGTGTTGAGGCAGCCATCGAAACGTTGGTATGGACACAAGCCACCCGGTGGAAGACCCAAGAACTCTTCACACAAGCAATTCGCCGGGAAAACCCAAGATCATTTATGTTCAATACTATTGAATCGATAGAGAGGGATTGACTGTCGGGCAGTTGAACATTGGACATGTAAAGCTTGTGTGTTATGTACTTAGATCCTATCTGGAAGTTCTTCAATAGGTGCGCTTTTTAAAGAATTTCAAAATAAAGAATTCTGAAAATAAGAAATGAAAATCGCTGATGAGCAAATTTTATTATTGTTTTCTCAGAAATAAATTTCTCGAGAAATAATATAATTTCTCGAGAAAAGAGAAATTTAAAATTTGGCTTTTTCTTGAGAAATTCTCGAGAAGAAACACTAGGTGGTACATTAATATTGGAGGATAATGATATTGAGACTTATTGCTTTCACCTTGAGGCTCTTAAGGATGATATGGTAGCAAAATTCCAGGATCTTCATGAGCTTAAAGTACACAATTGGGTTATTAATCCTTTTTTTTTACAAATGTAAAAGAAGTAGAACAAAACTTGCAGGAGTTCACAGACTTGCAACATGACCTGGAATCTCAAATACTCTTCAAGGAATGTGGATACGAATTAATTTGGGTCAAAGTTAAAGAAACATCCCACTCTCTGGGATGAAGTAAAATTATTTTTGTTAGCTTTTCCCTCATCATACTTGAAAAGGGTTTTAGTGCTGTGGTGCAGTTACAGACAAGGCAACAGAATAGGTTGCAAATTAGTGGAAGAGAGGATTTAAGACTTTGTTTGTCGAACATTGAACCTAATATTGATAAGTTAGTGCAGAGCCATCAAGCTCAAGGTAGTCATTGATAATTTAATGTGCATTTGGCTAATGTTCATGATGCCAAGATTAATTTTATTTGTTAAATCATACTTTAAGTTTTGTATTATGATAAAACAATTGAGAAATTATTTTGCTAAAATTAAACATTTTTATCATTATTATTAGTGATGTACCGGGTACCCGGCAATTACCCAGTACCCGGCATACCCAGCCATATTTTCAGTACCTGGAAATTACCCGGACCTGGCACCGGGCGCTGAGACTCGGTGCCGGATACTGGGTCCCTCATGAGCAAAAAAGGATAACAATAAAAACAAATTAAATGGAACTTAATATTTTACTTTTACTTTTTAGCCTGCAAGAAACATTCAGAGAAATGATATTTTAATTATAATAAACTTTTTAAAATCTGATTACTCTAACAAAAGTTAAACAACCATGAAATAACATTTTACATAATATGCATAGATAGATAGATATATTTATTCCCTTTATAGACATTACAATGCATAGGTTCGTCATGAATAGTACATAAAAGAGTACAAACAATAATAATACAAAAATTGATTAGCTGTGAGCAGCACAGCAAGTCGAAGTTAGTGGATCACATGACATTTTTAGATTACAATAGAATATATAAACGTAAATCAAATATAGGATAAAACAAACATTTATCAATACAAAGAAATTCCACATATTTACATTACTATTTTAAATCACTATTTAGGAATTCAATGTTGCTAAAGAATAAATGGTCCAATAAAATTCTTTTCACTCCAAATTTAAACTTTTTGTTGTCTAAGCATTTTATTGTGTCTGGTAATTTGTTATAAAGAAGGAATCCTAAATGAATAATGCTCTTAATACTTTTGTTAATTCGATGATTACTTAAATGGATAGAATTTACTGCCCTGGTATTGTGATGGTGGATGTCTAAGTTCTTTTTAAACATGTGTAGGTTAGTATGGATAAAACAAACTGTTTCCAATATATACAAGGATGGAGTTGGAAGGATATTAAGTTCTTTAAATAGAAGTCTGCTGGGTGTCCTTAAAGGAACCTGTCTCATGATTCGAACAATTTTTTTCTGTAATTTAAATACCCTATGCACGTGTGTGGAGGAACCCCAGAAGGGTATGCCGTAGATTATTACTGCCTGAACATAGCCGAAATAGACTGTTCTGAGGAGCTGCATGGTTGAGATTTTACTTAATACCCGAATCGCATAACATATGCGACTCAGCTTTTTTATCAAATTAGTGATGTGTTCGTCCCAAGATAGATTTGAGTCAATCCAGATTCCAAGGAATTTGGCACAATTTTCTTCTTGTATATTACAAGTGTCAATAGAAATATTAAGGGTTCTATTTAACTTCAAGGAAGGATTGAAATTTACAAAAAAGGTCTTGTTTGCATTTAGAATTAAGTTATTAAGCTTTAGCCAAGTAAGTCAGTGATTGTTCTGGTAATATTATGACGAACACGCACTTCATTGTGATTACGAAAAATTAGATTAGTGTCATCGGCAAAGAGAACTGGCTCAGCTAGTGGGATATTTAGTGGTAGGTCATTAATAAGAATCAGGAATAAAATAGGTCCTAAAATGGAGCCCTGTGGAACTCCGCAGGTAATAGGAAGCAGATGTGAGTGGGCTGAATTGACTTCAACAAATTGCATTCTCCCTTGCAAATATGATTTGAACCATTGTTTAGCAAGGCCACGTATTCCATAATTTCCATTTTGCAAATTAACAAACCATGATCAACCATGTCAAATGCCTTACGGAGATCGATAAACAATCCAAAAATGTATTCCTTATTGTCTCTGGCATTCAGAATATTCTTTATGAAAGAAAATAATGCATCATTAATACATTTGCTCTTTCTGAAGCCAAATTGATGCTGTGAAAGGATTTTGTGTTTTTCGAGGAATGAAACTAATCTATTATACATTGCTTTTTCCAATATTTTAGAGAAGGAAGATAATAAGGAAATTGGCCTGTAATTTTCAACATAACATTTTTCACCTTTTTTAAAAAGTGGTTTTACTTTTGCAATTTTGAACATATCTGGAAATTTTCCAGATTCAAATGATGAGTTGCATATTATGCTCAAAGGTTTAGCGACATATTTAGCACAATGCTTTACAACCAACTCTGGTATCTCGTCTAGTCCAGAAGAAGGTTTGTTTTTAAAACTGCTAGTATTTCATTTTCAGATACAGGTTCTAAAAATAAAGAATGTGGATTAATCGTGGTATTGACAGAAGTTGTAATTGTAGGAATGAATGTTGATGAGCAAAGGCCCACATTGGCAAAATAATTGTTGAAGGCATTTGAAATATCATAGGGGTCAGTATTCAGTTTACCATTTATGGAAATATCAGACAATTCATCCTTCCTAAATGTTTCTTTACCCAGCTCTCTTTTGATAATTTTCCAAATTGCTTTGGTTTTGTTTTCAGATTTAAAGATTATTGAACTGTTATGCATTCTTTTTGCTTGCAATATGACACCTTTCAAAATTTTATTATATCTTTTATAATATACTTTTAAACTAGAATCATTACTTGAGCTACATAACTTGTGCAAGATTCTTTTCCTGTTACATGACGTGACTATACCTTTAGTTAACCATGAGTTTGCATTTATTTTTACTTTTTTGATACAAACTTTTTTTAAGGGAAATACTACATTGAAATGGTATAATATGGTGTCTAAGAAAGCTTTTGTTGATGAATTAATATCTTGGGAGGATACATCACCCCACATTACTGATGAAAGAAGTACATTGAAGTACTCAAGATTATAGATATTGTAGGTTCTTTTCCATACAAAATCTCCATTTGGTTTCACAGATTTATTATTTGTCAGAGGCAAATATAAAATAATAGAAATAGTGTTATGATCAGATATGCCTGTACTAGTGTTCTCAGTGGAATATAAAAAGAAACCATTCTCAATGATAAACTGGTCTAAACATGAATGGAATCTAGTGGCAATGTTAATAGTTGGTGTCATATTGAATGAGTTCATTAAGACAAGTAATTCAGTTTTCACATAAGATTTCTTAAGAAAATTAATGTTAAAATCTCCACATATGACAAGTGGTTTCTTTTCTTCTTTGAGGAAACCAATCAATAATTCAAATTTATCCAGAAATATTGCATCACAGCCACAGGGCGACCGATAAATACACACTAAAAGAAAGTTCAAATTACTTAGATAAATTTCAGTTACACAATGTTCAAAATGTTTTTCAGCATTAAGGTACATGGTATAGTTTTTCATCTTTGTACGTATGCCTTCTCTAACCAGAATGGCTGTTCCACCATTCTTAAAATTTGAGCGACAGTATAAGCTTGCAATGTTAAAATTTGGAATGACAAGAGTTTCACTTTCTAATTCCGTGAGCCAATGTTCTGACAGACAGATAACATGGATTGGATTGTTAGGATTGTTCACCATTAACTCAAGTTCATAAAGTTTGTTTCGGACACATTGAATATTCTGATGCAATATCGTGTAGCTGACTTTGTTTAGTCAACTAGAGTGTAATACACCAGAAGACTTTTTGTTCTCATTCGGATTCATTGATTTTGAAAACCTAAAACGGCTAATTACTGCATTTTCAGGCCAGACACTCGGGTCTGAAAAATTTGCCAAAAGATTATGATCTACTGTGACCTTAAAAGAGGCATACGGACCTTTAGCCTTGAGTGCCTGAACATCAAAGGGGGTATCAAATTTGGATTTAAGGTAATCATTAACGTCATTTTCTGTGGTTTCGGGATTAAGTCTCCACACATGAATATAGGCTTTCCTTACCAAAGCTAGCAGAGGACAATCCGATTTTGCACTTCCTGTGGTAAAGGTTTTCCGAGATCTTCGAAAGTTACTTCTTTTCTGATAAACTTGAAACCCTTCGTTATCATTGATTCCAACATCTTGTGGAGCACTGTTAGATGGTTCGGCACTTGCGATGGGAGAGGGGTTCTTCTTTGTTGTTGTTGAGCAGGGGTTACAAAGGAATTTGATGATAGGACCGGTACTATTGGGGATTGCACTGCGGGAACGGGGATGGCGGGAGGATAATTAACACGAACCATTCCGGAATAGGATTTCGGAATCTTTTTAACAGGTTTTTCAATAATTAAAGGGGAATCACCAGCAGATGACACTTGTTTCTTCTCGGGTTTCGCACTTCCGGATGTCTCGGTGGATTCTTCGATTTTCTTCTCTGAATCCTTTAAAGCACGAACTTCATCCTTAAGAAGTTCAATCTGCACAGATTGTTTCCTTATAACTTCGTTGCACATGAAAAAACTTGATTTCACACTGTCGAGAACTTCACAGAACTCAGTTTGCTTTCTAAGCATCGAATCCAATGCATTGTGTACATTCTGAATTTGGCGAGAAGGTAGTACGTGACAATTTTTGCACCGATAAGACAATTCTCGGCAGGTATTTAGCGCGTTGTAGGTTGACTTATTCAAATTCGTGCATTGCAAATGAAACTGTGATAAGCAATCAAATTCACAAGTGATAATAATGCTATCGTCATCGAAATATACGGAGCACGACGCACATCGTCTACTCCCGACGGCGGCCATATCGATTGATTGATACTTAACGACCGGTTAACAGTACCAGATTGTAAAATCTTATAAACTTTATAAAATCTTCTTAAGTAAAGAATGAAATAAAAGTGGTCAAAATTTTAATTATTAAATTTCAACAATGATGAAGAAAGAATAGTTTTTCCGCATTTCGTAGGAGTTTATTCCTCCGCTCTTCGTATATGATTCCCACTTCGCTAAACATCCTTTCACTGGGTATGCTGCTTGGAGGTGATGGCAAGTAACGTCTGGCCAACTTTGACAGTTCAGGAAAGATAGCTGCATTTTATGCCCACCAAGTTAAAAGATTTTCTTTATGAGGGGTGTTAGGACATTAAAGAAAAATTTCAAATTGCCTCTCTTCTTTATGAATTGAACAGAAACATCTATCACAATTGATGGACTGATCCGGTTGCAAATCTTTTTCACATATTTGGCACAGCTTATTTTCGATAATAGACATGTTGTTTAAGCAAGTATTATCTTGAAACAAGAAGAAAATAAAAATAGACTACACGATAGTAAGTACCACGTGAGAGAAAAAATTTGAAGGCAAAAAAACTAGCATTATGATTCAGCTTGATTGCACTGATCCGGGCCCATAACCTGTTGGAATGTTTGTGGATGGAGGACGATTTTTGCGCTGATTACAAAAACTGTTTATTAGCACCGGCCATCTTTACAGGAAGTAGAGAGAAAGTAGTACAAACAGGAAATAGGAAACAAAACTCCATAATCGTTCATACTATATGTCACTAGATTACAACAGCATAAATACATTCTTTCCAGCAGTCTTCCAGCACAGTAAACAGCTAAAAATGTACGTATTTAACGAAGCATGCGAGCATATTCTCTCGGTTTGAAGCCAAAATATGATATACTGTGAACTTATCAAATGTTCATGTTACTCCTTAATAACACTCGAGTCATCCTTCCCTGTCGCGTCTTTCCGGTTGAAATCACTAGTCTAGAAAGTCAAAAGTTACCGCGTTGCGGCCATTACGTGAAATTCTCCACAGATTTGGAACATTCGCAATGTAGTTACAGCTTGCTCTCGAGAGGTGGCCCACTATTTTGTTTACGTTTTCTGTACTCGTTGGCGGAATAGTTGGTGTTGTAGTGTCTTATAAAACATTGCGATAAAAATCATACTTGAGGATTGTTAAACTATTTTACAAGAAACGATTGGTTGCTGTTAATTGCAACTATTTCACCAGAACTTGTGGGCGCGTATAATTCGCGTCGGTGAAGGTAAACCATTTTTGCTTGTTGTACTGTGATCCTAATCGTCTTTACGCAAAATTTTTACTTTAAAGACAAACAGTTACGTAAAAATGGTAATTATCACGGTAATAATTTATCTTGGTTGATGAATCCCCAATAATATCATTCGTAAATATGTATTTTGTTAATTCATACTTGAAAACTCCAGACGCCGGTTTGGTTTAGTTAATCGTTTAAAATAGCTATTACGTTTTTATGTATCGATTATAAGGTTTAAAAACATGTTTCGTGGCCTACTCTCTAGTTTTGTTTTTAGCTTATGTCGTCGCGTATTTTGTAGAAAATTAAAAAAAATTAATTTCCTTCAATTAAAATCTTTAATGTGAGAATTGCATAGGAAATGTTTCAAATACTATTAAACTTTACATGTTGCGATACTTATGATGTTGCTTAACCGTAGTTTGCATAATATTGTATATTTATTTTATTAAATGTCTTTATTAATGTTTTGTAGGAGAATGAAGCCCATAGTGATATTGATAGTGAAGTATTTACGAAATCAGCTGGAATCTGGGAATTTAACTCCTGATGCCGCGGAAGGAGTGGAAGTGGCAATCCAGTGCATCGAAAGTGCCTATAATATAACGGCAGATGAGTTGAGATCTTGTATTACCTCGTTAGAGGAATTATACTCCCTTCATGCTTCGGTGGCGGTACGTATAATATATTTTTATCAACTATCCAAAGCATATCATACTTTAATATATATTCCCGCATCAAAATATACGGAAAGTCTTTTCTATATCACTTTAGAATTTAACTTGTGTTTCTTTGAAAATTTACCTTCTTGATACGAACGATATAACTGGGTCGTATGAAGAGTTTAGAGAATTTGGTATGCCAAAGAAGGCAATGCTTCATAGTATTCAATTAATTGATTTAAGATGGAGGACCAAATTATTGGGGCTAGGATACCATCCCCTTCTATCCTTTAATCTGAAGGCGTGGTACATCTGACTAGAGCCTAGTTTGGATAGTAACTTTGATGTTTATTTTTTGTGCAGTTACATATGCTTCATGAAAATTTTTACGATTTTAACTATTTTTGAACTGTCCTTTTTATATGGAAATGGCATAAGAGGAAACTTACACAAGTGATGGTAAAATTTTAGGTTTCTCTGCAATGGTGTAATGAAATAACCAGTCAGAAGGGGACCGAAGTGGTGGGAAGGAGTAGATGGAGTACATCTTTCATTTAGTATTACAGTCAGACCCTGATTTAGCACCACTGTTTGTCCATCGCTAACATTGGTGCTAAAGGGTATATGCTTGCTCTATATAATCATAAGATTGAAGTTCTGTTCACAACAATTTATGGGCAGTATGAGGGGGTGGCACTCTACAGGAGGCGCTAGATCAATGTATACTGTATCTACAGGAAAAGGAGTATTCAAATTAATAATTTGGGTTTGGGTGGAAATGTCATGATTAAAGGATCATGAGAAATCCTAAATAAGTTCATTAATATTTAAAATGGATGTATTGCGATATAGAGAAATTTGTTCTATTGCAATTTTCCCCAAACAAAATCACAAATTCTGCCATTTAAGTCAGTTAATAAGAGAAAAACAAGAATAACTCCTAAGCCAGTGCCAGAATTGTATCATATAACTTTACAATGCTTATTTCGGTTTCAGAAGAACTATCCTTTCGGCAAATGAAGAAGATCAGTGCTATATAACCAAAACATGTATCAGTGGTTTTCTAAAGCAACTTTGGAATCGGTTTAAGAGTTAAAAGCATAAAATATTTCACATTTAAATCTAAAACATAAATTGTACCTCAGGTGTATGAACTGCATTGTTAGCCAGGTGATTATTCATACTGGCAGTGCAATAATACATAATTGGGCACTTCTTTGGTGTGTTTTTCATAACTATTACAGTAATTTGTCATTTGATATGGGTCCAGGAACTTTGTTGAGTTCTATGATAAATTAACTTTTTATTAACTTGACTGTTTTAGGACACTGGATTGCTGTTTTGTTCAGATAAATGTCCTGAGTGTAAATACCTACGTTGAAAATATTTTCTAAAAAATATCTTAAAATCTGTTAGCAACAGGTTTACAGGAATTAGATTAATTCCTGGAACCCAAGGGGTATTTAGAGTAGTGGTTCCCGATATTTTTTAGGCTTGACATCCTAAACAGAGATACACAGATTTTCACAGCAACCCCACCTTGAAATGAGGTCTTAAATGTAATCCAGTTAATCCAGTTGGTATCACAACTTTAGGATGAATTAATTTCTTGGTACTACGTTATCAATTTTTATAGGAAAGATTATAGTTGTAATGATCTATCAGTGCTTCCAATTCATTCATTTAGTTATTTAACAACATTTTGTTGCACCTCTGACAATCATCTGTGGTACCACATTTTTTAAATGCTAATATAGAGTTTTGTGTGCCTTTGATCTGGTACAGGGACCTACTAACCCTTACATGCACTTGAAACCAAACAACTCATTGTTGCAGGGAAATTGATTCTCTCACGGGTTCCTTGAAAGTTATTCCTTGCCAGGGTCCTGCTTATCAAACTTGCTGTATATTTAGGAAGCTTGTGCATCTTTAAACAGGGATGAAATCTGATTGAGAAAGTGAGTGTGTGGGTCTGTCTTGGTGGTATCTTTTGAAATATGCACAATCATGGATAAGTGGAGTGTTTTACATGGTCTCTGGCAGGGAATAACATCATTTATTTTTAATTTTCAGTATTTTTGGTGTTGAGCATGTTTGTGTAAGTGTTAGTGTCTTGTAGGTCCATGTCGCTGTGAAAATATGCACAAACCTCTAGATGCATCTATATGTTTGATATACAATGTCTATAGCATGGAATTACTAGCTGTAAACCTGAGTAAATTATTTTAATCTTTTACTTGTTTTTCTACACCTTTTTTCTTGTTCTCAACTTCTTAATCTTGATAGCAATTTAATGTGATTATCTAGATTTCGAAAAATTATAGACAAAGAGGAATTCTTTCCATGTTAATGGACTTTTTGAAAAATGAATATCAGAAAGCTTCAAACTGAGATTTGATGAAAATCAACTGTTATTTATATTACGTATTTACTCTTGTACCCGGCACACATTTTTTCCCGAAACACCTGGAAAAAAAGGGGGTGTGCGTCTTACACGAGGATTTCTGAACAGGTTATATAAATTGTGAGTATCCGTAGTAAGTTCTCTGCAATATGCTTGCGTCTATGTTTATATTCGTAAAGGCATCGAATTGTACGAAGTATACGTGTATTTATGCGACCAAGCAAACATGTAAGTTACGTCCATGCTGCAGGCAAAAACTTGCAAAAGTAGGCAGAAAGAATACGCCAACTAACTGATAACTATAGTTCAATGACTACTGAGGGTTTGCCAGCCTGAGAATAGGTAGGTTCAAGTTTGGTCCTTTTCCCTCATCCACTTCAAGCAATTTGGAGTGGTGAAATTTCGTTGTGAATGAAATATTTCATCATTCGAAAGGAAGACAGAAATCCACATATTAGTGTTTGGAACTCCTTTGTTCTGAACCTTCCAATATTTACTAGGAGGAGACTAGGAGTCTTCAACCTAAGGCACATTTCACCATGTATCACTTAAAGAGAACAATAATAGACTAAGATGCTGATTTGCAGGAAAATAAAAATATACACATAAAAAGAATGTATTGCACCCTAATTAACAGAAAAAAATAGCTCAAAAGGAAAATTTATTGCAAAAAAGGACTGCAAGAAAGAATTTTTTAGCTAGTCTTTTGGCTGTAATCTACATCAGTGTTTCTTAACCGGTGGGTCGCGACCCCATGGTGGGCCACAAGGAATTGAGGGTTGCAAAAATTTGAAAATAATTTAAGATCAGATAAAAATGTAGCAAAAACTTAAGATGTAAAAAACAAATGTTATAAATAGCTAATGAACATTTTGATAAATCGCTTTACATTTTTAAGTTACCTGCAACTTTTAGTCAATAATATAGAAATTTCTCCTGACTATATATTCACCTATTCATATATAGTATGGCCACTGATGTAGTTAAGGTGGGTCACAGATGATGTTCCGTAGCTTAGGTGGGCCATATCATCAAAAAGCTAGAGAAACTAATCTAGATAATGATTTGAAAAGCTTCATTAACCATAAAATATTGAAAAATCAAATCTCCATTTTGAGTGCAAAGCAGGCATCTTCACATATAATAGAATCTTAAAAACAATTAGAAATTTGGCTGTAATCCAGTTCATGATATAGAAAACTTCAATAGCCATACAAAAGTTGAAAAAAATCATGTGCATTTTGGGTGCAAATCAGGCATCTTCACCAATAATAGATTCTTAAAAACAACCAGAATCTACTACTTGTGAATCATCACTGATGATGGATGCTGTGCAGCCAAAATGAACACCTAGTTTTTCCTAATCTTCTCATAACTAACAGAGAAACAATTTTGAGCCATAAGGTGAGCTCAATAATTCTTTCTTGTATGGTATATGCTGATAAAGGAAATTTATAAGTTATTCTTCCCTTATATCCACTCTTTCTCTCATCATGGCCTCATTGAGTGACCAACCTGAAGCAACACTGTCGCTAATATAAAAACTGACAGTAAATATTTCCCAAGTATAAATATATCAATGTAACCAGTGGCGTTATTGTATAAACTTGAAGTGTACAGATACAAGATCTTGTGCAATATATGTTGCACCTATTTATTTTAACAATTCATTATTCAAACTTTTCATTGATTAAGTTGTATTACTAACTAGTTTTCTCATGCTTAAGACCGGGCAGATCCTATTTTTGAATATTTAATAGTAATGAAAAATTATCTAGCTTTAACAACTTTTATTTATCTGGTATAAAAAAATTGATATTGAAACCGAATGAGTTTGTATGTTTTTTTGTCTGCTCCATTGTAAAGAAATTGTTTCAGTTCTAAGTTTCATTAAAGATAGGCTTTTCAGGAAGCACAAAATGTGAGTAAGATGTCAAAAAATTTCCATCATGCAGCATTTCCTGAAAGAGAATTTTGTTATCATTTCAGATCAAATTGAAATAAAAATTTCACGTTTCTTCTGAGAAATGCTTGTAGTTTGGAATGCCATTTTTGTTCATAATGTCACTTTTTGCTGCAGGCTGGAAATCATATTACTGAAGAGCAAAGGGAAGAGGCAGAAAACCTTAAGCTTGTTGGCAACAATTTAATGAGACATGGAAAGTTTGAAGATGCCATTGGTCTTTACTCTAGGTATGCTTTTTTATGGATAGTTTTCATTTTGATATGATATTTTGAACGTAGATATAAAATTGAATTTCCTTCATGTAGCCCAACAAAAGTTAATAGGTGAGAGCATTGTAATAGATAAATCAGTGTGTTGTTGTGCAGATTTAGAGCAGTGTATTGAAATTGATCGGCCACAGAACATCTGAAGGTCGTGGAGCACTGAAAATGGGTTCAAGTCATTTTGAAGTGCTGTTTTGAATAAAATCCTTGTAACTTTGGATATTTTTGGTATCATTAAATCTCAGTGTTGTAGCTGGAAGATTCTGTGCCTATAGCAGAGCTTAAGTAAGTGCCTCCCAAACAATAATTGTAGGGCATTATTTTCCCCTGTAGTCATTCTGAAGAAATTTTAATGGAAATCATTGTAACATTTGGGAATCTATCAAATATTTCTTTAAATGTAAAGATATTTAGTGTCTTTTGAGCTAGACTTGCTTTTTATAAGTGGCACCTATGGCAAATGCCACCTTTGCCATATCATAATTACGGTGTTATTAAATGGCACTGTCTCAATGAAAGCTAATTCTAAATAAGGCATAACTTAGCAATTCTTATTAACATCTTCATCATTGTAAAAATTCTTTTGTCATTACCAGACAGTAGAACAATAATTTTTTAAACCTCTGGCTTAGAATGGCATTGTGTTCACTTTTGCTTTTTGGCTTCATTCAGTGCTGTTTATCTGCTAGTTTTCTGTATTGCATGTCAGTATTTTTGATGAGGATTAGTGTGATGAAATTACACATTCTTATTTCAATTTCTTCTCAACGTATTTATTTGCAGAGCCATCGAAATTGATGCTCATAACGCGGTCTACTATTGCAATAGAGCGGCTGCTCATATTAAACTCTCCAACTTTAATGAAGCAGTCAGTGACTGTAATGAGGCAATAAGGATTGATCCAAGTTATAGCAAGGCTCATAGTCGTCTTGGGTAAGTATTTACCAATATAACATTTTTATTTGTATATAAGTTGCCTGTTTTTCCCGAAGTTTGTATTTCCAGACGAAGATTCAGCTTATGAGGAAAATAATGAAATATGTAAAATTTGATATAATTGTTAAATTTCACATAACAATATTCATGATTCAATCTGCATTATGTGACATTAAAAAGTTACAATGTTTGCAATGCATAAATAATATTAATATAAAAAATATTAATATTGGGGTTGTAAACATTTTGCTGGCGATTGCTGCAGGAATCGTCAGAGACCCATGAGGATGCCATAGTCTGTCGGATCTCAAGGCATCATCATAGTTTGGATTCATATCGTAGTAATTCTATTTCAGTGGTGTTGCTGTAGGTTTTGAAGTTTAGATTTCTCTTCTCTCAGTAATTTCTCTATTTAATAAAAATTATGAGGTTGTTTCAATGCTCAAATTATATGTATAGGCTCTCCGACTACATGCCAAGCATAAAGTCATAAAAAGAGATTAATACAGCGGTGAGCATTTGGCCCTTGAGTGTTTTATGTAGCCCATGGAGTCATGTTTAAAAAGGGATTTAACTCAAATTCATAACCTATATTCAAATTACAACAATAAAACACATGATATTGAAATGTTAACCTTAATTTAGACTTGATTTTACTGATATGGTATCTCAGAATCTCTAGTTAATATCCAATTTAATGTCTAATCTGGGCTGCCAAAGCAATGACAAATTGCAATGTGGCCTGCAATGGAGGAAAGGTTGCCAACCACTGTAGTAATATTATATACAACCATATCATATTTTAAACCTCTACCCATACATCTCGAGTTTTCCAAATGCTGCCTGCTTGAATGAAACAGTGTCCATCACATGATTTACCCATGTGTCTCTTTTAGCTTTTGCCCTTTGTATCCTGCAGTATAACTATATTACTGATTTGTTCCAGATACTACATCAAAATACTTTATTATTATAAATAATAAAAATATTTGTTTACTGTAAATGTATTATTTATTTTTAGTTTGTCAGTATGTTTTAGGCCTAATCATGATATGCTGCTATGTTTATTGTCGTTTTTGCTCTATCTTTTAAGCACCATGTAAAAACATGAGGTGCATCATATTCAGGTCAATTTTTTGCCAGTTTCAGTTTTGATAAATAAGGGTGCTGATTATATCCAGGTAATGAGGTATATTTGTATACAGGTACTTTAAGGAAATTTATTTTGGTATAATTGCAGCTCTTTCTATTTACTAAAATACAATAAAAGCTGTGCTATCTGGCTGTTTAGCAACCAGCCACCCTTAGATACCGGCTATTACACAAATACAGTAAAAGCTGTGCTATCCTGCTATTTAGAAACCGGCCACCCTTGGACACTGGCAATTACACAAATACAATTCATTTTGTATTTCTTATAATGAAGTTTTATATGAATTGTATTTGTGTAATACCACAACTTCCACTTTAAAATTTCTTAAAATATTTTATATATATATAATGTATTTACTCCGTATACTTCTGGGGCTGCCGAGTGAGCATGGCATTTTTGTTTACCTAAGCCATTTGCATTGTCTAGATGTTTTGGTGTACTTCTACAATTTCCAGTTTTATCGCTTTTTATTATTTAAAATATATCATCATAATAAATACCTAAAAGCAAGGGACAGAAGAGAAAAAGTTGTTTTAATGCTAACTCAAAAGCTGGAGCTGATCAAACGAATGGAAAAAGTAGAGCAGCCATAGCAAAATAAATTGGATATTCCATGCTGTACGATATCAAGGCTCATAAGGCTAAATTAATGAACTTTGTGTCATCTTCTGATATGAGTAATTCAATTAATAAACGTCATACGCTTCATAAGCCAAAAATGGAGGACCTCGATAAAATATTATGACTGGTTTTCACAGAAACGTTCAGAAGAATTAAATAATTTCGTCCTTTTCTAATAGAGTAAATAAAGATAAATAAGAAAGATATAATCCAATAAATTCAGTTTTGGGAACAGATTCACTGTCATATTTCCCAAACTTCCCGGATGCCCTAAATTTTTAATAGTCTTTTGTTTTGCATGTAAGCGTAGCAACGTATTAAATAAGAATGGGTAAATAGTGTCTATATCTAACTACGTGTGGAAGAATTAAAATGGAAAATGCAAATCTCATGCATAGTTATGTTTGGGGAGTATGATAGTGAACCTAAGCCCAATTTTGTTTGGTTATTGCTAAATTTGCGATGTTGAAATCGAAAAACACTCTCCTAACTGGCTATTTCTCCTAGTCTGCTATTCACAATCCCCATGATAGCCGGATAACACAGCTTTTACTGTAATTGAAAAACTGCGTACTTAATCATGTTTAAATTTTCTTTTTCAGTTATGCCTACAGTGCAATGGGAAACAATGCTAAAGCTAAGGAGTGTTATAAAAAGGCATTAGAAATTGAACCAGAGAATGAAAGCTATAAGGCTAGCTTACAGAGCCTAGAAGAACAACTGGCAGGTCCTAGTTCAGGACAGTATCCTGATTTAGCGGGGTTATTGCCAGGCCTAGATTTAACTGCTTTGTTCCGCAATCCTAGTTTCATGTCAGTTGCAAGCCAAATGTTAGCTGATCCTGGAATGCAAAATGTGTAAGTTACCAGTGGTGCCAAGATCGGCATTTGTTAGAATTGGTATTTTTAGACTTTAAAAAATATAAGAATCAATATCATATTTTCCCATTGATAATATACATCTGGCAGAGAAAGCACATCTTAATATTTTTTATGCCAGTTAAAATGTGTAGATACAACACAGTCGAAAATTTTCTGTTGAAGAAACGTTTTTAAAATACTTAACATCACGGTACAATTCAGGACTTGAATGAAAGGTTGGCTGAAGGAATACACATTCTTTAGCCAGCCAACTGATTTTTTTAATATCTGTAAACTCTGCCCATAAATCTCTTTTAAATTTGAAAATATTAGGTTTTTAGTGAAGAAAAATCTTATTCTCTTCTGATTTTGCCGAATTGCGTACATTTAAGCTGTTAAACAGAATGAGAGAAAATATTGTGAATTTGTCATCAAAAGGATATAAGAATTGAAGAGTCATAATAATAAGCATAATAAAAATTGTTTTCCTAAATTCTCTTTTTATACATTTACTTATTTCCATGTATGTAATGCACACAGTAACTTTCTAGATTTCAACTTTTTTGTAATGATATTGCATGCATTATCTACCAGAAAATGTGGTATTTTAAAATGAAAAGTAAGCTCTAATGCATCAGTCCATCGGAAGTTAATGGATGTAACCAGGGCCCGCGCCAGGGGTGAGCTAGAGAGGCGATGGCTTCAGGCGGCATTTTTTGCTTTTTTCCCTTATTATTTTTGGGGTGGCCATTCTTATGCTCGCTTCAGGTGCCACTTTCCGGTACACCGGTCCTGGATATAACATTTGATACTTTTTCTGTGTCAAAATTATTTAATAAGAATAAGGTTTAGCTTTATTGACTTATTGCTTTCTCATGATCATGACTTTTGATAATCATTTCACTTTGTTTGCCATTACATCAGTCTTACTCTGTCATTTTTGTGTATATACAGTAAAAGCCCATTCTAACGGCACCCATGGGACCAAAGTCATGCCGCTAAAGTAAATATGCCGATATAACAAATGGTGCCGCAAAATCATATTCCAATTACATTGAGGGCATATATCCTATCTTTCAAGGATCTTCTTCCTTATAAGATATTGTACATGCTGTTCTTCGTTGTCTGATGCACTATTTTTTGTCGGAATTATCACGATGTAACTTATAATTTTTGTAATGCTCATTCTGGGAACCAAATAAGGGCCCATCAAAAATAACATTACTACTACAACCATCAATTATTATTCATAATTAACAGATTGTTTTGCTTTTTTCATTGAAAGTAAATATCAACAGTTCGTAAATTCATGAATTTTGTAATTCATTTGTTGGAACAGCTTCCGAATTGCCCTGCCCACACCCCCGATCTTCTTTTGTCGTTTATTTCTAGGATTTGATGTAGTATAATGGGAACAATTTGTTGATTTCCTTTTGTCTATCTTGTCCGATTTTGCCTGGAATATTTTGAAAAATGAATTTTTTGATGTAAGCTCAGCAAAAAAACAAAAGAAGATCAGAAATCGCATCAGGAAAGTTGGCCAGGTAATTTTCAAGCTTATCCCATTTGCTGGTAAAAGTATTTTGCCTTTTCAGTTAATAGTGAGCCTGTGATTGGGAAAACTTAAGAACGCTTCGCCTTAAACCACTCGTATAATACTGCATCCAACTGTTCTAGCTTTGGCTTTGTTAAATTTTTACATTTTTGGATATTTTCATTTTTTTCCCAGTCAGCAAATTTTTTAGAAATTGCTGTCTTCTTGCTTTACTATCATATATCGTACATGAGCTTATTTTGTACTCATTCATTAATACCCCATTATTCAGACGTTGGCAATGTCAATTTTCTGTCGTAACGTCCGCACCATTCACTTCCCGTGTTTTTTACTACTGCTGCTACTAATGTTCTTTAGGGTATCTTAAAATGTTTAAAAAATAACTTTAACAACAAAGAAAATTATTACACAGTACGTCACAACTGTTAACACCTTTAAACAGAAGAGGAATTACTTGCAGTATGTGGTTAAGATTGTGGAAGATATGTCATGACTGTGGTAACATCTATTAGAAAATTGGAAAATGTAATTTCACCGAAGATGCCATTAGAGCGAGTTTGCCGGTAGAATGGGTGCCATTAAAATGAGCTTTTACTGTACTTGAATCACAGAGTTGAAATTCAGTAGAATTCTTGTAACTTACTAGCAGGGGCTGCAAGGGAGTGTTGATTAGCTACCCCAATAAAGAGTTTTCTTATATGCCTGTAATATGAAATAACTCTCTTTAGGTCAGTTTATACTTCAAGGTGGATTACATAATACTTTGGCATCAGAAGGTGGATTTACATAGCAATTTAAAAGTTCGGTCCTGAAAAATGATGTATCTTGTAATATAGTGTGGCATGGTATGACTGTTAATACCATTTAAAAAGTTGCTGTCTTGTAATAGTCATATAAATGAAAGCACTACATATTTCAAAGGAGAAAATATAATTTTGGAGCCCTATGGTTAAATAACAATTATGAATGGAGAACCCTCCTGATAACCATAAAGATCATTTAAAAAGGAAAGTACTCACACTGGTTTAGGGGAATTTACTCTATGCCACGGACCAAACACTCATGCAATCTCACACACTGGGTTTATGGGGAATTACTCCAACACCAGGGATCTTTTTTTGTTCACATGTGTACAAATACACACAAGCCAAAAACCACACATGCACAAATACACAAGCCAAAAACCACACACGAGTACTTCCTTTCTAAAAAATGCCTTAATGCGCATTTTGGAATCAACGATTCCATCCTCAGTAGGCCGATTAAAAAAGACCCTGGCATGGAGTAAATTCCCCTAAACCAGTGTATATGTATTTTCCTTTTTAAATAATTTTTTTGGTTATTAGATGGTTTCTCCATTCATCATTTCTACATATTGTTTGCAGATTTAGTACATCTATAGTTAATTTAAGAATTTCTTAATTTTGTCACTAAAATATAGATGACCATGTTGAAATCTCTCAAGCAATAAAATCAGTGTGTCATTTGTATGACTCAGACTTAAAGTTTGTTTGTAAAGCATCCCAAAAGAGCAAAAACTTACAAAAATTCAGCATTACAGTAGCAAATGTATAAATTTGGAATGTTTCAAAAGAAAACTGACTTGCACCATTCTACTTACTTTGCTCCAATTTCAAAAGTTCTATCATATTGTAGTGTTTAGTTTTCTTATCCATATCCAAAAAGTTAAATAGGTAAGTACTTGGGTATTATTAGGTGTCAGAAAGTTCAAATGGCTGTAAATTGGTACTGTTTATGTGTCCGCGTCAGAAGTAATCCATAAAATTGTTAGGGTAAACCGTAAATACACTGCAACCCAACATCAACCTAACCTATCAAAACCTAACCTATCAAAACCCAATCCATCATATGGTACTTACATACTAATGGTTGGGTAGGGTTGTTTTGGTGTTGGGTAGGGTTGGTGGTGGGTTGCATTGGGTTGCAGTGTATTTACAGGTGACCCTAAAAATTTTATGGACTACTTATGCGGTGGTGGATGCATAAACAGTGCCATCTTGCAGCCAACATTTGAACTTTTTATCCGTCACCCAGTAGTACCTAAGTACCGTTAAATGTTTTATATTTATTGCTATTGGAATTTCTTTCTCTCAGGGTATCTCGCCTATTGTCAAGCCAGTCATTCCCTTTAGGAAATGTAGAAGATCTAATATCTGCGTAAGTAATATGTCATTTTGAAATAAATTTTAGTTATTATTACTTTTGTAGCTGTATTATGTGGAGATACATTGTTACTATTTATCTGAAGATTTCTTTTTCTCTTTCTTTTGTGTCTAACATAAATACTATTATATACTGGAGTTTATGCATCTTATGATTGCCTGCATGCTTAGGCTAATTTTCCAAGTCTTACTAACATAGCATAAAATTAACATTTTATATTCTTTTTGGATAAGTACTAATTGGTGATTATGTACTATTACAGTAATTAACTGCCAAATTTGTTATTATTTTATATCATATTCTGCATATAAGAAATAATTACAAATTTTAAACTTAAATTTTGTGATAACCAGTTTCTTTTCCCACAAATTATTGCATATCTAACTTTTCTTGTTATTGCTGCATCTATAAAGTAATTAAAGACTTAGGAAAATAAAGTGCACCAAATGAAATCATGGATAAAATGAAATAACAGAGGAGTTAGGCATAAATACCAGCAAGAAATGTTATTTGTTGAAGCAATCAAGTAATTTAGTCTGCTTTTGTTGAAAGGTTCAGCGAATACTGAATGGCAGCTTGTTTGTTTGTTTGTTCAGTTCCGTACATGGTTGAATCAGCAAATTGAAATTCACATCACCTCAAATTTAGTAACAGCATCATTGAAAAAGGGTAGTATAGGCTGTTCTTCACAATCATCTATTTTTCCTTTGTTGCTTTTCTTTGTTGCATTCTTTTCATAGTTGAAGGTTGCATCTGGTGTAACTTGCACTTAGTCTTCTTCATCAGCCTTGTTGAAAGTTTGCAGTTGTTTCAGGACTACTACATTCCATGCAGTAGTTAGCATATGCAATGTTTATAATACAGGGTCATTAAAAAGATGTGGTCATTTTAAATGCCTATATTTATTGATGTATTGCACTGAAATTAATGGATTTTGTGTCATAGAACACAACAGTTGGGAGTTTATTATCAAGTAGTAATGCCTCCTAGCAGGAAATTCTGTAAGCAGCTGTCAACAAGACAGCATGCATTACTGAGCAGCGCATCTTTTGTCTGAAAAGGTTTTATCAAACTGGAAGTTTGATGCACGAGTTTCAAGCGAGATTTGACTGCAGAGAAGGTCTAAGAAGAGGGTGTTGTTGGCAGAAAGAAAAGTGAGAATCCCTGAAAACATTTCACATGTACAGGAAGTGCTTGCTTGTGTGCACTTCCACCTACATGGGTATGTCAATAAGTCAATAGTGGCTTTCAGGAAAAATGGGTTACTCTGGAAAGTAATTTTTGGGAAAGTGTACCCAAACTGTATTTTCATAAACACCTTGACACAAATTTTTGTAGACATTTTAATATCTCCTTTTGAATCTATCAAGCTACCCATTGGAGTCTTTGAAATTAGTTATGCCTAGCTTAATGATGTTCTAATTATCATCTCTTTAACCATTTTCACACCGGGGCAACCTATCGGAATAACAGCAGCAATCCATCAGTGGATCACTGGGTTTCCTTCGCACATGGCGGGGCAATCTACAAGTAGGTTGCTGTTCATTAACTTTTTTCCCTTTTGTAAGAATCAACCACTCCACCTGGAGGGAAGGAAACCTTTGCTGTATTGGCTCATAATTTCTTGGCTGTTTTCCATAGCTTACACACATTCTGCTCCTTTGACCAGCTTCATTATTTTATTAAGAAGTTTTTATTTTGCATACTCTTTACTGCTTCCTTTATTTACACGAGTATACTTAGAAGAAATAGTGAAGAAAATTCTGACTATTCCAAGTATGCTCAGGCTGCTGTATTTTTTCCTTAATGTGCATAACACAACCAAATATTCTCAGTCCTGTAGTTTATATTTTGATCATCAGAAATCTGAAGCAGGCACAGTTTGGATTTCTCAAAGCAGGTTTTTGAAATCTATGTGAAATTTAACTGTACACTCATTGGCAAAACTAATGGTGAATATTACAGCGTAACTTTCGATTTTAACTCTTAATGTGCTTATATAACAATCCACCAGGTTGTTCACACTCAGAGTATTTCCAGATACCTTTCCTATATCCCAGTTCGTGGAAGGTCATTCATGATGCCACAGAAGGTGATACTACACCTTTTTGTGAGCAGATTTTCAAAGATCCTTTCTCACCAGTCATTCCTTGAGCATTATAACAAAAACGTTAAGCACCTTCACTTACATTTGCACACCCTTACAGTTTTTCATTCTTATTATATTACTGTATTTACTTGTGTAACCTGTGCCTTCGTGTGCTATACGCACCCCTATTTTTTGGACAGTTCAGAGGGAAAGAAATAAAATTGCCAAAATAAGTTGACATCTAGGATTTAAAAAATGGTGTCCTCTTGACTGATTCCCCCTCCCTGAAACAAGGTCCGCCCAAGTTAAGCATCTTTGCATGATGAATTGTGTTGGGTAATCTCTTTATGTCAGTGCTAACAGAAATCTCCTCGGTAGTCTCCACTCTTATGTTAAAGGACCGGTAGAAATTGATAGTAAAATTTTAATGACAACTGCTTATTTTGAGTAACAATAATAAACTTAAAAATCATTAAAAGGTACAATTTTAATATTATAAAAATATAACGTCATCTTAATCATCAAATGTCCATGGTGACCTTGAAGATGCACCAATGGCAGTATAATCCGAGCACTTAAACCCTAAACATTTGCTTGGTTGTATAGATACTCATATATATCATAGAATTCTTCGTCTTCTGCAGGTATAAACATAAAAGCAAGTGTATTGCAGTGACTTTACTATGGATACAATTTTTATAACCTATTTAGATATCTTCATGTAAGACCTTGTGTTATCAATGTTTTGGGGGAAAATATATGTGGTATACACGAGTAAATGTGGTATCTTATATAATTTTTGTTTTTTTATTGTATCATTTTACATACCCTAAATAAGATGTGATTAAAGAAATGTAACTGGTAATACAGCAAAAATGAAAACATTTTTCTAATTGTCTCTTTGTGATATTTTCACAACTAAAATGAAACAAGTATGTACACATTTTTGTGATCCATCAGGAAAGAAGTTAAACTTCAGGGCAATGATCCAATTCCAATTATGCAGTAGTAGTAGTGGTGTGTAGTCTATCCTTTTCTGTTGCCTTTAGTATGATAATAGAACTGTCATTCCCATTTTGAAGATACCTTACACTCTTCTCCTGTTATTTGCCTTATTTTAATAATAAATGGTTCTCAATCCTTAGGTTTGTTTGATAGACTAGGGAACATACACACATTGTTTTCCATTGCTTTCTACAGCAGACACAACGGAGAAGGTAAAACTCTGTACTAGCATTAGCCTTCTCTTTTGAAGAGTGTCAAAGGGGGTCAGCTGCTTAACATCCCTTCTGAAGGATGGATCGCTGATTTGTGTATTCTCTTCATTTTCATTTTCTCATTCTTCAAGTTCACACACACACAATTAGGAGGTCAGATGTCCTCAGAAAAAATCCTGTTTTTGCAGGATTCAAGCCTGCTGTCTCTTAAAGCAATAGGCCAACCCTCTAACCACTACACCGCTGACATCCCATTGTATATCATAAGGTCATTCAGTTGAGGTTTTGAGTATACTAAAAATATCATACAGTGTCCATTTTCTCTCTGAAGGGAGCATTTTCTTCTATTTTGTTAAATTACTATCACCTAGAGTGTTCTTTGGCTAGTAGCTTACTCACAGTTTCGTATTTTGTGCAGTTGTGCACATTTTGTATGAGTGGATCAAACATTACATATTAATAAATAATTGCCCTTTTTATCGTATAATGATGTCCAACAGGAAGTTAGAGGATCATCATATTTCGGATGTATTGCTATCTAGCCTGGTTGATAGTCTAACAAAGGGTTAAGTTTAGATTCTCGATTCAAGATGTTACACTATAGTCTTCCCTATAGTGCCATAATTCATGAGGTCACAAAAAACAGTGAATATTACCATGGAAAGAGATGGAGATTGTTGATTGAAACCATTATTTTTTTAACCCTCGAGCGGGCGTACTGTTGCACGGAGTGCAACATTTTTCATTTCCTTAGTCACGTGATGTGTAGAGGGGGAGTTTGGACCTAAACACTCGTACTATTCCTTCTTTGTGTCAGTATACATCCAATTGTTAAGTTGTTTGGTACTGGATATAGTCATTGTGTAAAAAGAATGCGATGGAATCTTGAGTCCTTTTTATTGCACTCGGTACATTGTGTGCCTGGTCATGTAAGTATTTTATAACTATTATTTTACTTGCTAGACTTTTATCTACTTTCATTTTTAGATATAATAGTTTCCATTGACGTTAAAAATAATCATGGAATTATTTAGGGCACAAAAGTATGTAGCCGAAGAAGGTGATTATCTAAGGGTACTGTAGGAGCTGTCAGATGAAGAAAAGGAAGCCGGTATTGACGACAGTGATGACACTGATGAAAAAGAAATTATTTCCAACAGTGATCATGAAAGTAACTCTGAGCAAAATCTTTCAGATACTCATGTTGATGAATGTGAGTCAGTTGAAGATATGGATACTGATTGCGAGAGAAATTGTTTTATTGGAAAAACAGATAAATCTTGCAAATGGAGAAAAATTCCATTTGTCGGAAATACTAAAACTAAAAGGAAAAATATTGTTAAAAATTTTCCAGAGCCAACAGCTTGTGCCAGAAATATCCCAGATGAGTTGGCAGTTTTCCTAAAAATTATAGATATTGAAATCATTGATACAATTGTTTTGTACACAAACATGTACATTCAATGTAAATTCCCTGATGTTCAATATTCGGGGGTAAGGGATTGCAAAGAAACGACAAGGACAGAAATTATGGCTGTTCTAGGAACAAGGAAAGGCCATCATGCTAATGTTTTGGAACTGTGGAGCGCAGATGGCACAGGGATGCAAATTCTTAGATCAGCCGTGAACTATAAATGATTTTTATTTCTTTTGCAATCAGTTTGTTTTGATGACAAAACCACTAGATCTTCACGGATACAAACTGACAAACTAGCAGCAATCAGAAGAGTAATAGATTCTTTTGTTGCAAATTGCCTAAATATAATTTGAGTGAATTTATTACTATTGACGAAATGTTGCATCCTTTTAGAGGCCATTGCAGCTTCATACAATACATACCAAATAAACCTGCAAAATATGGTATAAAAATTTATGCTTTGTGTGATGCCAAAACATTCTTTACGAGTTGTTTTGAAGTCTATTGTGGCAAGCAAATGACTGGCACATATTTCGCTTCTAATTCTCCAGCAGACATTGTCAAGAGACTAGTAAGATCAATAGAGGAATCTAATCGTAATGTAACAACAGATAACTGGTACACCAGTTATCCATTTGCACAGTACCTACTAGGAAAATATTACAACTAATAGGACGCTAAAGAAAACAAGAGAGAGATTTCTCAGGACTTTTTACCAAATAAGACGCGAGCAGTTGGGTCATCCCTCTTCGGATTTCAGAAAGACATTGCCCTGGTTTCGCAGATTACGAAGGAAAATAAAGCTGCGCTGTTGTTATCAACAGTGCATGATAAAGGGATAATCAGTACAGACTTGAATAAACCAGAAATTATTTTAGATTATAATGCTACAAAAATAGGTGTTGACAAAGTCGACCAACTGTGTAGTTCTTATACGGTATTCAGAATTACTAAAAGGTGGCCATTGGTTCTGTTTTATAGATTTTTGGACATTGCAGGCATAAATGCTCAGATATTATATCGGGCAAACAACCCAACAAATAATCATAGTGGATGAATCTTCCTGAAAACTTTGTCTTTTGCGCTGATGAACTCACATTTAAAAACTCGAGCAAAAACGTTATCTTTATCAGCTGACATTAGTATATTTTTATCAAACTATCAAACTGAGGAGTTGCAAGAAGCAGATAATATGGAACAAAGAGGCAAGAAACGCTGAAAGTGCATATTGTGCAGCCGTGCAAAAAACATAACCACTATAAAGTCTGAGAAGTGCAATAATTTTACTTGCCGAAATCACTGTGAAACTGTAATTACTTGCAACAAATGTAAAGAGCAAGAAGAAGAAACTTAATATCATACATTTCAAAATGAGATTTTAAATGGTGAATTTTTTGGTATTATTGTTTAATTATCAAATTGTTTAATAATTTTTTTAAATGATAAAAAGTTTGTAAAATATTTGAATGTTTAATAATGTTTAATAACGTTTGCATTTTAAGTTCTTGCTTGCTATCATTGCGCTTAAAATTCTAGAAAAACAAGTGGTGCACTAAGTGCCATGCGCACCTGCTGGTGTCATGGAATGGAGTGTGCCTGCTTGAGGGTTAAAAAGACTTTTAAATGTTGTAAGAGGAAACAAACTCAATGGTGAATGGGCTAATAGAATCAGGAAAATGAAGTATTCTAACTTTTTTCCTGCAGTGAATTACCTTAATACTTTTCACTGCCTGTATACTTTTTGCATGTAATACAAGGGTCATTAATGGTAACTATATGTGGATGTAAGTTTTGTTATGCGAGTGCATTGGTCAAATTAACTTCAGTAAATTTGGCTTACTTATTTAAAGGCATAAACTAATAATTTGTGATTGATTCAGGGGTCAGCAGCTAGCTGATAGACTTCAGCAGCAAACTGAAACGACCCCAAGGAAAGATGGTCCTTCTGGAGAAGGAGATAACATTGCACGACCAGCAGGTGACACACAGTCAAACGGAGTGCCTGACCTAAGACCACAAGGAGGCGATGACGTCCAAGCTGCAGGATCTTCCGTTCAAACGCAGGATGCAATTCCTGGACAGCAAGAAAATTTGTCTAATCAAGTACAAGGTGGCAGTGAGGACCATACTAATAATACCCAGGCTCATGACTTGCCACAACAAGCTCCTATGCAACAGGAGCAGCAACCGGTTGGTAGTACAGGAGTGCATCAGGATGAGATGGACCTACTAGAGGTTGATATTGGAGGTGGTGGTGATGGATGTGGAGAGAAAACTCCTTCAAAGAAGCACGGACGAAATTGATCTATTTCTTTTAGTTACTAAATTTTTTAGACTTTTAAATCGTTTTGCAGTGTTTTGAAAGAATAATTTTAAAAAGATGTAGTTTAATGTCCTGATTTATGTAAAACGGAAGACATATTGGGAATATTGTTCCTTTTGAAATATGCTATTCTTATTCAAACAAGCAAGGACAAAATTGATTAAACTATTTCTTTTTATTTAGTTGCTAAATTTTTACACTTGTAAGTGATTTGATATTTTCGTTACAAGAATGATTTTTTAAAAGATGTAGTTTAATGTCATGATTTGCTCAAACTCTGGAAATGATGAATAATGTTGGGAATATTGTTCCTTTTGAGATAAGATATTCTGATTCAGAAAATCATGGGCAAAATAAGTTTAAACTATTTCTTTCCTTTAGTTGGTAAGTGTTTACACTTTCAAGTCATTTTGCATTTTTCTTTGAAAGGGTGATTTTTAAAAGATGTAGTTTAATGTTTTGATTTGTTCGAAAACTCTGGAAGTGATGTTGGAAATATTTTGTTTTTGAAATAAAACATTCTTAACTGTGTGGGTTATTTATTATTAGTTGATGAAGTTGAAATACTTATCCATAGGATATAAAATAAAACTTCGAATTTCTACAGAAATAATTGTGATTAATACTTGACTCACTATTCAGTAATTAGTCTTTCGATATATTAACTGTGCCTTCAATTTTTTTCAGAGTGTGGGCTAATAAAACTACTGTTTTGGATACTGGTCTGCTGAATTACTTGATTGTGTATTCATAATCTTTTTTTATGGATGAACTAGGCTGGCTGTTGCTGTTCTACTTGCAGCAATGCAGATCTGGAGGGAAAAGAATGAAAGTTAAGAAAGAAAAGAAAAACATATTAGAGTATATGTTGGATGGCAAAACAGCCTCTTGGAGTAATATCGAACTCATCAGAGAAGTAGAGATGTTCTCATGAATATGATTAAAGGTAATCTATTCTGTTTATATTGGTTGCTATGAAGATTTACGGGTGAGCGACAATTAAAATAAAACTAGTTTTCTCCTCTTAAATCCTATTCTTTGTCTGTAATGTATCAATCAAAAAATTTATTTGGAAAGAACAACATTTGTCATAAAAAAAGTCAGCAAGAGTATGTAATTATGTCAAAGTTTCTGTGATAAAATTAGAGAGTCAGAAACTTATATGGAAATCCTATAAGTAAAGGAAAACTTGTACTTGAAACTAGGTATTTTTGAGAAAAAAGAGTGCTTACTTACCCTTCAGATGGTACCAAACTTTGTCACATTCAATGACTGCTGAGAGCATGTACAAGCTTTCCTGCTGGTATTGGCATGGGACGCACGCACTACGAAATTTACATACCGTATTTACCAGGGGCGTGTATTCTCAGTGTGCTAGGTGTGTGCCACATGCCCACCGAATATCACAATATATACATATATGTAATATTATTAAAACTATGGCAACTATGAAATGTGGTTGTGCCGAAAAAGTTACATGCATGAAAATAGTTCAATGGAAGATCTCTAGCAAAGTCGTGCATGATCTATAGCATTTAACTAAATAGCGGAGTGGGCTGGGGTCATGCATGGTAGACTGCTGCCTGGAATTCGCGCGATGACTCAGGGCCCTCAGGGTAGAGGACTGCATGGGTTGAAATCTTTGGCCCAGCCCGGCCCATTCATAATTGAGTCCAAGCTTGGCACGGCACGAGACTTCACCCCATTTTTGCAACCGAGGCGCAAATTATTTTAAACTAGAGTAATTCCCGTTGAAATATCAACGGAAGAATTATAGATAGATTGATTATTAATATTTGCATTTAAAATAACACAACAGCAAATTTGAACTTTTTGTGTTGCTCCTAAATGAAAATAGGTGATTTTTTATAATTAGCACATGCTGAAACCAAATCTGAAACCCAAAATGCTCTATCACGTACCGTTTTTTAGGGATTTCAGATTTCAATTTTGCCCCAAAAATAAAAAAAATTGTTGTATAACAGCCATTTGTAAAATAATCAAACTATGCCGAAAGTTTAAAATAGGTTATTTATACTAAAATGGGCATGGAGAATCCAAAAATGTGATCAAAAATGCTCTATGGACAAAAATGTGTCCGGTATAATGAAAATAATTGGAAAAAATGCTTTATTTTACTCACATTTTTAAAAAGATTTTCTGGAAGCCTTTCGCTTGTAACTGGCATCAGGAAGTTCTTTAATAAGAAACCAGCAATAGTTGGCTAGCATGCTAGGAGACCATCTTCCCGCATATCGTTTTTCCATATCAGAAATGTCCTGATGGAACCTTTCTCCATTCTCATCACTCACTGCACCTAGGTTGGGGGGAAAGAAGTGTGCAAATGCAGGAAATGAATCTTTAGCGACATATTACACCCCATAGTTTTATATGCCTTTAGCATGTCCATAACAAGTTCACTGTAGTTATCAGCTTTGATATTTCTGAGAAAATTATTGCAAACAGCTTTGAATGCCACCCATGCTGCTTTCTCAATGTTCGTCAGCAGGTCTTCAAATACACCATCTTGCATTATTGCACGGATTTGTGGCCTGATGAAAATGCTCTCTTTTAATTTGGCATCACTGAGTCTAGGGAATTTTCTTTCAAATACTGAAAACCCTCGACCTCTCTGTCCATAGGTTTCACAAAATTTTTCATCAAGCCTAACTTGATGTGAAGCAGTGGTAACAAAATTATGTCTCTGCCAACAAGTGGTTCATAGTAGTAGTGGTAGTAATTAGGTTTTGAGGTGCGTCAACAGCTAAGGTTATTTTGCACCGTCGAATCCTCTTAGAGAAAATCATTTATTGGGGCTTAGGTTCACTATTGTGCTCCCCAGTCTCGATGGGTTGTTGACGTACATGTGGCGCCTACCTATCGGGCAGAATGAGAACTACAGCCTGTGGCATCGTGTTTATCATGACGTATTTCTGATAGCATGGTTTTTTTTAAAAAATTTATGTTATTTTCTTCATAGGTAGGTATGATATTTACACTAACAAATAAATGTGCCACTCAAATATTAACTACCAAAAATATATTGCAATAGAATGTGTTCAGTATTAGCTAACTGCAAAACATATTTTCAAGTGGTCTAATTAAATTACGCTGTCGGCCATCTTGCATTTCTTACAGAACAACGTTTTTATTATAGAGAATGACCGTGTACATTTTGTACATTCTTCAGTAAACATATACCCTTTATAAAATATCTTTTTATGTTTTAAAAATTTTCAAAGCATTTCAAATGTAAACACACTTTTTAAAAAAAATTTCCTTGATTAAATCCATTCTGGTATTTTAGGGATTTATAAAAAGTTTTAATAACACAAAATATATTTCAAACCACACAAAGCACGAAGAATACAAATTATGTCAATTTCTAACAGTACGGAAGACCAATATTATCTGCTACCCAGAGTGGACTGACGACCAATGACGGATACAAAAGGGAGGGTAATGGGATAAGGTGTAGGGGTAGGGAATGAAGCTTCGGATGTAAGACTCTCAAACATCCCACTATCTCCTAAGGCAAACACAACCCTCTTGATGTTGATATAAGTAGTTGTTTAACCAGTCATCTGGGTATGCCGTATATATAGATATATGGCATGGGCGGACGCTCCGGTGGTGGGTATGCTGTATATACACGGCACGCCGAATTTAAGTCCATTTGCTATGGGTATGCCGTTATATTCCGTCACGCAGCTGTTCTAACTCCAAGCGGCACCCTTTTAGTTTACCTTCTCGCCAGTAGATGGCACTTCCTTCCCTATTTTGAGAAGCTATATGCCTCGTAGTGAAATCCCGCCTTTGTTTTGTGGGTTGCATTTCCAATGCCCCTAATGAACAACAAATGTTCAATTGTTGTTTTTAACATATTGCCTAATTTTCAGGATTCTGAAATTGTTTATTTCATCAACTTTATCATTATTTACAGAAGTGAAACATAATGTATATAATATTTCATAAAAGTTTTGTTATTTATAAAAAAAAATATTTTTTCATAAATGTTATGATTTTGACATTCAATTCGTAGATAATTATTATTTATTTCAATTAATTGATAAATATTTATTAAAATCCTAATTGTCATGATTTTAAAAACCTCATTCGAAGAAAAAGTATCCACCAGCTGTGCGTCAGGGCAAAATTAAATACCCAGATGACTGGTTAAGAGATGGGAGGGGTGGTAGAAATTCATGGGTGCTCTAGTGGTGGCCTGGGAGATGTGTCGCTTGTAAAGGAGAAAATGGAGAACTCCCCCTAAAAGAAATAGTGAATCACTCTTTGCACAGTGGCACAAACATGAGGGGGGTCCACTGGGTCCACAAATGGCCCAAAGCGGCCCGAACAGGAAAGGCGTTGGATAAATCGTCTAGGCCCAAGTCTGGCCTGAGCCCATTACTTTTCAGTCTTACCCAGCCCGGCCCGTGCAGACCTCTACCTTAGGGCGCGAAGCCCGTCTCATGAACACCCATGTATAGTGATTCGGTGGAAAGAAAGTGGAAGTTCTTATGTCAACACTCCAGGCGGTGTTATTAGGCTGCCTCACTACTTAACGCCCTGTACCGCCTTGTGCAGTAGACAAGCGCAGTGGAGAGATATTGGGCTATGTATGGTAGAATATAGCCATCTGGTCGTGCTGAAATTTTAGCGCTCCTAAGTGAAGTTGCAGTCTTCCGGATTATCGACTGCGTTATCGATAACGTGGTCGATAATCCAGCAGAAACTTCAGACCAGCTCTTAGGAGTGATTTGGGTGTTTTGTCAGCAGGAAGCTTGAAGTGAATATGTCATTGTGTTACTAAGGGTTTGTTTCTTCTATTGTGTTTCTATTATATTAGTTTTTTGTGCAAGTATCTTTAAAATTTTCTGTTACTGTTTGACAATTTTAAAAATATTTGCTCTTATACAATGGGAAATAGTGTTGAAGATTTGCTGAGTGTACAATTTCCAACTCGAACCTTTGCTGATCGTATGAACACTGTGGAAGAAGGTAACCCTTGTCTAGCTCTTCCAAATCTACTTTGTAAGCATAAAGATGCGAAAACTGAATATATGAGACATTTTTCCATTTCACAATATGAAACTGTGGAATGGTTAACTGGTTGAGAAACACTATCTAGACTTTTTTGTTGGCCATGTTTATTGTGGAATATGTTTATGTGTGGAATAAGCATGGGTTTTCCGATCTTAACCATTTAGCAGCAGCACAGCAAAATCATGAAATATCCTCAAGCACATGTTCAGACTTTTCTTAATCTTAAACTTTTTGGAAAACAAAGAATCGCCACATTACTTGACAACCAAGAAAAAACTAAAATAAGCCAGCATAATGAACAAGTGAATAAAAAGAGATATTGTGAAAAGGCTCATTGATGCAATATGTTATTTATCTAAACAAGAACTTCCTTTGCGAGGTCATGATGAGTCTAAAAATTCAATGAATAGAGGTAATTATATAGAATTTTTAAATATACTTAACGACTATGATCCCCTTTTAGTAATCATTTAAATATATCAACTATGTATCAAGGAATTTCTCCCACTGTTTAAAATGATGTTATCAAGTCTATATCTAATGTCGTAAAAGATGCACTAAAAAATGAAATTGATTCAGCAACTTTTATAGCCATTGTACTGGACAAAACTTCGGATGTCATGTCAAAATCACAGCTCTCAACAATTTTGCATTTTGTGCATGATGGGGAAATACATTAAAGGATGATTGGATTTACAGATGTTAGTGCTGATAGAACTTCTGATGCTCTATTTAATCATGTTACCAATACAGTTTAAGAATTTAAAATTGAGGGAAAATTGGTTGGTCATACCTATGGTGGGGCATGTGTAATGAGTGGACATGTAAATGGTTTACAGAGCAAAGTTATTAATAAGTACCCTTTAACACTTTTTACACATTGCTACGCTTGTGTTAAATTTTGTTTTGAAACAGAGCCTTTTGAATATCTGATATCTTACCCCGGACATACGATATTCGACATGCGATGCGCTCCGAGTCTACTTTCTTGTGCGTATTTTTGGCCAATATTCAGTTGGACGATACGACTCATCTGCATTGTAGGTATTAAGTTATAGATTGTTTTGTCTTAAAAATGTTTATTATACAACTTTTATACTAACTTGACCTGTATTATACAATATATAACTCGTTGGTTCTTTAACTATTAAAGCGTATCTCAATTTATAACATGTAAGCCTATGGGAAATTGATATTTGGGTTACGATGTGATTTTCAGGAATGTTTAGAGGTGTAAGTTAGAAATGGATTGTAGTTTGTTGATATTCTGGCAACTGTAAGTACACAGTACAGGCGACTTCTGAGATTCGACCGTTCGAGATTCGACCAACTCGAGAATTTGACTGGTCGAATCGACTCAGCCGATCGATTGCTCGAATTAGAAACTAGTTCCTGCGAAGTAATTTTTGGCCCACCTGACCACGAGAGGTTTATTTTCAGTCTAGACATCGTTATTTCTGCTGTAATTGTTTGAATTTGTGCCGATTCAACATTCGGTACGGTATGAGATTCGACCACGTCTTCAGGAACGCATCCCTGTCGAATCTCGGGAGTCGCCTGTACTTCCATTTTACCAATATGCTTTGTTCTTTCACATGCGATTTTAAACATTTCATTTTACATGTAACCAATTTTTTATAAGAAAACCACAAAGATCAAGCAAAGTATTCTATATTTACAGGATAAATGCCAGGACACATTGAAGGAGTAGATATAATTTGCTCAATACCTGCAAGAGGGCAGTTTGTCATTTTACTGTTTCCCTAGAGATGGCAGTTGGAGTTTTCTTGATGCAGTACGGGTTGCATAAAACATTTTTTTCCCTCTAACTGCACACCCACCATCAATGATCAGGATACGCCACTGGTATTTACTCACATAATTGCCCCACCGGAATTATGAGAAGGAAATAAAAGAGCCTTTCACCACATAATTTTCTCTCTTTTAGTTTTATGAGATGTTTCTTCTGGCTGTACCTATGCCCAAGTACTGAGTTCGTTACTCATTCTATGCAAATATTAAAGTGGTAGCTTCACCCTTACCATGTAACATATTTGGCCTTCCTTTAATTTGACAGTTACTATCATTTTTGTGCTGCATAACATTGTCAGGCTACAATAAAATAAACAGTTTTCTTATAAATGTTTGTATGAGGACAAGATATGTAAATATTTTAAATTGTACATATCATTATATTCATTCTGAAATAACACCTGTACTATAAGGGGAAGACCGTGTATTTGGCCCAACTTTTCTATAGTGTAAAAAAGTGGGAAATTATGCGAGTAAATATGCTATAGGATATATGTAAATTACTTAAGGATAAATAAAGATATTTGAGGTTGTTGTTACAGCAATACATAGGTTAACAAATCCTCTGGGTGTAAAACTCCTTTATAACAAAGTTTGCATTTTTTCAAAATAATCAAAAAATTAAATAAAAACTTCAGATACTTTATACAAAATTTTATTATCATTGATGCCGCACAAATGGCCTAGGAAGTGGCTATTTAAGAGGTTCAACCTATGCATTGCTTGATGTTATAGTATTTACATTGGTGAGCTCCTCATGGTCAAATGATATTATAGGAAATGTGTAATTAGCCCATAATTAATACATAAGTTCAATAGGATTATCATAGCGCTGGAGCAAAAATAAAGGAAAAAGTATAAATTTTCCACTAACCATTATTTAGAAAGCCAGTATAGGCCTTTACCACTGGCTCATTGGAAAGTAAGCCATCTATGGCTAGGGCACACGAACGTTTTTTTGCGACGATGGCGAGCGTGAAGAAACGACTGGTGCAACTAGATGCCTAGAGGCGGCCACACGAAACGTTCGGAAACGATCGTTGAAAAACTCGAGTGCCAGATGGAGCCGGTAATAAAACGACCTACAGATAGCGTTGCACATGCATACATTTCATACTTTTTCCCTATTTTCAACTCAGCGACCGTGACAGAGGGGCGACGGGAAAACGCTCCATGTGGCCACCCTCGAACGTTGTTGCCATGCTTTTGAAATGCGCCTTCGCCCATCCGTCCGGCGTTCGACCTTGAGAATGCATCCCTCCCCCTCTGGTCAGGCGGGTGAAAAACGACCGTGTGGCATATTCCATAAGGAAACAAAAGACCTATTTTGTAGCGTTATCTTTACGTCAGTCTTTGTCGCAAAAAAACGCCCGTGTGGCCTTAGCCTATATGGCTTGGGCTGCTTCTTCCTAATGGTAGGGTTGCCAATCATCCTACTTTCTGTAGGACAGTCCTACCAAGGGTAAAATATCCTCTGTCCTACTTGAGATGTGAGTAGTATGCAAAACTCCTACCATATATGCCGGCGTATAAGTCGACCCCTGCTTTTTTGGCTGAAAATACATGATTAACCAAATGTTCGCCGTATAAGTTGACCCCCACTTTTCACTTAAAAATACTTCTCACGAAACCGTTTTCAGACAGAATCAAAGTCGTGTACAATCCAAGTTTTAACAAAACAGAAATAAACAATAATAAAAATATATAAATATTGTTTAGAGTCCGTGATATTATTCTTGAGCATTCCATGTGACATGTTTTAATTTCAACCAATTAGAAACTTATTTTTGGAGAGCTTGACCCATGGGAGATTTGGATGGGAACTACTTGCACATCCTCATATAGTCTGGACATGTCTTCCTGGATCCACAGATGATATGTCCACAGTCTTTATGTCCACTGCCTTTATGTCCACTCTTTTATGTCCGCAGCCTTTATGTCCACTGCCCTTATGTCCACAGTATTTACGTCCACCGTAATATATGTCCACTGCCTTTATGTCCACTCTTATATGTCCACAGTTTTTTCGCCCACTGCCTTTATGTCCACTTTTGTTTATGTCCAAAGCCTTTTTGTCCACTGTCTTTATGTCCACTGTTATATATGTCCACAGCCTTTTTGTCCACTGTTCTTTTGTCCACTTCTGTATATGCCCACAGCCTTTTTGTCCACTGTTTTCTTTGTCCACTTCTGCATATGTCCACACAGACTTTATTTCTAAGTATGAAAAATATGAAGGGCAAATCCTGAAAATGGAGGAGAGTTTGAAGGAGAGGGAGGAATCCGAAGGAAACACAGTGGACATTGGTATCGATCGACTAGGAATTTTATAACAATTACGAATATGAAGCGAAAAACTGAAAATGGAGGGGGTGTATTAGGAGGGGGAGGGAAAAGGAGGTGCGGAGAGAATCTAATGGAAACACAGCGGACATTGGTGTCGATCGACTAGGAATTTTATAACAATTACGAATATGAAGCGAAAAATTGAAAATGGAGGGGGTGTAGTAGGAGGGGGAGGGAAAAGGAGGTGCGGAAGGAATCCGAAGGAAACACTGCTGACATTGGTATCGATCGACTAGGAATTTTATAACAATTACGAATATGAAGCGAAAAATTAAAAGTGGAGGGGGTGTAGTAGGAGGGGGAGGGAAAAGAGGGTGTGGAAGGAATCTGAAGGCGAAACAGCGGACATTGGTATCGATCGACTGGGAATTTTATACCAATTACGAATATGAAGCGAAAAATTGAAAATGGAGGGGGTGTCGTAGGGGGGGGAGGGAAAAGGAGGTGCGGAAGGAAACCGAAGGAAACACTGCCGACATTGGTATCGATCGACTAGAACTTTTATAACAATTACGAATAAGAAGCGGAAAGTTGAAAATGGAGGTGGGTTGTAGGAGGGGGAGGGAAAAGGAGGTGCGGAAGGAATCCGAAGGAAACACTGCCGACATTGGTATCGATCGACTAGGAATTTTATAACAATAACGAATATGAAGCGAAAAATTAAAAATGGAGGTGGGTTGTAGGAGGGGGAGGGAAAAGGAGGTGCGGAAGGAATCCGAAGGAAACACTGCCGACATTGGTATCGATTGACTAGGAATTTTATAACAATAACGAATATGAAGCGAAAAATTAAAAATGGAGGGGGTGTAGTAAGAGGGGGAGGGAAAAGGGGTGTGGAAGGAATCCGAAGGAAACACTGCCGACATTGGTATCGATCGGCTAGGAATTTTATAACAATTACGAATAAGAAGCGGAAAGTTGAAAATGGAGGGGGTGGAGTAGGAGGGGGAGGGAAAAGGGGGTGTAGAAGGAATCCGAAGGAAACACTGCCGACATTGGTATCGATCGACTAGGAATTTTATAATAATAATGAATATGAAGCAAAAAATTGAAAATGGAGGGGGTGTAGTAGGAGGGGGAGGGAAAAGGGGGTATGAGAGGAATCCGAAGGAAACACGGCGGACATTGGTATCGATCGACTAGGAATTTTATAGCAATTACGAATATGAAGTGAAAAATTGAAAATGGAGGGGGGGTAGTAGGAGGGGGAGGGAAAAGGGGGTACGTGAAGAATCCGAAGGAAACACTGCGGACATTGGTGTCAATCGACTAGGAATTTTATAACAATTACAAATATGAAGCGAAAAATTAAAGATAGAGGGGGGGTAATACGAGGGGAAGGGAAAAGTGGGTGTGGAAGAAATCTGAAGGAAACACTGCGGACATTGGTGTCTATCGACTAGGAATTTTGTAATATATTCATCCAGGATGATCTATTCTGTTAATGAATCTGGAAGACAAGGACAATATTAAGCAGCAGCTCTATGAAGCATTGAAGGTACATTCTCATAGCTGGGCATAGCAGAAGCAGCTTCTATATCTTAGGGATCCAATTCTTTGGTTAGTATTTCACTATTTTATTAGGCAAAAAGATATTATTTTTGAATTTTGTAAAAACCTTTTCTCGTTATATAAATAGGGGCTCCAAAAACTTGAGTTGCGTGGGGGCCCAAGCATTTGTGCAGGAGCACATAGATCTATGTGGATGGCACTTTCAAAACAACGCCTAAGCTATTTTTCCAGCTATATACAATACATGATGCGGTGCAGGGGCGTATATATCCATTTGTATATTGCTTAACGAAAAGAAAAGACGAAGGTTCTTATGCATCAATATTTTAACAACTCAAACAACACTGGGACTTTTTAAATTATAATTTTAATCCAGAACTGGTCATGCTTGATTTTGAATTAAGTGCTATAAATGCAGTGCGGAAAACATTCCCCAATTCTATCATTAAGTAATGCCTCTTCCATTTTTGTCAATCCATATGGAACATGTAATGGCATTAGGTCTAAAAGCTCAATTCAATAATAACGCAGTTATTAGGAATGGTATACGGATGCTGATGGCATTACCGTTTATCCCTGTTGAGGACGTGCTTGATATATTTGACCACTTGCTTGCAATCCTCGACCCTACACTAGGGGATCTAGCAATGTATGTGGAAATAACTTATATACGAGGAAGGGAAGGCAGGGGGTGAGAGGAGCCATTCCTCCTAGGTTTGTTCTGGAATTATGGAGTGTAGGTATATGAGCAAACTGTAAACAGACAACAGCGGACCAACAACGCCGTAGAAGGGTGGCACTCACGCTTCCAAAGAATGATTCTTACGCACCGTCCACCAGTTGGACATACATGTCATAGAGGATGTTATTCCTGCATCTTTCGTTTCGAGTATTTTTCTTTAAACGGATATTGAAGGAGAATCGATTTTTCATTCTACAAATATATTCTACCATTGGTATTTTTTTATGAACAAAGCAATTTGAATTAATGAAAGGAATCCTTTATGCTTCACTAAATATAATTAACCAATTTTTCTGAATTATTCTTTTGTGTGTGGGTATTTGTCGCCGTATGAGAGAGGCAAATTTTTGACCTTCTATATTTAACATCATTTATCCGAAATCCTCAATAATCTATATTCATTGATTTGATTGAAGTCGCAAATACTCCCTAGATTTCTTGAAACACCTGCAATGGGATGTGTAAATTTACTTTCGGATTTTTTTCTTTCCAAGCAGTTTATATGAAAATCTTTATTATGTTTAATTTTGAATTCCAGCGAGGTAATAAAGCATGTTATTCCCTTGAAACACTGTTTGAAGTATTTTCCATAGATTGGAATTTTCAGGAGATTCAACTTTTTCGTAATTTTAATTTCTCCATGGTAAGTTATTTAACAAACAAATACACTTGGCATAAATGGAAATAAATGTCTTAACATCCCCATAGGAACTCATTCGTAAATTTACAAGTGGGGGATACCACATCATTCTATAAGCACTCTTCTTACAGAGGAGGATATAGGAGGATACTAATGTCTGGCCCAAACTACAATAGTTGGAGAGCTGAAATTTAATACATAGGTGAATCGAAAAAAATAATCATAGGAAAAATTGCAACCTTTATTTTCTTGGCCGTTGAAAATTATAAAGAATTTTACAAACATTTCATGGTTTAGGTACTTCTAAATGTGCTATGAAGCTGAAATTTTTTCTAATGGTAGAATTTGCCAAATAATGAAAACGGGATTATAGAAATTTGAAAATTTTTATTCGTTTGGCCGTAATAAATTCCTAAATGTTAAACAAATTGACTAATGTTTATGTACATTATGAAGATCCAGGAAGCTGAAAATGTTAACAAAATTAGGAAATAATGTTCCATTGAAAATTACATAAAAGTTTTATATTGTGGCTGTTAAAAATTCATAAATTTTAAACAATGAAATTCATATAAATGCACTACTAGAGGTGCTATATCGATGAAATTTTGCATAAATGTGAGGTATTCGTAACAGTCCAAAATTACCAAATCAGAATGTTTCTCATACAACTGCTAAAGCAAGAGTGACAATATTCTTACCAATAATCTGAAGAAGGGATGGATGTAAGAGGAACATAGCCCTCTAGTGAAAGGCTATTCCATTCATATACTTCGTATTTGGGAAAAACCCTTTTGGCGGAATTGCAATAATACTCTTTCCCCTAGGTTACACACAATGGCGTGCACTTCGGTTGGTATAGATAGGAAGATGAAATGGCTCCACGACCAGCGGCAACATTTATGAAAGCTTCTTTTGACCATTTCGCTCAAAAGAGAAAGGGTGTAAATGGACGGCATGCAAGACCAGATGTCCCAGTGAATAGTGGGGGAGGTAAACCTTTCCTCTTGTACCTGAGTTTTGGGTGGGACGGCGTCACAGCATGACACAAGTGCGAGGGGTACGGAGGAATTTGAAATCTAAGGTCTTTGAATGCTGGGGAAATCCCGTTCTTGCGAGAACGAAAATTTTTAATTTCGTTCTCGACTCTGCCTTACTCGAACGAATATTTCGAAAGTCAGTACACATACGGAATGTTTCTAACACCTGAAAGGTAATTTTATGAAATATATTAAAATAATCGAGTTAATATCTGTATATTCAGCGATGCGCGAATTAGTTCAAATATGAAATGAACTAATCCTCACAAGCGTTGAAAAATGTTCTGAGAATATAGATAAAACAAAGATTACCTTAAATGAATCGCAGAGGAAGTTTAAACATTTATTGCCATTTCAGCCCTGAATTCCGTTTCTTCATTCAAAAGTAAATCCTACGAAGATATTAACATTAAGAAAAAGTTGTGTATCAAATTTGTAGACTAATTTGAAGATTATTTAAAAACCGACTACAGTGAAAACCGGTTAACACGAATTGCTAGGGACCGACATAATTATTTCGTGTTATCCGAATTTCGAGTTAAGCGCATTTCATGTTCACTTATTTAATGGTAACATTTTCATTTTTCAAATATGGAATTAGGCTCGTAGGCAAATCCATAATACTTATCAATAATAGGATGTAATACACAGAAGAAGATATTACAGCAATCATGGGAAAACCCTATCTCAAATGGCATTTCGCATAATCCGAAGAATTTTGCATGCATTTATTTTCGTGGGACCGAAAAATATTTTTGTATTAAGCAGTATTTCGTGTAAACCGTTTCGCGTTAGTGAATGAATATATACCTACATTTACATTTACATCAATACCCTGCAAGCCACTAGAAGCGTTTGGCAGGGGGTGTCACAACACCAAGTGATATCTAGCGAATTCCTCTGTTGGATTGTCTTATCGCTTCTGGGAAAAAGGATCGGTAGTATTTCTCTGTTCTAGCGGTAATTTCGACATATTTTCTCCTGCACTCTGATCTAACATTACGTTCTCTAACACCGATGGGGACGACTATGCCGCGTACGTCTTCAACGAATTCGGAGCTTTTGAATTTTTCAAATAGTTTCCTTTTGTATTCAATACTTCTACTCTTCAATGTCTGCCTTTTCAGATCTCTCAATAACTCTGATACACTCGCATCATACCGATATTCTCTTTTTACAAATCTAGCAGCTCTACGCTGAACCATTTCGAGCTCTCTAGTTAGGCCCTCCTCGAGAGGGTCCCAGATGGCGCAACAGTATTCCACGATGGGTCGTATTAGGGAAAAGTATGCGATTTCCTTCACATTCGAGGGGCATCCCTGCAGGACTCTAGAGGAAAGCCCTTGAATTCTGTTTGCTGATGGTATAACGGTTTTGATATGCTCTCTACTAGACAAATTGCTACTGAGAATTACTCCTAGGTATTTGTAGCTATTGACGTATTTTAGCTTTAGTTCAGATATTTGGTACGGGTAACGGTTGAAATTCGTGGAGCGCGTGAAGTTCATTGCGGCGCATTTCTTTATATTCAGATCGAGTTGCCAATCTTTACACCATTTCGTAATAGCCTGAAGGTCCTTTTGCAAATTCTCCTGATCGTGCATTGTGTTGATTTCTCCATACACAAGTGTGTCATCCACGGAGAGTCTAACTTTACACTTTTTATTATCCGCTAAATCCTTTATATATATCAAGAATAACAGAGGTCCGATTACACTTCCCTGAGGCACGCCGGAAGTCACTTTGACGACGTCTGATGCAACTCCATCGAGGACTACTCTCTGGGTTCTATCGGATAGAAACGAGGCGATCCAATTTACAATTTTCTCGTTAATTGAATAAGCCCTTAATTTTTGCACTATTTTCACGTGAGAAACGGTGTCGAAGGCTTTCCTAAAGTCTAAAAATACTGCATCAACTCCTATTCCTTTATCCGCTGCTTTCACAATATCTTGTGCGGGTAGAGCTAACTGAGTCTCGCATGACCTGCCTCTCCGGAAACCATGCTGGTTACTGTTAAGCGCTTCATTGCTTTCGAGAAATCGCGTTATTGAGCTACCAATAATGTGCTTAAAAACCTTACAGAAGATTGACGTCAGCGATATAGGGCGGTAGATTTCCACTTTTAATTTACTTCCCATTTTATGTATTGGTGTAACGTGGGCTGTTTTCCATATCAGAGGAACTACACCCTCATCTAAAGATTTTCTGAATAGAATCTTAAGGTACGGAGCTAATTCGTTTGCTAACGAGTTTATAATGAATGCAGGTATGGCTTCAGGCCCTGGCGATTTTCTTTTAAGGACCTGACTTAGTAATTTAACGATACCGCTTTCGGATATTTCTAAGTCGCTCATATTTGAGTCTATACGATTAGGGAAATCAATGAAATCACTGCTGTCTATTGTGAAGCAATTTTTGAAGAACCGATTTAACATACTAGCCTTAGTAAATGAATCGTGTACACTTTCACCGTTGTCTGTACGTAGAACTGAAAGGTATAGGCACTGGAACGGACCGAGCACGAGTTCGTGTTAACCGATATTTCGTTTTAAGCGATTTCGTATTAAGTGGTTTCCACTGTATAAGAAAATGAATTTTCATTCTTTTAGACACTGTTTGGTACAAAGTTGCGAATTACTACGCGTAATTGCAAGTAATTTTAAAAGCAACGAAAAATGCAAGACAAAATATGCTATACAAGTTTCTATGTGGGTGGGGGTGCGAGGCGCCTAAGTATCACTAATTTTCCTCTCTTCTGACTGAAACTCTCCTATTATGTTCCCTTATTGTCCAATAGCAGGGGTTTCCTTCAGATTCCTTCCACATCCCCCTTTCCCTCCTCCTCCTACTACACCCCCTCCATTTTCAATTTTTCGCTTCATATTCATAATTGTTATAAAATTCCTAGTCGATAGACACCAATGCCCGCAGTATTTCCTTCAGTTTCCTCTCGTACCCCCTTTTCCACCCCCTCCATTTTTAACTTTCCGCTTCTTATTCGTAATTTTTATAAAATTCCTAGTCGATCGATACCAATGTCTGCTGTGTTTCCTTCAGATTCCTTCTGCACCTCCTTTTCCCTCCCCCTCCTACTACACCCCCTCCATTTTCAATTTTTCGCTTCATATTCGTAATTGGTATAGAATTTCTAGTCGATCGACACCAATGTCCGCAGTGTTTCCTTCGGATTCCTTCTGCACCTCCTTTTCCCTCCCCTTCCTACTAAACCTCCTCCATTTTCAATTTTTCGCTTCATATTCGTCATTGCTATAAAATTCCTAGTCGATCGATACCAATGTCTGCCGTGTTTCCTTCAGATTCCTTCCGCACCCCCTTTTCCCTCCCCCTCCTACTACCCCCCCTCCATTTTCAATGTTTCACTTCATATTTGTAATTGGCATAAAATTCCTAGTCGATTGATACCAAAGTCTGATGTGTTTCCTTCGGATTCCTTCCGCACCCCCTTTTCCCTCCCCCTCTTACTACACCCCCTCCATTTTCAGTTTTTCGCTTCATATTCGTAATTGTTTTAAAATTCCTAGTTGATCGATACCAATGTCGACAGTGTTTCCTTCGGATTCCTTCCGCACCTCCTTTTCCCTCCCCCTCCTACTACACCCCCCCCATTTTCAATTTTTCGCTTCATATTCGTAATTGGCATAAAATTCCCAGTCGATCGATACCAATGTCCGCTGTGTTTCCTTCAGATTCCTTCCACACCCTCTTTACCCTCCCCCACCTGTTACACCCACTCCATTTTCAATTTTTCGCTTCATATTCGTAATTGTTATAAAATTCCTAGTCGATCGATACCAATGTCCGCTGTGTTTCCTTCAGATTCCTTCCGCACCTCCTTTTCCCTCCCCCTCCTACTATACCCCCTCCATTTTCAATTTTTCACTTCATATTCGTAATTGTTATAAAATTCCCAGTCGATCGATACCAATGTCCGCTGTGTTTCCTTCAGATTCCTTCCGCACCTCCTTTTCCCTCCCCCTCCTACTATACCCCCTCCATTTTCAATTTTTCGCTTCATATTCTTAATTGTTATAAAATTCCTAATCGATCGAAACCAATGTCCACTGTGTTTCCTTCGGATTCCTCCCTCTCCTTCAAACTCTCCTCCATTTTCAGGATTTGTCCTTCATATTTTTCATACTTAGAAATAAAGTCTATGTGGACATATGCAAAAGTGGACAAAGAAAACAGTGGACAAAAAGGCTGTGGACATATACAGAAGTGGACAAAAAAAACAGTGGACAAAAAGGCTGTGGACATATATAACAGTGGACATAAAGACAGTGGACAAAAAGGCTGTGGACATAAACAAAAGTGGACATAAAGGCAGTGGACGAAAAGACTGTGGACATATAAGAGTGGACATAAAGGCAGTGGACATAAAGACTGTGGATATATAATATGGTGGACGTAAAGACTGTGGACATAAGGGCAGTGGACATAAAGGCTGTGGACATAAAAGAGTGGACATAAAGGCAGTGGACATAAAGGCTGTAGACATATCATCTGGGAACCATCTTCCTGTGACTATCACATTTTTTATGAACTCAAAAATGCACTGAAAGGGTGATGTTTCAGGTCAGACAACGATGTGCAGGAAACAGTTTGGTCTTGGTTCCACCAGCATCTAAGGGAATTTTATGAGAAGACAATACAGCAACTTGTATTACAGTGAGATAAGTGTCTCTATATTTCTGGGGAATACATGTAGATGAGTTGATTATTTTGAGTTTTATTTACCTTGGTCCATTTTCATTTGACTGACCGTCGTAGAAGCACACCTCTCATAGCGAACTTTGGTTGGAGGGTACCAACATTTTCTAGTCTACTCTAAATTTGATCTTCTAGCAAATAATTTGCAAAGGGTTTTTAATACGCCAACAAAAAAAGTACATATGTAAAATTAAAAACAAATTAACTTTGTGGGATTAAACATGTTCAGGCTGCTTTTAGGATCGGGCAGTGGGCTACTGTAGCCCTGCTTTATTGGTGGATGTTTCAGCTGCGTTCCAGCTACAATGCAGTTACAATCAAAATTATGCAGTAGTTGATGTTTTGTCCATTTCAAAATACTTGTTGATTTGAAAGGAATCAACAAATGTATTACAATATTATTATATTTAAGCTTTGTTTTCCAATACTCTGCTTTTTTAAAACACATCAATAAATGGGAGATGGCATTATTTCATTTACTATTCCATAAATTATACTAAATACTACTTTTGAAATCTGATAATTTAAAATGAATCAGCACGCATAACTCAGTGATGAGAAATATAATGTTGACTTCTTATTCAGAAGTTATCAATGAAATTCAATTTCTATGTGTATTAGACTAGTTGAAGAGACAACAATAGCCAAACATACTGATTTTTACTTTTGATGTTTATATAGCAAAGAGGTGAAGGCAATTACTAAGGCCATCCCTGGGGCAGGGTGAATAGGGGTAACTGTCCTGGGCCCCATGCTTTGAGGGGCCATGCATTTTGATGTCACAGTAAGGAAGGTTTAATTTGATGGTTTATATTAAGAGGATCTCAAACAGGCCAAATTCTTACAAGCCCTTCACCTGTAGAGGGATGGTCGTGGCAATTAAAGTAGCTTTTGGCATGGCCATGTCATGGATGTCCACCACCTTAGATAAAAAGACAAAATGTGGCCCTAATTCACAAGACAGGTACCAATAGGCAATGACAGTGCTATAATGCTGCTCTTAAAAAACTGCCAACTCAGGCTGTCACCTTGTGCCATGACTTTCTTTGGGCTCATTTTAATTAATGTTTCACTGAAGTTGGCTTTGCAAAACAAAAAGACAAAAATTTGAATCTTCAAAATAGTTTATTAATCGAAAAATAAAGAAAGTGCTCTCAACATTCTTTCTGTAATCAAACAGGATAAATGGTACACATAAAAAAAGTCATACACCATCATTTTATCCATATAAATTCCAATGAGTAGCTCACAAAATATGATTTGTTTTATGTACAAGAATTCACAAAACATTGTATCACTGCAAATTACAAAAGTTAAGTCATACATAGGAGATTATTATATCAATCCTTAATAGTGACCTTGACTCAGCCTTTAGTGTTTAAAAATTCTTATTTTGTTTGAATTATATACATATATTTGAACAACCAATGAGCATTGGTATAAAATCCAAAGACTCTTCAACAACTGAATACAATTACTGTTGAATCTTCCATCTTTGGTTAATGACTCTGAAGTGAATGTTTCATTAATATGCCAGGGGAAGATCACTTATGTTCACAAATTGTCTTTGCTGAACATTTGGGCTTGCATCAATTTTATGTCAAAACCAGACATTTTTCTAATGAGTTATCAGAATCGAGAATACCACTAATCGAATATTTGTTTTTTTTAATGCATGACTGTTTACTTCCATCATCAAATATTAGAAGCCAGATGCAGTGTAGTACTCTCCTTACTTTGTCATCAAACTAGTAATTTTATTTGGTCGAGAAACATTTCATTTTCATTGAAAAATGACTCAATTTGTAGCACTTAACATGGCCCATAGATTTATAGTAATTTAACAAATAATCTTGTAAAGTTATTTCACAGTGAGAAGAAAATTTACATAAATTTTTATAAAGCAAATTATAAAATCTACAATCACTTCATTTATGGTTTTGTGAGTCATTGGGACCAACGCTGTTTTGCGGGGTCCTGTGCCAAAATATTCAATGGGCCCCCTTACGACATAGATCTTGGGATAATTATTACTGCTCATTCTAGGTAAAGGAAGGTAGAAATTTAATGCGTAGCAAAAATAATGGTTTTCTTTATATCTGTTTGGACAAAAATAATATTTTAATATAAATATACGGAAAGAAGTGAAAGTGAGCTTTGAGGGGGCTGCCCTGTCCATGCAGGGCCAAGTGCCACTGCACTGCCCGGTCATGCCAAAATCAAGCCCTGGGTATCAAAGTACAAGTTGGGCTTTTGGCATTTTTGAAACCATGCGATCATTGTCATTGATATTTCATGTAGCTTTTTATTTCCATACAGTAAAATGCTGCCTCTTACTAAGTAAGCTTTATATCACTTTTAATTCATCAAACTAAAAAAATACTCTGCTCAATGTATGGAATATAATGAAAGTTAATTCTTTTCTATATTTATGGTGGGAGAGTATTGTAATATTTTAGATCACAGAAGTTCAGTCCATTGATTCAGTTTTTATAAAAAGCCTCCAGCTTGTGTTGGAAGGCATAGTATCAATGCTCTCCCTTATCACATCTATTTTTATTGAAGCTCTTTTCTGATGATGCTCGCAAACATAAAGGTGGTTGAAATTGCTTATTGCACACCAAGTCTTCCAGTCCCTCACCAGCATAAGATACTAGAGGTGAAATTTCGCACATAATGGGACCTTTCCACTTCAGGCTGGATTTTTCTCTGCCAAAATAAAGTATATCATTTTGTTGGTAAACTAGTTAGAATTTATAGAACTCTTGTCAAATAAATTTTTATAGCAATATAAATAGCAAGAAGGAAAAAAAGTTTTTTATATAGATAATGAATTTCAAATTTTACAATAGTGTCATTTTAAAGCTTTGCTGCATGCAAAGAAAAATGTCTCTCCTCTATCACAATTTATAACAACAGTTAAAATTTAAGTATTGAGTAGTTGATTTTAGAATTGTCTTATTTAAATGCATGCTTTTCTAAAAATTAGGATAAAATGTTTCATATGGAAACAGTCAACAAAGAAAGTTCATTATCCGCAGATAATTTTTAAAAAAATATGTATAATTATAAAATAATTAGTATTAGATTTAATAGATTTCTTTTTGAAAGTATTAGTGCAATTGAATAAAATTGTTGAAAGAGCAGATGAAACATGGCGAATTTACAAGTTCAAAGTAAAAGAAGAGATTTGACAAGTGCTGCTTAAAGTTGATACTACATTTAATTATTCCCACGATTCCTTCATAATGTTGCTAATTAGGATATTTTATAAATACCCTTCATAACATTCATTATTAGTTATTTTTTAAATTAATAAAACTTGATTTTTGTGATGAGCTCCTTTAAATTGAGGAACAAAGCTGCTGATGTCCATTGTATGTAGTTATGACTACTGGATTTATGCCTTTAAGTAAATTTTTATTTTCAGTCAAATGTCATTTTCTCTATTGTTATATTGAGTAGATTTCTCTAAATGTTTTAAAGTAGTCTTTTACTTACATTTCATTGTTGTTGGTCTCGTGGATGGTGCCATTGCCATTGTGAATGGGTGACGCACTGAAAATAAAAGTAATTTAGTAAATTCACAAGTAAGTGCAAAATTTCGAAGCATATTTTCATATAGACGTACAAAATTTTATTCAACAGAATAGTTGGTGCCAACAGTTTTCCCCTAACTGCCATCAATGTGTAGAAATATTTTTAAATTTATTTTTTGTCAAAATTGGGTATTACAATACAATGCGAACTCCATAGGTGACCACCTGCTGAAGTGACCATGATTTAATGGAATGGTTTCAAGAGATATCCTTTCTAGTACAATTATCTACCCTGAGACAACCATCCTCTGACCTGACCACTCTCTAACCTGACCACCATCTTACCCTACCACCTCTGGACATGACCAGATTTTCTTGGAACAATTTCAAAAGATAGGTATCTTTTCTAGTAACATTTTAGTGGTAATTGCAATGAAAGTTAAGACAATGAAGATGAACAAAATAAAGGTATTTTGAACAAATTTCAATTCCTCTACATGAAAGTTTGTACATTGGAACAAGTTATCTACAATTTTAAATTTGTTTAATTTAGTGGATTGGCATAGTTTTGAACATTAAACATATAAAAATTAAAATGTCTGTAATTATCCATTTTGTTCCTATTAGTTAGTGATTTTAAAAATACCAATGCCAGCTCTCAGTTAAATTTTATTCAGACCACCTCTGAAAGGGACAACATTTTCTGAGTGTCATAGGTGGTCTTCTTAGAGAAGTTTTACTGTAATTCCAACAGTGTAAGTTTTCGTGATTGCAGTGATCACTGAAATTCTTCATTAAAATGACTTAACAAATTTGTTAGACAATGTGTCCTTGAGAATAATATGAAGACAGGAGAAAAATTCTCCCAACTAAGCAAAGCAACCGAGAGAAATTTCCATCAATTTCTAAATGCATCATCGTTTATTACTGTTTGGTGTTGTCATTATGTTCCATGTATATGATATTTTTAACCTGATATAGTGTTTTGAAAGCTGAGGTTTACAGCTGTTCTGAACAATATAAAAATGAAGATTCGTAAGGACAATTTTAATGGCAAGCTGCAGCGTATTCTCAATTGATTTATTTAGGGATCTGCTTACAGAAATTAATTTATTGGGATTTAAATAAGGCATAGATTTATCACCTAATACTGAATCCTAGTACATATAACAAAATTTGATGAAATAAAAATATTGGAATTTTCTGAGACTTTAGGGATGAATTTTATTCCAGAGTGCAGGCGACTCCCGAGATTCGACAGGGATGCATTCCTGAAAACGTGGTCGAATCTCAAACCATTGAATCAGCACAAATTCAAACAATTAGACAAGAAATAATGATGTCTAGATTGAAACTAAACTGCTCGTGGTCGGGCAGGCCGAAAATTACTTCGCGTAAACTAGTTTCTAATTCGACCGATATATCGGCTGGGTCGATTTGACCGGTTGAATTCTCGAGTTGGTCGAATCTTGGGAGTCGCCTGTATCTGCTTAGAACCAAGACATTGAACCAGAAACCTGAACAAAAATAAACCGATATTTTTGGCCAGAGTGGAACCAAAAAGACTAAAAGTTTTGAACCGAAACCAAAAATTGACATTTATTTAGTCCCTTTTTTCAGTTCGCATGAATAGTGGAAACGATAGGTAGGATTTTCCACCGCTCAGTAATTTTCCATGTTCAAATGCCTATTGCCTCCCTCACACTCCCATACCCTGTTGCCAAGGGGTCCAAATCCACAAGTCCTTTGAGTCATTTCACGAATATGACCTTAAAGTCTTTTGTAGTATAATATCTATTCTGACAATTCCATGGGGGGAATTTTTTTATTGTTTTAAGAATCAGTATATTGTAAATACCTGGTTTGAACCAATTCACTGATGATTCCCTGAGCAAAGCTGAAACCGAACCGAAATTTTGTGAATTTGAGTGAATCGGAGCGAAAAAAATTACGGTTTGATGCTCTGCTTAGAACCCAGAAAGATAATAACTCTAGCTATGTATAATCTTTACTAAATCCAGCCACATACCGTATTCACCCGAATCCAAGACGACCCTGAATCTAAGACGACCCCCCATTTTGATGATTCCAAAAGAGAAAAAAGCTCAAATTGACCTTCATGACTACAAAAATTATAAATCTTGTGAAATATTTATTTTCTCTTATACTTTTCTTGAATGTCATTGTCTTTTAACATTTTAAAATCATAAGATCACATCACAAATAGAACCATTCAGGTTTTCAAACAAATTAAATGGTAGCATTCATTTTAAGATAACATTAAAAATCTAGTAAATACATTGAAAGAATACACTCATTTCAGGACAACAAAAAAACATTTCAATCCAAGTGCTGCATAAAATCATTTTATTGTGTTAGTCATCATCACTGTCTATGCAACCTTCACTATTTTCCTCTGCTCACTATCTTTATCACTCTCAACTTCATCATCAGTCTCCCACAAAACATCATCCTCACTCCCATCCATGGCATTAGATAAGCAGCATTTCTTAAATCCTTTCACTATTACTTTTGCATTTATTTGTTGCCACGATGCCTTGATCCATTGGCAGAGCATTGCAACTTCAGCTTTCTTAAGATTTCCTTTTGGTGTTAAAGTGTGAGTTCCACTCTGTAACCACTCAGAATACAAAACCTTTAAATTATTTTTAAAACACTTATTGACAGCAACATCTAAAACTTGAAGTTGCGATGTCATTCCTCCAGGTATTACAATAAGATCAATATTCATCGCACTCATTATGTTTTTAATTTCAGGAGATGTGTCCTTGAATGCATCCAGTGAAAGCATTGCTCTTTGTTTCAGTAAAGCTCCTGGCCGTCTATTCCACACCACATGTAACCAATCTCTCATTAGTTCTTTAGTCATCCACCCCTTTTCTTGACACCTATTATTCCACTTGGCAAATGTTTCTTAGGCATTGTTTTCCGCTTTAGAATCACATATGGTGGTAATTTAGTCCCATCTGCTAAAACCGCCAACATTACCGTGACTCGCATTTTTTCGTTGCCTGTAGTTTTAATTAGGACGAACTTCGCACCTTTTTCGTTCACAGTATAATTAGATGGCATGTAGAAGAAAACCGGAGTTTCATCGGCATTTCCTATTTGGCTCAAAAGGTAATTATTGGTTTTTCTAAGTCCAATTACGTATTTCTGGTAAGCGAGAAGTTTTTCAACATAGTCTTTGACAATTTCTGACACAGCGAAGTTCGTCGCCGTAAAGAAAAATTATTTCGTCGCCGTAAAGAAAAATTATTTCGTCGCATCATTCTCACGCACCAACTTCTGCTGGCCTTGAATTCTTGCAATGATATATTAAGTCCTCTAGTAATTTCATTAGCTTTAAGTATAATACTTTCAGTCGAAACAGGCATACCGTTCTTCCTCATGGTGCGCACAAACTTGACTACTTCTTCTTCAATGCCATGAAATCGGCCTAATTTTGGACCACTGAGCGACTTCCTTGTGGCTTTGGCATTTTCTAGTTCCTGTTTTGAGAGTTTCCATCGATGCACATTTGCCTCAGATACACCGAACTTTCTACTCGCATCACAGTTATTAGTTTTTCGGCGTAATTTATCACGATCAGCTTAAAATTTGTATCTTAGCTCCGTCTAATTCCTTTGTTAACTTTCCCTTTGCACTCGTGCCACGTACTTCAACATGATGTCATTTTAACTTAAGGGTTGTGCATTTAAATCAAGAATGCACAACTCAAAGTTACTGTCACACTTAGTGAATCACGGTGCGTCGTTTGAAAGGGGAATCCCAATGATTTCCGCTCTCATTTGTTTTAACATTGCGGTTGGCATTACGTGCAAGGTGAAAGTACGTCTGTGTTATGATCGTCGACGATGATTATTAGTCTAAATAATTATTATTCCCGTCATGTTTTTCTTATTGTTATTACTATTTGTTTATTTCACGTCTTTATGTACGTACTTGAATTTGCTGTTGTGAATTGTTTACTCTAATATACCATTTGTTGTAAAAACCACTGATTAAATGCTTAAATATACTTTGTATCCGAATGTAAGACGACTCTTGATATTTACAGCTGAAAATTTTGAAAAAAAGGTCGTCTTAGATTCAGGTGAATACGGTATGTGCTTTGTTATATGATTTTATTTCATTAAGATAGCTGGAAAAACAATGAAACACCTTACCTTGGAATTATTGGCATGTTCTCATCATCAACAAATTGCCCTCCTGCTGCCATAATATAACGTTGATGGAGGGAATAGAGATCATGCCTGGCAGTTGTTGGTGTATCCTTTTCAGCACCATCTGCATTTTTCAAAGGGCTGAACTCATCCTCTCTCAGTACTTCCCAAACTGCGAAATTGCTGTGAAATGATAATTATAATGAACTTAGCAATACTTTAACATTTTATCATTCAAAATAACAGAGTTAAAATAAATTAGTGCAGTAAGAAGTCTTTGTATCCAACTTCAACTCTTTGGATTTCACCAAAATATGGTTCACTCAGCAGCCATTAATGATGATCATGATTGCTCATACCATATTTATGTTTGTGAGAGACTTGTGGTTCAGTTTTGCACTTATAATTTAACTTATAAAGATGGTGACGACACCTATACACTTGTTACGTTCAATATTTTAGACTCTATGTTATGAGAGAAATGACCTTTGTTGTCGAAGCACCTCAACAACATGCTATGTACTACTATGCCCTATGTTATGACTGAGCTACCCCAACATCTCCTATCAACATATGGGATGGATTTATTGCTTTTAATTCTGTAAATATAACATATAATTTTGAAAACATCACATTTATTTAAGTAAAAATTATTTATTTTATTTTTGGATTTTTCTAAATTAGTTCATCAAGCATCTGACTTCTTCTGTTATCTCCCAAGCAAGTCAGATAAGAGAACCTTACCGTAGTTTTTACAAAATTTGATATCAGTGATAATATTAACAGTATACACAACAGTATTTTTTGTTATTTAAACACTCCTCCAGTGATGGATTAAGAACCTCTGGGGCCCTTAGGCACAGGCTCTTTGGGAGCCCTCTGTGCACCGTGCCATTATATCATTGTCTCAGATGTGTGGTTCTATCCCTTTCTAGCACGTGTGTTAAGTATAATGCTTGATGCTTTGTGCAATGAGTAAAAAGGTAAGAAAAATACCTTTGGCAAGATGAATCAAAGAAAAGAAAGAGAAAATGAATATCTTTCACTTTCTATATAGGCACCAAAAACCTTCCCTTTGTATTCTGGTTCTGAAATAGTTTCCAAGGAAAATAGATAGTAGAATATTGCTGCGATTGGCTAAAATGTATGAACATGATCATGCCTGACTGTTCATTGCATAAAAATTTAATGTTATCTGAAAAGATCAGAAAATCTATTCAACTTATTTTTATTTTATCGAATACAAGCTGAAAGTACCCGGTGATGCCCGGGTTATGCCAGACATCTTTGGTGAATAAAATTATGTATGATATGGTAATACAATCATTTCTCCCTTTGCGCACCTCAAAACGTGTATTTCTGTTGAAATCTCGATTTCAAATTTTTTCATGAAAACAATAATTTCTCTATACTACGTATATTGGAGAAAGTAAAAACTAATTGTGAGATATCTCTGATACCTATGAATTGGGTGAACTTTTACGTTTATCTTTTTATTCAAATATATGTCCTTTCTTTTTATATAACAATCAATGTAACCGTTTATGTAGAATATCAATGAAGAGAAGATAACCATGTAATGTGTTTAAAATAATAACGTGTGTCCTTATTCTCATTTAATTAAAAATTTATGCTTGAGCCTATTTGCATTAATAAACATTGTGGATGTATAATATAATGGTTCTACTTACAAAGAGATGAGATTCCTGCATTCAAACGATGATAGGAAGATTCAACTGCTTTGACTGAATCATTAGAAACGCTTCCCATACGCAGTTAACTGAATAATTATCCGTAAATATTTATGTTGCTATGTATAAATGTTGACATTGCTACAGCAATAATTTCAATGCTTAAACAAAGTGAGAAGTGAATAACACTATTCTTTCACCTATTTGAAGGTTTAATTGGTATTAATTGAATCGGAGGCAACAATTATGGTCGCCTTGACAACGTCCGGAAAGAGTATGAAATATCCGCAAAATTTCGAAAACACTTGCGTATTTCTGAATGATTCGACCGTATAACATGTAAACATCGCAAGAATAAGATAGAGTTTTAGCCGTCGAATAAAGCAAAAACGAAGAAAATCGGTCCATATTTACGTTCTAATGAATGAAGGAAAAAAACCTTGCGCTCTGAAAAATCAAAAATCTCATGTAAACTTTGGGAAAATAAAATTATCTCCTGGATTTGAACCCGGGTCGATTTTGGAAATCCTGGGTACCCTATGTTACTCGTAGAGTCACATGAAGTGAATTTGCAAAGTTTGGTCCCGATAGCTCAAAGGGCGTGGGAATGTATAAGGAACAGACAGATGGACAGACATTCAATTTTATTATATAAGATTATTCTCATTATTTAAGTGAGTAATGATTCCTCGAGTTTCATTAGAAAGCATCATTGTTTGTATTAGTGGCATAACAATATGGTGACATTGGTGGCCAAATGCCAGGGGCTCAGGAGGCCCTCAAATTTTTCCAAATGTAGAAAAAGTTAAGATTTTTTTAGTGATTTCTCTTTAATCCTAATTTCTGAATATCTTTCCAGTTTATCATTATTTTTTAACGGAGCAATTTACAAAGCCTAATCTTTTAAGCATATCCCTGATAATTGAATAATAAATGAAACTTGGTAGATTTTACAATGGGTTTCATTTTTAATGGAATGTATTTGTTGAGTGAGGGGAAGAGGGGCTTTTGATAATATTTTTCTGTGGGCCCTTCTGCTCTCAGTTACACCACTGAGCCCATGGTGTATCCTGTACACATTTTCAGTATTTCAGTCAGTAATTTACTTTCAGTTTTAATAAAATGGCTCTGGACAAAATTCCCAGGGCATAGTAGAAGGTCCCCAAGTTGCATATAGGGGAGTGACCTTCAGATACCGAGGGTAGCTACTTGTCAGTACTAGATAATTTAAATCAAGGCACATGCTCAGAAAGATGGGTTATGTAAGCCGAGGAAGGCAGTTAATGAAGGAGAAGGATAACTCTGATTTCAAAACCAAGGAGAATGGGAGCTAAATTTAACAGTAGCTAACTGTGAAGTACAAGCTGGTCCATTTAACTGGGCTTTCTTGGGAAGATGGGTCTCATGAGTCTAGGAGGAAAGTTCATTCAGGAGAAAGATGGATTTGATTTGTAAGCCATAGGGAGATAGGTCTCGTTATATCATGGATTATGTCTAAGTGATTTAAAGCCCTGAAAAAAGCTCTGGTATTCCAGGTTGAAGGTTGTGTAGGAGACTGGTAAACTACCCATGTAAAAACTTATTAAAATACCCTGGAGGTGGGTGGAAGTACTTCTAGTACTGGAAGCAGGTAGAGATTATAGTAATCTGTACAGCTGAGAACCAGAAAGCACTAGGCAAGGATGGAAATCATCAATTCAGCAATAGCACTGTGGTATTGGGACTGGCAAAACAACTGCTAATTAGACAATATTTATAGTGAGGTTTGTGGTAAAAGTCATGAGGACAGCCTCCATGTAGGAGAATGTCTTTAGAGATATAAATTATGAGGAAGTAAAAAATGTATGGATTGAAGACTCTACTGTATATATATATGTGTGTGTCATAGAGAATAATATTAAAAAAATGATCAACTCACTTAGAGAACTGGAAAACGTCAAAGACAAACTTCTCCATCTTAATTCCATTTGGTTTTTCTGGTTTGATTACTTTTCCAGTGCTATCAACAAAAGGAATCTTCTTCCTTGCAACATGGTGTTTCAAAGCAAATTCTTGCTTGCTGTTAACAGAAAACACATGAAATAAGTATATGTAAAGGGAGACAGTATGTGAATTAAAATTCTTATGTACATACTTAACAACATTTTGAAGGAATTCAGTTGTAAAGAAGTGGTTGCATATGTTTCCAGCTCTGAATGTCAATCTATTATCTGGGTTACGTTTTTGAGCAGTTTTTGGAGTAATCTCACTGTATTCCACTACTTGATATTTTCCATCTACTTTGCAAACAACTCCCACAGCTTCCGTAGGGAATGACTTCTCGACAACCTGTTTCAAGAATAAATGTAGATATGTTGTTAAACTGCATCATCTTCATCTTCACATCAGTGACTTTTTAATTAGAAAAGGCAAATTAATCCTTGCTCCAAACAAATATTGATACATGAATAAGTTTTTAAAGGTACTCCATTAGCAAATTGTATGGATTCCATCATGAAAAAGAAAAACAACTGGTTCCTTTATACCAGTTATTTGATTACATTTTTAATAACCATTTTTCAGTGTACTGGGTAGTCAGAAAATATTACCAAATATCGTGTATATTTAAACATTAAAATTATTTATTACTAGCAGAAATACCCGGCATTGCCCGGGGAAATTTGGTTCAAATCCGATCGGAATTCTAGGTGATACATGGTATTTAATAATTCACTCGGCCGCCGTTTTGAATAAAACGGGGGGCAGAGAAACAAAAACCACGTATGAATTATTTCTGGGAGCCTTCCACAATTATACCAAATTTGATTCAAATCAATAGTAGGACTTGTGAAAATATGCGTAGTTTAATGTTTAAATCGACCGCCATTTTGAATGAAGCAGACATACAGACACCAAAACTCCGCATCGACCTTCCCCTTAGTGCCCCCTACTATCCTGCCAAATTTGGTTGGAATCGATTGTTTGTGGGCATGCATTAAGGAGCTGACAGAAAATGGGCTGCCATTAGCATTAACATACAAAGTTATTTTGTTTTTTGTACAATTAATATAAAGCATTTGGGATTAAAAAGTAGCCTATGGCCTTTCTATTTGTGAAGAAAGTATCTGTTGAAAGTTTGATTACTCTAACTTTAATGGTGTAGAAATGTATAGATGCGCAAACAAACAAACTTTTATAAATATATAGGAGATAGGTATTAAATCCAGAAATGCTAAATGCAAATGTGAATGATGCCTTGAAGCAATATTGCATTATTTTCAGGATAGCTCAGCAATTATAATAATTGAGGGGTGTGAGGCAAAAACATGGTAACCCACAAACTTATCTATTTGTAGTTAGGTTGCGTACAGAAAAGAAAAAACTGCAATTATGATTTTGGAAATTTGTTTATCATTTGTTGTAGTTCATATTTTGTAACTTGCAATTATTTATGATTTCTCTTACGGATGCCCCCCCCCCCCCCCCCCCCCACAACCCCCCTCCCCTTGATCTGATTTTGCTCATCTACAAACTTGATCTTATACTTGTATTGAAACTGATAAATATCAAATTTGAACTTCCTAAGTTAATTTACTCTAGAGTTATCGTCGAAAAACCAAATCGATGCCTCCCAAACCCCCACTTAAAATTTTTTTGAGATACACCACATAGCCTATATTTTAAGCTGGACCAGTCTAAAGATATGCTATAAGTTTCACAAAAATTCGATCAGCCGTTTTTGCATGATGCAGTAAAAAAGACAGACAACAATTCTGCAAACAGGTTCAAACGTCTTCTTGTGATGCAAAACACACAAAAAAGTAAAACCCGACAAAAAAACAAATGTACAGAGGTTACAATTTTATTTATATAGATAAATCTAGTTTGATTGTGAACTAAAGTTTCAATTTCTTGTTTTAGCTGTCTACATCTGCTTCAAACCTTTGTGGCTTGAAATAAGTTAAGCTATTTTATTATCATAGCAGGAACAATAGCATTCTGAATGAGTCTATGTACAGCCTCACTAAAGCCATGTGTATGTTTAGAACAGGTTTTCAACCAGTGGTACGCATACCCCTAGGGGTAGGTCAAAGTTTTGAAGGGGTATGTGAAAGTGTTAAAGATTACAATTTTTCTTCTTATTTCGTCTTTTATGAGTGACTTCTTAATCAAAAGTTGTGATGTAACAGCTAAGAATTGTGTTATAAAACAGAAAAATATGCCAAAACTGTAAATTTTAACATTACAAGCTTGAGTCATCTATCTTTACACAAGTGCTATTCATTTTGTTATCATTTTAAATTGTAATAAGGGGTACACAAGCATTAAAAAAATTCTCTAAGGGGTAGGTGATCATTAAAAATGCTGTAAGGGTACATCAGCAAAAAAAAAAGGTTGAAAATCCCTAGTTTAGAAAACTGCATACCTTAGCACCACAATCTGCTCCTTTAGTTATACAATAACCAATGAAAACTGGATCAGCTAACTTGACCAAAATGTTATCCACACAATAGACATGAAGGTACTTAATACTCCTTCTCTGCAGATCTTGAAGAATATTCTTCTCATTTAGAGCACGGTACAGTCCTCCATTACCGTCTGTAACATTTTAAGAGAAAAGTTTTTAAGGAATAGATAAATAGAATAAATATTCAGCTTTTGGTATTTATATAACACAATATACTTTTAGTAGTCATACCTGGAGCTTTTGCAACCTTGCTTTTACTTTCCAAGATGATTTTTCCATCAAAAGTAAAGCATGGAAGCATTCCTTGCTCAAATACAATTAGGTTCTCCTTTTTTAATCCAAAGTAATTATGTTTAGCAAAGAAGTCAAGGGTGGGTTCTTTTGTATGTTCACTGGTCATAATATACCTTTAATGGAAAGTAAAGTTTTAATTACTTTAACAGTATTTATCTAGTATTATCACAATTTATATAATTGGTGTGATATCTACCAAGGAATGTAACCACGCTTTCCTGTACGGTCAAATCCCAACTCTTCAAGCTTTCTTATCCTTTCTGCTTGAAGTTGATAAAGAGTTTTATGGGAAGGCAGTCCAACATCATACATGCCTTTAGGATAGGAAACTCCCAGTCTAGTTCCTTGACCACCAGCTAGGAGAAGTACCCCAACTTTTCCATCAGCAATTTGCCGAAAACCTAAAAATTTTCAGAAATATGTTTGTATACTTTGCAGATAGCTGAATAATTTGATTTATTAAAACCACCATAATTCTATAATTTCAATTGGGTATAAATGCATTCCGTTCTTTAAATTTGATGTGTTCCATTATGTTTATAACTCTTATAAAATTTTAAATAAAGTACAACCTCTCAAATCTGACATCCTTGGGACTTGGAAGTTATCTGTTTTCACGGTTTCCTTGATTTCAGATACCTATACTGACTGAATAGGTATACTTTACAAAATTTTTATTTGCAGCAAATATGGCAGTGTTAAGGTTGAATAATATTGAATATGGCAATATAAATGTCAACTAAGAAATGACATAGCTAAATCATTTAATGTACTTGCCAAATGATAATTCTCTTTTCCTTTTCCAAATCATTAAGCTTGAGGGAGTATGATACTTTTACTTTACAATGGGGAGAAATGGGTGGGGTGACAGGTGGTTTGACTGGAGTGGCAGGGATGGAATGTGGATTTTTTAATAGAAAAACACTGCAGCGATATGGGAAATATTTTTAAAAAAGCTGGTTTTTAAAATGCTGGATATGAGAGGTTATACTGTACATATCAGTAAAATGCAGTCAACATTTAATTTTAGCTGATATTGATAATTTGAATGTGGTAGATTTTAAAATAAAAATTTCTAATATATTAATGAAAATGTTTGAGTAATATCTCCTAAGTAAAGATGCTGTCCTGGGGATATTTAATAAATATAATAATCTACCTAATTATCATGAGAGATTATTTATATGGCTTTACTTTCATAGTTCTGTGACTGCATAAACACTAATTATTCTTAAAATAAGAGAAAATATCAAAACTTTCAATTCTTTAGTTTTGATTTTTTTGGAATATTACCCTTCACCTTGTTATTATTAATTTTCACATTATCAAACAAAGTTTTTTGTCCTCTTCAAGTGCAGGGAATTATATGTTTACCTATTTTAGATTTTGAAAAAGCAAGAGTTTTAAAGGATAGTTTTGTCTTTTAAGCTAGTAAAAGAAGGTCATAGAATTTGTACACGTGGTTAGAGCTCCCAAAGAACAGTTTACAGTTCAAGAGTCAAGAGAAATTAAACGCATTTCAATAAAGATTAGTTATACAAAAGTTTTAAGATATCAAATAAATTGAAATATTTAGTCACAGTGCAGTCCAAGAATAAAGTATCTGCAGTACAAATTAAGTTTGACTTCCGTTCATCGGGCTTTAGCTTGGAAGGAGTTTTTTTCTTTTTGTAAACAACATGGACATTTGTGACGTCCAAATATCTTTTCATAATTCATCACCATCAGTCCATTGTTTTTATTAATATTTGGTTCCTTTAATTTGCATTTTATCAAAATGTATACGAATGTAACCTTTAGTGAAGTTATGGATGCTGATCTGTGGAAGCTGTGGCCTTGAAATAATTAAACCAAATTTCATTTTGGGTGATATTGCAACTACCAACGAAAATTTCAATTTTCAACTGCAAATAAAGAGGGGATAAAAGTTATTTTTCATCATCAAAAAATCAAATTAGATTTCATAATTTGCTATGAGGGATAAAATGGCCTACCATTAACTTTGAAATCAATTAAAAGTTTAGTAAGATTGAAGACAAGATTCATACATATTTAGCATTATCTTTAGTTAATTTTAAAAACATCCGTACATAAAATTGTAAAAAAAGAGCAGAAAAGTGAGATACCATCCATGCATGTCAATAATTTCATGCTGCTGTTCATTGAGACTGATAGAAACATTTAAATTGTCCTGTAAGCAATATTGACTAAGGAGGTGACATGTACTTATGAACTAACCTTCATCTTGATAGAATTGCAGCTTTTCCTTTGAAGTTTGAACGACTGAACCATAAATCTCACAAGGTACTGGTTGAAGTCTATCATCTAATTTCTCTTGGTCTTCATTTATGGTGTTGATAGTTATTTTGAAGAAATTAGTGACATCCTTCAGATTTATTCTGTTAAAATGGAATGGAGTCAAATGCTTAAGTTCTTTTTAACAAAAATTTGCAAATACAAGTTATATTGCCGGTAAGCAGTGCTTTTCTGTGATGGTACGAGCCAGTACGGCATACCATCACCTTTTTTTCAGAGTGATGTTGACCCACATCTAATTTTGATACATTTTCATTTTTTTAATTCTTTAAAACTTAAAGTAATGAACAGATTCTATATATGTTAAACATTTTGATTTTTATTATCAACTTTGTTATTAAAAGTTTTTTACAAATTCAATAGAGAAGTGGGAGAGGGTGCAGGAAGAGGTGGATGGGGGATGGGAGTACCCATACCTTTTTTTTTTACAAAAAACACTGCCGATAAGCATGTCTCTTCAAATTTCAATTGCTGCCAGACTTATAGGAAATTGAAGTTCTAATAGACAGAATTACATTTGAGTATATAAATTCCCTATTAGTAAATCTGCTATGGAAATGATTTATAGGATGAAATTATCAGTAGGTATGTAAAAAATTTAATTTAATTAATAACTTTAAAATTACCAGATTCAACAGATATGGAATGTTACTACACTATGTAATTAAAAGAGAAATTTCTACTTGATTTAATTTACTTCTTATTTGTGGTTTCACCTGCAAGTATTTTATGCATAAATACAATTTTAATATTGCCCTCCAGTAGTATTATTATTTTTATGTTAAAACAACATAATTTAAGTTGACGATAGGTATTGTATTCATATTCATGAAAATTTAATGCTAGAACCACAGTTGAATGTCATTATGATAATAGTGATGACTTTGATAAAACATTTGGATAGATTTTTACTATCAATAACAAGTATTCCTTTAAATTTACATAAAAATAAGTGAATGTTTAATGAAATACTTACTCTTGAATGTCTTTGAAGAGCTCTTTCTTTTCATGGTCACTCAGAGTTTCCCAAAAGTCAAGGAGGTGTTCTTGACCATATTGAACAAGGGTTTGCTTCAAAGTTGAAACATCCATCCTCCTGCTTATAGGCACTCTGTATCTGAAAAGGAAGGCAAATATTATACATCTTGTATTCACAGTAGCATACCAGGTTTATTTCAATATGGCCAGTGATATTTAAATATATTATAGGTAATTTCTACTAAGGGGGTGTATGAAAATTATAGTAAAAGTTCAATCCAACTCCTAGAATAAATTTATATAAATCCAGCATTTAAATTTACCCCCAGATTAATTCGAAAGTTTACTTTAAAGAGAGATTACTGTTCACATTACTTAACGAGAAATAATTTGACAAATTCGTGAATGTTTACAAAAGATTTGTAACTGCCATATAATCTTCATGCTTCGAAAAAAAAATGGATTTCAAAACCTGTGTACACCTTGTTTTTATGTCACTCATCCCACTCGAAACTGTGTACGAAGCAATTTCAAATTAATTTCTTTATAGATGAGCGCGTTATTTGTTATCTGTTGCCATATAACACACGGTTCAAACATTTTGATCTTCGCGACAAAAAATAAAGACGATAAATTATGAGTTGCGTTGTGACACGAAATCAGCGGAGATTTCATGTTTTCTTCCCAGGAAAGCTTTTTGATTATTCCAGTGTATTCGCGCGTTTAAGTTTCACACGCCTATCGTTTCGACGACCTCCTCGGTCTTCAACCTTTGGCGCCCGATTCTCCTCCTCGCGCCAACACTCGCAACCACTTCGTGTTTTCCTTCCCTCACGTAACCAGCGATCGCTCAGCCGTCGCTTTTAAAAACTTTCATTCCATCGTATTTTCAACAAAAAATAACATTAAAAGAAAACACTTTTTCCTATCATTACCTTAACTTCACAAAGTATAGCAATGGTGGGACAGTGCGGCAAAAAAAAAGATTCGTGCGTCACATTTATAAAGTATCCGAATCAAAAAGGTTCCCAAACGTAATCACGGTGTTTGGACTTGCGAATGACGAGAGTTGCCACGCATCATCCTCCATTACGTGCCAAACTGACGTTAGATTTCCACTCGATAAAACCTTCCGAAGGAATGAATTCACGTCTTCGCTTGTATATAGCTCGTCACACCGTACACCAACACAACAGGGCACCGCCGTGGGCTCATTTTTCCGTGGTGTGGCTACGTAATACCATCCACCCGGCGTATCGACGAAAATCGACGGATATTGGCGATCCCGTTGCATGTCGAAACGAATGGTAACGAGAGCCATATTCGTCGAACGAAATAAAGATTGTAGATGGGGACTTCTGCCACCACCCGCTTTGACCCCGTTAGTCCGTCGGAGGGGAAAGCTCCTCGATCGCGGCGTGTCAACTCGTCGGCGGGGAGCGAACGACTTTCTCGGCCGAGACGTATCTCTACGGGTCGGACGGCTTCTGGGAGTCCGGCGACGTCGTCGGTTGTCTGCCGTCTCGCACCGCGGGTGAGACGCTATGCGAGCCCGCAAAAAAACACTTCAACTCACTCACCTGCGGGAGGTGCGGTCCGGCCGATGCGTGCCCCACGAATGACCCACTTGGTGAGCGCTTTCCCGAGATGTACCCCTCCGAAGAGCCGAGGGACTTCCAGTCTCGATCCGGGGCTCCCGTGGACCCGCCCCTTACCGAGCGTCACGAAAGCGGGGAAAGTGCGATCGGAGGGGGGCCACGCCCCCTCTTGGCGGAGGTGGCACCACCCCCGCCCGGAAGAGCCCTCTTGTCCGTCCCCCTCCCCCTCGTCTCGCTCACGTTCCGCTCTTCCCCCCTCACCCTCCTCATACCCTCCTCCAGCATTGTGGAATGCAGTGTGATACCATTGTAGGTTCCGCCGTCGTCGTCCTCATACTCATTCACTTTTGTGTCAGTCTGCGTGGAGCCGCTCTCACGAGATATCTGTGGTGCCGTTTGAGGGGGGTAATAGAATCATTTTGGTGCGGTGTTTTGTTTGCGGTTTAGGTGGATGGTCGAGGTGTGGATTCTGGGAGACTCGGATTGGTCCGGCGGCGGCTAAACATGTGCTCTGCTCATATACATTGCGGATTTGCCGTACCATATGGTGTTATTAGTTGTCTTCGGAATACCACCGGCAAATGGCAAAGTCGTAATCGATTTCGTACCGACTAATGTCGATTCTAATGTCGAATTATTGGTTTCCCTCTAAAAACATCTATAAAACTACTATATTCGTGAACCTGTTGTTAATGCAAATTTTGGTAGCGACCCAGACGTCTTCGGTGGTGGTGACCCAACGTAGATTATAATTGTCTTTCTTTTAACAGATGTTATTTTCAATTAACTATTAGTGCAGACTTTTTATGGAAATCGTTTGAGGATTCGGCTTAGGAATCGTTAATTTTGTTTGTGTATATTTTACGCCAGTATTTCTCAAACTGGGGGTTGTCATCATCTGAGAGGACGTGAAAGGTTACCAGGGGTGGACAAGAGGACGGAAGGTTTTCACTTTATTTGTTCATTTTTTTTAGACCGGATGAATTTATAACCGACCTTTAACTATCGGGAAAATAAAATAAATATAATATTTCCAAATTAATAATACATTTTGTATTTATTGGTAGATGGATATAGGTGGAAACGATAAGGTCGTGTCTTAAGAGGTGTCGCAGATGCGTAAAGTTTGGAAACAGTTGTTTTAAGCGAATGAATTTCCTAGACAGGGCCGGCCAGAGGTACGGGCGAGCCGGGCGGCTGCCCGGGACGCCTAATTGTTGGGGACGCTATCCCGGTCATATATCTGTGTATTACAGGGATGGCATATGTTTTTTGAGTCGCGTGCCGAGAAAGTAGTGTGAACTATCAGAATTTTTATTCGAGTGCGACTACTTTACTCATTCTCTAAGAAACTCCATATTTCACACAGAAAATACAAGCTTACGCGTGCCACGTATTTGCCATCCCTGGTGTATTATGTATATACTTGCATGTGAATTAATATTGGACACCAATATATATCGTGAAACAGGCTAGAATCAGGTGCGTAACTTGAGGGGCGCCGGCCCACAAAAATACTTAAGAATTTTCCCCGTCATCTGCCGCAAGGTATTCGGAGTAGTAATATCCTTATGGGAATGAAAGTATTCATCGCTCGAAATGAAGACGAGAATACCCATCTCAATTCTTTGGACTTGTTTGGTCCTATCCTTATAATGTTAGAATTATAGGGGTTCCTCTGTATTTTTGGAATTGAAACGAAAAAAAATAAATACAAATCAAAACGATATAATAATTTCATATTTTTTATATAAATGGGGGCCCGAAAAACTTGCGTTGGGGCCCCAAAACCGTAGTTAGGCTAGAATCATGATTAAATTCCTTTTATTTATTCATTATCAAAAAGTTTTACAGAGCGATGAATAAATTAACATATATTCTGTGAATATCTCAACAAACATTTACGGAGGGGGCGCTGAAGTGATATCTCGCCTGGGGCGGCAAAATTCCTCTGGTCGTTCCTGTTCCTAGATTATAAGAATATCTTTTACTCCTCTCGAGAGCAAAACAGCTAAAATTCTACAGAAATTACTGAAAAACGAAATCAACATCTCAAGAAGAAAAACGACGGCTATTTCCGATGTTTTTGCAATTTTTTACCACCATGGCAATTTTTGTCGAGTACACCGAGTCATTTTCAAATAATAGATATTTTTTAAAAACAGTGAAATTCATCGAAAGGAAGTCAATATAGTTTTGCAATATTAAAATTTTAAATGCAGTAAAAAAATAAAATGACGTGCCCACGTTTTTGGTACCTACATACTTAGAAACGCGGTTGCCCCCTGGTTAGGATTATATTTGTTAAACATAACCGAAAATGTTTTTTCTGAATGAAAAATTCTGTTGATATTTGGAAATATATAAACGTTCCTCTATTTATTGTATATAAAAATAAATCATCCTATTTTGTAGCGAAATTTTTGGATATTTCCACATATTCCTTTTGTATTGCCATTTGTTTAAGTCACTTCCTGTATTTTACTACTTGGAACACCGTTTCAGCTACGCTTGATTAATTAAGCAATGTGCTTTGGAATCTTTGGAGAAGGAATTCTCTTAGATGCACTCGAGGCCTTTCAGCCATTAAACTAGTCATTGAAAAGGTTAAAATTATACAAAATGTATCATATTCTAAAATTATCTGACAAATGTCAGCATCATATTACCAATTTATAGAACCACTTGAGTTGAACAAGTCCAAGTCAGGCTAAATTGATTCATAAATGCATTTTGTGCACAAATATTTTATGTTCACAACAATTAACTATATGCCCGAGAGGGTTAAAGAAATAATTATATTAACGAAAAATATATTTTCCCCTTTTCTTCCGTGGATATTCTTTTGACATTAATACCGTTCTGTACTTGTTCAATATTCATCGATACACATTAATATTTTTTTCATTTGGGATATATACAGTTACAATAATCTGCCAATAAAAATATACATCTGACAAATTTGATGTGTAACAGAAAAGGTAACATTTTGTCACATTTGAACATCCGTCCATTCATTTCGAATTTAACAATAAAAACATTTTTAAATAAGGTAGTTTTTTAATAGAGCATCAAACAACGTTTTTCCATTGAGTTTTTTTATTTGAAAGATGAAAAACAAGGAATGTTTCTATTAACGCATATAAATGATTTTTGTTAGTTTTATTTATTTATAATTTTACATTAAATAATTAATTTAAAAATATAGTTTCGCATCTTTATAGCCCAGGACATTGCTTCAGTTCGACGCACGGGTAGAAATATATAAGCAAGACTTATAATGTTTGAAAGCTAAAGAAAATGTATCTGGTCATAAGTCTGTATCACTATGCACCATAGCCAATTTTTTATCAAAACACTCTTCACGTAAACTTTACTGAATCAGCCGGTATTAATTTAAACGAATAATCTGCAATACCAGTTTCTTTTTTACCCAGCATTTTACGTCATATACCTTCATATAGGCTTTTTAATTTGCAGTTTTTTTTTCTCCTGATCAAAATAAAGTCCTGCGAGTAGAATAAACACTATTTTTTCTCATAAAATATGTTTAAACACAGCCCAAAAATCATTGAAAAAGTAAAATAAATTCCTTGCTTAAAATTACTTCCTGTTTAATTAACTGAATTTATTCGTCGATCATAAAATCACCATTCTATCAAAAACGTAATATTAATTATTATTTTAGCATGCCGATTTTTTAAAATTCTTAAAAATACGTCGCATTTTATAAATGGTTCTCTCAACTGATATTATATCAATAAATTGGAAACTGCCAGCTGTCATTAGTTTTAAGATTTCCAAAAGTTAACTCCAGAAAATTTTTAAAATCAGCATCTTTCGGTCAATAAATCGTTTCATTATAGGAAATGATAGCAGGTTATACATCTATATTTAAGAATTAAAATTAAAAAGACATATTTGATAACTTCATATAAAAATTTAAGATATAACTTGAGTTAAACATTTAAAGCTGAGTTAAATGTATGACAAGAAATATCTTTGTCTCTAAGTTGTTTTACTCCAGGTTTGATGGGCATATATCGACTCATTATTTAGGTGAAACAGTTAATTGTAATAGTTATTTCAACTGCTCCTAATTATTATTGCAATGGAGCATTACGCTATATTTAAGTTATAATTGAAATATAAAATATTTTATACAATACAATATCTTATAAAATTGCTTGGTTTGTTACTTAGCTATTCACAAGCTGCCGCTATTCGCGAGATAAATATTTATTATAAAGGTAGTAACAGTTAACAGGTTTACAATCAATTTTATGTTAAATGTTGAATTTTATTTGGAGCAATATAAGGAATTTACGCTACGTATAAATATTACGTATTTAAAAAATTAAACAACTTCAGAATATTTCATAAAATAGTTTAGAAACAATGAAATATTTTAAAAACTATTAAAAATTGATAATTCGTTCCGCAAAAACATGGCTGACACGGTACCGATACGGTAATTTACATACACCGTTCATAAGATAACGTTTGATCGAGAGGAAATGATTATTTTCAGAGCGAATATTGGTGTCTGAAATAAAAAACAAACACTGTAAGGTTTAATAATTAAAGGACGAGACTATATTTTAGGAGTCGGACAAGCGGAAAGAAGGTGAGCTTTCGATTTTGGATTCCAAATGGCGGAATTCCTTTACGCCAGCAAATCAACAACCTCGGCGCCACATGCACTTTCACTTTTCTCCATGCAAATGTCAAGCCTTAGGCGCAACTCCACCCACTACAACCTTCTCTCCTTGAATCCCTTCACCCAACTCGAATCTCGTTGCGCAAACCCAATATAATCGACTCCCTCCCAAAGACTGCTCGTATCTCCGGGTCACGTGGCAAGAAATGATATATCCCCATGAGGAAAGGTATAGACAAAAGCTTTCTGTCTTTTGTAAGTGGTAGGAAAAAAACAATTCCACAAACACGCTATATGAAGTAAAGCTAACGAGCTATTTCAAGTTTATTTTTCTTTTGTGAATGCTGGTGATGCTTCCAATTTATTTATGCGTGATCCTCTAAGTTAGTTCGTGATCGACACAAAAGTTAATAGCGTCGAGGTTTTTTCCGTTGATATTAAGAAATTAAGTAAACGAGTTTTTACTTTTTTGTGATGAAGAGCATGAAAACGAACTCGTATCGTTCCTTTGATTTGATGATTTTCAAACTCAGAATTTAGGAATTTTAATTGACGTATTAATTTTTCCCAGCGTTTGAGAAGAATGTGAAATTATGAAGTTACATATCGAGAACGGCGGTTGTGTTAAAGCGATTCAAAGCAGATGCGAGAATCTCTTTCGAAAAACATTACGCAATGCTTTTTCGATCGGAGTTAATTAGGTCACGAAATATCCCATGTATTTTATTTACAACAGTTTTATAGCGGGAGTTTTCGTCTTCAAAAAAATTCCTTTCTAAATCGCATATTTGGTTCACACGTTGCTTAACAGAATTAATCCGCGACTGTTTATTTATGGCTAAGACAAAAAATGAAGAATATTTAACATTTACATTAACGACAAATTTTAATTTTTGCTTCGTCTGTAACCTAAAATTTCATTCCCTCTCTCGTAAAATATTTCCTATCCAAAAAAAATTGTTCCATTCCATTTGGTTTGAATGGTACGTATTTTATTTTTAAGGAATCATGGGTGTAAAGCGATTTATTCTTTTTGTCACCCTACGCAACATTTTATCGAAAACGGGACCGTTGTGTGGAAATTAGTAACCGAGGGCCAGATATTGCCTCCGAAGCATTTTTTCCCCTACCCATTTTCATTTCTTAAAGATAGAGCCTACTCCCTCCCCTTCCCTTCTTTTTTTGCTCCCCCTCGCCGGCAGCTCTCACCTCTCCGCCCCCTCGCCACCCACTCGTTTCATCCACCTCCGACTTCTCGTACACGACTGCTTTAACACACACGGTTTCATCACAGACTTCGTCTTCTCAAAACCTCCCCCTTCCCTCTGCCTTATGATGAACCTTACAACATTTGTCTAGCTCTACGTCATCTACGTTCGGCTGTATAAAAATAAGACGAATTTTTACGTAACTCTAATAAATAAAATAGCGATTATAAATATCGGACCGATGTTTTCTAGATGCATCTGTACATGTGTGTATGTGATGTTTTTGTTTTAGAGGAAATCGTCATTATCCTTGCAATTTTTTAAGAAGTAAATTAATATAGAGCGCCATTAAGGGAAAATTGAATTTTGATACGGCTTTGTTGTGTACTCGACTTTTTCAAAATTCCCACGAAAGATACATGGTTTTTAACTCGCTTATACTACATTATTTCATTTGGCCTCCATATCTTACGTTAATCATGTATTAATTAACAGTACTAGAATGGAAAGCACTTACCTGGCTCCTTCGAGTATAATGATGATGATAATGACCATAAGACTGATGATTCGATTTTACAAAGTAAAATTAGCGCATAGAAGTATACAAAGATTTGTCACCTCATTAATTTTGCTCAAATTAGGCACTTTTTATAGAAATTTAAATGCTTTATAGAAGAGAATATTAACTTTAGTTATTTTGGAACATTGAGCAGACTCTTGGATGCCTCAACTTAGAATGCGACTCTTATGGTGTTGCTTGAACTCTTATCCAATTGAATTTATGACGCGGCTGTCCCGGGAAAAAGCTTGGATTGATGGTGGTATACTTCGAGTAGACAGAACAATTCACTTCGTTTGACGTTGAGAGAATGCGTTTATTAAGCAATGAAATTTTACTGCCTTTATCTTCGCTCAAATGGCCGTTTCTTCAAAATTTCCAGGAAAATTTATATGCCTTTAATGTACACTGGGGTCTTACTAGTATGACGTAGTCCATTTGGTCCATATCGTTATAACGTGACATTTCCAATAGCTCCAAGCAGTACCTGACGACTGGTAGCACAATTTCAGTTAAATAATTTTGTATTACGAAGCCCTGCTTAAATGCTGACGACATAAAAACGGTACAAGATCACTCAAATGTGTTGATTTTGCGAAAATGTTTTGTGTATGCAGTAAAATCCCGATTAACCGGATATCGACTAACAGGAATTTCGATTAACCGAGATATGCTCGGCATCTGATAAATCGGGAGTATACTGTATGCGGCGAATTGCTGTAGCTCATAAAGAGAATACTTTGATTTTATCTCGTTTACGTATGTACTTATTACACCTATTTGCGCTTTCCCGAATGTTGGAAAAGAGAATGATTTTTTAAAGTAAAATACATCGCGACAGTTTTTTTTATTACAAGTAAGTAACTCTACTCGAAGCGTCGAAGCTGTATATAAACAAATTTCATCAACAACAAATACTTTGAACGTCGACGACGTAAATAAACATCCATTTCTCCATAGTACGACCACGGGCTATGCTTCAAACCGTGACGATCTCCGGTATATAATTGTAGCGGTGTCTTGCACACTTGCTTGCACCCGATGATGCCTTTCATCCGAAGGAATGACGTCCTTACCCTTTCACTCGCCCAGCCTGTTTTGCGGTTAAGAACTTCTTCAGCACCTCTCTCTCTTTCCCTCCCCTCCTCTCTCTCACTCTCCATCCTCCCCCCACACCTCTCCCCTACCTCTTCCCTAACGGCACCACTACATCACTCAAGGTGAGCTTCCCATAACCATGAGAGTGAATCCGACCGCTATGCAATCCCTCCGCCTCTTTCTCCTTCACACGAGTTCCACCTCCCCGTCCACCCCCGCCCTCTCCTTTCTTCTCTCCCTCCCTCCCTCTCTCTCTTCTCCCATTCCTTTCCCCTCCCGTACTCCCGCTCCCCTCTCACTTTCTCCTCTACGCTTTCCCGCCCCTCTCTCCCTCTCTTCTCTCTCTTCCTCTCTCTGTCTCTCACCTCGCCGCTTTACTCTTTCCTCAGTGAGCAGCTTATCCTTCTTTCGTTTGATTCCCTCGCTTCGATCGACTTTCCTTTCTGAACCGATCACGAGACACACGCTTTTAATACGTACTGCCCTTTTCGTTCTATACGCTGTTGAAAGGGAAGATACTCTTTACCCTTCACAACGTATTTCGCGTGTCATTTCACACGCGGATCCCCCTTCTCTTTCCACATCACGAAGATATTGTTGATTGATATCGAGTTTTGATCGTTAGTTGATCCCGCTTGGGTCCATTTGGAGAGGGGAGGGAGGATACCGCCGTTAATGTTTTTTGCGGTAATTTACTCTGCAAGAATTGTTCTCGATGAGGTTTACTCACGTCTATGCGATTTAAAAAAAATCTCAAGGAAGGGATTCGATGAGAACATTATAAAATCCACGAGAAACGTACAATGCCCAACTCGATCGGTACAATTAGCTAATTCAGCTCAAACATTTTCATTCAGGAATCGTGGGAATAAATGTTTTTTAATCACAGTTGCAATTTAATTCCGAATGCTTCGGCAATTCCTTTACCAAATGTTTGGGTCATAGGCCTCACACACACTTCACTATCTGTTCAATCCGCTATTCTATCTACGTTTGTCAGAAGTTATTAAAAGTAATGTAATGGAACTTCGACACATTCTACCTGTCACACCAGTGTGGAAACGGTCATATGTTAGAAGCAAATCAAAATTTGTAAATTACCTTAATAATTAAAACAAGTATTCTTGTAAACTGTATACGGTTAGGTGGAAGAAGGGGCTGTGTAACCTCAACCTCGCTGTTAAAAGTTTAAATAAATAAATTAAATTGGCATAGTGAAAGAGTTAAGTAGGATTGTGCTGTGAAATTGTTTAAATTTCCAAAATATTGTTTGGCTTATTAACATTTTCTATAGGTTGTTTCGTATCAGTATGGGAAATTATTTAAAACCTAAAGAAATTTAATACTATATATTCATTTAATATTATTACACTTTCATCTCAGGTCATAGAACGTTTTACATGTAAAATTATAACAGAGAAAATAAAATAAGAAAAAATTTCCCCTTAAAATTTAATTTCGATGGAAAGTGCGCAATTTTACATTTCGTTAATAATCGCGATAAATGAATCAACCGGGAAATTAATTTTCAGAAAATTTGGCTCATAAAATGAGCATTATGATTTGAGAAAATGAGCATTCTGTGAAAAACTGCCTCCTTGATACAGAAAGATTTGTATACTTTTGGATGTTAGCCACTTGATGCCACATAAAAAATCGGTTATGTTGAATGTTTGAAATAGTATTAATTTTGGGAATAACGTAATAAGGTAATTATGTATAATTAGGCACATTATGGCTGAATAAATCCGCTCCTGAGCATTGATATTTATGTCTCCCTTTTCTCTCAAATGACCTCGAACTGGACTTCCGGCAACACCTTTGCACTTAAAATTGTCAGCGTTTGGCAAAGAGCTGTGGTGTGTCTGTTGTCTGTAAATGCAGAAAAAATATTATATTTATGCAGTTTGTTACTTTTGGTTATGAATAGAAGAACGAGAAAAATCATCTTTCAAAATGACGAAATTAGTTTCTTCATTTCCGCGCATGAGATGTTTTTGCGTGCGCCTTATTTGCGTTTAAACGGACCTGTTGGATTTTATTTAGTACTAGCGGAAGTTCCCGTTGAATTTCAACGGATTTAGTGATTCTAAAAGTTTGACCGTGTAACATGTAAACATCGCAAGAATAAGATAGTACACAGTTTTAACCGTCAAATAAAGCAAAAATGAGGAATACCAGTTCGTAATTACATATTTAGATGAAAGAAAGAAGAAAATCTTGCACTTTGAAAAATCGAAAATACGTTATGGGAAAATAATTATTGAATTAAGCACCCCCTCCCCCCAAATTTTTATCGCCATATAGTCTATCTTACCCGCAGGGTATAGCTATATACCTATGCAAAGTTTCGTGACGATATCGTCAAATGTTTGAAAATCACAGTCTCTCAATTTCGGCGACAATGGGATTTGTCATGGTAGCTTATAATTGGCATTGTCATAAAACTGATAAAATCACGTCTTTTTTTATTCTAAACGTATTTTTACGCTAATTTGAACAGGATTCGGATTCTGTCTTCAATAAAAATAAACTTTGTTCTTTCCTTCATATAAACATCTAAGTCTCGAGATTGTATCATGTTTCTAAGTAATTTTAAAATTCAAATGAAAATTAAGCTGCGCTCATTCCTATGTTATTCAAATGGAGAAAATGAAAAAATAAAATATTTTTTAAAAATTAGAAAGGTTAATCAAATCTGTATAAAAACCTGACCACACCACTGAACCCGTTATTCCGATTTAAAATTACACATTCCTCTTGTTTCTAAGTGCTGTTGTCGCTGAGTTATGAAAAACAAACATGCATACATACATAGGTACACTTTCCTTTATAGATATCTATAGATTGCTTTTGGTGAGTAAGTTATTCTGCGGGTATAAATCGTAACATTGTCCACATTCATTGCCTTAAAAACATCTTTTGAAATTCCTGAAAGTTCATAACTGACCTTTTAATTTAAAAGCTTTTGAAGAGATAAATCGATTGCTGCTTGCAGGGAATGACTCAAAATTCTTAAGAAATTGCCCATGTATAATTGAAAAAAAATCATTTCCGTTAAGAATGAAAGAAAACAAGAAAAAAATTAATGTTCTTTATTTCTGGGCATATCAGAATTCTCGCTGATCTGTGAAATTTTGTTTTTTATTTTCTTTTTCGATGGAATACCAGCCTTTATAAATGTTATGATGGCAAACAAAAGCTAACAGTGTCTAATTCATTCGGCGTCATTCACTCGAATACTGTAATACAGTGGTTAAAGCACGTCACAGCTGTTTGAAAGGAAGAGCCCCTTCCGACGTAAGGTGGTTGCATGAATATTAATAAGTTTGGCCATGCGCACGAGCAATTTCGGTCCTTTTAAGGAAGGCAGGAAATGTTAATAATAAATTGCTATATCGTCACAAACCATGATGCCATGTATTTCCGCATTTTTTGAAAATGTGCTTTTAATTTCAGCTCAATAGGATTTATGACTTAATTTAATGGGAATGATTAACCCAGTTACTGCAATCGATAATTCTTCAAATGTCGTTCTTACTCAATTTTAATGTATTAATTTCTTATCGTCAAATATATAGAGCGTTAATGATGATGGTAGCAGTTAATACTGATTTCATTAATTTTGTATCGGATTTCAGATTCTATATGTAAGGAATAAAACCAATATTAAGTCACTTAGAAAGGTTTATTATTTTTATATACATAGTGCATTTATCTGAAATAAAATCCGTAATAACCACAGCGTAAAAGGAATATCGTGGAAGTATTAGCAACATTGGAATTATTTGTATAATCCTTCATGAATGCATTATCATGACATTCATTTTTTTACTATCTTAAGTTAGATATATAGTGAAAGTCCAATTAACCGGATATCGAATGACTAGGATTTTATTTAACAGCAAAAATTTAAAGTTTAATAATAGAAAGTTTTAAATACTGCATTACGTAATTACGTATGTGTGGTATTTATTTGTCCTGTGCCGAATAAAGGAGTTATGCGAAATGATGTATTACTTGATCCATAAACTTACTCTACACCATAATTTCCAATTTGGCCTCTCTTTAAGTGCTTACTTTGTTTGTATTTATTTATTTTTCACTAGATCATTAACAACACTTTACGGCCTTTACAAAGAGTGTAACAACAATAACAAGGACGAAACACAACCATGCCCTCGGAAGGATTCGAACCTGCGACCTTAGTATTGGGAGCTAAACTCGCTAACCACCCCTCTACATATTTTTTATTCATACGTACTATAGTACATACGTATAAATAGGCATAATATTAACCGGAATAGGCTCGATCCCGTGACATCCGGTAAACTATACATAATTCCCAAAAAATGCGTCCTTTGTATGAAAATAAAGGAAACGGGTTCGAGCTGGAAGTTTGTTCTAGTGAAACATCATTAAAGCGTATGAGGAGCCTCGGATGTGGCATATCACACTTATCAGCGTCTGAATTCTGAAGCGTTTTGGTCTTATCTCGATGATAAATTATATCTTGCGAGGAACTATATGTGTAACTTATTGCGTGATGTAGCGAGCGACCTTGGTACAACGTTGACCACATTATAGCTACATAAATTGCGGAAAAAAATCCATCCCGATTTAATAAGCTCAATTTAAATAAATAATTGGATTTCTCGAGAAAAAGAACGAAAATGCGTTTTCGAATTATCTTAGCAATTACATTAGCAATTATTGATTATAGAATAAAGCGGAATCCAAAAGTGTCAATTCTACGTTTCCGATGTTGCAAAATGAACTACTTTTAATTATATCAATGCATTTATTGATAAAATAATGATATGTTTAAGCTCACTAAACGACAGAAATTATGGTTATTTTTCTCGATTCAGAAGAATGGAACTCTATAAAATGCAACATATGATTTTTAATGTGCCCTATGTGATAATGTGATAGAATAACATTAATTATGCTATGGTGTCACCCAAGGGCGGATCCAGGCTTCATCCAGGGGGGGTAATCAGGAATGAAAAAATAAACTTTAAAAATGTTGTAATTCACGTATATTTTTTACAGAAAAGGGAACATATAACTTTTTGTACAGCAAAATGAATGTAGTTAAACGGTACATTTTATTGTAATACATTTTTTACTGTATTTAGCAACTCTTCTAGTTTAAGAAGCGGAGACACGATAGCGTGGGAGGAATGCTCGCAATAATATTTTAAGTATAAATAATTAATTTTAAATTAATGTCTTATTACTCATGTATTTGTTATAGATATTGTAGTTAAGTAAATAATATTTTATATTGGAACATTTTTTCAGCGGGGCTCGTTTCACTTGAAAAATATGTGTAAGCGAGGTAAAAATATACCGCCCCTCTGGTTATTAAAGGTAGGAAATAATATTAATGACATACTTTTAAAAAAAGAAAATAATTTTTTTAAGGAAGGTTTAATTTTTCAGAAAAAATATTGTGTGAAAATATCTGCAATGTTTTATAGTCCTACCGAAGGTTATCTTTAACCTAACGTTCGAAATTCCTTCACGGTAAGTTGAACTCTACTAATAATTTTTATCTTCCAATGGTTCAGAATCATACGGACATCATTGATAAGATATCTCAATTAGCAGATTGTTCGAAACTGTACTGGAAAAAACTTTATTTCTCTTTGAAAATCACAATTAATATCTCTACGAGCACTGAATTATAGGTGTCTTTATTGCAAGGGCGGATCCAGGAGGAAGGGTAATCAGGAATGAAAAAATAAACTATTTGAAAATATCGTAATTCACGTATATTTTAATACAGAAAAAGGAAATAGAAAATTTGTTGTACAGCAAAATGAATGTAGTTAGCGGTATATTTATTATAATACATTTTTCACTGCATTTAGCAATTCTTCTAGTTTAAAAAACGGAGACACAATAGCATGAGAAGAATGCTCGCAGTATTATTTCAAAGTATAAATAATTAATTTTAAATTATATATTTATTATACTATTGTAGTTAAGTAAATAATATTTTATATTAGAACATCGCGGCGCTATTTTTCAGGATGGCGAGACAATGCGACAAAATAGGAGACTAACAGTTGCTTGTTAACTTTCTCAATTTGCGCAATATCAATCACATTTCATTTATAAACTAAACTCCGTTTCTGAAAATTATGTGTTAAAATGAAGTTGATTGTATCTAATGTAGGTTATTCGGTATTGATAAAAACATCTTGCCTTTATTGCAGCCGAGTTGTTCATTTTAATTTATATTCAAGGCACTCGTTTATTTAAAAGTCAAAGTAGTAGAAATAAATTTCTAGAGCCTTTATTTAATATTTAACCGCGAAAAAGCGTATAAGCATATCGCGGAAGCAGAAACTGATCGCATATAGGAACCACGAAAAAGCGAAACCTTCGAAACACAAGGTCCCCATATACACATAAATATAAGAGTTTTTACCAATAAATTATTTAAAACCAACTCCCGCCCCTCCTTTTCGCGCCGGGAATAGGAAAATATATAAAGAGATTACTTATTAACTGCTACTGCACCTTCCTGACGCCGCCAAAAGAGACCTTCATGCCTTCACTCACAATTCTTTACTGATTACCTGGGTACCGATTCGCTGACTGGTTCTACAGTCATGGGGGTTTTCCCATTAGATCCCGAAGCGTAAGGACAGCAGACTTACTCTTTTGGATTAATATTACCGGTTTCTGAGCCCATAATATGGAATATTGAAATGAATATTGAATTGGGACCCTGTGACTTCATAAGCCACGGCACCCCCTATAATATAGAAGGTGAGCCGTAAAGTTTGGCCAATCCTTTATTAAAGGGATATCCCCGCTTGCAATATTGGTCGACGACCATTGGTCGTGTTCACTTAACATATACATGTTTGAGTAAGAATTGATGTAGGTTGTTTCTTTCAAGAATATGTTTACATAAAGTCAAAGAGTATTCTAACTTTCAGGGGAATCCAGAAACTTCTCAAGTGGGGGAGGGGGGCAGAGGGAGAGAGAGAGAGAGGTGGTATTCAACGTGAGCGATTGCGCCTATTGTCCTCTTAGGCTGAACGCACACTTATCAGACAAAACGTCTCGAGGCAAAACGTTTTGTCGAAAGGTAAAACATTTTGTTGGGCTTCAACGCACACTGGTCATACAGAAATGTCTTTACACAAAATGTTCTGTCGTTGAACAAAACTTTCTGTCGAAAGGTGTTCTTTCACAGTATAATTAAAAATAGGAGGCCTTTCTTCTATTAAAACAAGTAATTTTTCAGCATCCACATCCATGTTAACAGAAGCACACACAACTTTCCCTCCACCCTACTCCTATTACTTCTCAATAAAGACTGAACTCACGCAGAATGTTTCGCCTCAAAACAAAGTGCAGTGTTTCTGCTTTCGACATGATAAATCGTCAACAAAGATGTATTGATGTGTCAAAGGTCAACGCATACTTATCAGACAAAAACGTGTTTCGACAAAACATTTTGTTTACAGATGTCTCAAGCAAAAACACTTTTGTCGGTCTCCAACGCACACTGATAAGACAAATGTCTTTCGAGAAAACATTTTGTCTCGAGATGTTTAGAGGTATTTTAAGTTGTTTTTTCCTGTTTTTTGTCCTGTTCGATTAGTGTGCTTTGGGTCCTATTTATAGCATTGCGAAAACAGTTTTCGACGAGTTTACACAAAAGCGTTTTGTCAAAAGACGTTTTTGTCTGATAAGTGTGCGTTCAGCTTTAGACTTCTGTAGACCAACGAATCTTAACCCTTAAAGCCGCGTACACACTGGAGCAGAACCTCGTCGCGAACCTCGTTGCGAACAGGTCCATGTTCGTTTGCTGTTCTCCCTTCGTAAGGCTACAAGTAAAGATGTCATCTTCTTTTTTCACCCGTCAACACTTATTTCCACCTCCGATGCTATCTCCATCCACGCATCAAACTTTTTTATTTTATTGAAATGCAAAGCATGCCGCGGATCACACAACAACTCTTTACACCTATAAGCTTCTATTAACCGTCAAGTTTTATTCTGTGTCCACTCTGAGGCGAGAACAACCAGACTGAGGAGTTGAGTGAATTATGGAAGTGTTTCTCTGGAGTGAGAGACAATCAATTCCTGGAATCGATTCCGAGTGAATGCATGGTTCAAAACAATGATCGTGGAAACGTCCAAACTTGAAGAACCTCGTCGCGAACATCCCTTTGATGTGACGCCAAAATACAGACATCTGGTGGAACACCGCGAACCACGTATCGAACACAAAATGTTCGCCTTGATGTTCGGGGCGGCGTTCGCCGCGCCGTCCACACTATGTTCGCGTTGAGGTTCTCGAGGAGGTTCTGCTCAAGCGTGTACGCGGCTTAAGAGGTCGCGCACGGTCATTTCGACCGCGTCGGAAAATCAGGCACAATATCTAATTTACCAAATGTTTTTATTATTTTTTTAATTTTCAACAACAATTCGCTCATACCATATTTTTAAATTAACATAACTACAATTAATCGATAGTTAAATTAACAACATTTTTGAAAAACGTTTTACGAGGAACAGAATACTTCGTTGTATGTTAAATTAAATTTAGTTTTAAACAAAAACTGAACGTGAACTATAAAAATTGAGAATTAAACGATGATCTCTGAAATTTATTGAGCTTAATCTTCTTCATTTTCCTCTTTCTCATCTTGAATTTCGGAACAGCCGATGCATGAAGTAACCGCTTGCTCTCTGCACACACAAGAGGTGCGGGTCGTCGTGTTTTTTTCCCGGGAACGAAAAGCACATCTTCATGGTCCATCCTTTCCCTGTGCTGGTCTTTATTCCTCAGATATCTGTGCGAATCGCCTAATTTTTACTTTTAGGCTCCTAGATAGATTATCTGTGATGTTGCCCTAGGTCGTCATCGTCTGAATCTTCATCCACAGATTCTGCGAATTTTTCGCTGACTCATGCCTCATCTTCTCTGGGCCTTCGCGGAATTTGCCGCGCAGATTCACCGGCTGTCGTTCCGGGCGAGGTCTACCTGCCCTTTTCGACATTAACGGCATTGCAAACTGTGTGTCTTTGTCCGAATTAATTTTGTCTAGATACCGTGTAACCTAGAAGGTGTATTAGCGGAACAAGTTTTTGGAGCGAACCCGCGAGCGGGTTTTGTTTTGGGGCGCGTGTTGATAAAACAAGGAAGAAAGGAAAACAAAACATAACGGGAGGGGAAGGGGGAAAAGTTAGCGGACAGTTCGCCTTGCTTATCTTCCCGCCTGGCTGACTTTGCACAGGCGGGGGTGGGGTGGTAGCGAGGAGTGCTTGCCCCGGTCCTTTTTCGCCGGTTGCTTGCCCCGCTGCCTGTGCTATGGTCGCTTTCCTCCAAATAGTCCTCTTCATCAAAATCATCCAATCCAGTTATTCCTTCTTCCTCTTCTATTACAATATCCTAAAGGAGCCCGATCCCTTTCCCTTTCCTCGTGTCAATTTCACTCATGACGAGGAGAAATAGATGTAATTTGGATGAAACAGAAGTCCTTTATTGAAAATAATTATTGTCGCGCATAAATAATGAAAACTGTGATAAAAGTATAAGCAGCGGACTTGAACGACCTAACTTGAAAAGGAAAGCGTTGTAGCAAAGATCGTTTCTCAACTAGGGAGCTGCATCTCAGGCAGAAACCACAGTCGATGGTTTCGTTGAGGGATGATACAATTTTTAGTGGTGTGATAAGTAAACGCCTATCCACGAGTTTTGTAGTCATAACGAAAGGTAGGCAAAAGCATTCGGTCCTTTATGCTGTGCGCAACTAGCGGACAGAAACCAATGAGCAGTAGAAAAAATCCCTATAAAAATAAGAAAAGCTGATATAAAGAGTCATTGGACCCATAAGCCAATAAATAGATATTGAATTCGAGGAAAGGTACTGAGAAGACCTGTTATGAAAGTTAAATATAAGGTTATAAAAATTAAAAAACGAAAATGTTGCGGTCTAAAAGATGGCGCGAGACCTCTTAAGGGTTAAGGGTAAAGTGACCAGATTTCCAAAAGCTCAATGCTGTACAAAATGAAAAAAAAATCACAAAATACAATACGTATTTTTGAATCCGTATTTTTAACAAAATAAAAACATTTCGATAATACATCAATATTGAATTATTAAAAACAACAATTTTAACGGATATAATAAAATCCAGATTTTTTATTAATCATATACTAATCCTCCAAAGTCATACCCTCCTCGCGGTGCGTTTGATGTTATTTTTCTTAAAACAAACATACAAAATAAAATTGGAACAAATCATGTAATTAAACGTAACATAAATTAATTCAATTTTCAAATTACTTCACTTACTTTTCGAAATTTGTGACGATGACTTGAGAAAACTATAAAACTTTGCAGGTGCTTTGCAGACTGTGATAGGTGACATATGCTAAAACCACAGAAACCAGCTACAACCATAGATTTTTCTAAAGTGGTATGAGTAATACATTCATTTTGACAAAAAACCATGGATGTAGTAGTAAAACAAAACTGTAAAGCATAGAGCACATATAAAGCTACAACCACACCACGGAAAACAAATTATTGTTCTGCGTTTAAGTACTTTTGTATATTGCTGACATAAATAATAAGAACAAATTATTGCAATTATTATCAATTTTGGCGGGCAAATTTTTAAAATGCTGTACGTTTTGCTGTACACTTTCCAATGCTGTACAGGAGATGCAAATGCTGTACAATACAGCATAATGCTGTACGTCTAGTCACTTTAGTTAAGGGTCCCATACACGATCAGTTAAAATGCGCAAATTAAATGTTCTAAAATAATGTGCAAACTAACTAAACTGAGAAATGAGCCTCTGTTGCCCTTACACGAGATTAAAACATTGCGCATTCCTTAGTCTTGAACAAAGCCTCTTGAGTGATCTGAGTGCTTTGTTGGCTGGGATTGAGATGAGGATTTAACTGAGAAAATGATAAGAGGTTTACTCAGTTAAAATACTCGTCCTTTTAACTGTACAAACTGCGCAATTTACTTATTTTTTTACCTCAGTTATGATGACACGCAGTCAGGGCCGTCCCTAGAGCATGGCGAATCGGGACATCCGCCTCGGGCCCCGCTCTTCTATATTACAGCAAGGGAAGTCAAAATTTAATTTGGCTGTTAAAGCTAACGGGGCCCCGCATAGGTCGATTTGCCACGGGCCCCGCACCTCTGTTGGGGCGGCCCCACACATATTTAATTTCTGCATTTTAAGTGATCATGTATGCAGTGCCGGACACTGAAGTTTTTGGGCCCTGGGATAATAATTTTTAGGGGCCTCTATAAAGTAATAAAAATGTAAATAAAACGCTGCCGCACAGAGTAATTACTGTATTCAGTGACGTTTGAGCAACCATGCAATCAACGCAAACGGACAACGGACCGTCAAAAAAAAATTCTGGAACAGAATTTTTAAAAATGAAGCTAATCACAAAAAAGTTTCTTTCTTTAATGGGCGGGGCTTTGAAACTTTCAGGGCCCTAAGAAGCGGAGTCTAAGGAATTGTCGAGACCGAAGAATTGTGGGGCCCTGGGCTGAAGCACATATAGCCCATACCTATGTCCGGTCCTGCGTGTATGGGGCCCTTTATATCACTGTAGCTCTCACTCTGCAAGGATATTTAGTTGCTTAGAACTGACCTGCTGCGCAAATTCGAGTGCGTCTAAGAGCTATGCTCAGCACGTAGGACGAGGTTTATGGGTTATTTATTTCTATATAGTTTTCAGAAATATTTATCCCCCTGTATCCGCCCTTGGTGTCACTTTTTACTTTCTCATACGAAGTATTGAGAAAGTATTGTTTCTTACGAATTGCTCGCTCAGTTTTTGAGTTAAGATAAAGCCTATTTAATTTTATTGACGTAATGGTAAATTCACCAACTAGGGTTTAAAGTTATTGCTTTTGATTATTTTAGGATCTCTGTGGAGTAATTAATTGTCACCGTAATATTTTTGTATTCGCGTATTCTTTCGAAATTTTTTAAATTTTTACAAGGTTTCAATTCATAGGTTTTTATATTTCTTACCTTGGTTCCGATTTTCAAAGCGTATAGAGTGTCAATGACCATTGGAAGTATAGATAAATGGTTTTGTCTAAATTAAACAAAATCCTATCAATCCCAATAAATGAATATTTCATATCTCCACATTTATAATTTGTAACTAGATATAACTTGATGAACGAGGGTTTTATTAGGCAAAAAGTTCATCGCTGCCGATAGATGTTCCTTGACGTATGATAAAATCTCAGCCATTTTTAAAACGATCAGTCGGGAGATTATACTTATTTCAGTGTTCATAAGGATAGATTATTTTCCTAGAGTATCCGTGGAAGGAGATGATACACATTTAAAAAATTCGAAGGCATTTATGTTTTAATTTCGCTTGACTAGTTGTCCTACTTCTTTTCTGTTATAAACGATTGTCGATAGTTATGAATGTTCACATAGACAAGCACAATGTTGGGATAGATATTAATAATAAATTTAATTGGAGACCAAATTAAAGAAAGAGTAGTTCAATAAAGCTCGTCGATATTAACAAACTCGTATCAGTCGAGTACCCTAAAGCAGGGGTTTTTAAACTTTTTTCTCCTAGGTTCAATATTAATAATAGAAAATACGTTATTCAACCCACCAAAATTCCATCTTATAAAATATTGTGATTATTTCTAAGAATGCATTTAAAATCAAACCGGTACAATTTAATAAATATCAAATCGCATTAGTTGATTTTGATGGGCATTACTACAATTTAGTCCAAACTTTGCGTCAAAATATCTTGGATAGATCCTTTATTGAGGCTCTTACCCAATGCTTTGCGGCCCACCGTTGGACCGCGGCCCCTACTTTGAAAAACCCTGCCCTAGAGACATTCAAAGGAGTGTTCAGCGTGCTTACCTCCCAATGCTAGGGCCACAGACTCGAGTCCTGTCCGAGGGCGCAGTCGTATATGTTCATCTTTGTTACCGTTGTTGCGCTCATTGTAAAAGACCATGAAGTGCTGTTTACGAGCTAGTTAAAAATAAAATAAATGTTTAACACTGATAATTTAACTTGAGTTAGGAAAAATTATCATTCTCAGCTTCAACTTCTATCGAAAGGGAGTTAAACTCCGTTCGAGAGCTGTCATAGTTTAGCGGTTATAATGATTTTAAAAGGTTGGTCGCTGGTCTTGCGTCAGAATCTATGTCACCCATACGGAGAGAGTAAAGATGGAATCCCCAATCCACAAACGAAGTTCACGTACAGGTGACCTAGATGCCGTTTCCTCGTACTTTATTTATTTTAGATCGACTGCATAGATTTTTTCTATGTCGTGTAAGCTATCCAACGACTATTTCGCGCGCGTAAGATCTATTCGTTACACAAGGTGCGCTCCGTGTTGCATTGTCGTTGAGACTTCGGAGCCAGTTTCAAATCGAATTCGCATACACTTGCATTACTTAGGATGTAATATATTCGCACGGAATGTGCGCTACAGTAAACGAATTCGCAGAATGCGTAATGTAATAATGATCATTCTGCAAATATGACTCTCATAATACAGAAATTATACAGGAAGAGAATGTATCAATTACGTTTACGTATTTACGTCATGTATTTGCAAAATAAATTTTACGTTTCAGATAAATTTCTTCATTTAGCAGCATTTTCACGGGGTAATTGGAGCAAATTTTTATTTGCAAAGGCAATTTTTATAAGAACTGTATACTAATCAGCACAGGCAACTTAAAAATTTTGCCATTCTCCCTTAACCTACTCGTAATCTACATTTACTATATTATGAGCTCAATGTAAGCCTAACTTTGAAGAAGCTTATTGAGGTGAAAATCATCGGCGTTTTGGGATAGTAAGCAAGCCGGCCTACGATCGATTTCAATTTTATTTATCCAAGAGCGTTCAGATGAAATCTATTGACACAAGCATAAACGAACTTCATATACCGTTAGTGGCCATGAGCGTGACGTCCCTCGAAGTGAATTTGGGTAACCAGACGGTCCGATTTTGGCGCGAAAGTTCCTCATTCGTTTTGTAATGTACGCGACTCGCTTTCATCTAGAAAGTGGAACAATTTTAAATTTCTTCAGCCTATTTTTTTCATTCGTCAGCCTCTAAACCCGACGACCAATTGAAAAAATAATTGTCCCCTAAGAGTGAGTAAATTTATTATACTAACCATGAAAGACAAGAAAGACAAAATTAGCAATTTAATTTCCCCGCATAAATATGAATGTTTTTAAAAACTAAATTCATTTTTAAGCATATAAAATGTTTTGATAATTACGCTTTCTAAATCTGTAAACGTCATCGATCTACATTTAGGTTTGAATAGTTATCATTATAGTTGTATCAGCCTAACTTTAGTTCTGACAACCGAGAAAATTAATAATTTAAAAAAGGCTCTAGCTAATCACTGAATAGCAACGTTATCACATCGTGCAAAGCTTTGCCTCTGCATTCGGTCCCTTCTTGCGTATGATTTGGCAACGTCGACCCCTGTCCTGCTTTATGCAAGAGCTCAATTTAGACTTCCTCTTGCATTGTAGATCTTCGCTGGATATTTTTATTTATAATGTTACAATTAAAATACATACTTATGTGCAGTGGCGGATTAAAGTATCTGAAGGCCCCAGGCGCAAAAAAAACGGGAAGCCCCCAACTGACCGGAAGGGGGGTACTCAATCTACAAAAATTTTTACAACTTACAAATGGAAAAAATTTATACAGCAGGTTAAATAAATTGAATTACAGAAATGCATAAATAGAAAATTTAATATTTATTATATAAACTTGCACATATTGAAAAATAAACAAAAAATGAATTATAACTGTGAGATGTGTTTTCGAATAACGCAAAGGATGTTACATTGCAACAAACAAGTAAAAACACGAGATGTGTACGTAAGTAGTAGATTATACAGATTGTGAAATATTTTACTAAATAAAATATTGAAAAATCGAGTTTTGACTGTTTTGAGGCCACCATGAGTGGCGAGGCTCCAGGCGAGCACCTCATGCGCCTGTGCGGTATTCTGCCACTGCTTATGTGAGTTCGTCAGGTCTAATTTCTGAAGCGAGACTAATATAGATCAGCCGACGGATAATGACGACCAGGAGATAAAAAAAACCCCTTTCGGACTTTTTGCGAATAATGTTGTTTTGAAAAATCCCTATGGTTTAAAAAATACGATTCTTACTGCGTACTCACACCAATAAAATGAAATAGGTTTTGTAGCTTTAGTAAGTTTCAATGGAAATTTAGGCGCTTATATTTAATAAAGCAATCGAGTAGAAATCGGAGGATAGCATTTGCATGGAAGAATAGTTCTCCGCAAATATTTAAAGAATAAAATTTAGATTTTTTTAATGCTGGGGAAAATGGCCACATACACGATTTAGAGAATTCTTCAACGTGGTTATAGCTGTCATGAGTGTCCAGAGTTATTTTGACGCAGCGGAAGAGAATCCATTCTAACGCCACCTGCAGTAAATTTTTACGCAGACGTTTTAAACCTAGATGTCAGTTTATTTATCTTTTCGTAAGAGTTACGGAAAATGAAAAATTGAAGGAATGCATCAAGATTCCTGACTCGTGGTGTAATTACTATCCAACATATATTCAACTTGAGTGTCGCGTAGGTCGATAGTAGAGATGATGCCCTCAAGATTTTGGAGTTCTGGGCACCGGCACCTCGGGCCGTACCTGTTTGCTGAAAATTGGATCCAATTTGTTAATTACAGCGTTGAAGGATATTGGATATTTTCACATTATTAGAGCATTGAAAACATTCAACAGTAAAATATTTGCTATATATTCGAAGTGTTGAAAATATTTTTAGGCTTACAGTTCATTATAAAACAAAATGGTTACTCCCCAGGGGAAATAAGAACATCCACCTTCTCAAGGATTAATCCATATCGTAGTATTTTTCGCACCTGTCTGGCTAACTCCTCGTGTTCTTACGCCTCTGTTAACATCGCCAACGCTACAAACGGTTCTTACCCTTTTGAAAACAAACAAGCGAAACATGGAACGGCATTTAACGCCTCAATACGAAATTATGTATCATACATTTGCATAGAAAAGTCTTTGAATAATGTGACGTTAATTTTAACAATATTATCTCAATAACTCGCCATTTATTTTATTTGTGAAATTTTTAGAGCGCTCTGATATGTTAATGTATTAATTCGCCATCTAATCGTAAATGATCAATAGAATGACTTTTATTACCCTCAAATGTAAACAAGTACATATTTAAATTTAAAACTTTCTTAAAGATATCTTGACTTCTGTTGTCGACAGTATGTATTTAAAGCCATGCACTATATAACATAGAGATTCAATGTTTCCTTTTAACATTTTTTACAAAACTGCAAGAGTTGATTATAGTATGTCGTTATGAAGTTAGACTTACTACGCTGCCTTTAATAAAATAACTCGAAACTGGAAATCATTTATTAGATAAAGCGTTTATATCCTTTTAGTCACAGGATAATTAAAATCTGCAATTACGAGTATATTACGCAATTCGTGATCTCCGTAGCTTCTCCACTTCCTGCACCAATATGTACCAAACGATAAAGCGTCAAAGTCAAGAGATGATTGTGACTCGTGTCAGCGTTTCTCTTTCAACTGTAACACGCGCCAAAATCCCCACTCCATCTAACACGACTCTCAGATAACGCTTCCTCGCTCTGTGACCCGTCCATAGATTTCGCTCAAGGTTATGCTTTGCGAAGTGATACTACAATTCCCACGTGGAGGAATTAAGTAAATAAGATGTAACGTCATTTGCGTCACGTTTTATTTCGCTAAAACGAGCTGATGAAATCGATTTGTCCGCCCTTCTGTTTTTAAAACTTTATGTTAAGATCCTATCCTGATAAATATTTAGCGCATCGCTTGAACATTTCCAGGACTTTAATTTTTAGGATTCACGCTCTGTATACAAGACGGTAGATTTCTTATCATTTACTCTTTCATATTTAATAAAAGTGGAGGATGAAATTTTAAAAAATGTCGATATGTGTCTGATAAATTTTACTTTGCCTAAAAATTTGATTGTTAATAAGATACGTCGACGTGAAAATATAGCTTTCGATTGCAAAATTAAGGAATTAATGATAAGCATTTTAGGGAACTAATAAAAAAGTAAACGGTATGTTTTTCACGAACCGATTAAAATAAAACGTGTAAGCGTGAGCTTTAATGTAAAGTACGACATTACCTTCATGCATGGAAAGTAGTAGGGTAGCAATTAACACTGGTCAGTAAAATTATTTTAATGAGATTTAACTCTGAATAATTGAGTACTCGGCTAAGATATATTCCACGTTTCTTACTTATATCTCTAAATAACTCTATGAAATGTAGTTTTTAAGATTCTTGAATTCCAAGAAAATGCATTTAATCTTAAATGGCTCTTTTAGCGTCATAGATTCACACATACTCCGGTCCAAGTCAATAGTAGATTGGGGAATTTTAAACTAACCTTTCAAGGGCAGTTGCAATTGTGCGAAATGAGATCAAACTTGCGGTTAATTTGCGCGGGAAACTTGCCACCAGAGTTGCATATATTTGAAGAATTATGATTCCATGCACGTTGTCGGTCCATTCAGAAACGATAAAAATAAAAATATAAAAAAAGAAACAGTCGAGATCGCCAGATGGCTTAAATCCAACAAACAATTTAGATCAGAGGTCCTCAGCGGAGCTATGATGAAAATGCGTGCAAGAAAATCCATAGTTTTCAAAATTAAAATTATGGTAATAAAACATCGAATGTGTATATTCTAACGATAAAAATATTTTTGGCGGCCAGTCAATATTATAGGAAAGAATTTCTATCTAACCTCCGATGCTATCTCTAAAAGAATTCGCAACCAGTAATGCGGCCTTCAACATAGAAAAGGTTGCCTTCCCCTGATATAGATAAATTATGCGGATAATGAATTTTTATGTGAACCAAATTCGCATTTCAGCTGAGAAACCGAACTCTGATTTTAAAGTGAACTTCTCTTAAGTTCAACTTGTAGCTGAATTGCGCATCTAGCTTACTCTACCTTTTTATGACTAATGTATTGTGTCAGCGAGTAGGATAAATCCCTCTGTCAAATTTTAACGGAAAGATGACTAAATCTATACCTAAAAAGATGCACCGTTAAAATATGGTATGGAACGTAGTTTTCAGGGATGGGCTTGAAGGAAAATTCGATCGATTACATTAGAAAAATTTTAAAAAATCTGTTTCTCAATGGTTAAATAAAAATAAACATTAGAGAATCGTATTTACTTAGCTGTAACAATGGGCCTGAGACACGTGAAGACATTTTTTAAAGGAGTTATCGCCCGAGAAAGGTTTTTGAATAATATTTTTGAAGGTAAAATGTCTGAAAAGAAATCATAGAGATGGGTAAAGGTAAAACTTTAAGACGGGATGGTTACCATAAGATGAAAGCAATTACTCTGGATATATGTGTAGGATGTTTTGAATCATGGAGCTAAATACCTAATTAATGACAGTGATACTACTCTAATTTTAAATATCCATCGCAAATGAATATAAAATTGACGTCAAAGCATTCATACATCCAAACGAAGATGATACTTTTTATTCTAAATGAACTTTCCTATTAGTCATCTGGTGGGGATACATCAATTTGGTGATTATTCAAAGTATGATAAATTTTGTAGGGTTGCTTGCAACTCCGTTTTATTCGCAAATTTTAATTTTGATATTATTGTCATTAATCCAGTTTTGTTATTTGATGTTAAGAATTTAATATAAAAATCATTGCGACGTTGTTTGCAGAAGCAGTACTTATCAATTTTATTCAATAAAACTTAACTACTACTTTTCTAAGAGAGACTGAATTTAGTATGTGATCAAGTTGATTCAATATAAATTTTTTTCTGCAAAACGGTAACTCGGAGTATGGAAATGTAAGTATTATATCAGGGAGGTGTTAAATTCAGGTCATGCCGATTTTCGATATAAGGAATGTAACTTTAATTTTTTTATTAGCAAAGAAACGTTTTCTCAACTTATCACGCAATAATTCTTCCCCTTCTTCTTCCTTCTTGTTTTAGCGAATGATAATCATCCGTGTTCTTTTACTTTCTCATATACGAAGTATATTGAGAAAGTATTGTAATCGCGAAAATAATCCACCTCGAGATTTTCACGGAAATATACGTTTTATGTGTCGCTGAATCCGGAAAAGTGGTTTTCGCAATGCCGTCTGTCTGTCCGTTACTGGCTCTAGAGCCTAAACGGTAAAGCGAAAAGGAATTAAATCTCGTACTTAGGCATTTATCATGCAGAGCAGAGGCTCTGAAGAAATGGTTGACATTGTTCAAAAGTTAAGGGAAGTTTATTCTACGCATTTTTAACAACAATTTGATTTTCTCAAAAACGGCTCTAACGATTTTGATCAAATTTCCCACAATTACTTGAGTTTACGCCTGCAATAATACTACATATTTCATTTTTCTCAATGAATGAATATAAGGCTAGTTTATTCTTGGGCAACTTGAACAAAAATTGGATTTTCTAAAAACCGGCTCATACGATTTTCATTTTCTAAAGATAACTAAACGACGCGTTAGTATATGTATCAATGCTTCGATATTTCTCATTATTATAGTCATTTTCGTAACCTTGGGAAAGAGATAGCTGGGTATTGCTAAGGTCGCGGGTTCGTAACCTACCTTGGCCGCGGTCGTATGTCCTCGTCTTTGTTTTACCGTTTATATGCTAACGGCAAAGACCGTTATATTTATGCGGTAGTGGGTTAAATCAAAAAGTAACTTATTTTAACGATAACATTAGAAATATTAATTGCACTTCAAATCTGTTTCTAAGATGTTTTTGTAATTCAGTAAGCTATGGTTCTTTCCCTACAATATGTTATGCAAGAATAAGCCATATCATTCGTTTATTGTATCCTGATATGTAAAATGATGAAAGTGGGGCTTTCTGCACTTCCTTCCTAATCTCCCATTGTAAATTATCCTGAGTAATGAAATGTTTGTATTCTTGTATAATTCAAGCTGCATTTCAAGAGAAAAAATTTCGATCGCAGGGTGGTTGGAATGACAACAGTGTTGTTCCTTGAAATGTTAATAACCATCTGGTCTTAGATTTGAGCACTTCCAATTAGAAATATGAAGTTGATAATCATAGGTTTCATAGAAGTGCGCACGTAAGCAATGGATAGGTATTTGAGCATTATATGGGTCTGAATTTTATCATACAAGGAAATTAATTGGAATGTTATTGAGCAGAGATAAGTGAAAACACTTATCTAGTCTATGTAGATGTTGCCAGGCTTTAACAAGACGTAGTTAAGACCAGTAACTAAAAAACATTGTGTTAGTTATAGAACTAATCATGAGACTTATATGCAATTAATATTTTGTAATTGTAAATAAATTTTATATAAAGTTTTCTAAAAATACCGAGAAATTTCCCAATAAAATCACCCGTGCACGTATATTTATATATGTAAGTATGTGTGTATAATGAGGCGGTTGCAACCTTTAACTTTTTATCTAAAGAAAAATAATTTCATCTGCAAATCAAACAGAGTAGTGCTCATGAATGTGTTTAGGGTTAATTTTTAAAGAAAATAATTTAAAATAAAGTGCTCAGTCGAAATTTATTAATCGGTTGAAATCATTTGCTCATCTTCGATTGAAAAAGGCACATACCCAATTGATTTACAATATGAAAATATTTGGAAACATTTTCCCTATTTTCTCATAAGAGATTTTTAAAGTAATAATTCTTTGAATCACAAAAAAATGATTATTTCATATCTTAAAATTAATCTCTCTACATTTGTAATTTAATGTATTTGCGTGGTTTTCCGCTTACGTTTATTCTTATCAATCACGTACCTTAACCTGGGTCTTGGTAGTAGCGCTCAACTCCACTCATCCTTGTTTCCGACCCTTAATACAGTCCTCTTATCAGTTAAAAATTGCTTCTAGCTCGCGTGTGTTGGACAGCGAAGACATACTTAGTGAATATGTGAATGTCATCGGAAATTGACTTAGCCGAAAAAAGATACGCTTAAGAGGCTAATATTTGTTGCTTAGAACATTAATTGGAGTCATATCATTGAGGGAAACGAGTCACGGCAATGAAATATTTAAAATTTCGCATTAGTGTTTCTGAAATTTTGTTACCTTAATTTTCTCGGGACATATTAGCAAAAAAGCCTACCTTGAATGAGCGTATCTCGAGGGATACCTGTGCATCGACGGGACACATTGAAGCGTTGCGAGTTACCCATGCCATAAATATTAAGCATAATGATGGAATTAAACCTCAGAAATACATTTTAGAAAAGATAAAAAAAACAGTAACAATAATTTATTTGGAGTAAGAATATTTACTAAGGGGTACCAATTTAACGCTAGATATTTTAACAGATTTTTCTAGATAAAAAAATAATATTTAGTAGGTACATTAAAAAATAATTTTGAAAATTATTGGTGGGCCGCATAAAATTTCTTAGTGGGCCGCAGGTTAGGCACTCCTGACCTAGAGGCCTTGCAAGCCACTATCGTCTAATCTCTAAGGGCCTCGAATCCCATAAATCCGCTCCAGTCCGAGAGCGTAGCTCCCGCAAATGTTGAGGGACTACCGTGTAGATTTTATCAAAGTTTGACGATGAAAGTGAAAGACTACCTCACAGGCTTTTTAACAATTTAAAAAAATGGACGGTAAATTAATGTACCATGGTCAGATCATTGAGTTCGAAAGTTGAGAAAAAAGTGATTCGTTTCAGTTTAAGGATGGGTTTGCACCGGATTAGATCCGCAATTAAATTCGTTACGAGTTCGTTCTTTCAGTATTTTAAATACTGTCACTGCATCGGAATTGTTGGTTGAATAGGCCAAACAATCTTTCGTGTATTTATGTATTGGCCTCGAGGTGTGGGTGTGTAACACTGACTTTACTTCAGTACGAGGGTGGGGCTTGCACGTGGCTATCCATTTATCACCTTGCGAAACAGACAAACCACCGTTGATATTAAGCGCAAGATTCAATTAAATGCACTTCCTGCCTCAAAAGAAATAATTCTTTTCGTAAAATATACAATTTCGATTGCCGAAAGAGAGATTTATTTCCGCAGGAGGAACCTTATTTATTCAATCTATTCTTCTGACCATAAACATTTACTCAGAGAGATGCCAAAAACCCAAACGGTGTGTTTGCATTCGTATAGAAGGCCTTGACTAAAGAAATAATTGTCATTTCCCTGACCTTGGTTCCGAAAAAAATGTTTTTGAAAATCATATTCAACGGGCAGCGAAAGGTGGAAGTGAAGAATTTTCACATAACGTGTATGTGTGAATATAAAGGTGACAACAAGATGGTGGAGGGAGCCCAGTGGACACTTACCTAAATTGGAGAGCCGCTGGGGGTGCTGAAGAAATACGGAAAACACAAACACACGAAAAAGACAAAGTGAAGCTTTGGGCTGACGCCCTTCCTCAGCGACGGAGAGAAACGTAATATATATACGATATGTGTGTGTGTTTGTGTGTGCGTGTATGTAAATGTATCTCTCCCTCTCCCCCCTCTCTCTCTCTATATATATATATATATATAGGAAAGTTTGTTTCATATTCAGCAAATATTAAGGTAAATTAAACAATATATAAATATTTGCTGAATTTGAAACAAACTTTCCTCGAAAGCAGTCGCAACATTTATTTCTTAATCGTCTTTCCCTAATTTCATTAAGTGTTAGCTTCTCCTATACACATTAATAAAACATGACTGACTCATTCCCTGATAAATATCTCTGCTGGCACTTCCATCTTTGCGAGTTTTTCTAAAAAAAAATTAACTTACGTTACCTTTGAAATCGGAAAATCGCCCTCCTTTAAGAAAATATCCATCGTAATTTTATTAAATAAGAAGTTTTAAGCATGACAGAAATGTTTCCCTCAACACGTAACCAATCAGTGATTCTTGGAAAGCTTTCCGTTTTTTTTTCTACAAACACTCCATCTCCTAAGTAAATTTATTCCCCCCTTACGAGTTTTATTCCATTTTCATCAAGCGTGTTATCGGCTATGTAGGCAACTTTCCATTACCTTGACGTTTAACGGAAGCAAAATGGATGCTCTCACTCATAACAGCACACACGCTTACCGTTCAGTCTCCTTCCCCTTGAGGGGATTGGACGACGTCACGGTCCACATCTCAGGTATTCTTTGGAGCTCTGTCACGGAGATACATTACAATGGCCATACTTCAATATTTTCCAAGGTTGAAGAAAGTATAATATCGTCCGAACAAAATCCGCTTCGCCTCATGCACCTTAAGATGGAGCAAAAATCTCCGGTTGCACGATTCTATTCTTGTCTTTAAGTCACCGAGTGGACATAAGGCTTTGAGAGTCATCCGAAGGACGGAGGATTGCTATTGCAGATTCTCCCCACGCCATAAAATTGGTAGATGGGGCAAGTTGGAATTCCGCCACCGAGAAGATCCCCAGCTCGGAAAGATGTTCGGTACTCTTAAGGGGTATCTGAATAGTATTTCGTTTATTTACGCAAAATATCTGACATTCTGGTAGGACAATTAAGAATAAATAGCATCGAGAAATGATTTAATATTGTCGCGAAGGGCAGTTCGAGCATTTTAAACGGTTTTATCCATCTTAGACTATGATTTAAATGGCTAACAATACCGACGCCCTTTTGATTCACCTTCAAACCCAAAGCTTGGGCTCTGTCGGGACGAAGTCGAAAATATTCTTCAAGGCCTTTCTAAACCAGTCTGACTAGTGACCTATGCAGAGGGGGGACTGTGCTTGCGAATAATTGAAGGACACCATCCAGCCGTGTGACATTCATTACCCACTCCGCGGAAACAACGATAGAAATCCGTCATTCGAAAGAGAAAATAGGATGGTCAACGTGACTGATTGTTAGATAAGCCAGCTGCCACTGCAGTTAACCACAGAAGAGGGAAACAATGAGGTTCCAAATATTTCGTATGATTGTTTATGGATTGCGAGTTAATTGCTAGTTAATTTTTAAGAAGAGATGAGCGTAGAGATGTTTATGGAAATCGGAGTTAAAAACCATGCTCATGATGCGTTCATGATCGTGTTAAGAGAAAATCCAAAGTTGTTTTCTGGTCGAGATGGTTTAAAAACAAATTTTTCTGCATCAAAGTTATGACGAATCCACCTTATGCAAACTCACAATTGTTATAATATGCTGTAAACTATTGTCGACAGGTTTATAATAATTTTTAGGAGTTTAATCAAAAGGATCTCATTTAAGGTTTTTAACTTATCCATTATCATATTCGAATAAAGGAATGTGTTGAATAGTGTTTTTTTATTAAGTCATTTATAACAGTGTTGGAAATCATTTTAATTGAATCTTAAATCATCGAAGAGAGGTAAATTTTATATCACTTAAGTAAACAAATATTATGATGCTTCTATTCTCACTAGAATTGAGTGTATACTTGATAATTAAATTTTATGGAAAAAAAATATTATTAAGGATATACATAGTATCAGGATTAATAGAATAGTTTTAGCCCCTTAAAGTTATGCAACTCACGAGGCAGAAAGGAAATAATAAAGGAATTCGCGTCGACAGCAAAGGAGATCGAACTTGCCTCAAAAAATGAAATTTTTGGGAAAAAATGGCTGAATTTTTCTCAACTATATTTCGGCTTAGCGTCTATAAATATTTGTAAAACAAATCGGGCAAGCGATATCAAGGAAATCCAAAGATCGGTTTTTTTCTCCTTAGAAGAAAATCTAACGATTCTACGAAACTAAAGTGAGATAAGCCATTGATATAATTCATCCTAAAAACTTCGAATTACATAAGTTAACAAAGGCTAACGTTTGGTTTCGTAAACTAACATTTTACTGAACATGATTAAGCGTAGTAGATACATTTATTTTTGACTTAACATTTATAAGCATTACCGAACTTAATAATCAACAACTTGTCATTTACTTTCCTAAATAGATATTTTTCCTGTTGAATGATGATACTTTAAAACCTAATTAACTAAAAAAATGTCGATGTTATTCTTTTAGTCTCTCGTAAATTCTAATTCAAAAGCTTTATAGAATAAAATATCAGACAAATTTTACGCACTGTTTAAAGTGCAAAAGCTTAAATCAATTAATCTATTTTTAACTTGAAAAAAGATAGGGAAATTCTATTTGGAAATTGGCGTTTTTATATTTGCTTCGGTTTTAATACTTTTAATCCTTTAACTTCTAAGTTTAGGACATGCTGTTTTTTTTTATAGAATATCCACATTTAACACGTATACGCAGTCAGTAATTAAAGGGTTAAATGAATGTGTTTTAAAAAATCTTGTAAAAGAATAGCATTGGACTGTTCGTTTAAATTTGGTATGCATTAATGCGTCTGTTAATCCCCATAGCGCGATAAAATGACGTTTAGGACAAAAAATTATAATAGCAATATGTTTTAGGCTCCCTGATTCCATTTCATTCCGCAGAGTAATTATTACGCTACGCAGCGTACGCTGCATTTTAAGACGCATGAAATGCCAGTTCGTAAATTAGCATCCCCGTTAACACCAATGAGATAAAAGGCAGTTCTAAGAGGGTCCGTGGGATCTATTGGATGACCTAGATAAAACGCGAGGTACGTCGAAATAGGGATAGGAATAGGTCAGACGTTTTCAACCAGGGGGTATCCATACCCTTAGGTCAGGGGTCGGCAACCTTTTTCCTAAGAAGAGCCAATTTTTCAACTTACGTATAACACGAAATATAAGAAGAGCCGCAGTCATTGACGGATTCACGGGAGGACGTCCCCACTTAAACTTGCCGTTGTTTTACCTTTTGCTATTATCTCTGTGAAATAAACGTTTATTATACATAATGCGACCTTTTTAGTTTTATGAATTATATATCAAAATACTTTACGAAGCCATTTTCTTTTTGGGAGGTTTTATCAGGGAGAGCTGCTGTCGGGAGCCGCACGCAGGTCCTTAAAGAGCCGCTTGCGGCGCAGGAGCCGCAGGTTGCCGACCGCTGCCTTAGGTAAACGTCGTGTCTTTTAAAGTGTTACGCGAAAGCATTGAAGAACATAACATTTACTCTAACTTAAGCTTTCACTAATGATTTTCCAAATTAATGCTGTGGTTATAAGCGTTAACGTCGCACGAATGTTTTTTTAAAGAAAAAAGGTATTCGACATGGAAAAAAAACTATTCCAAATTTGTCGTGTACCTATCGAAAGAATTATATTTAACGGTAAGTAAATATTTCAGAGCTCGGGAGGTTTTTGTTTTTTTACGAAAGAGGTCGCGCACGGCGTATTTGGCAGCTTCGGAAGGCATGCTTAAAACAAATTTATCGTATTATTTTAAACACTTGGATTCGTAAACTCGAGTTATGTATTTTAATCCGCGTGTTTTTAATTTCGTTATCGCTACAAAAATGTGCCAGGGGGAACGCGGATAAATAAAAATATTCTCAAATGGGTACGTCAGCAAAGAAAAAAACGAAGGCTTTGCATTAGGTGTCTCTTTTCATCTCGCATTAATTTCCCCGTTACCCCAATTGCTTTCTCTTTTCACTCCTCTCTCTTTCTCCATTACTGTAGTTCGCCATCTCGACGTCTGTCCTTTTCACTCTTAAACATTAGATCTTTAACCATTTTCGCTTGAAAAATGGATTTTATTCTTATTTTCAAAATATTTTACCGGCGTTTCTTGTTAAAACAATGCACAGCTGCGCATTTACCTTTGCTGGTATGCGTCCAGGCGTACTCTACACATAAGCGCGAGAAGGTGGATAAAAATTAAGATTACGAAACGAAGCAATCTGGATAACAAGTGCTATCAGAGGCGGAAGAGATGGCGTTTTTCAATGTATTCCGAGAATGGTAAATTGCGAAGAAATAGTATTCGCTTGCCGTTTATTATCTTTAATAAAATTTTTCTTATAAAATTCTAATGACTAACTACTGGACATATTTCAGATTTCCTCGAATTCTGTGCAATAGAAAGATTACCAATCCCAAAACTGAATCAAGGAAGTTGGGATGTATATCAGAATCGGGAAATTTAATGTTTTTAATTCTCTGCTTACCGCAACGTGAAACCGTTACTCTGGATAATACCGTTTCCGCAAATATTACAGTTATGAAGACTCTTTTACGAATAAGAATCCGGTTTAAGAGTAAAAATCGAAAAAAATACAATTTTAGTGAAAGAATTTGGCACCAAAATATAATGTGAATTTTTCCGATTATGACGCTAATAATTATGCGCTCGGTCTTCTGATTGATGACAAAACGTTCATTTTGAACATTTTACGACATCCAATTCATTTCTCTCACTGAAAATTTAATTGGTATTATAAATAAGAGACTATTACACTTGAGCCGGTTTGTATATCAGAGGTATTTACCGTGGAACTTTTTCTTCCAGAAAATTAACACAGAAATCGTAAACAAGGTGATTTGGAATACGGTTTCAGAAAAATGAATGAAATTCTAAAACACCCGCGTGCGAAAATTAGCAAAACTATAAATGTTGATTCATGAAAAGTATCCATTTGTTTTGGAAAAAAAAACAATTATGTGGGCGTAAATTTAAGAAATATAAGCCATAATTTGAAATTAACGGTGAATAATGATAATATGCGGTAATTACACTAGATTCCCCTGATAGTGTTCATGATTCCTTAGTCACTTATTCAACTCATATTTTTATTTCGTAATTTCTCCATTTGTTCCAAATATTCAGTATATTTATCGTAGTAGCCTGACAATAACACGGCCTAGAATATAAGACTATCCCCTTTTTCATAGGCTAATTTTGAGGAAAAATGTTTTATAAGGCATTCTGAAGAAAATAAATAAAAGAATATTATTGGAGCTATTTTTTATTTATATCTCCAAAAATTGTCATCACAAAGTGCAGTGCATAGATACATACGATTTAAACCATGATAGAATAGCAATTAAAATTTTCAGTTTTTCAGCTATTTATTTCTTTGCTCCCGAATATGAGGCGACCAAAAACCTTTGATAAATAAAACAAAATACCTCGTCTTATAGTCGGATAAATACAGTGTATTATATTGTTCCTTTCATTTCGTGTCTTTCTTCGCTTTTGCTAATTTGATTTAATAAATAGTAGATGGTTACAACTGTTACAATTTTTATTAGTGATTATTTTTTAATTTAATACTTGTTTATTGTTTGTATGCGTAAAATCTAAACGAGTTAAGATTTTCTATAAAAATAATGCGTTTTTTTTGCAAGGACCTTGACTGCACACCTTTCATAATTTAAGTAGCTTTACTTGAGTCCGCTCAGTCGAAATTTTTTAAATTTGATCAAGCGGTCTGTAATATTTTTTTATTCTCGATAAGCTGAAAAGTTTTTATAGTGTTAATTCTTTTTGGCACATTACACAAATTTCGTTGTAGAATTTATATTAAAATAAATGTTGACGAATCTACCGAAATTTCTCGGTCTTTAGCACAAGAATTGTTTAGGAAAATTAAAAGGATATAGACAACTATTCAGTCGATATATTTTTCTTACATACTAATAAATTTATAAATAAGGTTTCCCAAACAGCCTTAAAAAGTTTGAGAAAACAAGATTCACGTTTCGGTTACAAAGCAGCCGTATCAGTGATAGTCTCCAGCGATAGAGTATAAAAATAACGTGCGTGGCGATATTTTTAGCGTCTATATAAGTGTTCGGCAGTGGGAGGCTTTGTTAGTAGGTGTCAGTTAACGGTGCGCGTGGAGGTGGGTGGTGTGCGAAATTTGAAAACATTTTAGAAACGACTATCGGTGAATCACCTGTGACGCTCACTGGTTTCCCCAAACATTTGTTGACATAATTTGTGAATTTGGTTTTAGGCCTAAGGTTAGCTGGATATTTTTTTCCAACTCGATTTCGCTAATGAATTTTTGGTCTCACTTACACGCGGAAAATAAAAAATGTGTCCATTATTCACACATTTAACTGATTATATTATTCATTTATTGTTCTACTGTAAATATCCACAATATTTGGATCTATATTTTACAAAGTACAGCTGTTCGAACGAATACGTTATTAGGGTACGTCCTCTTGACATAACTTACAGTTATAGTTCTGTACAAGCAATTATATGCTGGGCGTAAATACTACATTGTGCCCTGAAAACATTTGTGCGTGCTTAATGCTGTATTTTTTGTTGTTCACAAAATTTAATTTTAGATCGCCATTCTGTCATCTATAATTATATGTATACAAACACACTTGTGAAAGAGGAAAAGTAAATAGGGATATCGAGGGCAACTAGTTCTTGAAGGAAACCCAATGAGGACCTACCAGAAAGAGAGCCGCTGGGGTGTCGGAGAGACACAGACGTAGATGATGGACCTTTCAGAAAGATCCCTTCGTCAGCACAAGAGAGACTCTCTCTTTCTCTTGTGCTGACGAAGGGATCATCCCGAAAGCTCCATCATCTACGTCTACAAATGTGTCTCTCCGACACCCAGCGGCTCTCCTTCTGGTAAATGCTCACTTGGTTTCCTTCCTTCCAGGATATATATATATATATTTAGGGCAACTAGGTGTGCCTCTCTTGTGCTGACGAAGGGATCATCCCGAAAGCTGCAATAACTTCTACAAATGTCTCTCTCCAACACCCCAGCGGCTCTCCTTCCGGTAAGTGTTCACTGGGTTTCCTTCAACACCTAGTTGCCCTAAATATCCTCATTTACCTTTCTTCTTCCGTAAGTTTATATATATATATATATATATATATACACACACACACACATATATAAACTTGTTCGTAAAAAGTAAAATAAAATTGATCAATAATCCGTATATTCTTTATGAACAGCGATAAAGTTTGCTCACTTTTGTGAACCAATCAGTATGCGCAAAATTAGAAATCGCATTGAGAATGACCGTTATGCTCAGTCGCTTCAATGAACCAAGTAAGTAGAAGTTTACTCGTTAGGAATCTCTCGCTAAGAAGGAGCTGTTTTATCCGGTTTTCTGATATGGTGGGCGAAAAGTACACAGCCCACCTCTTACGTATCACTCACGCTCCCTCCCCAATAAACGTTTGCGAAGCTTTTATAATTTGCACTATCATTTATCACTATCTTCGCTCTATCGCTATCGTTACAGCGAATCGCCTTAGTGGAATTGTCGAACTCCAGTAGCCATAATAATGCTGAGAATACCAGATTGGCATTTCGGTTACAAAGCAGCCGTCAGCAGTGGTATTCACCGATGTTATTGTAGCTGTAAGATGCTCTCGGTAATTCTTGTTCGCACCATGGAGGATATTAAAGAAAAAATAATTTATAGAGATACATATTTTCTACGTAGGTACCCTCATACCCGGATTACCCAATGGGCACAGTAGGCACGTGCCCAGGGGCCCCAAGCTTGGGGGGGGGGGGGGGAGGACATCCCGTAGGTTGAGTGTGATATAGGCAGTATTATTGAAAACAAAAAGAATATATAATAAAAAATGAAGGAGAGAGATCCTTTTCAAAACTTTCTTATATCAAAAATGACAAAAAAACAACAATGCGTCAATAACGTCTAAATGCATTGAGTCTAATATACATATAACATGATTTTGTTTTTAAAAATAGATTTAAATAAATTTTCTTTATTGATTCAGACATTTGCTAAGTCAAAATTTAGGAAGATGAGTTTGTGAAGCTTATTTTCGTGTTTCTTTTTTTTAAAGAAAAAAATAAGATGACATTATTTTGTTAATAAAACGTTTTTCAGTATATCAAAGTTTTCTTTATACCATGGCAAACTACGAGGAGGGCCCCCAAAGGGCCTGTACCTAGGGGCCCCAGAGGATATTAATCTGCCACTGCTCATACCTTATTCTTCTGTTCCTAAAGTGAGAACGATCAAAGAATTTTCGAGTGCTTCTGAATTTTGAGCTTATAACTTCGAATTGGTTGTTAACTAGGTTGGACCATATTGAAAATCATTTTACTTATCAATTTGCTTTGAAATCGACTTTTAGCAAACATCTATAAGTTCAAAAGTGAAGTATCGAGCTGGCCTTATTACTGGAATCAGATAGGTAAACTGTGTCACACCATTGGTGATAAAAAGTTTGGGAAAACCAGATGCGCATATTGGCTACAAAGCAGCCGTCATCAGAGGTGACTGTTAGCAGTGTATAAAAAAGAACGGGACTTTTTTTAGAATCTACTTTCACTAAATCACCATTGGCGAAAAATGAGTTTCAGATATTTTATAAGGGAGTTCAGTGGCCTTATCACTTTTGTGTGCCATCGTTTTTCAAACTTTTCTTCACGTTACCTAATGGAAGAAAAAATTGGTCCCGGCCAGCATCCTAAACTCAGAGGAGAATTATCTGAGTTTATTTTAACTCTTATTAAAAGGCTGTAGATTGTAAAAGATATTATTTGCCTCACAGCTGTTCACGTAATGAGTGCTCAAATTCTTTCCGAGAGCCTTTCGATCAAAATTATATTCCACGATCCAGTACTGGGTCGCAACCCATATTTTGAATAATACTGAATTACATAATGTATTAATTGTGCTTTGGCCTTGCAGTTGAAGTGGATGGTATTATAAAAGCTTAATTATCATTTTATAAGCTAACATTTAATACCGTGTATGTTCAACCTGAATTGGAAAGTCACGTTAGTTTAATATTGTTTCTTACGTGTACATGTGGTTGCTCGTTTAACATAGAAAATTAATAAATTAAACATTTAAAAATATAAACGATTAATGTTGAACGTGATCGAAATAGCCATTAACACTGCGCTTTCTCATGCCAAACAGACACAAATGCTGAAAATTATCCTAAAATGGAACTCTTCAACAGTTTTTCCTACGATAGTAGCGACAGGAAAACAAACCCAATTCCTGCCGAATATTTATATCGCTTTAGTGGCGTTTGTTCGTGTGGTCATCATTGATATTTTTAGCGTAGGCAAGTGACCAGCAGAGGAGTGCAGGTTGGGGCTGGGTTAGGGGGGGTGGGGGGGGGGGGGGAGGGGAGAAAAAGGGAAGGCGGCGAGGGAGGGTGGGAGGGGCGCGCGGAGAATGAACGACATATGGGAGAGAGGGCGGGCACCGCGCCCTGTCCACTAATGGAAAGTTCCGAGACGCTTTCAGAAATGTGGTAGGGGAAGTCTTATGTTTTGAATAGTGAGTTGGTGGACTGGAGTTTAAACCGAAGCAGTGTTACTGGTTCACGTTTCGTTAGATAGGATAATTAAACGGTAAATTAGTAGTTCCGAATTCCTTCGATTCGTATATGTGTTTATTTAGTATTCGTTTCTGCTTCGTTAAATAATGTTAATATTTGGTATTTTTCATGTTAGGACTGGTGCTGATGTAACAATGATAGTAGTTATTCAGCGAGGGGTTAGAATTAGATTATCGAGAACATTGTTTCATCTAACCTTTAATGTCAAATACGAACGCCCGTGCTCTCGGAGGGAATCGAACTAGCGACCTTGATATCCGCTAACCCTCTTGACCGCCCATCTACCGTAAAAGGCGTAAAGGATCGTTCGAGTTGCACGCCTCCCAAGGATAATTCTATGCTAGCATTGATTGTATATTTTTATAAAATGACAAAGTCAGTCTTCGTATAACAACGAGAAACGATGAACCACTTAAGGCTCTTATGCATTGCGCGCAAAATTAAAAATCCTGGTGCGTATGATTTGGCCAAATTCCATGATTTCGATTTTCCAGCTATTACTTCGTTAGTTTTATGGAGAAAATAAATACTTTAATAAAATACGTTGGGGGAAGAGATAGGTGTTGACATCAGATCGAGCTAAATCTCATCTTACTCTTCGAGCGACGAATCACTCGAGATGTTATCATTTAATTGCTATTTCGATATTTATTTCGCTGATAAAGTTTCATTGTTTGCCTGTTTGCGGGACATTAAAACATTTTTGTCGCTAAGATAATGTGTTTGTAATTCAATGAAAATTCAGTCTAATATTTGACCTTGTAAGCGGGAAGCCAATATTGCGGTCCTTTATGGCACAATTAAGCGAGAATTTTGCCCGTGAAATTGAACACGTGACCTTGCTGGGTCCATAGCTCAGACGGAAACCAAACAGGACCAATGAACCGGATGGTAAGATAATTCCGACTCCCCTTGCTGGTTTTCAGCATTAACTCGACGCAAAAACCTTTTATTCTGTTATCTCATTGTAAAAATGCCCATTACTTGCATAATGTTTATTTTCAATCCTCGCTACATAGTTTGACGTCATATTTTTTTAAGTGGAGCGTTTGATTTATAGCTACTTTGTTCATTTTTGAATGATTTTAAAGCCCTGTTAAAATATGTAGGATTACCAATTCGCGAGCAATTACTTCAAACGTACCAAGTTCTACTTTCTTGGACCGCAAATTTTCTCTCGAAAAAACAACAAAACTTAGCACGCGACACATTTAACCTCGTTTTAAGTTGTGGTAGGAAATGTAATAGTTTCCGGCGTAACTTGGCGGGTCCGCTTCATGATAATGGTAATAATAAATAAATAAACTTCGTGAACTCCACATAAATATATGTCACCTATATCGTGGTAGAAAATTTTAAATAATTTTCGTGCATTTAAAAAAAATCGAGCGAAAGAGACACATTTCTTACCGAACCCTCACACATCCTCGGGGGAACGCATGGACGTACTTTTTTATTTACGCAAGGAGTCAGCGAAAGATCGAGAATTGGCCCAAAGGCAGCAAAGGGAGTTGGAAGTAAAAGTGTTTCAAAGCTACCCCCTTTACAACAGAAGGACCCGCCCTCAAACTCACTTTCTACATCCTTCCGTCCGCCTCACCCCTATAAATCCAACCATTCCGCCTCCCCTCCCTCTTAACTCCTCCCCTTTCCCTCCTGCCTCTCTCTCTATCCCTTCGTCCTCACCATGCGTCCACACCCTGCGCTCAGCCTCGCCCAACAACGCGAGAATTTCTTGTCCAATGCCAACTGAGGAATTCCAGTATATATCTCGATCATTCAATGAAATAGGATAAAGGGAAGAGATTTGAATAACGCCGCGAAAAATGTTGTATCAATCGGCTTCGGTGGTGAAAATAACAGGAAAATGACATTTACGTCGAGGCAAGATGGTGGCGGAGATGTTTTTTTTTTGTTGAGATCTTTGTTTCAATGCAGGAAGGGGATCTATCGTACGACAAAAGGGCAGATGGGGATAAACAGCCTTCTCTAAAGATTATCTCCGTTGCGATTGGAAGTTTTTGTTTCCCACAAATAGTTTAAGAATTGTGAAAAAGGTACGGTTCTTGACATTTATGGCGGTGGTTTGTTGGGCAATTTTCCAGTGTTTTTACGCTCCCTTTAAAGGATGGAAAAGTCTCTCTTTTTCGCGCTTTCCATTTACGATCCCGTGGTAAAATCACACCATAAGACTCCCTTTTAGTCTCGAACGTTTCGCTCTTATGGGAAATTGGAAATTTATTTTTCCTCGCTTTCTAAGGTTAGTATTAAATACTTAAAAGTTCTTCATTCTTATTATCAAGATGGTAGAGGATTAAATGTTTTTGCTAGTTTCACATTTTCCGGGTGAATTGGTAGTCGTTCTTCCTATGCATTTCACAAAATTAGTTTCTCTAAAATTTATGCGTGTCGACCGTTAACCTATATTGCTAGAAACCGTTATGTTCTTACTTCTTAACGAACGGTTTAATACCAACTCAAATCTTGCCTCGAGATTATTATTCTCTTCTGCTGATTAAACTACTCCTCTGAGCTTGGAGTTTATAAAAATGTGGATTCATTTTCGTTTAAATTTCCTCGTAGATAGAGTTTGTTGTAGATATATCTCACTAAGATGCGGAATTAAGGTTAATATTTCTACTTTACTTAAATCAGCATTCGTGACGGTCTAATTATTTCAGAATAATGAATTGTTCAATTAGAAAATCAATTTAAAAACAATATTACCAAGAAAATTTTATGTATCCCTAATCGAATGATAAAACTATTGCGAGTTAAGTCCAAGCTTTGGAACAGTTTACTTTTCCATCCGTAATACATCAGTCCATATTGATAAAGGCTCTTAATTCGAAAATGGATTTATAAGGTATATTTTAAATACATATCTTCTTCGTCGTTTTGATGATACCATCGCCTAGCTGAGTGCCAATATCAATATATTATTCGATCACCATTTCTTTAGCGAATCAAGTGAACTTAATTTCTCAGCTAAAACTCTTCCACGAAGAAAAGTTCTTCAAATATTTATCGGCAAATAACGGGTCGAAGATGTCATTCAGAACAGAATTACCGAGCTTACATTATGACTGCAATGAAATTGACGAAGTATGTCTCTCCAATATCTATAAAAACTTTCAGTTTTTTTCCGGCGGGCTTCTATGATTCTTTGTTTTCTCCTTGAGTAGCATCAAGTGTTTGTTTGTAAACTGAGGAGGGAAAAGTATCATTACACCTCCGAATAATCGAGAGCATCTTCTCGGAGAAAAAGAGCAGGAGCGGTGAACCACAAGACTTCTTTTGATTTATACGGTTTAATCATCAGCCACACCTACAAAATTGGAAGAAGTTATATGGGAGTGGTGGAATGATTCCGCGATCCCGGACCAGATAGTATACGCTTCCTCAAGGTCGTCGTTGGGTGGAGCTGGGAGTCAGCAGCGGCCTGCAGAAGCCAAGGGTTCTCCAACATAGCGGCAGCGAACTGTTTCCTCTTCAAGTCGTCCCTCTCAAGGCTGGCGTCAAGTTCACCTTGAGGATCTTCCAGGAGCCGCAGACTGTAACGGTCTCTCTCACCGATCTCATCATCTCACTCCTTACATCTTCCGATCCTCTCTCTCCATCCTCCCCAATGTTCCTCCTCTCCCTCCACCCCTCTCTGGGTACCCCTCTCTCTCTCCTTCCGCCCTCTCTCTCTCCCCTTCCCTCCTCTCACTTCTCACTCTCTCTTCATGCGGTGCCAGTTTTGAAGAGAAGGACGGAGAAAAAGACAAAAAACGGACCGTTCTAGCGTTTCCGAGGGAGAGTTGGGCGTCACCCCGCGCCCCCCCCCAATCTGCACTCCTCACAAGGACGCTCCGCTTTTTTCTTTCTCTCCCCCTCGTCTTTTAATAAGCGTGATTTTGTTTACTGCAAGGGCAAGAAATCGGAAGAACGTTTGTGTTTCTGCAAGAAGTTTTGGGATGTTTCGATATTCCGTTGTATTGTCGCCTTTTCAAAGGCTAATCTTTAGGTTGGGACAAAGAGAAGGATTTAGAAATATGTACAGTATGCCGTATCTGACAGAAGAATTTCGTTTCTGACATTTAAGTTCTCAATACTATGCTTCCGTAATACTTAAATTGTCATTTTATTGAAAATTTACATTTACTTTCAGCGTACATTTTGGTTTGCCTGACGCTTGGATATCACTACGGAATTTTTAACCATAAAATTCTTTAACATATCTTACCTATTGCATGGGAAACTTCGCATCAAGAAACATTTATTACGTTTATCTAATGAATTATTATATTTTAAAATCTTTCACAGTCGTGTGAAGATGAATGATTTAGGGCAACATCACGTTCTAACGTTATTAATTCCCTTCGAAATACATGCGTACACTTATTTTAGGTAGTTATTTGGCAAATTAAAATAAATGTCAAAATAAAAATCGTAGTCTGGAAAAATTGGCCGCGCTTGAACATTTCAGATTCTTGCTTAATCTAAACTGGCATTTCCCATTCGGATAGAATTCAATACTTTGGCCTTTATGGCGGCGGTGAAAGTGGGATCCGGGAATCAGGTCTCCTTTGAGAGAGTATTCGGACTAATTCCTCTCTGCCGTGCGTTTTTCAAAGATAAATCAATTTAACATTATAACTAATATTAGATACTGTTCAATATGTTTGCAACCTCCCAAATTGTCTAAACGCTGAACGTGGTTGTTACGGCGAAGTTTCTCCGTAGAGTTCCAAATTTTTACGGAAATTACATGGTAAGCGTAGTTATATGACCTGTTCTAATTATTGGAGTATAATTGTGCTTCTCCACTGATAAATGGCCGTTCGGTAAACGAGAGAAAATATATTTTCGGGCAATTAATAGAATCGAGAGCTCCGAAATACTGAAAATTGCATAATTTTTGTTAACCCACGGAGCAGAGATATAGGACATATATAAATGAGAAATGGATATGATTAACTGTCATTCAAACAATCGAGAGCTCCGAAATACTGAAAATTGCATAATTTTTGTTAACCCACGGAGCAGAGATATAGGACATATATAAATGAGAAATGGATATGATTAACTGTCATTCAAACTAATTTATTTTCCGTTAAGTAAAAATGTGAGGCATACAAACGCTTAATGTATAACATTAAATATTTTCCTCTATTAAGAAAGAAGTTTTTTATCCGAAAACTTAATCGAAAATCGAACACGTATTGGAAAACGATGTAAAAATACTCGGAATCCTATTTTAAGGAAAGTTCCTAAACGAATTTTATTTAAAACGATGCTCAGCAGGAATGTTAATAATAGTTATTATAGGGAATGCGGTCTGTGTCAGATTTGTTCGATGAATAAATAAGTCGTTTTGGAATATTGAAAGAGTTTAAAAATTGTAGCCTCGCTGATAAATACTCGGGTCTTACGTTTCTCCAACCTTATCGTTTAATTCTTAAATGCTCAGGTAAAGGTCAAGTATATGCGAGACTGCCGAGCGATAAAAGACGCTGAAGTACCAGAAGATAATTGTCTTTTAATTTAAAAAAAATTATGAGAAGTATACTATTTTAAAACCAACAAGGCGACAATAGAGTGGGAGGCTATGATGCAAGTGACTCGTGTGTGCGTGGCTCTTATATCTTTCACAAACAGAATGAACTAGTGAAAGACAACTGGTTGCGCGTTTTCATTCTTTCAACGGGGAATGCTTTTCCGACTTTCACTGAATCCCCCGAGGCTGTTATACCAGTACCTTTGTGCTCACGCACAAAAATACACGTAATTTCGCGTGCGGTGAAATTCGCCTTACGATGACTCGTATTCTTAGACTAATGACTATATCCATAAAACAAAAAAAAGAATCGCTTTCGAGCATCCCGCCAATGATTCTCACAACCGATGGCGTTGGATGTGCTCGCGCGGCCGTAACACGCCTCTCCAAACTCATCTACGAACGGCATTCAAGGTTTCAAGGTAACCGGGTCATCGGTAACCCATCAAACTCCTCTTATTTGAACATGTGCCAACTCCTCTTTTTAAGTCCCTTCTTCGTACGGACGCGTCCGTAAAAAAAAAATCAAAATATCCGATACATAAAATATCCGATAATAAAATATCGTACGGACGCGTTCGTAAAAAAATTATCAAATTATCCGGTCGAACCGTCCGGACGGTTCGACCGGATATTTTGGTGATTTTTTTGTGGGAATAGAAAAGAGTCGATTTAAACGATTCACTTTCAATTATTTTGCGTGTTTTTCATCCGTTTCTGGGAGAAGTTGATCTAATTGAATAATTGAATAATTAATGGGATGACACTGCGGGAAATCTTCACGGCTTGAAATGGCTTTGCTCGCTTCCCTTTTGTTCTACGAGACGGGCGGGGAACCACGTTTTCTAATATCTGTTTGATAACAAGCTATTCTTGGGAGTGAAACTCATTCGGTCATTTTCCTTGCCACTGATTCGGTGCAGGCGTGTACTTTTTTTTTCAACAGTTGGTTTCCGTTCGCTTTACATAATACTCGTTTTTATGCGTAAAAATAGAATTCGGAAATGTTTGCGCGTCGCAGTTCTACTTATTTACAAAGTACCCAACTATCTCGATCGTTTAAATATCCGATATTGGTCTTTTTCTAGAAACTGGCATATTAAACGGTGATATGAACTTATGAATTGCTTCCATAAAAAGTATCAAAAATTAAAAAAAAATAAATAGTGTCCTTAGGTATCTCAACATTTGGAGATACTAAGTACTTGATTTATCAGTTTTTTATATTAAGTCCTTATTATGGAGTTTATTTTCAGCCATAAGACGGACTCGATAATTTTACAGTGAATTATGAGTGACTATTATAGGGATTATGATATGATGGGTCCAATTTAGGGAGATTTAATGTCTAAGATTATTTTTTGAACTGAACTTTATTGTTAAACACATAAATTACTGCCACAAAATAGCAGGTTCTGCGCTAAAATATAGTATAATCGACAAATAAATAACCTGCCGTCTGGCCATTTGGAATTTGCTGCTTGAATTTCATAACATCGAAAGAGACGTTCAGGACCCATTCGTTTTGTTTCTACTTTTGTGTGTGATAAATTGTTTAAATAACCAATTAACGTACAAACTAGCCTTTCATTTACTCGTATTGTAAAATTTCTCTGTATTGAAGCTATAAAAAATATAAACTATAAGACAATGATTCTCACAACCGATGGCGTCGTACGGACGCGTCCGTAAAAAATTATCAAAATATCCTATGCTTAGGTGCGTATTCTGGAATTTTCAGCCATAAGACGAGCTTATCAGTTATTAAAAAAACTTCCTAACATTCCTGTCTGCCTACATCAGATGCGAACTCACCGGGAACAAAAAATATTCTGCTCGATTCTTTCAAAATGGTTTCTTCTGAAAACGTGTTTTCTCAAGATAAGAACAGGAATCCGTAACTGCGTTGCAAAACTCAAACATAAAATTTTAGTGATATATCTAATACATAGTTGGACTTTTTTCATTTTTACCTCATTGTATTGCTCCCATTATCTGCTGCTCACAGAAATGTTCATTTCAATTCGATGCTCAAATTATGGCGCATTTTGGAGGAATAATTACTGTCATTAAAATTTTGCATATTACTGATTATCAGAACTTATTTTAAATGGCTGATGAAGCTATTATTATATAAATCGTTAGGCGTTCTATAGTAATCATATACATAATATATTTGTTACCCAGTAAAAAAAACCGCAAAATTTAGGGAAAAGAAAGTAAAAGATCCCTCAACTACTGAAAGATTAACACTCAGATAGCCAAAGTGTAATTGTTAATTGACCGAGCTGTCGAAAATAATGCGATAAACCGATAGTGTGTTAAATGATATTGTTCTCAATTCATATTTATAATTCCGAAATCGTTGTAAACCACTCTTTTTTATCGTTATTCCATTTCACAAGTGTTGTAAACCTCGGGGAAACATTTACATGACTAATAAGAAGAAAAGATGACTCTTTAACAATTCTTGGAGGTCGTTTCAGCCACACGGCGAATGAAAAGTGCTTAGTTTGAAGTAAGGATAACAGTTATTGTCGGTTTATGTCAGTTCATAATTCTTTGAATTCTCCGTAGATCACTAAAGCAAGCGACGGTGATCGTATAGCGTGCATCGGGTATCATCTTAAATTTTCATTTATTCCTTATCGGTATACCTGAAACTTAAATACAGAAATGGCGATTTTAGAGATGACAAATTTCAAAGCGAATATTTTAAAATTCACGCGAGCACAATTCCTCGGAAAAAATCTTTTGTAATATATCCCCGGGCTTCTTAACGGATTCGTTTATCTTCACGTGTAGCGATGGCGCTCGATCGCACTTGGAAAGGATTTTTCAGGAAATGCCACGCGCCAGTATTGCAACCAAGTACGACCTTGACGGGAAACAACGGGATTTTCATGCTAATAACCTGAAGATGGCAATCGGAGAATTAATTTCTCAAACGCATTACAGAATCACTAATAAATTTCAGGAAAAAATTGTTCATGAAAAAATGTAATCAACGCTTTTGGAATGACGAGTTTACAGAGGTATGCGAAACGGTCATTTCTTCTAATCGATTCTCCACCGATAAGGAATTTTCCCCTCCTATCAGCCAAGGAGATATTTATCCAATTTCCATTGAAATCCGAACGAAATAAAAATGTCTGTTGACGCAAAAATGACTTCAGCTTAAGCCAGTTTCAGTAATCAGTAATAATGACATCGGAGACGAGTTAGCCTCTAATCTGAAAGGTCGCTAAATGAAGTATATCATCTCGCAGTAGAATATCAGACTATGCATCGGCATTGACCGAAAAACGGATTGAATATCAGATCCTGAAATTTCGATTTGATATTCCTTTTTTGATTTTTCGTGAAGCTTTGAGGCACGAATCCATTTTTATTTGCCTTGTGGATCAGATGAGGGATTTTTTTCGGTCGCTTTAATTGTACCAAGGGACGTAGTTATTACAAAACCGAATTTAAATGCATTAAATGACTACATTTTATTAACAAAATTGTTGTTTTAATGCAATACGGGATAAGTGGATATCTATTTTGCAAGTTAAGACGTTGTTTCCCTACTTGCTGAAAATGACATTGAATGAGCTAGGTAATCATGTAAAAATTAAATGTGTGAGTGAACCAGATGAGGAATTCAGCTACCAATAAACCGCTCGCTGTGGTTATTCGCCGCCGTTTGATTCTAATGGGTAGCACCTAAGACGGCTATTTAGCGGAGGAAATGTGTAACTGGCTTAACTGGTTGTCTTCTGTCCATATGAGTTACCTTGACTATATATATATATATATCACAGTAACATTAAATGAGTCATTTCTTTTGATTATCTTTTATAATAATTACGAACTCAGGAACTTCGATTTAGGCGATAACAATATCGGTCGATTTTTATCCAAGTAAATTTTTCAAAATCCGTGAAACTAATGAAAATAAACACCGTTTGTTTTCATAAATATAGATCCGTCACTCTTTAAAAATATACGGGGTCAAGGATAGAATGACGTACTTCTTCAAAAACGTTATTCACGAGTGAAATTTTGAAGGGATTTACCGCTGAAATTTTCAAGCGCCGCTGAATAAGCCGAGCCGACGAATACAACGTTACCGAATTCATTGACGAAGTTTTATATATAATTATGCAAATATTGATACCCGAAAGGGCGACGGTTCAAAGCGAGGAACACTGAAACAACGGAACCGAATATTATATACAATTCGCATAGGTTGAGTATACTAAGCTTTTCTATTGGATATTGATAGAAATTAAATTTAATTGTAGTTATCGATATTCCCGTCCTGTGCTGCATATAATCCCCTGCGTTATTTACGCTTCTTCCACTAATGTAATCTAGGGAAATTAAGTGCGAACTTATTTGTGTTATCAGATTCCTTTGCTTAAAACAAACGAGCAGTTTAAAATTTGTTCGATATCAATCGATAATATCATGGGCAACATTCGGCAGGATGAGTGAAAGTGTGAGACAAAGAAGATTTTAAAATGCGATTGGAGGCGAATTGATACGAATTACAGTAACAAATCGAAAAACCAAAGAAAAGGAAAATATTTTCCGTTGTAATTTTTTATATTAATGGAGAGATCGAACTGGGAAATTTTTATACGATTAAATGCCGTACATGACGAAATGTGATTGTTTGTGTATTTCTACCTTCGACTTTTATCTATAACACGGTAGCTATAAATGATCAGAGATAAGATAATCGAAGATGTAAATAAAAAAACATTATGATTCCAAGGCAAGATAAGATGGTGACCTCCAATCTCCTGTTAAAATTACAGACACCAGCATATTTTTTTACTAATTATTGGCACGACGTGAATCAGATATCAGTCAATATAAGGAATTTTGATTTCTCAATGTTACATAAACATATTTTAGGTTGCATTAAATGCTCCAATCGTAAGTCTGGACAGCTGTATTAAACAGAAAAATACAAAGTCTTGGTTGTGACTATATATATATATATATATATATATATATACACACGTAGATCATTCATATGCATTACACATATACTTCATCTAAAAATAAATTATACATTTAATTAGATTTGGCAAGAAAGAGTATGCCATTCGTTTCTGATGCAAGTTACTTGGGAGATCTTCCACAATTATGCTTCGGTTGCGTCGAATAGTACTCTTACAGTAAATAGTTAATAAGGAAGAGAGAATGCGTACCATTATTATTTGCATTGATGGCTTTATGGTTGGAGGCATTTTTCTAGTATAATGCGAATGATTTTAAGCATTCTCGATTCATTACCGAATCATAACTTTACATGGCATCCAGGGAATTTATAAATACAATGTGTAACGAAATTCGCGAGTTTCTTCTGCGTACGCATAATTCACTTAGCTCATTGACCACAGATAAAAGATAAGATGATAAAATACTGAAATAAATGATGTTTCTCTGAAATTCTCTTAAAACTTTCATTACTTTTGTCTTCACATAGAATTTTTAACAGAATATTTTCTACACATTTTGTTTTTTATTTTACTTAGGATGATAATGCACACAACGATCGAGGAGTGCTGATGTAGTATGTATTTAATTTTATTCGGCTCTGTTGAGCTTGAAGATTGATCTAGCTTTTCAAATTTCGTTGGAGCAAATTAACTTTCTCATAAAATACTAGTATTTAATTTAAATAAAATTTAATTTAAGCTTTAGTAACTAGCCGCTGACAAAATAAGAATTTAACGACAACCAATCCGTACCAGCCGTAAGAATTTTATGTCTAGGTATAAGGGAAACCGAAAACAGTTTGTATAAGCAATAGTTATATCAAATTCCAATTTCGTTATTTGATTTTTTTATACGAGCGATTTCGACATCGAAGAGATTAATAGGAGATTTACGTGCCATATTTATTATATTCAAATCATAGGGATTTATATATAATATCGTTAACTTCGTAGCCCCCGCAGCAAAGCAGGTGTTGCAGGGAAGGCTGGGAAGCTGCAAAGTCAATTACCGGGAGAGAGCTTTTGAGGGTGACGTCGTTCAGGTGACTGCTAACTCTGATGTATGTACGTAAAAGGTCGGGAAAAAGGTGCATGGTAACAAACCCCCTCGTATGCCCCCCCCTCCATCTTCGGAACCACTTTCCTACCCTCAAGTGACAAACTACGCGGTATAATCAATAGCTTAAGCAGGGTTTCTTACCGTAATATATTACGGAAAAGCTAACTCGAAACTACTCAATTATTTTTAACTTATCGGAATAGACGTAATCCAAATCTAGAAATTTTAAATTGACAGTTGATAAATAAAAATTTACAAAAATTTAAGCTGAATTTTAAAGGAAGTTTGTATCAAATAATAACTTAAAATTTTATCGCGCGGAGAAATATACTCCAATATATAAATACATATATATATTTATTTATTTATGTATATAAATGCTCAAGGAAAAGGAAAGGTAGTGGGTACTGTGGCAGAGTGGAAATCCAGTGGACATTTACAAGAATTTGGAGAGTCGCAGGAGGTGCTGAAGTTACACACGGAAATACTAAAAACAAAAACGGAAGCTTTTATATTGTACATATAAACGTATATAATACCATATACATTATATATAAAATAAATTTTAATTTATTGTCAGTTTCATGCTATCATTATGGTATATGACTCAGTACGTTAGTGTCCGTATATAGAAAGAAAGAGGTATGTAAAAAATATCCTGTCATTCATCTGAACATCTCTCATATCCATTGCAGCATTGCTGTGGAATAGAAACCTTCCCACAGACAGAAAAAGATAAAATGCTGCCACAGTTCACGACACGTGCAAATCGGAGGCGCCAGAGCTATATCGCTACACGTAAATACGTAGTGCCGCTTGAAGTAATTGCCTCTCAAACTTTCATCGCCCTACAGCCTTTACACAGCAGATAAATTTTACAAATCGAAAGGGTGATGAATTCAGAAAATTCTTTAAATCCCCAACTGAATTTACTCGGTGAAATAATTGAAACTTGGCAATCTGGGAATTGATTTAACAAAGATGAAATTCAGCACACTTAGTGAAAGTTTTAGCATTTTCTTCATTTTTCTAAACCAACGTTGTGACAGTTTCTCTAGGTTTAACCTCCCATAATAAACTATAAATTAAGATTAATTTATTTAGACACGAAATTTAAATGTAATTTTAACCACAATATACAATCGGTGATAAATTTTTTCACTTTATAAATCATTTCATAGTGGTCAAATATAAAATCCAATTGTTTTCTGTTAGAACAAAAAATTTTGTGTAGTTCGATTTCGTTTCATTTTCCGATTTTTTTACCATTAAGCGCATCACGCAAAGTACCGTTTCTGATGTGGCTGTTTTTACTTTCTCATATACGAAGTATATTGAGAAAGTATTGTAATCGCGAAAATAATCCACCTCGAGATTTTGACGGAAATATACGTTTTAGGTGTAGCTGAATCCCAAAAAGTGGTTTTCGCAATGCCGCCTGTCTGTCTGTCTGTTACTGGATCTTGAGCCTAAACGGTAGAGCGAAAATGAATTAAATCTCGTACTTAGGTATTTTATCATACAGAGAAGAGGCTCTGAAGAAACGGTTGACATTGCTCAATAATTAAGGGAAGTTTATTCTACGCATTTTTAACAATTAGATTTTCTCAAAAACGCCTAGAACGATTTTGCTAAAATTTCGTCCAGTTACTGGAGTTTACCCCTGCAATAATACTACATATTTCATTTTTCTCAATGAATGAATATAAGGCTAGTTTATCTTTGGGCAACTTTAACAAAGATTGGATTTTCTAAAAACTGGCTCATACGATTTTCATTTTCTAAAGATTACTAAACGACGCATTAGTATATGAGAAAATTTGTACAATGTATGTTGTACCGATATTTTCCATTTCCATCGGTTTCGCGTAGTGTAATCCAAGGACAAAAGATATCCAACACTTCTGATTTCCGCCAACTGTCTATCTCACACTCGTGCATAGGAGCTGTTGCAACTGACGGGAGATACCCTTCAAACATAGGCAAAAATGTCCCTTCCAAGGCCTTTTCTTATTCCTTTGTTCTCTTCAAAACAGAAGGTTCGAAACCTCAACCTTCGAATTCGAATTAATCGCGGATGAAAATTCTCCGATAATGAAAAAGAAAAATAGGACCGAGTAATGTCGACGAAAGTCATCGAGTTGTTCCACGGCCTCAATTTCTCGACTGTCAAGGATGAATTAATATTCTGGTACGTGTTAAAAGTTATTTTTTCCTCTCCTACCAATTTTCATCTCTTTCTTTCATTTTTAAATGCGTGAAATGCGAATTTCTTTCCTTATCGTCGAAATAAATTTAAATTCATCGTAATAGTAACATTCCGGTGCATTTAGGACACGCTTGGCGGTGATTGAAATGTTATGCTTCGGGACTTTGAGACGAGAAAATCGAGAAAGATTGTAAAGGGAGATAGGAAGAAGAGATGATGGCTGACCAGAGTAGTGATGCACAGAGATAAGGAAAGGACTTAAGACGTCATTTAGAACCCTTTATGGAACGCATGCGCAATAGAATAGGTTCCACCAATAGCCACAAAAAATGTTGTGAAATCCAGGTGCGCCTTTCGGCTACAAAGCAGCCGTCATCAGTAATGATTAAGTGTTAGCAGATTCTGATAACAAATTATGGTATGTGATAAATTGTATATGGTACATCGGTTCTTTATTGGAAACTACCATCGGTGAATCACCACTGACGACGGCTGCCTTGTGAAAAAATGCCCTCCTGTGTTTTATAATCTTATTGTTGCTTTTGGAGGTAGCAATTCCGTCGATTTGATTTTAGCCACAAGATTTGATCGATAATTCTCCATTGAATTAATGGTGACTATGTGTTCTTGAAATACTTTTATGCATATCGAAAAAAAATCTCACCAAATTTATTTAGGGCAGTGGTTCGAAATGATTATCCCGCCTTGTTCTAATCTTTTTGGCCTTCGAATATATCCTCATTTGAGGCTGTGACCTCAGGGAAGAGTTTGTGAGAAGAGGGGAGAAAGCATAAAACGAGAATGGACACAAACGTGCCTTAACAGCTCCCATTTTTAATACCCTAAAGGTACTAAAGAAACAATGACCGTAGAAGTACTCATAACTGCTACCTATAGGCTCGTAAAACTCTCCTCGGTAGAATGGTAAGTTACATAAAATATTTGTCTGACTATTCACGACTTGGAAGGTGATTTGTTCTTTCTTGGAGAACGGTTAAAATCTGTTTCCCCTAAAAATGGGAAAGTTAATTCCTATTCGATGAAAGAGCAAACGTCACTGCGTTTATGTATTGTTAATGTAGGTTCCTGGAAACGAACCCGTGACTTATGAGATTTTTAGATTTTCTCGGCACATGAGAGTACAAAATTTCAGCAATTGATTTCAACTGGAAGTTCAAGAAGAAACGTGAGCGACTGAGCCCTGCGAATTCAAATTTATTGACATAGATAAATCACTAATGTTGCATTTAAGTTTCAAAATAATTTTCTCCATCTGTTTCAACTATTAATTACATCTAATTAGCATATTAATAAGTTATAATAGTGTTTTCAAAATAGACGATTTTCTCAGTAGCGCGTCAATATTTAAACGATAGTCATCACGAGAAAAAAAATCAGCGATATCTTAGCGATGCATTTATGAGTTAACCCGACAATTATGCAAGTATTTCCTGAACCTCAGAAAATAGTTTCGCGGCTAAATTTCATTCCCCTTTTGTCTCGTTTTCGTTTATGACGCAGTTAAGCCTTATTATCGTCTTTGACTGCGTGGGAAGGAAACGGAGTGTGTGGAGAAAGGGTGGAGGAGGCGTGGATGTTCGTACGATAGGGGAGAGAGAACGAGAGAGGAAGGAGTCGGAGAGGAATGGGTAGATTGATAAGGCTCGGATAAGAGAAGCGAGGACTTAGGAAGGCTTTAACAGTCTTCGCTAGTTTAAAATGCGCCCCGAACTCTCCTCGTTATTATTTCCTCGGATAGCATTTATTTTTCCGACGTGATGTTTAACTACTTGTTAGCGAGCATAAGTAATTGTTAAGTGAACGACCGTAGGAGCAGTTTGACTTCAAATGTTTAAAACACTTTGCCCGCAGGACATATTATGAAGTCCGTCGTTTCAGAAAGTTATTCAACACTAACTATATGGTAGAGACGGCATAAAATTTCGGATTAACTGCGAAATATTAAACAAATTAAAAATGTTTAATATTTAGGAATTGTATGATAGTTTGTTTTTAAATAAGATATATATGAATTTTTGTGTTTTGTACTTTTAAGTTGCCATGAAATATTTTATTTTTTGTATCAATCGGCTCGCTATATATTTCGAAATAATCTACATAGTCTCCTGAAATTTGAATTTGAGATCCCTACTTTACATCAATGTACGGCTGTAATATTTATTTATTTTGTTGTCATTTGTTTCCGCGTGCAATTCAATTATAAATGAGTTTATCACAGAAAGTTATTCTATTATAAATATAATTGTTACAAATAGCAATAATCATTATTATAAATGACAATATTTATTATTATACATAACATTGATAATTATTATTATAAATAGCCGTGATAATAATTATTATAAATAAATATCCGATAGCGGTTTGACTGGCGTAAAAGGAGTTATATAGTTAGAATGAGGAAAGTCATCCACCTTATTTCCTCCACGCATGTCAGAGGTCAGCAACCTGAGGCCAGCGAATGGGTTCCAACCATCTAGCCAAGACATTTCTCGGACGGCGCTTAAAAATGTCTCGCGTGAAAACTTGGATAGATTTACCTTTATGCGTGAAGGAATCTCAGTCGTCGTTAGGAGCAAGGGTGAATTCCCGAGCCCTATCGCGTAAGAAGAATGACTTTTTGAGATGTTTTTTCATCGTCTCTTTGTGCATTTTTGCTGCAATAGAAGGAGAAAGGATCATTCTGAAGGAATATAATCCACTCTAATCTATAGCTATTCACATTTATCCTTGGAGTGAACGCTTAAGGCCGTAAAATACACAGTATTCGTCCTAGTTGACAATTCATCTTTTACTGATTCTGTTAAGAATTACTACTATCAGGGACCTTTATGGTATTTCGGGGGCCCCTCTTCTTTTTCCGCAAGGTATTCCAACAACGGTCATCACGTGACCTGGGCTAGTGAGGTGGCGGTGAAAGGTGGTACTTTATCTAGAATCGGCACACTATATTCCGTATGAATTTGTTGATTTATTTCTGCGATGCAGAAATTTCTTTACATGCATCAGGCGGTGAATTTCTGCACACCTTAAGGTTGCGCGGATTATCCCCACCCATCCATTCCTCCCTTTATCAAACAAACTGCCCCACTTTCCTCTGTTTGTGAAGACTTTGCCGGTGTAGCGTCCCAAAACTTTTTGAATAATATAGAGAGATATACGGAGTTTCCAGTCCGCTAAGTATAAATAAAATTTAGGTCTGCATCTTATCTGAATAAAACTCATAAACAAATAGCGAAAATTTCATTTATATAGATAAAGTATTTTTCAGGGAAGAAATTTACGATGTCATGCAAATATCAGGGTTTTAATAAAATTAACACACCCCACGAGTTGAAATGCTGTTGGATGTCCCATTGCCCTCCATTCGATGCTTTCTTAACCCCTTTACACGCCAAATTCTTCGATTCTGCACCGCAAATTAGGTCCTTAAGGCAAGAGAAAGAAAGATTCTGACATTGGTAGAAACTTTCAGAATAAAAGATCGAAGGCAGTGGCAGGTTCAAGAGAAAGAAGGAGTGATCGCCTCACTTACGGAAATTTTCTGCTTCCGACCCTGCCTGTCTTTAACGGATACAGGGACAATAAATTGGCATGAAATATGGAGGTGATAACTGTCGGAGCTCAAGTTAGACGATACCGGCTTCAATGACGATGTTTCTTTACAATATATTTAAAGTCTTCTTGAAAGGGTTTGCATATTTTTCACTTTAATTTCATAATTATACCAATCAAACTGTTTTATACGTATTAAAATGCCCAACTTTTTTTATTTGTCGGTAGTTTCTAAAGGAAGAAATGATCGAGATTAAAAAGTGTAGTGTAACACCATTTTTAACGCCCAGCATTACTCAAATTCCAACGAAAATTTTTTTACAGTGTTATCCAAAACAATTTTAATTATGTTCTAATAAGGAACACATGAAATCTCTGATAACTTGCGGAGGAAAAAAATCGTCGTTTCAAGACGTATATAGTCTAGATAGCCGGTTCTCAACTGTTGTGTCGCGGAGGGATGCCAGGTTTGTCGACAAATAATATATATATCGGTAATGGTTGCAAGTGGGCGGTGAAAACCCCCGAACCCAAAACAAGCAGACAGTGGAAGAAAGCGTTTCGATCGGAGGGAAATAGTATTTCTAGTATGCGTGTGAACTGAGTGAGTGGATTAGTGCTGAAATTTAGTTTTGTAGTTTTAGTGGATATTTCCATGTGCTAAGGATGCTGTTTCTTAACTAGATACTTTACAACGAGTTCAATTAAGGAAATTAATCTCTGATCACTTGTCATCACTTCAAAAAGGCTTGAAAAAATACTTTCCATCTATTTCAGTATCTACAATAGACCATTCGGGGTATCTGGTGAGCAAAATATCACTAAAGCAGCGATTCTCAAACTTTTTTTCTTGCCGACATTCATAAAATTTTCTTTTCTATTTTCCATATTTTTGAGGACCATTATACCTAGAATGGGATAGAGATAACAGTTTTGAAACAGAATTTTATATTTTATTAGCACAAATTTGTTTTGAAATAAACGGTATACATTTTATTCGTTAATATTAAAGTACAAAGTATTCTAATTTGAAATTAGCAATGATATCAAAAGTAGACTTTTTGTGAGATGTATAATGTTATTATGATGATGAAAGAGCGGAAGTATTTCGTTTAATTTTACTCAGTTCAAGTCTTGCATCTGATTCTAGATTGAGCCTGTTTCTTCATTTTTTTTCGCATTTAACACACATAGTGAATATCCTGGAAAGGAAGAGTTCTGGGGTCGCCACTTTAACAAAATTAATCTTGGTAAGATTTGTTCTTGTTGGGATGGGAACCTAATCCTGCATTCTACATTGCCTGAATTACTTCCCTTTCGCGATTTAGGCTTTCGCAGTGTTTTCCGGGAACGTACCTCGCCAAAGACGAGGTTTACCTGTAACTTTTCTTTTTACTTTCTCATACGAAGTATCGAGAAGTATTTTTATCGCGGAAAAGTTCGACCTCGAGATTTTTACGGAAATATACGTTTTAGGTGTCGTTGAATCCGAAAAAGTGGTTTTCGCAATGCCGTCTGTCTGTCTGTTACTGGCTCTGGAGCCTAGACGGTAGGGCGAAAATGAATGAAATCTCGTACTTAGATATTTGATCATACTGAGCAGAGTATACATAGAAATGGTCGACATTGCTCAATAATTAAGAGTAGTTTATTCTACGCGTTTTTAACAACAATCCGATTTTCTCAAAAACGGCTCTAACGATTTTGATCAAATTTCGTACAGTTACTTGAGATTACGTCCTGAATAATACTTTATAGTTCATATTTCTCAAAAAATGAATATAAGGTTAGTTTATTCCAGCAACTTTAACAATAATTCGATTTTCTCAAAAACGGCTCTAACGATTTTGATCAAATTTCATACAGTTACTTGAGTATACATCTACAATAATATTACGTATTTCATTTTTCTCAATGAATGAATATAAGGCTAGTTTATTCTTGTGCAACTTTAACAAAAACTGGATTTTCTAAAAACAGGCTCATACGATTTTCATTTTCTAAAGATAACTAAATGACGCATTAGTATATGAGAAAGTTTGTACAGTGTATGTTGTACCGATTTTTTCAAAGATCTTCCCGCGGACCCCTGAAAATTACCTCGCGGACCCCCATGGGTCCGGGGACCCCAGTTTGGAAACACTGCACTAAAGCATCAGAATTAACTTCCAAAGAAAAGAAGAGTTAATCGATGTATCCGCAGATACTGTTTTAAAATCATAATTCCTGGATTGCTCTCTTGATTCATTCTGGATTTCTCTGAAAGATGAATATCCTGCATTTACAGAGAAGGCACTGAATATTTTACTCCCATTTTCATCAACATATTTATGTGAGGCCGCATTTTTGCATCCTAATACAATCAAGTCTGTTACGGTAGTTCAGTGGTAGAATATCCGCCCGGCAAGTGGAAGACCCAGGTTCGTATTCCCGGTCACGGCAGATTATTTTACCTGTTTCGACATTTCCCATATTTATTACATTCAGACGTTGAGTAGGTTGGTTCAAGGTGAAACTAAATTATCAAAAAAGTAATTTATGACGGGGATTACCGCGGACTCGTCCAAACAATTGGAAAATAGAAAATAACTTCTGAATGAGAAGTGAGTATTTAAAAAATTATATTTCCGATCATAAAATACGTGTTCTCCTTATCGTATGAGCATTTGCGCAGTTCATCTCCCAATATCAAATTCGCAGATATGGCAACTATTACACTTTATTACTGTTAAGATATATGGTCCATATAATGTTAATTCATTTTTTATGTTCAATTAAGGAGTGACAAACTACTATTTTGTAGTCTTAAATGAGACTTATGCTTTTATTACTTTGTGTGAATCCTTAGTGGGGAAAATTCTGTTTATCACACGCTACATTTATTTCGTTGGTTTGTGTTAACAGAAGCTATATTTTTTCGCGTATTAAGAAACCATTTGATCAGGATCAGTTTCTTATCGAGATTTACATAACAGGAAGTGAATTTCATAATTGCCATTTGGCCGGCAAAGTTTAAATTCCGATGAAATAGCTAATGTAACACGGAATACAATTTAAAGATTGAAAGGATTTAAAATGTATATTATTTTGGTATTTATTTTTATATTTATTATATTTACATACTTAAAATAATATTTATCTGTGCCTTATGTATGGTAGATACACTGGTATGAAATTATTACCATTTTACGTGTGTCGCTCAAGCCCGTCACGTTTAAAAAAATCGGTACAACATACATTGTACAAACTTTCTCATATACTAATGCGTCGTTTATTTATCTTTGGAAAATGAAAATCGTATGAGCCTGTATTTAGAAAATCCAATTTTTGTTAAAGTTGCCCAAGAATAAACTAGCCTTATATTCATTCATAGAGAAAAATAAAATACGTAGTATTATTGTAGATGTATACTCAAGTAACTGTGCGAAATTTGATCAAAATCGTTAAAGCCGTTTTCGAGAAAATCGGATTGTTGTTAAAATGCGTAGAATAAACTACTCTTAATTATTTATCAATGTCAACCATTTCTATGTAAACTCTTCTCAGTATGATAAAATGCCTAAGTACGAGATTTCATTCATTTTCGTTCGACCGTCTAGGCTCCAGCGCCAGTAACAGACAGACAGACGGCATTGCGAAAACCACTTTTTCGGATTCAGCGACACCTAAAACGTGTATTTTCGTAAAAATCTCGAGGTCGAATTTTTTCGCGAAAACAATACTTTCTCGATACTTCGTATGAGAAAGTAAAATAGTCGACCGCCGATTTAAGCTTAAGTGGATATTTATACGTTGTCAAGACAATGAAACGGTTAAAAGATATTTTAAACGGTTTTTACTTATCGATGCGAATCCAGAAAATGGGGATTACGAGAAATGAACCCATAAGGTACTTCGAATTCGTTTAATGTAAATTAGTTGCTTTACATGGATCAAATTATATTCTTCCAGTCGTTGGGATGTAATCATAACCACTATCTTTGAGCAGAATTTGAAAATTTGAAAAATATAAAAAATTTCAACTAAGCATATATAAATAACGCTCGATAAAATAATTTTCCATGTCATCATAATCAAGTTTTGTTTCAAATTTTTTTAATAAATAGAAAATTTAAAATGCTTAGAATATTTCGGCTTCGGAGATTTGAAAATTGAATTGCGTCGTGTAGAGTTGGGAGGCCTATGTCTTGTGACAAGTTCGTGAGTCACAACTCCGAGCTCCGCTGTCCCCATTGAGAGACCTACTTGCGTGGTTTGGGTGCGTTCACGCACATTAGGGCTAAAGATTCATTGCTGTGTTGACTCTTAAATTTTCGGAGGGTAATTCGTCACTTTATACGCAGAAAATTCACGTTGTTTCAGGCTGAACGTCGCTTCGCGAGAATACACAACTTTTACTCGAGCAAACTTAGATGACCAGTTTGAAGAACGAATTTCTTTTCGTAAGTCGGGACAAATTCCTCTGAAAAATATTTCGCACTTCATTAGAGTTTCGAATTAAGAATGCACTATCAGTTTGGGTGTTTTCAGCAAATACGCAATTTATACGCAAAAAAATAAAAGAAAGAAACGGATTTTCTAAAGTTTTCTCTAACCCAAATTTAAAAATAGTTCAAAATATCACCAAAAAAGAGCCAATTAAATCAAATTTTTTTATTTTACGAAGTCAGCGATGAGAATTAAATTTGGAAAGGAAAAAGGTTGATTGATTAAGCATATCATGAGATGTACGGGCCTGAGTAGAGAGATGGTTAGGTTAGCGTGTCTGGCTCCCAACGGGAGGTTCATGGGTTCGAATCGTGCCGAGGGCATGGCCGTATGTGATATTCATTGCATCTGTTATGAGACATGCAATTGGGGACAGCATTATGTGTTAAATAAATAATAATTATTATTATTGTTATTACCATTATTATTATTAAGGTTACTTTTAAAATGATAATAATAATAATAATTTATTGAACGCAACAGGTTACCCCAATTACAGGCGCTATAATATAATAACATAAATAAACAGTAAATAAATGTTTAAAAATTAATAAGTTTGTAAAACTCAAATACAGAAAAATATTAATAATAGCTGTTATAATAAATAGCTTACAAGGCCAGATGTTTCTGGGAGCAACAGCTTTGAGAATTTTTTTTCTGAAACTTGGTAAAAAGTCATCAAATACATCAATGTTTCCGAACCTTAACAAAGGCTCATTATCTCATCTGGTCAGTCGAATTATGGTCGAATTTTGGCAAACGTCAACTCTACAGAACGACTCTCATCAAATGCCAATTAGTGAGACAACATGGATTCGAAATATTGAGGTCTCTACGAAAAAGTGATTGCAGTGACCTGAAGACATTAGTAGTCATATTGGCCAAACTTTCCGAACACGCAGCACACGAAGAGCGGACCCATAAAGACCACGACCGCCATATCGTGGTCTCAATTCTTTGTTATGTTCCGAAGAAAAAGCATAAATTGAATTTTAACACGGGGGGGGGGGGGAGAGAGAGAGAGAGAGAGAGAGAGAGAGAGAGAGAGAGAGAGAGAGAGAGAGAGAGAGAGAGAGAGAGAGAGAGAGAGAGAGAGAGAGAGAGAGAAGAAAACACGCTGGGAGAAGCCAGTGGCGAAGTAGAGAATGTGGGTGAGAAGAGAGGAGAAATATTCGTCTATGAGTGTGAGATGTATTTGGAAATCTACGGCAGCTGGTTTTATCTCTGATCAATCGGCGTGACAAAGCGTTTAAGGAAGAGAAAACGAAGGTTGGTAGTATTTATTGGCAGGTGTAGATTCTAAAAACTTTTCTAGAACCTACTGTCTTGTTATTTTTAGGCTCTGTTATCGGTGAATCACCACCGATGACGGCAGATTCGTAGCCGAAATGCGCATCTGGTTTTTCCCAGCCTATTTATGGCTATTGAGGGGACAGTTTTTCGATTTACGTTATAAATTCAGACATAATTCAGTCTATAATTCTTTCTCGAATGAAATAATTTCAGCTAAGACTATAAAGAACAAAGTAAAGTTCAGACATCATTATCGGAGAAATTAATTTTTGTTTTGTTTTTTTTAAAATCCAGGCTACACCTTGATGCCAGCAATTAATATTATAAATTGATAATTATGCAAATGCGCGTATTAGCTTATTCTTATTTATGTTATATATTTCAGGCGCAACAACCGCATCAGATGTGAAAAACTGTGAGCGTAAACTAAAATAATAAATACAGTGCTTCCCAGTTATAACTCCGTCACTTGTACAATAGATTCCTATATACCGCGGGTTTTCTTTCTTTCCTAATTTGAAAAAATCCGCTGTATTGATTACAGTTAGCTGCCAGTATTATTTATAGATTTTTTGTATGTTACTAATATTAAAATATGTAATTAAAAAAAACAAAATAAAAAGCTACGACTTTGTACTGTGTTTGGACAATGAGACCGTACACTACTCGGTTATAACGCGGGAATTCTGATAATGCCGATCGCTGCGCTTTCCCAAAATCCGCGGCATAACCGGGAAGCACTGTACTTTTAGCCAAAGAATTTCGTTTTTAGCCCAATGGATTTTAATTCGCAACAAACGCTTCCCGTTAACTAAAGAATATACTTGCTGGATAATTAAAGCAACTTAGCGAGCAACTCGAGGGAAAGGCGTTTTAGCAAAACGTAGGTTATGGACATAAAAGGGCGGAGTGCATGTTGACACGGTGTATCATTAGCGTATAAAGTACGCTTCGAGGATAATTGATGGGTGTGAGGCAAAAACATGGTAATCCACGAACTTATCTATTTGGAGCTAGGTTGCGTACAGAAAAGAAAAAACTTTAATTGTGATTTTGGAAATTGGTTTGTCATTTGTTGTAGTTCATATTTTGTAACTTGCGTTTATTTCTGATGAAAATATAATTTTGCACCAAGAAATGTCAATTTTCTCAAAACAGCGAAGTGTGGGTTACCACATTTTTGCCTCACAGCCCTCAATTATTAGATTATACTATCGCTTCTGCTTTGCCTTGAAGCAATTTATTTTCTACTCTCGAACCACATCATCACGTGTCTAAATATACATTAAATAAGTACTACCTTTAACATTTATTATCCATAATTATAATAATCTATATATTAAAATCCGTCGATGTCTATATGGCCGCCTGGCATTCACCTAATTCCAGTCAGATAACTACGACAGCTAGAGAGACGCGGTTTTCGCACGTCGTTTCCAAATTCCGTGTAGATTTGTCCATTCTCATTCTAAATTCGAGAAAATGCGCGTGTTCGAATCCTGGAGACAATTATATTTTCCCACGAGTTTACACGGGATTTTCGATTTTTCAGAGTGCAAGGTTTTTTTCCTTCGTTCGTTAAAACACGTAAATATGGACCGATTTTCTTCGTTTTTGCTTTATTCGATGGATAAAACTCTCTACTATCTTATTCTCCGATGTTTACATGTTACACGGTCGAATCATTCAGAAACACGCAATTGTTTTCGAATTTTTACGGATATTTCGTACTCTTTATGGGCGTTGCCAAGTCGACCGTCATTGTTGCCTCCGATTCAATTACTATCAATTATACCTTCAAATGGGTGAAAGAATTCGCTTCTCACTTTTAAGCATCGAAATTATTGCTGTAGCATTGTCAACATTTATACATAGCAACATAAATATTTACGGATAATTATTCAGTTAACTGCGGACAACTGCGTATGGGAAGCGTTTCTAACGGTTTAATGAAATCTTCCTTTCATCGTTTGCATGCTTCAATCTTATCTCTTTGTAAATAGAACCATTATATTATACATACGTACTGCTTATTAACGCAAATAGGCTCACGCATAAATTTAAAATTAAATGAGAATAGGGACATACGTTATTTTTGTTAACATATTACATGGTTATCTTCTCTTCATTGATAATCTACATAAACGGTTGCATTGATTGTTATATAAAAAGAAAGAACATATATTGGAATTTTCAGTTACAAATTTGTTTATTTGGTTTGGTTTAATAAGTTAAAATTGTTTTTAGTTTTTCTTTGTAAGTATATAATGGCGGCAAGACGAAAACGAAACTTAACTGGAAGAAAATAATCTGATAAGAAACGAAAGGTAGTAAAAAAGAGCAATGCAATTGAGGAAGGTGTATCTTATGAGAGATTTACTTATGAAAACACAACTGTTTGTTTAATTCTGTTTCCATGCATTTGTTTGTTACTGTGGAACATCACTTACAACTTTGCACTCAAGCTGTAGATTTTGTATTGAACAAATGGGATGATTATCAACTGTTTACATGCAGAATATCTGCGTAGGCCCGTCTCCGGACGATTCACCCAGAGCGATTCGCGCATGGGACGTTTCACCCATAGTCTATTCACCCATGGGACGTTTCACCCAAAGACGATTCACCCAAAGACGATTCACCCATGGGATGTTTCACCCAAAGACGTTTGACCCAAAGACGATTCACCCACGAGAGTTTTCACCCAGGTCTTTTCACCCAAGGGTTTTTCGCCCACAGTCCAGTTCACCCGCATACTGTTTCACCCAATTATATTTCCCCCATAAGTTCTTTAAAAACATCTGACCTCCCTCTGTATCAGATTGTAATCTTCAAAACTGTTAAATCAGTGGAAGTCGAGAAAAATTTTCAAATAATATTTATTAAATTTTATCCCATTTATTTAATTTATAAATGAATTGGAAAAGGGAAAACGAAAGAAATGTTCATATTCAAATATAATGAACTCCTGAATTATATATCTTTTTAAGGTATTTCAAATTAACTACTGCATATTAAGTGTTTGAAATACTGCCACAATCGCTCTCCTTTCATATAAGATAACATATAAAAACAGATTTTTTGACATATAACTTTAATTCTTTCCCTTATTAGAATTAGAAAGTTAACTTAAAGTATATGGATCAAGTCTGTTTATAAGCGCATCTAAATTGTTAAAACCAATGTAATGATTGCGATTAAAAGAAATAAATGTATCTACATTTATTACATTTTAAAATCAAAATATTGTCATTTATATATAGATTTAAAAATATAATTGGGAATATGTACGCCGAGCCACTAAATCACACCTGAAAATATGGCGGCCGTAGCTTAAACAGTTACCTAGATATTTATTGATAACACACAGACGGAGAAAGTGTGAAAAGGTCAGATGTTTTAAAAGAACTTATGGGGGAAATATCATTGGGTGAAACAGTATGTGGGTGAACTGGATTGTGGGCGAAAAGACCTGGGTGAAAACTCTTGTGGATGAATCGTCTTTGGGTGAAACGTCCCATGGGTGAATCGTGGTTGGGTGAAACGTCCCATGGGTGAATCGTCTTTGGGGGAAAAGTCCCATGGACGAATCGCTCTGGGTGAAACGACATGGAACCGCGAGGGCCTGCTAGTAACCATTAAAGGCTTCGTCTGAAATACAAAACTTTGCGAATGTGGTTCATATTTGGGAATGCTGGGAAAAGTCCACACGCGGTATTGCCGTGTCTATTTTTTACTTTCTCATACGAAGTATCGATAAAGTATTGTTTTCGCGAAAAAATTCGACCTCGAGATTTTTACGAAAATACACGTTTTAGGTGTCGCTGAATCCGAAAAAGTGGTTTTCGCAATGCCGTCCGTCTGTCTGTTACTGGCGCTGGAGCCTAGACGGTCGAACGAAAATGAATGAAATCTCGTACTTAGGCATTTTATCATACTGAGAAGAGTATACATAGAAATGGTTGACATTGATCAATAAATAAGAGTAGTTTATTCTACTAATTTTTAACAACAATCCGATTTTCTCGAAAACGGCTCTAATGATTTTGATCAAATTTCGCACAGTTGCTTGAGTTTACGTCTTCAATAATACTTTATAGTTCATATTTCTCAAAAAATGAATATAAGGTTAGTTAATTCTAGGCAATTTTAACAATAATTGGATTTTCTAAAAAGAGGCTCATACATTTTTCATTTTCTAAAGATAACTAAACGACGTATTAGTATATGAGAAAGTTTGCACAATGTACGTTGTACCGATTTTTTTTATACGATTTCCCAAGATATCCGTAATCATTAACGCTGTGTTTGAGTTCCTCGTTTGTTCATCCGAGCAGCTAAATATTCGATGTCCGTCGTGTTCCTTATCGGATAATCCTTTATCCCCGTTTTCGGATGACGGAGCGGCTGTAGACATAAATGTTCCATTTCACGTCTTGAAAAAAACACCGAACTATTACGTAATTGATGAAATGCAATAAGGGTTTTTGTTTAAAGTTAAACAACTAAAAAAATATTTTTCCTTTGAACAGAGCCATCGATAACTAAATTTGGGAAAGTGTATCGTTTGATTTACGTGTCGATAAAATTCGATTTTTACTTTCTCATACGAAGTATCGAGAAAGTATTGTTTTCGCGAAACGGCTTTAACGATTTTGATCAAATTTCGTATAGTTACTTGAGATTACGTCTTCAATAATACTGTATAGTTCATATTTCTCAAAGAATGAATATAAGGCTAGTTTATTCTAGGCAACTTTAACGATAATTCGATTTTCTCAGAAACGGCCCTAACGATTTTGATCAAATTTCGTACAGTTACTTGAGATTACGTCCTGAATAATACTGTATAGTTCATATTTCTCAAAAAATGAATATAAGGCTAGTTTATTCTAGGCAACTTTAACAACAATTCGATTTTCTCAAAAACGGCTCTAACGTTTTTGATCAAAATTCGTAGTTACTTGAGTATACATCTACAATAGTACTACTTATTTCATTTTTCTCAATGAATGAATATAAGGCTAGTTTATTCTTGGGCAACTTGAACAAAAATTGGATTTTCTCAAAACAGGCTCATACGATTTTCATTTTCTAAAGATAACTAAACGACGCATTAGTACCAATATATGAGAAAGTTTGTACAATGTATGTTTAACGATTTTTTCTTCTTCCCTAAGAGATAAACGGCGGGAAGATCGAATGACCAAAATATCAAAATAAGTTTGAAAGGTATAATTAGTTGAGTCAGGCGTGACGTCGTGGAAGTATGAAATATTATTCATACTAAATGAGACACTTTATGTGAATAAGTTTGAAAGATTAATAAATTTAAAGTATAAGACAACATCAAGAAAATTCAAAAGTATTATACGGTTACATGAAGTTATCGCGCGTAACGTTATACCTAACAAATCCATGTTCAAATAAAGTGAATGATTTTGTCCGTACTTAAAAAAAGCTGAAAATTTATTGTCGCAGAAACTGATTATACTCACAGTTGCCTTGACCGAGAAGGAATGCGAAAGAAGCTTGTTGAAACAGCATGGACGAAGGAAGTCAGCAGAGATAAACAAGTTCGGAAGGAAACACTGCCGTGGAAAGACTGAGTTGGTGTCAGGAAAAGTGTGAATACATGAAGGAGATGAATAAATGCGGTTTCTCAGATTATCTACATGAGAAAATTAAGACTCCGGGAGGAAAGAGGGAGTAAGTGGTTAACGGTTCTCCTAAGAATAAACGAAGAAAGGTCATACGAAGATTGACACTGGGGATTGATGGATGGAGTATACCAAGTAGCCTTATATTCATTCTTTTCAGAAATATGAAGTATTTGGTATTATTGAAGACGTAAACTCAAGTAACTGTACGAAATTTGATCAAAATCGTTAGGGCCGTTGTTGAGAAAATCAAATTGTTGTTAAAAATGCGTGGATAAACTTTCCTTAATTATTGAGCAATGTCAACCATTTCTTCAGAGCCTCTGCTCGGTATGATAAAATGCCTAAGTACGAGATTTCATTCATTTTCGCTCTACCGTGTAGGCTCTAGAGCCAGCAACAGACAGAGAGACACAGACGGCATTACGAAAACATCTTTTTCGGACTCACGGTAACGGTACGAAATTTGATCAAAATTGTTCTAGCCGTTTTTCAGAAAGTCAAATTACTGTTAAAGTTGCCAAGAATAAACTAGCCTTATATTCATTTTTGAGACATGTGAAGTGTTTAGTATTATTTCAGACATATACTTAATAACGGTACGAAATTTGATCAAAATTGTGCGAGCCGTTCTTGAGAAAGTCAAATTATTGTTAAATTTGCCAAGGATAAACTAGTCTCATATACATTTTTGAGAGTATGAAGTATGTAGTATTATTTCAGACGTGTACTTAAGTAACCATACGAAATTTGATCAAAATCGTTATAGCCGTTTTTAAGAAAATCATATTGTTGTTAAAAATGTGTAGAATACACTACCCGTAATTATTAAGCAATGCCCACCATTTCCTCATAGCCTCTATTCTGTATGATAAAATGACTAAGTAGGAAATGTCATTTATTTTCGCTTTACTGTTTAGACTCTAGAGCCAGTAACAGACAGACAGACGGCATTGCGAAAACCAATTTATTGGACTCAGCTACACCTAAAACTTATAATTCCGTCAAAATATAGAGGTCGAATTTTTTCGCGATTACTATACTTTCTCAATATACTTCGTATATGAGAAAGTAAAAAGAGATGAACCGAGGACAATAGCTAATGACGAAATCTGAATTTTGATCTAAAAATAATATGGCCAAAAGCTTTGATAATGTTTTATCGAGCTAAGTATTGAACTGTGAGGATGAGCGATGAACGTGGATAAGAAGCATTTGAGAGGTGCGGATGACGTATGATGAAGTATGAAAATAAGTTAGTTTGCGAGGGGAAATATGAAATATTTTCATTTATAGCTTGAGATATGGCCCAAAAAAGAGACAGGAAGTACTATATATAGGATACATTTTGAGACGGATGAAAATAACGACGGTATCATAGAAGGATAGAAATCAGGAAAGAGACGTAATAGATGGAAAATTATGTGGGTTCTGAAGATGTCAGAGCAGTCTTGTAGAGCTCGAAGTTTTTCTCTTAACAGAATTTTTCCCTCTAGTTTGCAATTTGTGCCGTAGGACAAATGAGTTCGTCGTACTTATATCTCACTGCAGGGAACTCGGAAGAAACAAGAGTGGAAAAATACCTACTTCGTGCGTGCATAATTTCAAGGCGGAAGCGCTCTTTACGAATTATCTCAAGATATTTTAAAAAGAGCAATATAAACGGCTTAATATCATGTCAAAACAATGCAAAACGATACCAGAAGTGATACCAAAGAACAACTAAATTTCTATTCATAGAAAGGTGGCACCCCTGCTTGGGTTATGTGAACCACTTGTATAATTTATTTATTGCCTTTTGAATAAAAATCCACCGAACAAAACTTCACGAAAATCCATTCAGTAGTTTCGGAGGTGAAAAATGTGAACAGACGTAAACGACCTGACCATAAGACGTTCAATTTATGCTAATAAATAGAGCAAAGTTGCTACCTTTCTTCTATAGTATTAATTTTATAATTTATATAACAGCGCGTTGCTAGAAAAACTGAAAAAAAATCGGTACAACATACCCTGTACAAACTTTCTTATATATCAATGCGTCGTTTAGTTATCTTTTTTCAATATACTTCGTATGTATATGAGAAAGTAAAAACTAGTGAACTCATTTAAACTCACATTTGTACACTGCACGCAGAAGCGCTCGATAAATTTTTACGGAAATATACGTTTTAGGTGTAGCTGAGTCCGAAAAAGTGGTTTTCGCAATGCTGTCTGTCTGTCTTTTTGTCTGTTATTGGCTCTAGGGCCTAAACGGTGAAGCGAAAATGAATGAAATGTCGTACTTAGGCATTTTATCATACAGAGTAGAAGCTATGACTAAATCGTTGACATTGCTCAATAATTAAGAGAAGCTTATTCTACGCATTCTTAACAACAATTTGATTTTCTCAAAAACGGCTCTATCGATTTGTATCAAATTTTGTACAGTTAATTGAATTTACGTCTACCAAAACCAACTTGAATACTTCTACGTCTGCAATAATACTACATATTTCATTTTTCTCATTGAATGGATATAAGGCTAGTTTATTCTTGGGCAACTTTAACAAAAATTGGATTTTCTAAAACAGGCTGATACGATTTTCATATTCTAAAGATAACTAAACGACGCATTAATATATGAGAAAGTTTGTACAATGTATGTTTTACCTATTTTTTCATAAACGGCTCTAATGATTTTGATCAAATTTCGTACAGTTACTTGAGTCTACGTCTTCAATAATACCAAATAGTTCATATTTCTCAAAAAATGAATGTAAGGCTAGTTTATTCTAGGAAACTAACAATAATTCGATTTTCTCAAAAACGGCTCTTACTATTTCGATCAAATTTCGTACAGTTACTTGATTTACGTCTTCAATAATACTGTATAATTCATACTTCTCAGAAAATGAATATAAGGCTAGTTTATTCTTGGCAACTTTAGCAATAATTTGATTTTCTGAAAAACGGCTCGAGCGATTTTGATCAAATTTCGTACAGTTACTTGAGTATACATCTACTATAATACTATGTATTTCATTTTTCTCAATGAATGAATATAAGGCTAGTTTTTCTTGGGCATCTTGAACATAAATTGGTTTTTCTAAAGACCGGCTGATACGATTTTCATTTTCTAAAGATAACTAAACGACGTATTAGTATATGAGAAAGTTTGTAGAGTGTATTTTTTACCGATTTTTTATAGGTGAGTACAGTCAGAACATCGGGATCAAGAGAAAAAATTTCCTATATATTTTTTTTCAGTAGTTTATGCAAAGGGAAAACCTGGAATTCGTGTACTAAGGCGAGGAGAATTGAAACTGGGATCAGAAGTTCGTTTGTTATAATTGGAATAGCTAGATATAACATTCAATTCGATGATTAGGAACTGCCTGAATGGAACGATAAGTCATTCCACATTCATTTTTCTACATTCCTATGACTCATGTTTTGTGTCTTTTGTTATTATCTTCTGCTGAATAAGTTCTTCGGGTATGTTGAAAGCACATTCTTCTCCTGATAATGTGGGATAAAAGTAAAAATATCAAATGTATGTGAGATATAAATCCAATGAGATTATACGTATGTACGCACGTACAGCGTTATAACAAAGCTATCAATGCAATTTTATATATAAAAACAACGGAAAATACTATTCAACTTACTTATATTTGATGAATTTAACTCTCTCTGATCTTAATTTAAATGCTCGGATTCCAAAATGTTGGCGCATATTGTGTGCAAAAGGCACACTCTAAGAACATAATGTCATAGAGCTAAGAATAGCTCGCGAAATATTTTATGTATCCTATAAAATTTTAAAGAATACTTCAACTGAAGAACTGTATCTGCTCACTAATTCCACGGTAGCGTCGTCACTCGTACCAGATGTGGACATAACTGAGGATTGTCATCGAATGAAATTGTTTACAGATTCAGCAGCTTATTTTGTGAGTGAGAGAAGTGTATAGATTGGGTATAAGCAGTCCCAACACAATGATTCATATTCCCAAAGTGATAATTAAGACCAGGGTATGATGTTAACAGTGAGAATTTGCTTCTGAGACAGTTTCAGCCAAAAAGCCCTGCGAAGTGTCTCGCGCGCAAGGACGTATTTACCCTAAATCATTTAAACTAGTATAATATTGCCAAAATGTCTGTCGTTAATAGTATAAAACATTCTGTGTAATCCCGTAGCGTCTGCCTAATAAAAACAAATCGTATTTGGGCAGGGCAAAAATTAATAATTACGTAAGAGCCTCTTAAATTCCGACATTGAAGACACCGAAAGAATGCGTATTTCGGATAACTTTTTCTTAACAAAAATACTGATTGAATTGCAGTTTTTGTATTTATTTTATAGTTTATAGTTTTTTGTGCCAGACAAAGAAAATTTATTGGTATATCTTATAAAATAAATTAACAGTGGCACTTTCAATTGATGGGACAAATGTGTCCCTTGGTCCTTATCTAGTTCATAAACAGCACTTGTTCCTTTTACAATGATAGCAACAACGATAACAAATACGAACACATTCCAACGTGTCGTGGACACGATTCGAACCCGCGACCCTAGCATTGGGAGCTAGACACCTTCACCACCCCCTACCTTGTCATAACACGCAAATTGCAATTAACCTTTTCTCACACATTTTTATTTTATATTTCTAAATTTTGTGTCGATTATGAAATTCTACCAAACTAGCACGACCACAAGCTAAAAAGAATTAATAAACACACACACACACACGCACGCACACACACACATATACGAGTACAAAACTATGAAAAAGTCATAGTTATACTGCAAAGTTCTTCCCTAATTTCCTACTTGGTACCATGTTGACCAGTTCTGTTGACTTTTGAATGAAAATAAAATTTGGTGCAGTATGTTTAAATCAATGTTAGTGAAATATCTCTCAGCTACATTTTCCCATACAGTATAATGAGATTTGGATGCAATTAAGTAAATAAATATCCAGCTAAGTTTTAAAAAATTTCATCCCATCAGTATTTTTCCCTTCTCAACCGTCGATTATAATTTCAAAATAATTTCCGTTGCCTGCTAAAGTAAAAACTGCCGGTGGTGCGTATTATTACATTAAAGGGAGTCTTGTGAGAAAGCTCTCTGACATTATATACCTTTTAATCTTCGATATTTCAGGAGTACGCGGTAAATACCCTTTTATATGAAGCGATGGGATAAATATTGATTCTGTTTTAAAAAAAAGAGAGAACACGTTGTGCCATATCATTTGTGTAATTTCTTAACCCTTTAACTGTTTCGAACGCGTTTACGCCTTAAATATGCATTCAATGCTGCTCAAGCGTTTTTCCACAACAAAAGACATTAAAAGAATGACTGACAAGGAAAAAGATATTATTTTGTACGAAATAAAATTAAACGTGTTGCAAAAACGTAATATTCTTAAATGTAAACGTTCTATTAAAAACTCACCATATCCCCAAACTTCTCATCTCATAAACTTGACAGTTAACTGTTCAAATCATCGCAAATATAGGTATTTGGAGGATAGATTCCATTCTGTCTTTTAAAAATCGGAACTCGAATTTTTTTATTCTCTCTTAAGTAATATCTTTAAGTTTCTCTCCAGTTGTTAAGCAATCGGAATTTGCAAAAAAAAGTGAGCTCCCGCTGATCACCTAAGTAACATAATGATGCAATAGTTTCGTCCTGTTGGAAATACCTTTCGATTCTCCAAGTAACTGCGAACGAAATGAATAAAGCGGACTAACATTACTTCATAATGTGAACGCCGATTTACTTTTACGCCAGAATAAAAAAAAATACCGGAAGAAGGATCTCATTAAAGTCGTTAGGTTAGGGATAAAAACAGCCATTTTCAAACACCTTGGGAATCCGAAGACCTATTTGAGGAAATTCCACTAGGCGAACGTAATAAAAAAAAAATTCCAGTCCCAAAGTCCCAGTCACGTACGTATTGATGGCGGGTCCGCTACAAAACTTTTTTCCGCTCTTCACCAGCGAGAAGAAAGCAACACGTCAACCATTACCTTGTCCTCCAAAACGAAAAAGTGAAATCTAACCAGTGTGGACGAAAATAAACCCACTCATTTCCTTCGAATTCCATTCCTGACTTTCTTTGGATGAAACTCGGAAGTGGTATAAAGGACAAGAATATTTCTGGTTTAATTTTGAATGGTTACGAGATTAAATTTAAGTTCCCAAATAATTCGATATATTATCTATTCATTCGATATGTTTTTCGTTCGTATGTCGTTTTATTTCATTGGTTTTCTATTATTTTTTACTCTTTATCGGTTAATTTTTACGTTAACGAGTCGAGCAAGACGCGTAATTAGTATTTTTGATTTTTAATTATAACTCGTACAAATACTTAACTATTAAACATGAATTATATTTCTTTAATTGGGTGTTTAATATGTATTAATATTATTTTAAATATTATATTACCATTTTATTCGCCCGATAAAAATTAGCGTATTGAATTTAAATGTTTCTTTTATATTTTTAATTTTCCTAACAAAAACTTAGAATAAAATAAACTTTCGAGGGAAAAATATACTTATATACGTATTTTATTCGAAGCGTTTACATTGAAGAAACGGATAGAGGCAGCGCAATAATTAGCACACATGAACTGAACTGAATTCTGTTTTATCATCACCAAATCGTGCATTTATTATTATAATTAGTAATTAATGTGATAATTAATAATTAAATCAATAATCGAATAAATAAATCGTAGTAAGATTATCAAACAAGTCGAAATTACTTTCTTTAATTACTTTTAGACGGCGAAGGACCGATACAGAAATAGCTGGGAAATATCAGTTAAGTTTTAATCGCCACCGTAGCAATTTTATAAGATCCGTTTTTGGGCTTCGGAGGTGAAAATTGCGCCAACCAGGAGAGAAATCAGAATTATTTCAAAAGATGAAAGCGATATCACCACTCTTTGAATGCCTCTTATAATCCATCTCTCCACCTCCACGTTTTTTTTAATGAGACTCTACACGAGCGCGTCCCAATGTTAAAAAAATATTTGATAATCGTTCCGAAGTGCGATAATACTCGACAATTCATTGCATTACTTGCGATCATTTTGTACGCTGTTCTTACGATTTATCCGTCATGGGTACGGATTCTTTATCACGAATATCTTTTTACGGGAGTTCAGCTGCTTTCTCCTCATATAACAGGAATCTTGATATCCTTTTTTGAAGCTATTTTAATCCGTTACAACCATCAGCCAGAAGAATTACCGCCCATCGCCGTGTAGCAATTATTTCGAAGCGTTCAAAACTTCGGAGCGTTCCGTCTTTCCCGTTGGCGTTTTTTTGTTTAAGTTACCGATTACTCGCTGAATTGTTAGAAATTTCGCTAACGTTACCGGAAAAATTGTATTCCCCGGAGGAAACCACTATACCTTAAAGAGACTGGATGTGATCAATTTTGAAAACGAGCCAAATACGTCGAGAATGGAATACTTCAATGGGTAAAACAATCGGTAAAAAATCAGTTTTATATCTTCGAATAGAAAGGTTTGATAAATGTCAAAGGGGAGGAAGGTGAAGGGAACTAGTAGAAAAGTCGGTGGAGAAGGGGAAGGGGATAGAGAGGGTGGGGAAAGGGGGGAAAGAGAGGGGGCAGAGAAAAGGGGGAGGGAAGAGACAGGGTGGAAAAGAGCGAGGAAGGGGAAGAGAGAATGGAGAGAGGTAGGTAAAGGAAACAGAAAGCTGAGGAAGGAGAGGGAATTAAGAGGTGTAGGAAAGGATGGAACTAACAAGACAACGTTAAAAATGGCGGAAGAGTTTTTTAAAAAATGTTGCCTTTAATTTATCACCTGGGCTGGCCGTATAAAAAATGCCGTCTCGAACTATCTACACCCATTTTGAGCTTCCGATGTAAAAAAATAACATGATACAATGTGAGCACGCTCGTCAGATTTCTAGAAGTGTCTGATGAAAGAAATATACACCGACTTATTCATAAAATGGACATCAAAATATGGAAATCATCCCTAACTATATGTTTTACGTTTATCGCCTTCAATGTCAAGTTTAACATATTGGCTTATTTTGAGTTGCATACTGCATAACGTGGGTTTCAAAGAACCGTGCTGGATAGAGACACTATCTCCATTACACGAAACGATATACCTTTCGTGTGAGTGGTGTATTCATTTGACGTCTTATCACTAAGCTATTTAAATAATACGTTGTCTGACGAAGAAATTTTCGCTCGATGTCTAACTATTTCAGCATGTTTTCGACACCCAAATATCGACAAAGATTTATATTGAGTGGATACTCTTCATAATAACATCCAAAGTAAATAAGAAATTTAACTTAATGACTCTACCATGTATTTTGTATACAAATAATGAACATTTAGTTAAACATTCCCCAGCACTTACCAAAAACCCTTTAATTATCATCAGAGAAGAATGTAATTTTAGACAGAATTATGTAAGTATATATACAAATCGGTAAAAAATGCATAGTGGAAATTACTTCCGAATTTGGTTACCTCCAAAATAAATAAAGTTTCGAGAGCAATATGTATCTTAAACATTCTGGCGAGCAAAGAGCGTAGGGAATTATGTTTCAAAATGCCCTCTTGAAGCTTGCGGTTTGAGGTGAGTTCCGAGACAGCTCAACAGGACTGGCAACGTCATCTTGCGGTAGAAATGAGAACTTCAGTTGGCCGGTGGTCCAGTTTTTTTCCGGCAGAACTATAAAAGTGTCGGACGGACCACACCCAACGAGAGAATGTCCGTGCAGAATATCGGACTTCAAGGACAAGATATACGAGAGCTGTGTCAGACATGTTACGGAATCCGCTCATTTCTAAACTTGAGGAATTATAAGGAAAGTTGAAGACATGACGATTACTTCGTTTGAAGTACCCTCGCATACGTAACATGGAAGGCCTCATCGTCGAAAGCTGCCGTAAATTAATGATTAGGTGAAGTAACATCAAATTAAAATGCCCAAACCTGTTTCTTTGCATATACAAAAAAAATTAAAATCATGGTTTGTGTTTGCTCATTTAGAACTTTTTCCTCAAGAGAACGCGATTTTATTTTAATTATATTTTTAGTAAAAGGATTTCGAGTGAAATGTTTTTCTGAAAATGGCGCTCTCCTTATTTAAATAGGCTTAATGTACTAGCCTGATCTAATTTTTCTCAATGCAGTTTCACTTTGTTAACTCACGATTAATTTTCACGAATCGGAATAATTTATCGTGTAAGAGCGAGAGAAATAAATCACTGTATGAGCCGTAACTTAATGGTAATCCCTATTTACAGCATATTAAAAACGGAAAATAATTTTTCGATGCTTCATTATTTTGAGAATGGTGATCTTCAGTTTATATGTAGAACGTCACACTCTCAAAAAATATTTTAGCATTAATAGGAAAACTGATTCGCATGGACCTTTCCGAATCAGTCCTTTGCTTAAGGGGACCAAATTTTCGTTCAATAGCCTTTATTTCATTATCCAGTATTGTTTAAAATTTTATATGAATTTTGTTTTCATCGTCGAACCATAACAGTTTTATAACGACACCAAAATAAATTATAATATACGAAGATTTATATTAAAATTTTCGAGTGTCATGCATCAATTTCCAATATTTTAAATACATAAAGGTTTCGGCGAGTGATTTTTTCGCCAAATTCCATAAAATTTGATTTTGTTTCGTTTCATGACACACATAATCGATACGACTTATGGGACAGTTTTTATTGCGTCATGTGGCATTCAAATTTGCTTTTTAGTAAAACTTTTCATAATATTTTCGTCGGATTCATTATCCGCACCGTTAACATATTTTATTTAATCCAACTTTGTTACATTAGTCTCATAGTGAGCGATATTTTTTTAACGAAAGCGATGCTATCGCCAATTTTTAACAACTAATTTTTCCATTTCCTACACGTGCATTAATAAATCGGTCCTTATAGTGACCCGAGAACTTTCAAATATTACGCATTGCATTTATCAAGCCTATACTTAGCATTGGCAGATTACGGATAAACTTTATGTGAACCTAATTTTTCGAACTCTAACGACAATTAGTTAACTCCAAGGGATAATGAATGAGTTAAAGGGTGTCATAATCCCCTTTCGGTTTTCTAAGTTGCATGCTAATCTCCATTCGGTTAATGTAAAAAGCCACCATCACTCCCACCGTGTTATTTGAAAGCGAGTCTGGACGCACTGGAATGTCGTTTGCGTTGTTTTTTTTTCCTCGGAGCGATGGAGGCTGTAGAAGGGACAGAGGAGGGGACTACCAGGAATCTCTTTCTTTCTGGTACAGTATAGTCACACAAAGAGTTATCTTCCACAGCTTCCAGGCAGTACACAATACACCGACATTGGCCTTTTTATTAACAATGCGAACGTGAGCTCATCCTGTAACTGTTAAGCGCCAAAGCACCATCGTACCACTACCTCGTGCTCATCTGTGAGTTGTTTCTATTGATTCATTTCTTTCAACATTCTATCTATAGTTCACCCTGCAAGCCACCGCAATGGTGTGTGGCAGGGGGTGCAATAGCACCAAGGTAAAGCGCATAATAATGTATAGTATCACTCTACGTCGGCTGATTTCTTTTCGTAACTTCTGTTCTGCTCAGCTATCGTTCTAGGGAAAAACGAGCCTTTATACCTCTCAGTCCTACAGGCTATCTCTCTTATTTTACGAGGATGGTCCGTTCTACCAATATAAGTTGGCGCTCTTATTATTTCTTCGACATCGCTGGAGAATATATGCGTTCTAAATCTTTCGAGAAGTTTTAACCTAGAGCGTGATCGGCGCTCGGCTAGTGATTCCCATCCTAAGTCCTGTATCAAGGCTGTAACACTATTGTTTCTATCGTAACAATTTTTGACGAATCTAGCGGCTTTTCGCTGCACTCTTTCTAACTCTGAGATTGATCCTTTCACGTACGGATCCCATATGCTCGACGCGTACTCTAATAGCGGTCTTACTAACGAGAAGTAACATGTCTCTTTGACTTTTTCCTCACTTTTACCTACTATGCGTTTGATGAATCCTAGTTTCTGTTTAGCCTTCCCGCATATATTTCGTATGTGCATATCCCACGAGAGGTTGCTTGTTAAAGTAACGCCTAAGTATTTGACGGAAGAACATTGAATCCATTACAGTTATTAAATCTTCGGAATGAATGTAATGGTTTTTTTTATAGCCGGAGGTTTGATTTAGGAATTCACTTTGCACGTTAGATGCTAAATATGCGGCTGAAATAAGGCTTTGTAGACACCTTAGAACTGAAAGCGCTCGATCAATAATTTGAGGTTGCCAAATACATTTAAAATTCACCAGAAAAGATAGGAAATCAAAGGTATTGATTTCGTTGTAACATAACTTCAGATCTGTTACTTCGTAAGATGGGCTGAATTTATCACCTATTGAATTATTGCAGATGATTTTCTAATTTTTTCTGTAAGCGAGAAATAGGAAATGACGTCAAATTCTTAATCGCAGTTTCTACGCTATAATTAAACTATATTTACGAATTATTTGCGGTTTAAGTGATGGGAAACACTTTCTTTCATTCGTATAAACTCTGAAAAATAAGTTTGAAACTATGCATACTCATACGATTCCTTTTTCATGAAAATGTAGCGTAGCGCGTCGAGTGTTGAATGCGTTCAATTAAGCAACCCCGTACTTCTGAAGAACATGTTAAATGTTGATACCTCTGAATTACATAAAGAATTTATATTTTAATTCACGTTACAGCCTCGCTCATCCAGGTATACAGAGGACGGACACGATACGGATGAGCGAAAGCTCGGGTAATTCGTAATGACAAGTTTAAATAGGTTTCCTTTAAGGAAACGATAGATTTAACATACGGTGCAATGAAATTAGTCTTAGTTGTGGAATTATTAAATAGCGCTGAGTATTGACAAATCGAAATCTGTGGTCACAAAACAACGCCAATATAGAGCAATAATCACAATACTTGAGAGCAGAGCCGTCTCTAGGATCCGCGGGGCCCCGAGCGAGAGGGTTTCCGCGGGGCCCCTACTTTTCACAGAAAAATCAAATTTCTCATTTACTTACAATTTTATTTTTGTTTTCAAGATTACATTAGTATTATTCAGTATTATTATTAGTATTTTTCAGGATAATTATTAATATTATTCAGAAATACATAAATTTTAAAAACTAGTAATTGTTAAGGGTTTCACAAATAAACAAAATAATAACCAGCCCACTACAATTTTAAAAGTTTACTTTTCTAGCTTTGATATGTGCAAATCTGTCGATTATTGTTGATTTCTCAATCTTATCAACTTCCTCGTGTTCAACTGACAAAAGAGATAGTCCAGTCAGTCTCTCTTGTGACATCGTCGAAGGTAAGTAATTTTTTATTAATTTTAATTATGAAAACGACCTTTCAGCTGATGCAACCTGTCACTGGCATTGTAAGAATTATCCTACAATGTTTCGATATATTTCCAGCAATCTATTTTTGTGTAGGAATTTCAAAATATCAATTACGCTATGATCTTCTGGCACAACCGTTGATAACATTCTTAACTCTTCACTAAGTTCAATTCCATCTATGTCGCTCTCTGAACTTCCTTCATCCTTCAAAACTTTCTCTATATCGCAGCAGACTGTCTGTAAATTAGATAAATCCCAATTTTTAATTTGGCTTATGCTGTTCATGAAACCAAATCTAGAAATGTACTCACTGTACTGATCAAAATGCCACGACAGAGAGGTTAGTGCTACGTCTATCACTCGCAGAAAGAAATCCGTTCTAAACCTCTTCTTCGAGTTTTCCTGTGCATCGTCCTCTCTTGCGCAATCAGAATTTCTCCTTTTTACATTTTTAGAAAACTCTATATCAATTGACATATCATTGGCGACTCTATCGGCTACCGATACGGCTTGATTAAACCCTTCATTTCTGTATATACTTAATGATGACTTCAAAGCATCCAGATGTTTAACTGCAATATCCAACGGAATTTGAGCAGATTGTAGAACCTTACCTACTTTATTTACAGTTAGTAATATGTCACACCAAACAATAACAGATAAAATAAATTCAAATGTTTAATTCATGGGTAAGGAGTGAATTTTCCTCGTTTTTTGTCTTCGGATCATTACAAACTTCAGCTATCTTAAGTAAAGCATTTTTTATTTTGGTAAATGAAAGCGTACAGCTTTTATGCTTTCGAGTCGGGACTCCCACCTAGTGCTAGACAAGGGTTTTAGAGATATATCTGTATAATTCTTTAAGATACTCCATCTTGCCGGTGAAGCTGCGAATAAAGTATACAATCTTAGAATTGTACCTAAAAATGACACCGCTCGTGGACAGGAACGAGCCATATCACTAAGAACCAAATTTAAGTTGTGTGCTCCGCATCGCATGGAAAAAGCATTATAATTTAAACTTAAAATTCGTGCTTGAACTCCTTGTTCATGACCTTTCATATTCGCACCGTTATCATACCCTTGCCCTCTGCGATATTTCAATGAAATTCCCGTATCATCCAATTCTTTCAGTAGAGCTTGGCTAAGTCCTTTTCCTGTAGTGTCTGTGACTTCAAGAAAGTTTATGAAGTGTTCAACTACTTCTACATTTCTGTTTTCAATGTGAACTATTCTTAGAATTACTGACATTTGCTCTTTGTGGCTCACATCTGGAGTACAATCCAGAATAATAGAATAGTACTTGGCATTTAAAACTTTTTGTATGATTGAATTTCTAACTTCAGAAGCCAAAATTTGTATTATTTCATTTTGTATTAATGGTCCCATATAGTGATCCTTCATTTCACTTTGCTGGTATCGTCGTAAATGATCTTGGATGATCGGATCAAATTTAGCTAACAGCTCTATCTGACCTAAGAAATGCCCATTATTTGGAGAGTATAACGAAATACTACCACTGCGAAAAGGCATGTTATGTCGAGCTAGATAAAGTATTATCTCAATAATTCTTTCCAAAACATTACGCCAACGCTGTTTTTCTTTTTGGTATTAATCTTGGTGTATGTAATCAATAAAATTCTCTTTCCGTTTTCTCTGCGCATATTCCTGCCATTCTTGGAAGCTTCTCATATGTGATAAAGATTTATCATGCTCACTGAGTGACTCTGATGATGGAAACAGTTTACAGCAGAAACAAAAGACGACATCTTTTTCTTCAGAATAAACCAACCACGTCCTTCTCACCTTCTCCCCAATTTTTAAAATCCTATAAAAATGGTAGTCAGAAAAGCATCTGTGCTCTTGAGTTGCGTGGATAATTCCTCGTTTTTTCTTCAGTGTACTTCGGACCCATTTCTACTAAAAGGAGTAATAAATGTAGGCCATGTACCGGGGTCTGACGTAAAATGAAAATTTTCAGAGCTTACAGCAACGTGACTGTGACTAATATTTATGGAAGCGTTATTCACATCACGGGAAGAAAAGGATGGCGTACTCGGTGATGGAGTCACAACGAAATGAACGTGTTTGTCAAATTGCTGTTCATTGTCACTATTTGTTGACACCTCGATTCCTACGTCTGAAGAAATCATTGCTTTACTTTCACTTTTACCCGATATGATGTCACTTAGCGCTGGAAAGGTCTTGATGAACTTTTTTAATGTTCCGTTTTGTTTCTTCAAATGTTCTTGTACTTCTTTCACCCTTTTTCTTTTTTGTGATCCACTCTTCTATTTTCTTCCTATATCTCTCTCCCTGGAGGCACTCATTTTTTCGTGATGGGATACTAATGAATATAAAATATGCGAATTTTATTGTAAAAGTTGTATAAAAAGAGTATCATATTCTTATATTACAATAATGAAGAGATATCGGTACTAACCTTTAAAACTAAAATGCTGAACTCATTTCCCAGACTACGTCAAAAACTTCCAAAGAATAAAAGGTTCACTATTTAACAGAGATAGCATTCTAAATTAATTTAAATGGCCCATGAGTACGCATACTGACATATTAAATAATATAAATGAATGCACTAACCTTCTATGTTAATGTCAAATTCTTCATGAAAATGTCTAACAAATCCAGGTGCCCTTTTGTTTGCAGATAAGATTCACACGCCACAAGAAAACGTTCTCACAGTTGATGTTCCTTCTACCACAGTTTTAGGAGAACTGAGGAGATGCGTTTCACTGTTCTCCTAAGTTCCAAAATGACACCAGAGCTGCAAGCAATAAACCGAACCGAATGTGGCTGAAAAATTGTGCCCCCACCCTCGGTTTTCGCATATCCCTTCTGAATTCTACTATCTGGGATAAAGTGCCGCTATGCGCGTTCTGCACTTTTTCGGTGGACAATCCCGTTAGGGAAAGGGAAATGAGTCTGCAGGGGTTCCTGGTGGGAGCCTCGAAGCTCAGGCGGCACTTCTTACTTTGTAAGTGGCATTGACCTTGTTGAAGGCAAGATAAGAATTTTATTGTGGCGAAGCATGTCTTCCCTTTCTCGAAGGGAATTAGGATATGGAAAAGCAGGCAAGATCTCCGAAAGATTGCCCGGGAGTCGGCGTTGTCGGGGTCTATGTCGATGTCTGCCAGATGTTTTCAAAGGCCGAATTTTGCGAAATGACGCCCACATGTCTGTCTTGGACGCAGGGACATAGCTTTCTCCTAATTCATGGACGAAGCGGTCGCATTGCCGACTCCTCTTTCCCCTAGTTCATGCATTGTATCGACTTTTTGCGTGGATTCCCAAGAGGACATGTTTCTTGAGATTCTCCAAAGAATTGATTGAGAAGCAATATTACCTAATTATTTTTAAAAAATGGTTTTATTGGTAATCGAGAATATGAAATAACAAATTTGAACGAGAATTTTCGAGGCAGAATTTATCGAGCATAATCTCTACTAGAGTTCCTCGTAGGCGCGGGGCCAGAGGCGACTGCCTACCCAGCCACCCCCTTCAGACGGGCCTGCTTGAGAGACTACTCCCCGAACCAGTCCCAACTGAGGTTACAAGCCAGCGACTTTTTGCTAGGTTCGTAGAATTTCGAGTATTCTTATGACACCACCCACCACCGAATTTATAAGAAACGACTCGAATATATGAGCGAGGAAAATCCACGTTATCATACGTATGGACGCAACCAGGATTTTTTCCATGGGGAGGGGCAGCCAGAAAATTTACTTACAAAATCGGCCTCAATTTTCACAACTTTGCCGATTTTGTTGAGGAAGTTGTTAAAGTCTTTTGTATTCAGGATAGAAGAATAAATATTTTTAAAAAGTAATTTTCGATTTTAGTATTAATATTTGGTATATTTCCTTCTTTTTTAAATTTTGATATTTTCCCAAATATCCAGAGAGGGCAGGTGCCTGGCTTGCCCCTCTCCCCCGTCGGCGCCCATGATGATGCGGTGTCAATACAATTAGAGCACATAATCGCAAAACCATTGTGCGCTGAGTCAAAAATGGACCGAATAAATCGGAGATCCGGATTTGCGGAAACCGGATATATTAGGTCGTAATGCATTGTATTTGTATGTCTTCTCAACGACAACGTTACGGAATTGCGCCGAAAAGTTAAAAATTGCGGAAAATCTCTATAAGAATATGTTTTGTTATAATTGTGATGAAAAGGTTTTAGCTTGGCTATTATGTGAGAAAATGGCTCATTTAACATAAAAACTTTATAATTAAACATGCGCATGAATTTGGAAATGAGATATTTATAAAAATCATTATGTAAAGAACCGTCTTCGAGTTATTTTATATTTATATATTTAATAAGATAATATCTAACGGTAAATTTAAAAAAAAATATTTTGTCCAACGATATACTAGATAATGTTTTATTCAGGGAAACTTTTTACTGCTTAAACATAGGCACATTGACCAAAGCTATGTATAAAAAAATCGGTACAACATACATTGTACAAACTTTCTCATATACTAATGCGTCGTTTAGTTATCTTTAGAAAATAGAAATCGTATGAGCCTGTTTTTAGAAAATCCAATTTTTGTTAAAGTTGCCTAGAATAAACTAGCCTTATATTCATTTTTTGAGAAATATGAACTATAAAGTATTATTGAAGACGTAAACTCAAGTAACTGTACGAAATTTGATCAAAATCGTTAAAGCCGTTTTTGAGAAAATCGAATTGTTAAAAATGCGTGGAATAAACTACTCTTAATTATTGATCAATGTCAACCATTTCTATGTATACTCTGCTCAGTATGATAAAATGCCTAAGTACCAGATTTCATTCATTTTTGCTCTACCGTCTAGGCTCCAGCGCCAGTAACGGACAGACAGACATACGGCATTGCGAAAACCACTTTTTCGGATTCAGCGACACATAAAAGGTGTATTTCCGTAAAAATCTCGAGCTCGAATTTTTTCGTGATAACAATATGTACTTTCTCGATACTTCGTATGAGAAAGTAAAAAGGCGAACATCTAAAACAACCTTCATCGTGTAATCTACATTTCGGTTCAAACTCTTAGAACTCTTTATTAAGTTACCGTTGGATATACACAGTTAGATTTCAACCGTTACGTCTAAGCTGGATTTTTCGTAACATAGTGAATGGGAATACTCGATGTGAAGCAACAAGGTTTTCGTAATGAGGGATTTCAAGTCATGCTCTCCAGGGATTTCTACTCCATCCCTCACCCCCTCGCTCCTTGTCTCTCTCTCACTTTCCCTCTCTTTCCCCCTTTCTCCTTCCCTCCCTCCAAAAATTTGTGTCGCTTACATTCTGCATCATTCCCCATCATTATCACTCTCGTTCATTCCCTTTCCCATAAAAATTCTCCCTCTCACACCATCTCTTTCAAATCAAGGACTGCCTTCAGCCAGCAGTAATATCATATATCTCCAGCGAAGTGCATTCAACCACGCACCAGCTTTGAAACTTTCACTTTTGAAGCTTTAGCAGCGACTGCGCAAAATAAAAACAAATGGACTTGTGTTCCAAGTTTGAAAAAAAATCTCATTTACTGAGACCTAGTTGATGTCTCCGTATATTTCTAGAGGTTAATTACTTATTTTCCTCGTCATTTTCGGAAGTAACGGTTGAAATTAATGGAGCGCGTGAAGATCATTGCGGCGCATTTCTTTATATTCAGGTCGAGTTGCCAATCTTTACACCATTTCGTAATAGCCTGAAGGTCCTTTTGCAAATTCTCCTGATCGTGTATTGTGTTGATTTCTCCATACACAAGTGTGTCATCCGCGAAGAGTCTAACTTTACACTTTATATTATCCGCTAAATCATTTATATATATCAAGAATAACAGAGGTCCGATTGCACTTCCCTGAGGCACGCCGGAAGTCACTTTGACGACGTCTGATGCAACTCCATCGAGAACTACTCTCTGGGTTCTATCGGATAGAAACGAGGCGATCCAATTTACAATTTTCTCGTTAATTGAATAAGCCCTTAATTTTTGCACTATTTTCACGTGAGAAACGGTGTCGAAGGCTTTCCTAAAATCTAAAAATACTGCATCAACTCCTATTCCTTTATCCGCTGCTTTCACAATATCTTGTGTGAGTAGAGCTAACTGAGTCTCGCATGACCTGCCTCTCCGGAAACCATGCTGGTTTCTATTAAGCGCATCTTTGCTTTCGAGAAATCGCATTATTGAGCTACCGATAATGTGCTCAAAAACCTTACAGAAGATTGACGTCAACGATATAGGGCGGTAGTTTTCCACTTTTAATTTACTTCCCGTTTTATGTATTGGTATAAAGTGGGCTGTTTTCCATATCAAAGGATCTACACCCTCATCTAAAGATTTTCTGAATAGAAGCTTAAGGTACGGAGCTAATTCGTTTGCTAACGAGTTTATAATGAATGCAGGTATGGCTTCAGGTCCTGGCGATTTTCTTTTAAGGACCTGACTTAGTAATTTAACGATACCGCTTTCGGATATTTCTATGTCGCTCATATTTGAGTCTATACGAGTAGGGAAATCAATGAAATCACCGCTGTCTATTGTGAAGCAATTTTCGAAGAACCGATTTAACATACTAGCCCTAGTAAAAGAATCATGTACACTTTCACCGTTGTCTGTACGTAGAAGAGGTACTGTGGACTGACCTCCTCGAATTTCTCGCACGTACGACTAAAATTCTTTCGAGTCGTTTTTGAGTGAATCCGAGAGTGTCGTGGATCGGTAGGCGTCAAGTTCCTTACGCGCTTCGTCTCTTGCAGATTTACGACTATTTCTGTATATTAAATACTCGTTCGCGTGATCCCTACCAACTTCTTTAAGGTTCTTTATGCGCGCGTGATGCCGTCTTTGTTTCTTGAGCAAGGCACGCAGTTTCGGTTTCACCCACTTGCGATCACGAATTGCTTTTGTTGGGACAAACGTTTTTAGCCCTTCTCGAATGATTCGCAAAATTTCCGTCCAACAGTCATCTACGCTGTTACTATTCGCAAAATTGGTAAATGTCGCTATTTGGTTTGTAACATAATTTTTTAAACCTGGTTGATCTGCTTTACTGAAGATATAGACTTGGCTTATATATTGTCGCATTTGAAGTCGGAAATTACTATTTTATGATCATCTATGCCGTCGTCGATTTGTAGGTTTCTAGTCGATAGTGGGTGGGTAGTGGCTAGCAGATCTAATATGTTTCCGTTTTTGTCATATCGCGTCGGCTCGTTGACGATTTGCTCTAGGGAGTTTAGAGTAAACGCTTCAATTAATTCACGACAAGCTTCTCTATTTTTTCCACCACTAACATATGTTACTGATTTCCAATCGATCGATGGAAGATTAAAGTCTCCTCCAAGGATGATTACTGGATCGTTCTTTCTCCTAGCTATCATCTGCAATGTACGACTGAGTTCTCTAATGTTCTCGACTCCTGAGTCAGGTGGGCGGTAAAATGAGCAAAAAAATAATTTTTTACGATTTCTCGTATGAAGAGAGCACCATATCATTTCGCAGTGTTCGCTGACGTTAAACTCCTCTAATTGGCTTGATATACTCTTTCTGACGGCGATGAAAACTCCACCTCCGACTGTTTCCCTCCTGTCTTTACGATATACCACGTAATCTGGCGGGAAAATCTCGTTAGAATTAATGTCTTCCGATAGCCAGCTCTCAGTTCCCAATACAACGTCTGCACGATGGCTTTTAACTAAGTGGCAAAAATCAGCCTGTTTCCTTCGAATGCTTCGGCAGTTCATAATAATAATTTTTATTGTGTTTTCTACGGATATTTTCGTTCTGGATTTCCCCGCAACTTGATCTAACAATTTTATTTTTCTACATCTCACTGTACCGCTATTCTTGGACTCCCTGGGGTTAATGTTGACGGACTCTTTTCTAACAGATCTATTAGTTTTATCCTCTTCTAACCTAAAAAAACCCTAGCGTGTTCAAAAACCCTACGCGCTACCGCAACCGCTGCCTCTGCCGTGTAGTGGACACCAGAACCGTTTAGGGGTACCATACATTTTTAACAACAATTTGATTTTCTCAGAAACGGCCCTAACGATTTTGATCAAATTTCGTACAGTTACTTGAGTTTACGTTTTCAATAAAATTGTATAGTTCATATTTCTCAAAAAATGAATATAAGGCTAGTTTATTGTTGGGCAAATTTAACAAAAATTGGATTTTCTAAAAACAGGCTCATACGATTTTCATTTTCTAAAGAAAACTAAACGATGCATTATTATATGAGAAATTTTGCTCAATGTATGTTGTACCGATTTTTTAACTTTGTTTAATATTTTTATTGGATTTAAAGGTTTATTTGAAATGTTTTGTAACTGTATGAAATTTAACTTCTGATTCTGAAAATTTGTAGCATTTTTAGCAGAACTTTTTAAGTTTCTAATGGAATCAGAATTGTTCACGCATGCAATTACGAGTTTATGTTCTCATTTATTATATCAATTTTTGTTGTAATTTTAAAGCTTTTGTGACCATTAAGACTTAGAAAAACTTCTTTTTTCTATTTACAATCTACCAAAAGATTAGATTAATAACATCCCTGCATCCTGTACATGGGTACCTTATACGAACAGATATTTAAGGTAGTACATCCAAATGCATATGTACCCCAATTATATTTGTGACAAGGATGGATAAGTATCTAAGTGCCAACAATAAATGTGATAGTTCTCAATCCATAATACCAAGAAACAACAGAGGAAACCATTAAATTCTATGCCTAAAGTGCAAGGGCGGATCCAGAAACTTCTCAAGGGGGGGGGGGGGGGGGGGCGATCGCCCCTCCACCTATCGAATCTGCCCCTCCCAACTCCCCTATAATTTGAAAAATAGGAATTTATTCATTCTTAAATATTCTGTTACTAATATGTTTAATGAATGTTAAAAACCATTATCTACCTAGAAATCAGCAGCTGTCAAGTGAAGTCGACTCTCGCTCTTAACGATGGCCAATGAATGCATTTCTCCTGGGGAATTCCACGGAGAACAAAAGAAAGCACCAGTGAGAAGCATTGAGGAAGGCACATTACCACAAAGGTGCTAAAAGCACAGTTGGAGCCTACGGCAATATAGATCACAACTATAGCAGCACCACAGCACAGTCATCATTCCATGGAACAGGTATTTCCTTGTTTCAAATACCTGTCGAAGGCCAAACGGGAGTTCCTCGAAACTTTCTTACTAATTTCTGCCATGTTAGCCAAAGGAGTCGTACAGTTCCTCAGCTTCCTGACTGTTACGGTGTCGTAAAGGCAGTAACCCTTCACACCAAGCAGCCATCTGCGCCAACAGCCTGTGAGCTCATTTATGACAAAATGTTACCTTCTGTCATAGGTCTGGAATGGAAAAAAGAAAGAGAGTGGCTAGATCATGTACTCACTGACGGAAAGGATGGCCCTTTAGATCGCACCTGGGCTGCTTTCCATACCAAAAATCATAGGACAAACAGTGCGTTCTCTGCGATAGCTGTCGACCAAGCACACGAACAGCACAAAGCAGTCATAAAAGGAGATGGTGGCGCTGTCGGCTTGCTGCAAGATCCTGAAATGTTAAGGAGGTGAAAGCTTGCAGGTCCAGAGTTGATCAGCATTCTGGATGAGTTTGAAGTTCCGAGTAATGCCTCCATCACGAACAGTATTCCGCATTCCAGGTCAAGTTCCAGGAAAAAAAGCAAGCTCTCAAAGATAGTTTTCTTGAATTCGGAAATCCTTTCAGAGAATCCTCCTCTGATCTTATTGTTTGGGATACGAAGGTTGTAATTGACAAAGAACGTGTGAGTGCATTAGTCAATGCTGAGGAAAGGAGCTTAGGCCTATACCGTAACTTTGTGAGAGAGCGCTTGATCCAGGGAGCGAAAACCTGCTTGTTTGCTCCATTACGGAAAACAGGAACTAAATTCACAAAGTACCTTTGTATGCATGCCATGGTTGAATCTCTGGGTCTAGATAAATCCAATGTCTTGAGAAACTTTCACTCTTTCACTGGATCCGATACTACCTCATCATTTTCAACGAAAGGAAAAATGTGTGCATGACATGTATGGAAATTCTTCCCTGAAGTTACAGCTGCTTTTGAAGCTATTTCTTGTCCTCTACCCTCCATTCCTGATGAGTTATTTCAAGTATTAGAGAAGTATGTAGTCCTCATATACTACAAAGGTGGCGAAGAGTATTCCCTGAATGAAGTGCGAAAAGTTCTCTTCACATCTAAGAGTCCTACTTTGAATAACTTGCCACCCACATCAGCGGCGTTGGAGCAGCATTCTCTTCGCGCCACATATCAAGCAGGTCAAGTTTGGGGCCGTGCCTGCTCAGTGAACGACCCAATACCAAGTCCAAATGGATGGGGCTGGACCATTATGGATAGAGAGTGGCAACCTGTCTGGTCATCTCTACCTCCGATTTGGGATACGTGCAGAGAACTAGTGAAGTGTGGCTGCTCCACTGGCTGCCAAACAAGATGCTCCTTTCGGAAGGCACAGGTGCCATGCACAATTCTTTGCACAAACTGCGCTTAAAACTGCTGCAACAAAAGGCAATTATAACAAAGTATTCTTTACTTTTAAAGAAAACATTTGAAAAAACACGGTTTACTTAGGTTTATACACTTTAGAATGATTTCAATCATTTGCCCTTATTTAATGCAGTGCTGAAGCCGAAGATGAGGATGATAACTTACCTTAGCACGCTGAAAACAGAGGCAGGGATTTTCATTATATCTACTTCCAGGCTTAAAATTATTTATGGTGATTGATTAACTTCCTTATTTTGCAATAGTATTGTAGTATAAATTTAGTTGTATTATGTAGTATTAATTTACATGTTTCATGTATCGTCACTCATAGTGTTTCCTCCACCTGACTGTGGAGTCAGATATACAATGACCACGGGTAACTCACAAAGATATTACAACAATGACAGTGTTATGCATTTTCTGGAATATCTTAAGATTAAGGATAAACTTTGTAAATAAAGTAAATATAGTTCTAAAAAATGTAAAAAACCGTCTGGTCGCCATCTTTGAACAACTGCCACCATATTTGACAGCTGCTGATTTCTTACTTAGATAATGGTTTTTAAAATCCACTAAACATATTAGTAACAGAGTATTTAAGAATGAATAAATTCCTAGTATTATGACCTTAAGAATGACAACCTGGTTTGTGTAGGTGGCTCTTGCCCGAGTCCAGAAATACGCCCTACCGCTGGTTTTCCTTTAATTACCGCGGCAGTTTTCATGGTAGCAGCGCACAGGTGGTATCAATGAAAAGCTTAAAGAATTTTCTTTTTCTTTGTTATAACACAAAAGAGTGGAATTTTGCGTTATATGGAAGTAATGAAGCAAAAAACTGAGATAAATTGAGAAATTTTCAGTTTTCCGGGAAAACCGTAAGGTTTACAGAAAAAATGCTAATTATAAAAAAAAACATAACTTACAAGCTTTCAGAAAAAAAAACTAAAATTACAATCGGATGAAAGATAGCCGAGATATTAACGATTTTAATAAAGCCTCCGCCGCCATTTTCAATGGCCGCCATTACGATGTTCTACACGGAATTTGAGGTGGCTCCCTATCTGAAAAATTTACTTTTGCACATACCTATCCGCACACCAAGTGGCATATTCCAATGAAAAAGTGCAGGGTTTTTCAGTGTACCGCACCGACTATTAGGCTTGCGATATTTTGCGACAGTTATATCCAAAAGTACTCGAACTGATTGGTGATCACTGATTCCTTCTTCAACAGTTACTTCGGAAACACACTCGGGGATGTTAACTGCTAGTAAATCTAATATATTGTTCGCTCTCGTAGGTTTTTTGACTACCTGGATGAGGGAATGTTTATTGAAAATGTCAATTAGCGCTTCGCATGACTCGCGATTCCTACGGGATGGTATGAAGCTACAACTCTGCCAATTTATCGAGGGTAGATTGAAGTCTCCTCCTACTATGATAATGCTTTTACTATTCTTCTTCATTAGTGAATTTATTTGAGCCTCTAGATCGTATATTTCTTCTGTGTTTGAAGCTGGCGGCCTATAATATTCACATACATGAATGTTTCCCAAACCTTCACTGTTTATAGTACACCAAGTGCTTTCAATATTGTTTTCAGCAAACTTGACCGGAGAACTTATTAGTGTATTATTCACTGCTATAAACACCCCTCCACCGCTCCTATTTGTCCTATCTCGTCTATGAATAATATATCGTAAGGGGAAAATTTCATGGTCGTGAATATCCGAGGTTAGCCAACTCTCTGTGCCTATTACTATATCTGCCTCTGTTTGTTCTAGTAAATTCTGAAGTTCCGCAGCCTTATTCCTGATACTCCGGCAATTTAGAGTTAAAATTTATAGGGAGTCACTTATGTGTCGCTTCGGAATTATTTCAGCGATTTGGAGGGTGCATCCCTCATTTCCAATAGCGGCTTTATTACTGATAGTATTATCGCATGGTTTATTGTGCCCTAAAGCCGATCTACATATTGATCTACGGTCAGAGTTAATAAATTTATTATGATAATTAGCGCGTCTTTAATTTCCCCATATATGACTTGCTCACTAACCTACTCTCTAATCTAAAAAAAACTCTACTATGTTCGTATATCCTACCACCTACCCTCTGTGCTGCCTCGGCGGTATAGTGAACTCCCGAGTATTTCAAATGATTAATTTAGTTGAACCGAACCGCAAACCGAACCGAACCACTTGTCAAAATTCTCGTCTGAACCGAACCATGAACTTCCAAAAATTTAGAACCGAACCGCGAACCGAACCACTCCAAATTTTGAAGTGGTTTGCAGCTCTGCTTTGCACCAATCTATTTCCTGTACTATTTCTAAAATTTTACGAATTCCTTCCTTCTACTACAATTATATACTAAAATAACCATCCTCAGCACTACGCAGTAACCAAAGTTGCCGTTATTGGCGCTACTATCAGGGGGATGGAATGCTACACTGCATCTGACATTGCTGATGTAATTTTCATAAAACAAATGTAAATGAATGTAACAATATAATTTCTAACGAAGGAAATATACAAAATGATTTTATTCGGATATAGGACAACGCTGCAACAAATATGTCCTCGAGAGCTTATAATTATGACCTATGGTTCATAGGGGTAAGTTTGATTCATTAGGTATCCATCTTCATTTTTAATAGTTTTGAAATTGTTTATTTTACAGTATTAGTTACTTGAGAACTAATCGTGTATTTTAAAACAATATTCAAAATTTGCAATAACAGATGTTAAGTAATGAATGTTTATGTAAATATTTTTAAAAATATTCGGTATTTAAATTACAGTTGGATCTCGATAATCATTGTTTCGATCAACCGTCGTTTGTCACCAAGTGGTACAAAAAATTGAGAAAGTTCCGTCACCATTTTTTAATGAAGCAGACAAATGAATAAGATGACGATTGCACCACGACTAAGAGAGAAAGATTGCTATCGCAGTGGTGGGCAACAGTTTCTGCATCGTGGGCCGCATTGGTGGCAGTGAACTTTTCGGTGGGCTGCATTGGAAATGACCAATGGATTACAGTTAAATCGTAAGTTACATAGAGATTCTTAGGGACCATATGCGTGGAAATAAAGTTAGAATTAACTTTTTAGGGTTAACATTTAAATATTTAAAATCATGATGGAATTCAATCTTAGAAATATTTTTGAGAAAAAAATCTAAAACAGCATTAAAAATAACTTACTTGAATTGGGAAATATTTACAAAGAGGCTGCAATTCAACTTTATATATCTTAAGAGATTTTGCTACACATAAAATAATATTTGGTAGTTAATTAAAATAATTGAAAAAAGTTTTAAACTATGAAACACTGGTTGTGGACCGCATAAAATTCTTTAGTGAGCCCAGTTGGGCATCTGTTGAAATGGTGTCTGCGGCTGTTCTCGGAGAAGATTTAGTCGATTGTGTTAGAGTGAAAAAATTTCGTGTAAATTGAAAACGGTTAAACAAAGACAAATAGTAATTAGAATTTTGTCTTCAAATCTAAGAATCAAACAGCAAAACATTCTTTCGCGGATTGCTACAGGACAACTGTCAACTTATTTGTCAACAGTTAACATATTTCTAAAATATTTTATAGTTTATTAAACCTCAAGTGATAAAATGGTCCCAAAACGCAATGTTAGTGACAATGTTACTAAAAGGTCCAGAAATGTAAAATCCCTTTAAATAAAACTAGAAATGAATGAATGAAAATGATGCAGAGTCTAAAATTTCAAGCAAATTGAGGCCTAAAAATTTAGTTTTATACGATGTGTGTAAGGTTACTTTGAACGAATTATTGACCTATAACAATGTTCCTATGGGAAAATCGGTTTTGATTACCATCGTTTCGCTAATTATCAGGGATTCCAGGAACCAATTAACGACGGTTATGGAGATCCTACTGTACTTCCTAAAAGTTGTATTTTATATATATCTGTTTTTGTAATGCTGTGATCTATGCATTTTTATAAAGGGTTCAGCATATTTTTTATTCGATAATTCATACAAACAGAACAATTCGTTCATAGGTTGTAAAGCTTCCGTCATTAGGCACCAGTGATTATTCATGACCATGAAGTAGTAAAATAACTGTCTTCAATCCCCATTATTTTGAAAAACATGCTGAAAACATTTTCATTACTACCTCAAACGCTTTATTGATGGTCTTTGCAATTGTAAAAAGGGGATAGAAATTATTATGGTTACTGGCTCTTGAACATGCTACGTAAAACTGTCCATGAGAAAATCTGCGCACATGTAAGTCAACTATAGTCCACTTTTAGAGATTTATCTTATCCTTTTATTATGCATTGGAAAGCTAAACTATACTGGAAAACAAAGACATTTTAATACAAAAGGGTAGTCACTAGGAATCATTGGGATACTTGACATAAAAAGACTGCTTTGGCACACCTTTTAAAAATAACTGCATCAATAAGGTGGGGTTTTAAGGTTTTTAGCCTGCAGATGTGTCCCATAAAAAGTTTTGGGCATCTAAATCCCACATCAATATTGTTGATGCACCAACCTTTAACACCAATTTATGAGGAGACATCCTTTGAAGGTTCTGTGGATTTAAAAACTTAACCGTATAGTTTACAGGTTCGCCCATATTTGTTATGATATACACAGAGTAATAAACTACTATTTCTTCAGCAGCAAATTAGTTTACAGGATGCTCATTGAGTGAGGCCACCATTTCATTTTATCTGGCAAAAATTGCTCTTTCACATAACTATGAAAGTGACTTTTCACTGAAATGAGAAATATCTCGATGAACTTTTGCTTTCACTTCATCAATGGAATTCACCCAGTTTATTGGTGTTTCATTATAGCCAGGACCGGTTTCAGTTAATACATACAGTCGTGCCTCGTTTAGCCCATGCTTGTTTAGCGCAATTTCGATATAGGGCAATTGGAATCCTGTGATATACATTTTTATTTATTTATTTAATAAAATACATACTGTATGCATGGTATGTACGTACTGTAAAATGAAGATTCTGTTCACGGTGCGCATTAATGCTGGCTTTTGTTTGCTTAAAAAAATAAAGGAAAGCTGTTTTCACGTAATCAGTTCCAATGACATATTTGCGGTGTTTTGTTTAATACCGTATTAACTCATGTAACCCGTGCACACGTGTACCCCGCGCACTCCTATTTTTGGGCCGGTTCGGAGGGAAAAAATTAATTCGAGCCAGAATAAGTTTTTTTTAAGTCACCGATTCCTACTCCCTGAAACAAGTTCCGCTCAAGTTAAGCATCTTCTCCTTTCTACGTGACGCAATTTATTGGATGATCACTTTATGACGATACTAGCAGAAATCTCCTCACCAATAGTCCTCTTTTGTTAACCCCATAACTGTTTTTGTTGTATTATTACGCAACTTCGTCCCCACTTCTGTTTTTGGCGTAATATTACGAACAGATGCGGAGCTTCACGAATTATTTGTTCATCATCCTTAGGTGAATGGGGAGTTTTTTCGCGTCTCTTAAGTAAATATTGGAAGATTAAGAACAAACAAGTCCAAACATTTGAGATGTGGATTTTTGTCTTCCTTTCGAACGATGACATCTTTCATTCGCAACAAAATTTCACCACTCCGAATTCCATGATGTGGATGAGGGAAAAGGACCAAACTTGAACCTATCTAACTTCAAGTCAGTAAACCCTCAGTAGTCATTGAACTATAGTTATCAGTTAGTCGGCGTATTCTTTCTGCCTACTTTTTCGGGTTTTTACCTGCAGCGCGGGCGCAACTTACACGTTTGCTTGGTCGCATAAATTCGCATATACTTCGTAGAATTCGACGTTTTTTACGAATATAAACGTAGACGCAAGCATATTGCAGGGAATGTACTATCGATACTCACAATTTATATAACCTGATGAGAAATACTCGTGTAACTTATAATTTCAACTGACAGATTTTATCAGTGTATAGTAATCATATTTTTAGGTCTACCAATCCCTAAAAATTTAAAAATCTCAATTTAATGTCTTAATCGTGAAAACATCTTCAACTAAAAGAAGAAAATAACAAAACATTTGTCATTGAAGAGTAAATAATAATGCTATGTTTATTAATGAAGAAAAGATAATTATACAACACATTAAGTTTACACTCATAGGCGATGCTACCTATCAAACTACATAAATACAATAACTTGTAACAGAAATCATTAAAATGGCTTTAGTTTGATTAATGTTCAAGAACTTAAATATAGAATAACATATTGTTATATTGTCACTTTAAAAATTTACTTATAAAATACAACTAATTAATATTTTTCGAGCCTTTTCTGTGAAAAACTGCTTGTTATGTCATAGTACTTTAATTTTGATACTTTAGCTTTCAATATAAAAAGTATTACTAAATTAGTTAGTCTCTCTTGCGGCGAAGAAGTTTTATCAATTTGAGTATTGAAAAATTCCTTTCTGCTTATTCAATAGCTATGGGGATTGTAAGTGGTACACGAAATGTTACTCGTATTATATTCAGAAATAAGCCTTCAAAATGGTTATGCGATATAAAATACTAAACTAAAATCGGGCTATTACAATCTTTAGGCAAAATGCTTTGTAACATTCTAAGCTAACCTAAAAGTTCTATACCGTTAATTTTCGAAGAACCGTTGCTTATAAGTGATTTTCTTTCCAAATCATAACAATATTATTTCAAGTCATTGGGTGTGTATTTTTATATAATACAGAAATTCCACAGATTAATATGTTCATTTAGCTCCTCGAATAGACGAAATTGCAGTATATACAACCAGACAAAAAATGTTGTGTTAAAGATATCCTTTGTATTACCAAATACTTCATCTGTAGAATTTTTAAACTTCTAAATGTAGGTTTTGCTGCCCCTCTGAAGTGGCACCCGTAAGCGAATGCATATGTCCCTTACGCCTGAAATAGCTCTTCCACATAACCATGAAAGTGTCTTTTCACTGAAATGAGAAATATCTGGATGAACTTTTGCTTCTACTTCATTAACAGAGTTCACCCAGTTTTTTGGTTTTTCATTATAGTAATATATATCTGGAATATTTTGATGACATCTTTGCTAGAATAATTTCCTGAATTCACCCTTCATCACCTTTTAAATATACTCTGACCTGTGAAGACGCTTCACTTAGTGCTTTCATCCCAGGCAATTATTATGCAGTCCTACAAGACTTGCTTATACAATGCCGGCCGGGTTAAGCAACGTTTTCATGGACGCGGTCTAGGCGGCGCGGGCGGTACGACCGCGCGGCAGAAAACGGAGACCGTTTTCATGTACGGTACTTGCCGCGGAGTCGTTCTTAATGTAGAAAGTGATAACATGCTGGCAAACCTCGAAATGGCAACAGCGCAGAGCAGCTAGCAGATGATAATAACATCGCGGCAAACCTTGCATATCTTAGAACTTAGCATCATATTCTTCCTTATAGGAAGATAACATAGCGGCAAACCTGGCTTACATGTTTATATGAAGCATCCTGTTTTTTATTTGAGCAAGATAACATCGCGGCAAACCTTCCATATATTAAAACTTAGCATCATATTCGTTCTTATAGGAACATAACTTAGCGGCAAACCTGGCTTACATGTTTATATGAAGCGTCGTGTTGTTTATTTGGGGAAGATAACATCGCGGCAAACCTGGCTTACATGTTTATATGAAGCGTCGTGTTGTTTATTTGGGGATGATAACATCGCGGCAAACCTTTCATATCTTAGAACTAAGCATCATATTCTTCCTTATAGGAAGATAACACAGCGCCAAACCTGGCTTACATGTTTATATGAAGCATCCTGTTTTTTATTTGGGGAAGATAACATACCGGCAAACCTTGCATATCTTAGAACTAAGCATCATATTCTTCCTTATAGGAAGATAACACAGCGGCAAACCTGGCTTACATGTTTATATGAAGCGTTGTGTTGTTTATTTGGGGAAGATAACATCGCGGCAAACCTTTCATATCTTAGAACTTAGCATCATATTCTTTCTTATAGGAAGATAACTTAGCGGCAAACCTGGCTTACATGTTTATATGAAGCGTCGTGTTGTTTATTTGGGGAAGATAACATCGCGGCAAACCTTGCATATCTTAGAACTAAGCATCATATTCTTCCTTATAGGAAGATAACACAGCGGCAAACCTGGCTTACATGTTTATATGAAGCGTCGCGTTGTTTATTTGGGGAAGATAACTGTAGTGTATCCTCTTAAATGAACTACTTCCAGTGAGCTTCAGCACGCAACTGCTCTATGACGCTGCGTTGCTCGTTTATTACACAAACAAGTGAAAGTCATACAGGCGCTATGTAAAAACAAATGAGTGCGCACAGGCAACGTTGTTTAGTATACTACACTCCTCCCTTCCCACAAAAAAAAGAAAAAAAAAACATGAAAGAGAGAGAAAAAAAAAATGTTCCATCTAAATAAAAAAAGTTGTATACAATAGCCACAATTACAATGCATAAATTTTGTCCGAGTTTGGTAAACATTAAAGGTTCATTTTTTCTCTTTGTTTACGTACTCTCAGTGGGTATCTTCTCTCATGTGCTGCTGCTTTTTCTGCACCCACTTCACTGTCTCTCTCACCCACTACACCGTCTCTTTCACTCACTTCTCTGTCGCTCTCTGTCTGCCTTGTCACCAGGTCCGCTGAACTTGGCTCCTTGTACCATCCATCCTCTGGTGTAGTCTGAACTTGTGCCCTGATGCCAATGGGGTGTTCTTTCACCTTATTCTCTTCTGCAGATGTGGGCACACACTCATCTTTCTGTGAAGCAAGTTGGCCTCTTCCTCTTATCTGGTTGATGTGCCTGTGCCACACAAAACCTCCCTCTGTCTGTACTTTATAATTTCTGGTACCAAGTACTGTCACAATGGTGCCCATTACCCAATTGTCCCCTCCCCTCCCTTTATATTGTCTTACCATCACTTTGTCACCCTCGCCAAAAGATCTCACGGCATTGTGTACCTGGTTGTTCACTTGAGCCCTTTGCCGTTTGTGGACCGTATCTCGAATGTTTGGCTTTACTAAGGCCAGCCGTGACCTAAGTGTTCTGCCTAACAGCAGCATGCTTGGGGTTTCCCCTGTGGTTATGTGAGGTGTGATCCTGAGATTAAATAAAAAACGAGGTAAAGCAGTATGTAAAGGAATCTTGGAGTGCAATAGTGCCTTGATTTTTGACTTAAAGACTTTAACTAAGTTCTCGGCTGCCCCATTAGTGGCTGGATGATAGGGAGGAGAATTTCTCTGCTCTATGTGGTTCATTCTGCAAAAGGATTCAAATTGCGCTGATGTGAAAGGAGAACCATTGTCGGTTACCACAACTTCGGGAAGTCCGAATGTTGCAAACAAATCTCTCAGTAGTGAAATAATTTCCTCAGCTCCCCCATTCCTTAATTCCTTTACTTCAGGCCATTTTGAATAACTGTCCACCACTACTAAGAATATTTTGTTCTGAAAGGGCCCAGCTAAATCTATGTGCAACCTCTGCCATGGTTTCTCGGGCCAACTCCATGGTTTGACTGGGACCTTGCTGGGCATTGGTTTGTGGACCAAACACGATTGACACGACTTGGCAAGGGATTCTACTGAATGGTCTATTTTGGGCCACCAAACGTATGATCTAGCCAAGGATTTCATCTTTACAATACCTAAATGGCTTGAATGTAGCTCATCCAGTATCTTTGGCCTTAATGACTTTGGGATCACAACTCTGTTTCCCCATAACACACAACCCTGCTCAATAGTGAGTTCATTCCTTCTGCAAAAGAAATGTTTAAATTCCTCGCCCACTACTGATGGCCAACCAAACTTGCAGAAGTCTATAACCCTACTTATTTCGCTATCCACCCTAGACTCCCGGCTGATGGTATCTGCTGTGACTGGTAAAAATTCCCTTTCCCCTAACGTTAAGTATGAAAATTCCTCCCAGCTATCCTCTTCTACAGGCAATGGTAGCCTAGACAACCCATCGGCCAACCTATTCTCTGCTGCTTTGATATAATTGATTTTGTAATTGTATGCCTGCAAAATGACTGCCCACCGCTGCAACCTGTTGGCTGCCATTTGAGGAATACTATTTTTCCCGTCTTATGGCGCATGACCTTGAGCGCTACTGTTGTAGCCAATCAGACACCAGTGACAAGAAATACAGGGGGGGAAGGGGGGGGGGGGGGGAAGCCAGTGCCTCTTCGACTGCCGTGGTGTTCACTTCGCTCTCCGCTCGACCGTGTTGCCAGATAGATATTTTACCTCACTGAAAAACGCTAAATAGCGACCGCAATTTCTCGCTGTCCAAGAACTACCCGCATGCATTTGTAGCAACGCTGTTCGGTAGCTAGGGTCGTTCCGACAGCTGCAAGCGGTGGTGGAAAGTGAAAACCCTCTCATTGGCCATTCACTCTTCCGAGGTCATGCGCCATAAGACGGGAAAAATAGTATAGACCGCGTCCATGAAAACGTAGCATTAGACTGGTAGGTAGTGTGCCTGCCTTCGCGGGTTCGAATCCCGCTTCGGGCGTGGATGTTGTGATTCCTCTTGGGGTTTTCCCCCTACCTGCAGACAAGCCTAAAATTGACTTTGCGGGGAATGCATCATTAAAAAAATTCATTTTTTGTTACAACCCTCCAGGTAAGTAATATTCAAAGGGAGTTTGAAGGTGAAATGAGTCTTGCATTTAAGTTGCCGCTGTTTCCGACGAAGCAACAGCTATTGCAACTTTCTAGTTGGTCATACCTTAGCTAACAGAAATTTGGTCATTAGGAACAACGAGGAGAAAAAATTTGCCTAACTTATTATCTATACGTTAAACCAGTGGTTCTCAAACGTAGGGTCGGGAACCTCATTGGGGGTCGCGAGACAATTTTGAGGGGATGCCGAACATTCTTTGTTATGCCAACTGATTTTTTCCTCATTCTATCAATCTTTTAATTTTAATTTATAGGTTATGTCTAATTTTTGTTTGGTTGAGGGTTGGAATCTTCAAAATAAAGCAGTTGTTAATTTTAATATATGTATTTGTATTTAATATAAGAAATATAATTTAATAATAAAACTTTAATTAATACGGCGACTTATACTATCTTTGCTCATTTTCTTAGTCCTCACATTTCTCATCTTTATTGTAATTCATGGCTAAATCTGAATTTTTTATGAACTAATTTCTTTTTGGGAAATATGGAAACAGGTGAAATAAATTGATGTGTCTAACACAGGGCTTTCTCCATACGTAAGTTGTTAACTAAAATCAAATAAATACGGCGATAGGAAAAGTTCAACTTACACCCTTCAGCGCTAGCAATTCAATTGTTTTCACTACCACGTGCGCGAGCTGCCCACTAACCGTCAATTTCGAAGAAAATTGAATATCTCTTGAAATATTCCTCATATGAAATTTAGTTCAAACAACGTTGTAGAAAAAAATAATATCTACAACTTTTAATTGTATGTATGTTAACTAAAAGTCAGGTTAAATGATATATTTAAGAAAAACTAAAATTTTACACGAGTAAACCGCTACTTCCATTTGACCTATTGTTATCAAAATCTTTTCTAATTTTAAGAATATATATAAAATCGTAAATATAGAATTTCATGCTGATCTGATGAGTAGTTTTTGAGTTAGAGCGCACGCAAAATTTCTGTCACGCATACGGACACACACACAGACATCATCGAGAAAACGGTCAAAACGTGTTCAGGGGACCTCAAAACGTGTATTTCCGTTGAAATCACGTATTCTATTTTTTCATGAAAACAATACTTTCTCTATACCAGTGCCAGACTTTTTGTTGTGGCGGACCGGCAAATTTTTTTTTTAAGTTCCAGGGACCGGTAGAGAAAAACATACTGTTATAATAAATATATAAAAAATCAAATCTGCAAAGTGTTTTCAGAAATATATTACAAAAATGTATATTTAAATATTAGAATAAACAATTTTGCTAAATAAAGTAGAACGAAAATTTTGATTATTTATTTTAAACGTAAGCTTTACTAATTTGAAAGATGAGTCTGCTTATTTTTTGCCATCTTATCCAGTCGTGGTTCGATGGCAGACAGTACTACGCGTAATGGAGGATGATTATACAGACTATTCCTGTACTTGTTCTTAATAACACTCATGCAACACGGTCGAGCGGAGAGCGAAGTGAACACCACGGCAGGCGAAGAGACACTGGCTTCCCCCCCTTCCCCCCCCCCCTCCCCCACTGCATTTCTTGTCACTGGTGTCTGATTGGCTACAACAGTAGCGCTCAAGGTCATGCGCCATAAGACGGGAAAAATAGTATAGGCGGCGCGGGCGGTAAGGAAATGACGGTAACCAATCAGTGGCCTCGGTTCGAGCGGTATTTGCGGTACCGGGGTCGGGCGGTGAAAGTTAAAATAATTTCGACTTTTGCCGCTTGCGCCGCACGCGGAAATTCACAAAATGGCCACCGTCTAGGTCGCTTCAAGGAATTTGTTGAGTACTCAAGTGACATAAATACGAGATATGGAAGCAGTAGAAGAGGTAATTATAGAATAAATAAAAGAGAGGTACCAGTTCCTATATAATGTAAAAGACAGGCGATACCGGGACAAAATTTTAAGAGAGAAGTCATGGAAGATGTTTGGATCGAAAGTAAACATGGATAGTAAGTATATTGTGTTTGTGAATACTGATGTGAGTACTGAACTTGTAATTTAATGTGATATTCCGAGTCGCTTATCCGCATCTCTTGCAACAAAATGTAGTAATCGCCTTGTCTTCGCCTGGGCTCGAAAATAGGGCGAACCCACCACCTTTTCTTTGCTGTTCGCTTCCTTCTTTTTATAAGTACACGGAGCACGTTATATCGCCATTTCGGCTGTAAAGGATCCATTTCTGTTATTCTCCGTAAAGCTACCGGCACAGCCACTATGTAGTTGGCAGAACCAATAGCACTTTGACAGAACGCTTTCGTGTTGTCAACTGTTTGCCGCACGCGGCAAGTACCGTACATGAAAACGGTCTCCGTTTTCTGCCGCGCGGTCGTACCGCCCGCGCCGCCTAGACCGCGTCCATGAAAACGTAGCTTAACCCGACCGGCATTGTATAAGCAAGTCTTGTAGGACTGCATAATAATTGCCTGGGATGAAAGCACTAAGTGAAGCGTCTTCACAGGTCAGAGTATATTTGTTGCAGCGTTGTCCTATATCCGAATAAAATCATTTTGTATATTTCCTTCGTTAGAAATTATATTGTTACATTCATTTACATTTGTTTTATGAAAATTACATCAGCAATGTCAGATGCAGTGTAGCATTCCATCCCCCTGATAGTAGCGCCAATAACGGCAACTTTGGTTACTGCGTAGTGCTGAGGATGGTTATTTTAGTATATAATTGTAGTAGAAGGAAGGAATTCGTAAAATTTTAGAAATAGTACAGGAAATAGATTGGTGCAAAGCAGAGCTGCAAACCACTTCAAAATTTGGAGTGGTTCGGTTCGCGGTTCGGTTCTAAATTTTTGGAAGTTCATGGTTCGGTTCAGACGAGAATTTTGACAAGTGGTTCGGTTCGGTTTGCGGTTCGGTTCAACTAAATTAATCATTTGAAATACTATTCAGAAATAATTTATCCAATATAAACATTACACATTCAGTATCAATCTCTAGGTAAATCAATCAGCAGTCATTATTATTTTAAATGAAAGAAGAATTTATTTAAAGAAAGGAAAAATTTATATTTTAAATATATTACAATCCCATCATCATCTTCATTTATTAAATTTTAAAAATGGTATTTTTGATCCTAACATGATTGTTGTTCATTGTTGTTTACATATCAATTAAAAATTCTCTGAAGGGATTCACTTCAAATTCATTGACCAACATACATAATCATACATAATCAGAAAGAAAATGCGCCTCTAGCTTAAACCGCTTTTGAGATTACCCCTGGATGAACGGACAAACCGAAAGCATAAGTGTTTTAAAGAAATCATTAAAAATCAAAGAAAATTAGTTCCTCCGGCATTTTATTTCTTTTTCTTACCTGTAATAATAATAATAATTTAGAGGAAAAAAGATTTATTACAAGGGCCTTACCGCCCGTCTCCCAATATTTAACCTCTTTAGTTCTACCACCCGCACTTGCCTTTATTTTTCTTATTCTCACACACCTACCCATTGTCGCACTGATAATTTCCTCCCTCCTCCCTCTGGGGTTCACCCTCCCTCCGTCTTCCACAAGACCTTTATTTTTAGTTTTCCCGTCTTTCCCCAAACCCTCCCGAGATGGTCTCCCCACTCCAGCCTTTCCTTTCCCCTTCCCCTTTATCCTTTTAGAACCTACCCCTCGCAGTAACCCTCTGAGATAGGTTCCTCCTTTCCCTCCCTTCCATTCCTTTCCATCTTACAAACTACTCCCCTCTCTACCCATTTCTCTGTATATACTTTCTATTCTCACCATATCTGCACCTGACGATAGCATTGTAACGTCGAAACCCGGGTCGTAAGAGAAATAAGAACAATGGAGGTTACAAAGCGTTATTCCTTTGGTTCATTTATAACAAATAAAAAAAATGTTAGCTATATTTATCAAGGGTCTAGGAAAATTCTTTTGCTTAAGTCCTTATTAATATTTACTTGATTGAATGATAGTTTAATTATTGAAGTAGACAGTTTCTTGCTTTCCTATGGCGATGATGAACGGCGTCTCAATTTTTCCAACTTTCTATAATAAATTAATGTAAATAAAATATTTTAATTAGTTAATTGGTCAAATAATATGGAATAAAATATTACTCCGAATGAATTTATGATATGAAAAACTCTAATAAATTCGATTATTCTTATTATTATATAATAAATTCAAAAAGACAATTTTAGCTCGATTCCAAACATATTACATATTGCTAATTTTTTTCTTTTGCCATCTTATAAAAGTAATCAAAAAATCAATATGATAGTAAAATTACGTTACAAGAATAATTTAAAATTAATCGACAGTTCGGGGCAGATTATTCAATGTACTATGTGCGGACACTTGTGGTTCAAAACAAACGATTATAAAATGTAGAGTGACCCTCTTTAAATAACATTAACATGTTAATTAATTTTATTTTTCTCTTAAATAAAGTTTACTAAAATATTATTAAAAATACACACTAGATAATTCAAAGAATTCTGCGGGAAATGAATACCTCCGATCCAAGGGATCCGCCGAAGTCCTCGCCTGTTTTTGCTAGAATATAAACCACCAAGTAATGGAAATACCTATCATAGAAGAACACCAAACGAGAGTTGGAAAAGGAATGATGTCGTTGAAAGCTCAAGCCGTTGAGAGCAACAATTTGAATTTTTCCGAAGAAAAAGATGTGAGGAGAGTTAATGGTGTTCTAAGAAAGAAAGACACAGAGGGGCATATTTCCTCAGGTCTGCTAATTACAGTGCTGAAGGGGATGATGGTGATGGTAAGGGCATGGATTTTTCTCTCGGCAAAAAAGCAGATTACGGCTCCTTTTCAGGTTATTGTAAAACGACCATTTTGCCTGCGTTCAGATAAAGATCTTTCTATATCCTGTTGGTCGGGTTCTGCTTACAGTGGTTGACCCGGATATTGTCGCAGTTGGTGTCCCCATAACCCTCACCATAAATGTCGTCTGTGGATAACAATAGTAGCAGAGAGGAAAGAGTTAGGCACTCTTTCCTTTGAAGCAAACCCGCTGGTTTTTCCAATGGAAATTCCTGGTCTTTTCGTTGGTCCGTACTTTGTGGATTGAAATTGAACCGAAACCGAACCACTTTTGCAAAAAATTACGGTTCGGTTTTCGATTCATTGAAAAATTAATCAGTGGTTTCGGTTCGGTTCGCGGTTCAGCAAAATGACTGTGGTTCGGTTCGGTTCAGCGGTTCGGTTCGGTTTGCAGCTCTGGTGCAGAGTAAAGATGGAACACTAACCCAACCCAACGGTTTGATTCAATGATTTTTACTGTCAATTAAAAATTGTACGGTCTTTTCTTCGTCTTAAAACATTCGCATAAATTCTTTGAGTCAGAAGCACTTTTAAGGGTTGATAGTAGGACATAGTTCCGTATGTGGCCATTGTCATTTGCAGGTGCTATTTCCATTAATCCAACAATAACAAATGCATATTTTACTCTCTTGCCCTTAGATGATCTATAAGGTATCAATTAATAAATTTAGTCGGACAGAGGACAATATTTGCAACAAAAGCGTCTGGGGGAGCATATACGGGTCATTCTACGTCAAATCGGACACCGAAAAATATGACATTAACATTTTTTCTTATAACCTCGTGCGGATATTTTTAGCTAGAATATACATAAAACTGCACTTTCTTAGAGCCACAGAATTAGTAGTTTAGCGATGACGTAATGCTAAAGCTCGAGAAAAAGTCACAAAATCGACGCGCGCGCTCTCACTCAAACGGTCGTATCTCCGGATATATTTATCTTACAGGGTCCAGCATATGCTCATTTTAAAAATATTGAAATGCTCTTTTCTATAGTATATACCTTATAGCAATTTCTGAAAATACAGGCATTTTATAGCTTATTTTCTAATTTAACTTAAAAGTACGCCAAAAAAATCCACTTATAAAGATAGAAAAAATATCACCTTAATTTGCCATTTATTCTCTATAAGCGACTAAATTTTCCAGATGGAAATCTAAAGGAGTCTATTTTTAAAATATATTTTTCTTGTCGGTCAACGCTTCTTTTCTGAGCCTCCACGACGTTAAGCGCGATCTATCTCCGTACCTAGCGGAATTACCTCATAAAGGGAAGCTAGCTTTCTTATGGATTGAATCAATCTCCGTTCCTCTTAATCCATAAACAAATTTTCAAAAAGGGATTGAAAATTAATCGTTTTGGGAAGAAATTTTCTCGGAGGTCGAATATTCACTTGAGTACCGTTACGTTATATGGTACTGGAATTAATTTTTCAATAGAACACAAATCTTGGCTTGTGTCAACTAACTGGGACCACATTTAAAACTGACCGCGACGCTGACCCCTCGACCGTCATTAACTCGGGTTAGAGGCCCATACCTCGAGGCCCATCCTCAAATCGGAGCTCAGGTGTCTTTACTCTCTCAGCAGGGGGTCACTAGCCGACCACATCTTTTGCAATAAAATTTAAAATATTTTATGTTGTTAAGTTAGTGCGATTGTGACTCAAGCAACATATTCGGGTGAATGCACTGATCAAGAGGAAGTCTACGATAAATAATAACATATTTACGCTCACATCTAATGTTGACCCCAGGGAATACCAACCTCTTAAGAGTTTTTGGACGAGATTGTAATGAAAGCAGACATTCGCGAGACGGTGCGGAGGGTGTAACGCTTGGTTGCTATATGGTGTTAGATGGGAGAAAAGGAAAACCGCTCATAATTAAAAATCTTTATAACCTTTTTCGATCAAACTTTCAGGAATCGCTTAACTATTCAACTTTTAAATTTGAAATTGCTCGCCGTATCATAGTAGTCCTGGGTTTGACTTCAGGAGCATATCTTTTCTCCATTTGAATAATATGGGCAGAGCTGAAACGAAGCGAGGCCTTTTTCCTTTAGTATTTTCAACTATCTTAAAAATGAGATATCGACGCGGTATTTTCACAGTTATGCCGAAAAAAGTATGGAAATGAATTTCCATATCGTAGAAATTCAAATCACATTCTTTAAGGTGATGGCAAAAGGAATCTCGAAAGAAGTCTTGGGTTCGACTCCAAGGAAAGCATTTTCATTTCCCATAAGGTAACACGTAAAACCCGGATTTACGACGTGCAGCCTTTCATTCTTTTTGGAATTATAATTAGAAAGAATTGGTATAAAATCTTTAGATATAAACCATATAGAAACCAAGCGTTACACCCTCCGCACCGTCTCGCGAATGTCTGCTTTCATTACAATCTCGTCCGAAAACTCTTAAGAGGTTGGTATTCCCTGGGGTCAACATTAGATGTGAGCGTAAATATGTTATTATTTATCGTAGACTTCCGTTAAAAAGACGCTCTTGATCAGTGCATTCACCCGAATATGTTGCTTGAGTCACAATCGCACTAAGTTAACAACATAAAATATTTTAAATTTTATTGCAAAAGACGTGGTCGGCTACTGACCCCCTGCAGAGAGAGTAAAGACACCTGAGCTCGGATTTGAGGATGGGCCTCGAGGTATGGGCCTCTAACCCGAGTTAATGACGGTCGAGGGGTCAGCGTCGCGGTCAGTTTTAAATGTGGTCCCAGTTAGTCGACACAAGCCCAAATCTTCAATCAAATTTTATTTATGCATTATTTACAGCTCCATTTCCTCTTAATATAGGTACATACTATAATTATTTTAAATATTTTTTATCTACAGTTCGATCACCACCATTCATGGAGTTGAAATTCTCTCTCTTATTTACTTATTTCGAGACATGCTGTTACCGCTTCATGAGATAATGAAAATATTCTGGCATGCATACGTTTTTTCGATTTTGGCACAAAAGAATGAAATGTATGTGAGCCATGGACTTGTTTTGCCTGTCCAAATCGAGTCTGTAGAATCTCAGCCTCTTCTTCATAGTCTTTGTTGGTGAAAAATTCCACCATAATGTTTCTTATATTTTTGGCTGCCCAATCAAAGAATTTCTCTGGCGTTGATATTTGATCTTGAACTATAAATTTTTGGATTATAAATTTTTTAAATAAGGACTGCGGAAGTTAACTGTAAAAGTAAAATAACAACATCAATAGCTACGATATGTAAAATCTTTCCAGGATTTGCGAAACCTTAGGTTATTAAAACATCTTCCCACGATTAGCACAGTCTTAACGAATTAAAACACCCTGCCACGATTTGAACAACCTGTCTATCATAAGTTGCAAAACCGAACTGAAGCTACGGAGATAAGGAGGGTATGAATCATCGCGCTTAACGTCGTGGAGGCTCTGAAAAGAAGCGAGTTGACCGACAAGAAAAATATATTTAAAAAATAGATTCCATTAGATTTCCATCTTGAAAATTTAATCGCTTATAGAGAATAAATGGCGAATTATTTTTTCAACTTTTATAAGGAATTTCTATAAGGAAAACTCTCGCGCTGAGACACAATCGTCAGACAGTCGGTCGGAAAAACATAAAATTTAATCAAAGTATCTATTTCACAAGAAATAAATAACAGTCGGGCATATTTGGGATACAGAACAGTTTCTAGTGAGTATTTCTATTCTACAAATGTGTGTAGGGTATACATTTTCAACAGAATTGGGGGCTTTGAACTTTGTAACTTCTTCATACTTAAGGACCCGAATATAAGGCTACCCCCACTTTCCTGAAAGACAATTTTTGAAAAAAACCTCACCTTATATTCGAGTTAATACGGTACTTCGTATATGAGAAAGTAAAAATCTGTAAAACATACATTGTACAAAGTTATGCCCTTGTTACCATGTATAATAAATACACACCCAAACTTTTTGTAAATTTTTCATGAAAAAAATGCATATTATAATCGGAAAATTACGGTAATAATACAAGTGAAATTGGATACTTTAAGAAGAAAGTTTCTAGGATAAAGAGAAAACAGGCCCATGAAATTTTTCATTACAGACATATTTTTACAGATCTTATATTAGAGGAAATATTATCAAGTATCATTTTTATTACTAATCCCCATTGCAATCTCAATCATGATATACAGGACTTTTCTCAACCACATTTAATATGGCTGACAGAATCCAGCTATGCAGAATTTGGTTGTTATTTCTTATTTCAACCTTACATCAGGAATGCAAGATTTTTATGAAGATTGAAACAGAACATCACCTGCTATTTATGAAAACATTATATGTATTATTGACAAACTCCATAGTGAATTATAGCAAGCATAATTGTTTTAAAATGTTTAAGAAAGATTTTCCACTCTTAATTGCTTCAAACTGTAATTGCCATGCAATTAACAATAACTCTTTATACTTCAAATATTTCATATTTTTATATTGAAAGTTCAAAAAAAAATTTATAACAAATTTTCTTCATTTTCAAAATATACGGACTCACTGAAAAGTTTTTGTGGGTTTGTCGAAATAGAATGGGTGAAACTACTAACCATATACAAACATGATGGTTATCACCTTACCCAGCTATCTCTGGGCTTTTAGAAAAATGGCCAGACATAAAATCTTATTTTCTAAGTCAAGGCGAAAAGAATTGTGAGAAACTAATTCGAAAATCCAACCGTTATTAAAGTTGCCCAAGAATAAACTAGCCTTATATTCATTCTTTGAGAAATATGAAATATGTAGTAATATTGAAGACGTAAACTCAAGTAATTATACAAAATTTGTAATAGTTTGAAATTGTTGTAGCCGTTTTTAAGAAAATCGAATTGTTGTTCAAAATGCGTAGAATAAACTTCCCCTAATTATTGAGCAATGGCAACCATTTCTTCATAACTTCTATTCTGTACGATAAAATGCCTAAGTACATACAAGATTTCATTCGTTTTTGCTCCACCGTTTAGGCTCTAGAGCCAATAACAGACAGACGGCATTGCAAAAACCACTTTTTCAGTCTCAGGTACACCTAAAACATATTTCCATCAAAATCTCGAGGTTGAATTTTTTTGCAATAACATTATTTTCTCAATATATTTCGAATATGAGAAAGTAAAAAGAAGTTGTATGCTTTGTCATGATTTTGAATGCTAAGAATAAGGTTATGGTATTGTTCATGAACTTTGTAAGTTTTATATATAAGTTGTATATGGGACTGTTATTTTGTAAATATGTAACTTTAGGCTGGTTTAAAGTATATCAGGGCACAATATGGACTATATATTTTATTACTTGTTGAAGTTAATAAGCTCTGTGTTAAAATATGCCATGGTAGGCTAACCAGCTAACTGATATGAACTCCTTTACTAATATACCAATGGGAAAGCACCATCTTTTGCTTACCCATTTTATATGACCGAAAAATATTTCAGGTTTGAAATTTTATGAGACCTCGAAAAATATTAGATGCCAAAGACACTTCATTGTATGCAAGTCCTCCTACTGTGATTGGAAAGTTTCCTGTGCTTACACATTAGTGTTAATGAAATCACAAAGTACCAGTATGATTTAATGTCTACTAAAAGGTGGTGGGATGGTTCCTGACCATCTAATGAAGAACTCTTATGCCATACTGGCTCAAGCACTGTCTATGATAAAGATCAGTGCTTAATTTCTGGGGGAATGCAAGGGAATAGCGTTCCCTCACTTATTTGGGAGAAAGTTTCTAAAATGTTATGAGTAAAATATGTTTAAGTTAGAAGAATTTAAAGGCTGATGAATGTCTATACATTTCAACCTCCCTCTTGCGGAACGTCTGATTTGTACAAGATTGCTTTTGTGTTTTACACTTTCCAAGTTACTTTATATTTATTAAAGACCATAAATCTCATTATGTATTCAGTTTTCTTCTGAGTGGTTAGGTTAGGTAAGGTTAGGTGTTCCCTTTCTTATTTGGCACTGGTAAAGATACTATCATACCTGCCACCTGGGAGTAAAAAAAACATTTGCTGAAATGATAGAAATACATTTCCATGATAGTTCAGTGATAAAATATCTGCCTGGAAATGGAATACTGAAGTTCAATTCTAAGGCATTGTAGAATTTTTCTCATGATTTCAAATAACTCCTATTTATAATGCTTGAACTTTATAAAATTAATTAAAATTTCTCATTTTCAAGAACCCATAATTTAACAATATCAAATTCATATAAAATTGAAAGAAATTGGTTTGTTTTTGGTTAATTCTTTTAAATGTATAGTGTGTGCAGTGTGTTTTGACAAAATGCTGCACATCCTGCAACTTAATGAATTTCTTTGCAAAGTATTCCATACTGATGGCATAACTTGGTTTATTATTGCAATGAGGCACCTGCTCATATTAAACTTTCTCTCTTTAATGAAGCAATCAATGAATGGAATTAGGCTATAAGGATCTACCCAAATTATATCAAGGACCCTACCTCCCTTATATACGAATGCATCATATTTACTTGAATATAAACCTCACTTTTTACTGAAAGATTTCTGTCTTCTAAATAAAGGCATGGCTTATTTAAAACGAAAAGGTCTAAAATGTGAGATTAGTTAAATTTCACTGGGATGATGCTAAATGCCTCTTATGATTCAATAATCGATACGACATGTAAAAAGAGGGAGAGGGAGAGGGGGAGAGGGGTGAGGGGAGGAGGGGAGGGGGGGAGGGGGGAGGGAGGGAGGGAGAGAGAGACAGAGAGAGAGAGAAAGGAGGATACAAAATTATGTGGCACTTTCAGATATGCTAGAAACTGGAAATTTGGTAGGAATATAGGTTTTTGGTCACAACCGAAGGAAAAAATCTGAAACTGCCGAAATTCCTATTTTGAGGGGCTATTTTGGCCCCTTTTCTCCCCATTTTTGCCCCATAAGATAATATGTAAATTGGTGTAGAGGTTTTTATATTTGTATTTTAAAATTATTCACCTTCAAGATGCGAACTGGAGACTTAAACTATCGGATAGAATATAAATTGTAGTTTCTTATTTTTGAAGACAGAATTCAAATCCGAGTAGAATTAGCATAAATTTATGGTTTTTGTCGCAAAAAAGTGGTAATGTTTCTGGGTCCAACAATAGGCTTCCTTGGCAACAGGCTTAATGCTTTCATATGGGTAAGCTTTTAATGGGAATCAGAGGCTTATATTTAATGTTATTAATTTTAAACTATGCCTAATGAAGGAAATCCAATATTTATATAATTCCCATTTTTGGAGCTTTTTTGCCCCAGTATTGCCCCATATGAAAAAAAATGATGAGGCAGCTCCATATGAACTAGAGACTTGAAATTTGGCATGATTATGAAAATTTCATTGCAACCGAAGTTCAAATAAAATACTGCGAAAATTCCAAATTTTAGGGCGGTTTTGCGCCATTTATGCCCCATACCAATGTGAAGATTATATGGCAATCTTTAATGAGATACAAACGTAATTTGGCAGACTTATGGGTTTTTAATTAGGAAGAAATCTGATATTGTAAAACTTCAAAATGTTAGGGCCTGTTTTGCCCTATTATTGCACCATACGGGGAATAAAATTTTAAGGCACTTCTAAATGAGCTACAAAGTTGAAAATTGTTACTGTTATATGATTTTTTACAAAATCGTTTGGGAATAATTTGAAATTGTAAAAATGCTAAAATTTAAAAATGCTTGCAGAATGCAAGCACACGTTAACTAGTACCATATATATTTGAGTATTGGTAGAGTTATTAATACTAAATTTTTAATGAAAAAGTTGGAGGTCAACTAATATGTGTGTTATATTCATAATTGGTTAAAACTCATGACTATTCGATTTACCATTGTTAAAATTTGATGAAATTTATTGTTGTATTTAAACTGTAATGATAGCTATTGGATATTTAAATGTCGATGTATATGAATGAATAAAATATAATTATTAATACGTTTTGTGAATCTGGTGTTTGAGACTACAACATTAAGAAGTGAGATTAATGTAGGGTTGCCAGATTTTGGTTTGGAAGATACGGGACAGACAACCAAAATCTTCATTAAAATACGGGATGCTTAAAAAATCCGAAATAATCTATTTTCCTGTGTTAAAACTATTCTTAGCATCAATCTTTATTTTATGTAAAAAAAATCAAGAAAAACACCATATAAATATCTATGTATATACTGCAAAATATGGAACATACAATTTTGAAAGGGGATAATAAAAATATAAATTATTAATTCACTTTGGTTTATATTTAGAAAATTTATATTGACTTTAAACATTGTAAGATTAACTAGAAAGGTGGAAAATTATTACTACTAGTTGGCTTTCATTTAGGAAATTTTATTGGTATTTAACATTATAATACTAATTAAAAAATTAACTGGCATATTTGTTATAATATTTTACAAATTAAGATTTTTCTGATGATTTTCATCTCTCTACAACTGTTTGGTTTGAAGTATATGCTGATAAAACACATTGCATGACATATTCAAGTTTACAAAGCACTGTAAAATTGACTCCACTGTAGATATGTCCAGTCGGTTCCTCTCTTTGCTCCATTGGCTGGTCATTAAGTAGAAAATGCATTCTACATGTGCGTTGTGTGCTGTAATACTGAATACAAATTTGCATATGAGTAGTAGCTCAGAGAATTGTTCGTGGGATTCGATTTTCTGGAGAACACCTGACTACTTCTCATGGTAAAGTTTCTTATTCCAATCTTCACCATTTCACTGGAGCTCTTGTTCTGTGATTTTCTTTAAAATGTTCCAATGACTAAACAACTGGGTATCATTCACTCCTAATCCTCTTTCGTTGAGATATATGCAGGTTTATATGAGTTCTTCCCATGTTGGAACTCTGAAAAGTGATATTCATGCAAAAAAGTTAAAATGCTATAGATATGAAATCCATTTCATTATATAATCATAACAGGTCTGATAGAACAATTCTACTTCTGAAAAGGACTTCTTTTTCATGGATTCAGAAACACTATCCCTACACATAATAGATTTTACACTTAAAGGCAAAATATTTGCTTCCAGTCAGGGCCGGCCTTAGGCCAATTTTACCTATTGGACCCATTCAGGCCCCACGGCTAAGGGGCCCCCGCACCTTGCTCTATATTTTTTGGGAAGGAGAACAGCTTGCGAACATGGAAACTGCAAACTGGCAAACTACATTAAAAGACAGTTTTTTAGTATCTGGTATCGAATGCCCTAGTAGACGAATAAGACGTTATCGCAATCTTCCTTCCTTTTTGTAACGTTGCTGTCAAATTTCGTTTTTACCAAATCGCTCTATATCACCTTTAGGTTCAAATATAGTTCTCTATTCTTTACAAATTCATCTGATTCACGCTTGTGGACCATGTGGGCGCTGCCATATTGGACAAAAAATTCAATCGTTTTACCACATCAAAACTTTCTTAAACGTGCTTAAATGTAATAAAGCTGACATTTAACAAAATTATACATCTAAAAATGTTTTGCCATTATTAGTTTTTTCTTTTCTATACGAATTGACTCTTTAAAGCAAAGATGGGAAAAGCCTGGTGGGCAGGGCAGACACTATTTTGGATTTGGTGGGTTGGTCCACAGAGCAAAAACAATTAGAAATTGTCGACTTCATATGTGATATTATATCTTTGGAAATCTTCCCATTCCAAAGTTCCAAATAGACTAGGGGGACAAGAGGTCCCGGATTTTCGGGACTTGTCCGGGTTTTTGATGTTTTGTCCCAGTGTCCGAAAATTTTTTTCAGGACGAATAAATTTCCCGGTTTTCCATAATTTTAAATGTTGACCGATCAGTTTTTATCATCTCAATTTGCACGAATTCATTTCATACTTAGTACTAAAGCTATGCAGTCTCTTGAGCCAAGGTTTACACAGTTGAAGGATCATGTGAGGTTATTTGGATTTCTGAGCGATTTCCAAAACATCCCAAAAGAGACCTTACGAAAACATGCAGCAGATCTAGAAATTGCTTTAACAGATGTCAAGCTTATTCAGGAAAACGAACTTGTTAAAACTGTAAAGTCATTTGATTTAGATGGTCACATGCTCTTTGAGGAAATGGAAGCACTGAAGCCAATTCTTCCTTGTTCTCTTTATGGAAAGCCATTCAAAATACTTGAATTTCTTACTTTAAATGACAGAGCTACAGGATTTCCAAATTTTTTCATGGCAATGCGAATTTTTACCAACAGGGGCGGCCCAAAGTATTTTGGCGCCCCAGGCGAGAAACTGCTCAGTGCCCCCCTCCGTAAATTTTTGTTAAGATATTTTAAAAAGAGCTCATTCGTTTATTCATTGCCCCATAGAATGATTGATAATGGAAAGTAAAAGGAGTTTTATACAGATTCCCGCCTATCCTGTGATATAAATTGGTATCCAGTATTTATCTACTTGCAAATAATGTAGAGATAGATGGTAGGGTTATCGCCCCCAATACTTTGGCACCCCGGGCAGCCGCCAGGTTCGCCGGTTCTTCGGGCCGGCCCTGTGTACAGGTATCGCAACGATTTGTCCCATTTCATCTGTTGATGCTGCATCATCATCAATTTATTTGTGTAAAGGTCATTTCTATGATAAACTATGAGCATTTCATAACTGTTCATTTACTTATTTGACTAGGTTTTACACAGCACCCCTCAAACGAAGCTGTGGCACCCCATTTTGGTAAGGCTGCTCTAGATCATCATTCCGCATGGCGGGCGACATCTTTCAATTCGTATTCAGAGAGATTAATCCGAGCACGCAACCCGGTCACGTTTCCTGTCGAGATTGGTCGGTGGGTTTCTTAGCCACCCCACCCTCCTTGGTCTCCCCCTCTCTCGATCTTCTCCTCCTCTCAACCTTCTCCTCCCGATCCCTCCTCTGCCATCCCCCGTCCCTCCATATTTCGCTACACTCTCTCTGCCGAGGGTGGAAAGGGAGTGAGGATAGGGTTGAAGGAAGGGAAGGGATTGTGAACTTTCGGCACTGAAATACTTTGAATTCGTCTTTATTAAGTGACAACAAAGCCAAATCTAGTTTTTTGTAACTTTGTAACTGTTAAGATATAAAAGAAAATTAACTAAATATCAAATTATACAAGAACTATAAATGTAAATAGTGATACATTGTTTCTGAGTATTCATGTTTGAGTGTTGTTTACAGAACTATCTTTATAATATTGTCCTTCCAGATGCCCTCTTGGTGCCCCCAGTGCCTCGGCGCCCTAGGTGGCCGCCTGGCTCGCCTGTACCTTAGGCCAGCCCTGTCCAAAAATAAGATGTGAACACAGTGTATCTCCGAACTCGCTTTTATCCAATTAACTATGCTACGATTTTGTTAAATACCAATTTACATCGTTTTGGTGCTTTTTCCACGAATTAGCTTAGAACATAAAATGATTACCTATTTTAAAACGCCCTACAACTTTTATTCTATACATTTTTCTCTAAACGAAATATTTATCGAGTTATGCATAAAAATGCATATGGCAACTACAATGCTAATTTATTATTTACAAAGTAAACTGCATTTTTTAAAAATATGTACAATTTAAACTTTTATTTATGATTTCAATAGCCTTTCAAATGAAATAATTTTTTATTAGAAAAATATATTTTTAATTTTTAGGCAGTTTACGGCATAATATATCTTACTGTTGTTATGGAAACGTTATTTAACATAATAAACCCCTCAATCTCGTAACACATTTAAATCAAACTAATCCCACAGGTGGAAGGACATTTAACCCCTTAACTGGAGAATTAATTTTTCTTATCTTTCAGCTGGTGGGGAATTATTCCTTTCTTTCAAATAATTTTAATTTGACTTTTTCTTGATCTGTTTGTTATGATATGATGTTCTGTGAAGGTGGTAATGGATATTTAAAAATATTAACGAACTTATGCCATTTGTAAATTTATAAAATTTCAATATTTTTTTTGATTAATTATTTGTTCAGAAATTATCACATTTTTATCGTGAGTGATTTTTACAATTATAAAACATTAAAAATATTTTTTAATTTTTCTACTATTTTGACATTTTTGCAAAGGTAGGTAACTTTACATCACAAGATAAAGGACTACCTAAGACTGGTTTAGATAATTGAACGCCAGCACAGAAAAAATAAATCTGTGCGTATAGGGAAAACATGAGCACTTCAAAGGGATTCTATTCTTTTAAGCTCCTTTTTTCACTTTTATCAGGGTTTTGGGACCGCCAGAGTGTTTGGGGCACTATAGCAGCCACGTGTGCAACACGCCTGTGGTATGTAGCGAGAGAAATTTTACGATGCAGTATTTTTGTTTTGGTTTAGAAAATCGTGTATTACAGAAAAAATTGTAACAATAGCATTTACTTAATAAGTTACATAAAGGAAATTTTAAATTACATGACTTTTGCTGGCGTTAGGGTAGTAAGACATGGCAACACCGCGTGCCATTTACCCAACACTGAAACTTAAAGATGGAACACTCAATAGAATGGTTTTTATATTGACTTTGATATTGAACCTTGCTATTTATATTATCACCTTTTTATAGCATTTGGGACCACATATTCCTTGGTACAATACAAGTACTATCATTCATTCATTCATCTTTATTCTCCATGAGATCATACAGACATATGATATTGGATTTGTCATACAAATAATATAAAAAACATCATAGGCTTAATATACATCAATAGTAAAAAATAAAGTAAATAAATAATAAAGCAGAGCAGAAAAAAACAAATAGAGCAAGATATATCAATTGGTCTCCAAGTATTCCCCCACACTATAGAAGCAGCCTTGTACTAGATATTCAAATAATAGAGATTTGAAATGCTTCATATTGGTAATAGTTTCAATCTTATCAGGAAGATGGTTAAATAATTTAATAGCCATTGTTTTTGGACCTTGTTGATAGAGTTTGAGGTGTGTACCCAACATGAAGGTTTGTGCAAGTTCTTGTGTAATGGTGATGGTAAGCATTGTTTTTTGGGAAAAAAGATTCATTTGATTTAGCCAACTGGATAAGACTGTAAATGTAAATGCAGGACACGGTATTTTTAACTTACTGAAGGTTTCTCTACAAGAGGCTTTATAAAGCAAATTGGCCATACAACAAATTATTTTTTTTGTAATCTAAAAACTTTTATTGATTGGGTATTAGATCCCCAAAAGATGATACCATATAGTACCCTGGAATAAAAGACACCAAAATAAGCCATCTTCAAAACAGCAGGGCTTACAGTTTTCCTTAAAACTGACATAAGATAAAAGTCGGATGAAAGTTTTAGTAAATAGTTGATGTGGTTGTTCCAGGTAAGAGTGGAATCTACAGGAGTGGCAATTTTACTCCAATACAGAAAACAAATCATGAGTACTCAGGATGCCGTTGAAATCTCAAGCCTTTGCTAAAAAGTACGCTCGCGTTATTTTTAGTAATCTATATTATCATTTAAGGTATTTAAATAACACATTTCTGATGTACTTCTTCAGGTGAAGGACAAAGAGAAGGTTAATACCGCAATTGCCCTTTGAAACCAGTATGGGAGTAGGTGGAATACTATGTAAGCACAGTGAGAGTTCACCGGAGTTGTTTTGGATACCTGATTGGGTAACAAGAGCATTCTGAGAAGAAGTGTTTTTAAAAATATTTATAATATTTTGTGTTCTTGTATTTGTTAAGAGTAATATCCTTGAAACTGATGTCTGTGTTGGACATCATCCTTTGTAACATAACAAAAAGCTTCAATAAGTTTTAATATTTAAAATGAATATAAAGACAATGCAAAACATGTTGTGTGGAAACTAAAAGGAAAGTAAATTAGAAAATTCATGTATTAAAAAATGTGGACCTAGCAATATGGAATCTACTTCAAAAGAAAATTACGTAAAAAAGCTTATTACTATTTAAAAAATCCATTAGGAGGATTTATGATTCCATTGTGAATAGACTGAAGACTAAAGTTTGAGCTTAACTATTTGTATAGGGAATCTTTCCTATTGTTGAGAGCAGTGGCAGACTAAGGTATCTGGAGTCCCCAGGTGCAAAAAAATCAGGAGGCCCCCAACTAACCTGGAGGGGGAAGATACTCAATCTACAAAAATATTTACAAATTAAAAATGGAAAAAATTCATGCAGCAGGTTAAATAAATTGAATTACAGAAATGCATAAATAGAAAATTTAATATTTATTACATAAACTTGCACATGTTGAAAAATAAAAAATGAATTATAACTGTGAGATGTGCTTTTGAGTGGCGCAAGGGATGTTACATTATAACTAGGGTTGGCCAACCGGTCAAAAATTGGTCAATTGACCGAATTTTTGACTGCTTTTTTTGACCAGGTCAAAAATTGGTCAAAAATACATGCAAGTTTCTTGTTGCCATTCTGGACCTGTTAAGGCAAAACTTGAAGTAGCACTAACAAATTTGGTGGATATTAAACATATTATGATCTTGGGATATTTTCCGGTTAGGTATCAAAACATTGCTCTGTTTGCATAAAAACCACTATGTAATAATTAATTGAAAAATGTTTCAGGGATAAGTGGATACACATGCACACACAAACAATACCCGCTTAATATGTATATAGGATATTTCTACGCTGAACTATTGCAATCTCAGCACAGCAGAACTTCATAAAAATACAAGCGTATGTTAATACAACAATATTAAATTATGAATAAATTATATAATAAATATTTAAAATGTAGAAGTTATTTTTTGCACTAAAAAGGAAAAAATAAATTTTTGTTTTGAACTTCAAAGATAGATGTATGCAATATGTTGTGCAGATGGCGCGAGTCATTTGTTACAAACGACTCGCTGGAGCTGAAGCAAGACCACTTAAGAGTATGCAGCTCCAACAACACTGTTACCTTTATAATAAAAATAAAGCTTTAACTGTACCTCATCTACTAACAGCACAACTGTTTTATCCTGATAAGGCGGAAAATTTTTTTCTTTATGTATATCAAAAAATATTTATCCTTTTGCTCTAATGCTGGATTTAAATGACATGCTGAACACACACATCTTATTGTAGACTCATTAGGGATAACTAAACCAGACTCTCGAAGAAATCTGTACCCTTTGGGATATAAACTGAAAAACAGTGATGAAAACACCAACGAATTGGCTGAATACCTTAAACCTAACAAAGTCATTAAATAAATTTGTTCACCTAAGAACTTCAACATTTGGCCATATTTGATGGACTCATCTTTTTCTACAGATTTATTTATACATATAATAAGTTCAAGACCTTTTTTTGTAGTCATTTTTGATGAATTATCACCAGTGAAATCATACAATGACAAATGCTATAAAATATCTTCAAAAATATTTACATTGTTCACTTTGAATGGTAATTTAAAATCACCTAAATTATACACTTCTACATCTGCTACATATGCATGTAAAGTGAGGTAAGAGCCTTGAAGGTTATTTTAATTAGTGTTGTTATTGATTTGAAAAGTGTTGTTATTGATTTGAAAAGTGTTGCTATTGATTTGAAAAGTGTTGTTATTGACTTGGAAAGTGTTGTTATTGACTTGAAAAGTGTTGTTATTGGATTGAAAATGGTATATATATACATGTGTATGTATATATATATTATCGAACACAACCTATGAACTATTTATAAATAAGGCAAGTAACAATGGTAGTTATACAATTGTAGTTATGTATTACCAATAACAACGAATGAAATATATTTATAAAAGAAGAGAGGCAGATAACAATCATATATTCCTTCATTTTCAAGATATGTACATAATTTCAAACAATAGTGAAATTATAAATTCATACATCTTTTATTGACTACCCCAATAAAGTCAATAATTATGTTATATACTCAGACTTTCTGATAAAAATGTCTAGATTAGAGAAGTACTTATTATAACTAGCACATATCCTCGTTAATGTTGAGTTAATACAAAAGTTTCTACCTGCATATTTAACTTAAATTGTACGATACTGTTATATTGTCAGATGGATTTTGAGTATAATTTTTATAGGATGTGATTTTTATGTGAGATAGTTTTTCTTATTATTGTGCTTTAATGGTTTATATTGTATTTCAACGCACGTTTAAATATTTTAGCTTATTTTTAATACATTTCTGATTGTATTTTTAGGAAAAGGGCTTGTCCCGTAAATAAAGTATTATTATTATTAGTGTAAAATTCATAATGGAGAGGAGCTTACCTTTATGAAATATACGATAATATTACAATAATAAAATTTTATAAATTTCTATAAATTGATGCAAAGGATGATCCGTATATACTTATGCGACAGGCATTAGCTGTAATAATGGGAGATACAAATGGAGAAAGACGGACGGACAATTGTAAAATTAGATAAAGGATTTGTTGGAAATTGACGCACGAATGTTTTTTTAAAAAATATATTACGTGAGTTTTTGGATTTCAAATAGGAAATGAGGTGGAAGGTTACCGTGAAGGACTCACCCTAGTTTTTTATGGTTCTTAAGTGCATTATGAAGGCTAATTCACTTACTAAATAGAGTATCTTAGTTAGGACAATTACAAGTGTATTTTTCTACCTGTTCCGGACATCTGTATTTGTAAATCAGTAGGTTCCTACGGTAGGTACCTACATTTCAAATTTATACGAATATTTTATCGGTATCAATTGAATATACCACAGGTTTCCAAAGTACATGGATAAGATAAAAACCTGAAAGTATTTTCCGGAGTATAATTGCTATTCTTATAATTACACTCGTGAATAGTTTTTAATAACTAATAATTGTTTCCGCATAATTTGTAAATGTCGCAGAAACTACCCATGTAATTGTTTATGAAGACGTCCTACAGAAAAATAAATGTTACCAAAAAACGCAATCGTATTTGGACCAAAAATTCGTTATTACTTAATTAATTACATTGTCGGTTTTTAAGCAATGTGAAAATATATTTTAATGCCTTATTTTTACCCCTCTCCATGACGAATCCAAATTTAGGTTTGCAAAGCAAAAGTTTAATGCCAATAAATTTGATTTACTGCAAGTAATTTATAACATTTAAGCAAATTTTATCGATCCTATAATAAGTTATAATTGTGTTCCTACTAAAATGTGAAATCAAGATATAAAAAGGAATTGCTTATTTTTTGTGGTTTTTTTGTCGAAATTGTAAATATCCTGCTTTATAAGACGAAATGTTGGTTAGCCTGCGCGCCTGCGCGTTACTTCTTGTTGTTTCATAGAAATCTTAAAATGGCTGACGAGATTATCTGTTATGTGCGTAATACCGTTCGAAATTTATTTTATGTTTCCATCAGACCTTTTTAGAAGGAAAAAACTAGACCTTTTTATTGTATTCGAAATTTAATGTTGATAGTTATGATCGTGATATAAGTTTGGCCTTGTGTTCTTCGAAAACTGGTCCACGTGATAATCATTTTCACAGCAGTGTTTTAATACTTTTGGTTATTTTATTTTATTTATTTTAGATGGAAAAAACTAGACCTTTTTATTGTATTCGAAATTTAATGTTGATAGTTTTGATCTTGACAAAAGTTTGGCCGTTTATTCTTCGAAAACAGTGGTCCATGTGACGCATTTTGACCAGTTTTTAAATATGTACTTTTAGTTTGATTTGTGTACGTTTTAAGACACTTTAAGTGAAGTGAAGTTTTATCTAAAGTTTTTTATAGTTTCAATGTGTGTAATCTTCACATTGCTTACTGGACATTAGTTAACGTCTCTTAATAGTACCATTTCTTATTTTGTAAATCAATGATATGTGAATTTGTATATGTAATTATTCAGTATGCCCTGTTTTGCCACTTAATTGTAATTTATGGTGATGTTTTGATGTATTATTGTTTTTCTTTAGTCCACTCGTGCTGTTATATTGTTTTACTTTGTATTTTCTTTTGTGATTGAGTTTGTCTTATTGATTTGCCATGTAACTATGATCTTCTGGAAAATAAATGTACTGTTATTATTGTGTGATCCAGCTGTCCTGGTCAATCTCCTCGAGGATTTATATCTTCAAAGGTAAGGAAATCTTAAATAACTTCTCTATTCATCTTTGATTTATAGTTGAAATATCTTTACCGTATATATATGTATATAGTAAATGTTATATTTATCATATTTATGTATAATGGAGTAATTATTCTTATAAATTAGTCCTTATGTATAACATTTTGTTACCGCATAACATGTTTAATGAGTGATTTTATCGTTGTAAAGTATCATTTTCTGTGAAGAGTTGGTAAAGTTTTTTGCAAGGACGGATTTGTTTATGGGCAAATATAGCCAAGATATGGCGTTACATTCTTAACGTAGGATTAATTAAGGGTTTGTTATCAATATATATTGTGTTTTTAACGTAAAAATTATAGTTTACCTCATAAAATGAGAATCTGTGTTTTTAAAAACGTATGAATAATACATTTTTAGCCAGTTTCCATTACTTTATAAACTTCAAATCAAAAGTTATTGTGAAGGTTTTGTAGAATTTTTATCCTTTGGGTGCGAGATTTCTGAGTTGGTTCTGTCGTTGTTTCAGATGCGTGCCTCCGAAGAATGAAGTCTGAAAACGCAGCCAGCATCGTACGTCTTCCTCAGGCCAGCTCTGCTTTGCGATATCAAGAAAGAAGATGGGTGAGTGTGATTGATTTTGCATTTCAAATTAGAACTAATGAGCTTCCCGCTTTAAATATATATATTTCATGTCCTGGCATGTGCAGAAACTACATTAGTCTTACGTATTTTTACACATAGGGGTATTTTCTCTCTACGGCAGTTTTAATATATCTGGAAGCTGCGGAAGTGCTCTTCTCGTACCAGCATCTGTTATGCTTTTCTCGGTTATTAAAAAACAAAGCTCTACGATTTTGACATTCTTTATCCATTTTTCCTAAATGTGAATCATCTCGTCGAGTAGCTAATCCGTTTCCTATTGCTGAGTTTAAATTTGTGTCGTTTCTTCGCCTTCCGCCGTTGGTTGCATCGATTCTGTTTTGGCTTCTTCTTATATTACTCCCTTCTTCAGTTTGTTCATTTCTTCTTTGTTACCTGATTTCGTTTATGGTCTCTCTCGCTGTTTGTCTTTGCTCATCTGTCCATATTGATCTTCTCACTCTTTCTCTTCTATGTCGTTCTTCTTTATCTTCTTCTGTCTCTATAATATTTATTTATTTATTCATTTAGTCACAAGGTGGCTGGATCTGCCAGGTGGCGACAAGTAACATAAAATGACGCAATGAAGTACGTTTGAATCAGATTGACATTAAAATTTTCAAAAGAATCAATTTAGATTCACGTCATTGGTACATAATTAAAAATTACACAGTTTCAAAGACCTCGTTATATTCTTCTTTCTTCCATTTGATGAATTAATGGGCTATTATTGCCTTAAACTTTAATTAAAAGTTATATTTGTAGTAATTAAAATGCTGATAGTAACAACAACCTGGGAAATTGCAATTGATAGTGCTTTACCGTCAGAGGTAATAATTAGTAAAAGCGTTGTTATGTAAACTAAACAAACAAAATTATAAGTTCTATTTGATGAATTAACGGAGTACTAGCTGTACCCGCACAGTGTTTTCACTGTTTTTTCAATTAATTTATAAAAAATTAAGAATTGTGTAGAATAAGTTGGTCTCAATATTTCACATATAACTCAATAATTCGTATTTAATTCTGATAATGCATTTCCCCAGTATAGGTAAGGTTAGCGGGTACAAATCTCGCTGAGGGCGAGGCTGTGTGTGCATATTGACAATTAATTGTGCAAAGTCAGTAAGAAATCTGTATTTTAAAAGTCAAATTAGAGAGGAAATTAATGCTACACGGTAATTGATTGCAAACTTTTATGTTTTTAATTTTCTTTGTTTCTTTTAATTGAAGTATGTCCTTTTTTTCATATATCAATCAACGCAACCGTTTATTTAGATTAACAAAGAAGAGAAGATAAGTTTCGGCGAGTTCTAGGTTATCAATCTAAAACAAATGTTTTCATGCTGCTCCTGAATAAACGTAGCCCGTCGCCTAACATTCTTTGTCATTTAGATTATCTACGAAGGTGACATAACCATATAACTTATAATTTGTTAAAAAATAATGTACGTCCTTATTCTCATCTAATTTTAAATTTATGCATGAGACAATTTGCCTTAATAAGCATTATAGATGTTTAATAGTTTTACTTACTGAAAAAGTAAGATTCCAGCATTCGAATGATTTAAAATAAGATCAATTGCTTTGATTAAGTTGTTATTAACTGGATAATTATCCGTAAATATTTTTGTTGCTATCTATAAAGTTTGACATTGCTACAGCATTAATTTCGATGCTTAAATTAAAGCGTGAAGCGAATAATGCTATTCTTTCACTTATTTGAAGGTTTAATTGGCACTAATTGAATCGGAGGCAATGCCAGGAATCTTCCTCTCTCTGTCACAGTGCAATCTGGCATCGGAACTTTTTAATTTTTTTGTACCATTTGGCGACAAATGAGGGTTGATCGAAACAACGATTATCAATGGTGACGGTTATAGAGGTCCAACTGTATTTCAAATGTTTATATAAACTCAGATCGCGCTTGCAATTGGGAGCTTTTAGAATAACAAAAGATTGTTTCATTTTTAACTCTTTTTAAGTACTAAGTTAAGATTCCATCAGAAGCACCTGTTGGCATAGGTTTGTAAAAGTTTGAAAGGATTGAAAATATACGTTGGATTTGTTATAACTATTTTAATTTATATTATTCCAGAGCTTGCGATTATATACTTGATACGTTTTCGTGTATGGTATATTGCAAAACGTGGTATTGTACACAGTCCGACATCGCATTCTTTACATACATACAGTGAAGCCTCGATATATTGGACTAAAAGGAGGGGAAGGCCTGCCTGTTATATCCGAAACATCCGAAGGAAACGTATGTGTTGCCTTAAATTGTTAAAGTGCACATGTTATGAAGGACAGTGTTTTACTCCGCTATATATTCATACAAATTGTTAGAGCGCATGAAGTAATAGCACAGAGTTTTCTAATTAATTTAGGAAAATAGGAATCGTATTAATTTTTATATTTTACTAGTAAAAGGTGCTTGCAGTGTGCTAGCAGGAGCATATTGTTATAAGAACATAATTAAGAATGAAATAAATTATAGCGACCGTAAGAAAAATTGATTTTCCCTTGCGTTCTTATTTGAAAGGAATTATTCTTAGGAATGGAACTTGGGATACTTTTTTGAGATTTTAGATTTTTCCGGACCCTGGTGGAAATGGGGCAGAAAGTAACAATGAATACAAAGAATGTTTTAAGACAAACAAACCCCATGAGTAACGCAAGTCAGTCAATTTCAACCAGTCACAATGATCAAACGCAGGAACAATTAATTTTTGCGGATTTGCTGCACCAATAAATTATACATTGTATCTACCATATATACTCGTGTATAACGCGCTGTTTGAAGACCACATTTTCAGGTCATAATGTAGGGGTGCGCGTTATACGCAGGTAACACTTCTCTGCACTTAAAATAGGAACCTACCTCGCACCAGATTCACGCTTTTTGGGTTAATTAATGAGAAAATCACAATAATTATTGATACTCCAGGTTATACATACATAATTATATGTATAGAACACCTAATTACTTCTATACATTTATAATCCCATCCTCTCCAATTATTCCGCTTTTCACTAGCTCATCAGCTGATTGCTGTAATTTTTGCAAAATCACAAGATAAGTCTTCCTGCAAAACACATATAAAAAAAAACATAGAATAAGCAAATTGAAATAATTTTATTTAGTTAATGATTCTAGTATGTACGATTGACAATGTAAGTAATTTAAAACCCATAGAATCTCGTGTGTGAACTTAATCCTACCTGTCGCATTTCCTGTTTCCAGATTTGTTTGTTAAATTTTTATGTTGTTCCTTCTCTTAAACAGTTTTAGAATGAGATAGGAAAGAGAGAACCAACATCCACTTTAAATCAAAACTATTTTGTAGATCCCTTTTTGTCTGATGTAAAAGCATTGGCAACAGTGGCGCTGCGGTTTTCTACACGGCATCACTTTGCCCAACTTACTGTATGAAGTTGCTCCCATCTCAACTCAGTCGCTTTAATTATTGACGATGTCTCTCTTAGACATAATATGGAGCTTATTGAACGTAATACACTTATGGACAAGTCCAAACGTTTTAATATTTACATACCTCCCAAAAATGAAGGATGTGTGTCATACACGTGGTATAAGAAAAAGTCGGGATTTTTTGGAATAAAGTACGAGTGCGCATTATACACGGCAGTTATACACTGGGACGCATCATACACGAGTATATACAGTAATTATATACATTATAATATGTATATATATCCATATATTGTGACGTATAAGTCGACCTTGAATTTTCAACTTGAAAATACTAGATTAAGTATATGTTCACAGTATAAGTCGACCCCCTTTGTTTCACTTAAAAATACTTCTCATGAAATCATTGCCAGGCAAAATCAAGGTCCTGTACGATCCAAGTTTTAACAAGATACAGAAATAAACATAGTAATAAAAAAATATATGAATATAGTTTTGAGTCCGTGCTATTCTTCTTGAGCCTTCCATTTGACAGGTGTTTTCATTTCAACCAATAAGAAACTGCTATTCTCAGAGAGCTTGACCAACTAAATAATGGTTCCTGTGATTTGATTGATGTCGGCTGTTAATGATGCTATCAAATTTAACTGCACCTAGTTATCGCAATCAATATCTACGGTGGTGGAATTCAATATAATATCACGTTGGCAGGCATAAGGATGGTTTTGATGATTACATTATTCCCCTTTTCAAAAAAGGAAATGTTTTTTTCGCATATTTTTTGATTATTTTTTTGTCTTTTTTCACGTACTTTTTTGTACTTGATTTATTTGCATATTCCACATATAATCATAACTTGCAATTAGTATGGTTAATTCCGATCGAAGTGTACCTCTTCTATCTCACTTACTTCTACAGCATTACAATACTTTGGATGATACATTTAAAAAAACAAGGTAATTGTCCATAATAAACATTTCATAAATGTCATATTAAGGAATTGATATTTTAATAAACAATCAAGTAATGATTATAACATTCTAAGTTGTATTATTTATTTATAATTATAATGTTATAATTACATGTGGAAAGTGCAAATAAATCAACTACGTATGTGAAAAAGACAAAAAAAATGATCAAAAAATTGCGAAAAAAAAAACAAAAACGTAATGAAGACATAATAATAATACAATTTTACTAGTTAAAATATATATACAGACCATTTCTGAAAAAAATGCTGGCTGCTGGGATCGAACCCCAGCCCATCCGACTACTAGACATTCATTCTACCAATTAAGCTATTGCTGCTTCTGTTTTGTAACCGTAAGGTTAATGATATATGTTGCATCCATGCTTACATCTGAATTTAAATTGTTAATATCTTTTAAACAAGGGCCCATTGGCAAAAACGCAGAGAGATATAGGTGATGTTTTAGTTCTAGTTTCACCTCCTAAAAGGGTTTTACGAATTTCAATATTAATGTTATGGCCTCCCCTTGTTAGTAAATATCGATGTTATTTATCTGTAATTTAAAGTTTACAATTTTGTATTCGTCGTATAAGTCGACTTTAAGTTTTAGGAAAATTTTTTAAGCTTCAAAGGTCGACTTATACGCCGTCATATACGTTAGTTATAATGTTGCGATGTATTCATTAGGCCTTCCAAATAACGCACATGTGATAGGTCCGCATGAGACACAATGTATTAGTGGCGTCATTTAACTGTTTTGCATCGCCGGACATTCTGTCCGTTACATCCTAAGTACGTTCCATCAAGGTCCAGTATGCAGAGGTTTCAATGTACTGTGGATTTCTTCCTTTTCATTGGCTTCGTGGTACTTTTGTTTCAGATGGTACACTTCCTCATGGCTAATCTCATCACAATTTACCGAAAGAAGTGAATAATATCAGTCACTCTCTCTTTTACAATAAGCACCGCCTCGAAATATTCCAATTCATTTGCATCGGAATCAAAACGTTATCAGTTTTGTCTTTTCATTGGGAATCAGTGGGCTAATGAAGTTTATTCTAATGTGTACTTGAAGTTGTTTTATTTATTTAACTAGTTTTGAATTTTTACTTTGCAAAAGCCATAAATAATGACTTGAAAGGCTTACAGATTGCAAGCACCTTCTATTTGTATATCGAACAAATAAGTAACATATCATTCTTGTCATTAAAGAAAATTTTTAATAATGTATGTGTATCTGTAAATGTAATTACATGCAAGGTTATTTGTCAGGTGCGTTTCGCTTCCAGCATAAGCGCCTATTAGTATTAGTCTCCATCTGGTCTGTCCGCATGTTCGTTATCTGCTTCTACCAAGCAGATTTTCATGAAATTTGATATTAAGGACTTACAGTCAAAGATAATAAGAAAATCACATAAATGAGTCACGTAAGCCAATCAGGGGTACCACTTTACTGGTGATAAAATATGAACTTTCCCTCATATCTCGTAAAGTATCGGTCATATCAAAATATTTATCAAGTAAAACTTGTAGAACTAGTAAAGTAGGGTATTTCTTTTCCTTTACATTTTCATCGTAGGAGTCGCCGTTTCCGAGAAAATCGAACAAGAGTCTTAATTTGAGTTGAACTTTGAAATTTTCTAGCATGGTTACTTCTTCATTGTTGCTAACGTAAACAATCTCACGGAAATATGTTTAATTTCCTTACATATGCATTTAATATTTTTAAATGGATTATTTATGACGAAGAAAAGAATTTATAATGCTATTTCCCTTCCAAACACGTAAATAATTTCTTTCAAATACTCCAGTGCACAAAATGCACCCATTTGTGTTACGGTGTACACTTTCCTAACTTGTTTATATCTTAAAATCTCATTATAAATATTAGTGTTATTTTAAACTCTTGTACTAATTTTTAAACGAAGTAATCAACTGATATTTTATAATTATACAGTTTGCATAAGCACAACATTAAATTACCATAACTTTAATGTATGTTAGCAACAAATTGTTGACAACATATTTGTAGTGAATCTGAGATAAATACAGAGTTCATAAAATTATTTCTAACAAAGAATGTAAATTAAACTACAAAATATCCTTTTAAGATTTAGTCACATTAAACGTTTATTAGGAAAATTACACTGTAATCGTTTTTGTGCATCAAATCTTGGAGTAATTATTGGAATTTATTTTACAATGCAACACAGACGTCTTTATATAGTTCTCTGGTGAATAAATTAAATTAAAATGGTATTGCAAAGTTCTTTGCTTATAAATAACTAGCAAATTTACCCAGCGTTGCTCAGGTTATGTTTTAAATCATCGTGACTTCAAATTATGGCAATAATTATGAACAAAAAATTATATCTATGCTTGAATTAAGTTTTATTTGGGAAATTTTTTCATATTTTAATTGATATAAATGAAAGTGTTGGAAAATATTTCGAGTATTTGTAATTAAAATTGGCAATCAATGCAGTCGATTCATTTTGTGAGGTGACGCTTTTTGCCAGGTGGAGTTCGTTCTCTAAGCTTCCGGTAGAGAACGTGCATGTAGAGTACAGGTAGTTCCACCCAATGTAGCAATTGAAAATTACTAGAAGTTACCTTACGCCTCAGTGATCGGAGGTAATATGTAGAGTGGAGGGGAACGAATTCCATTAGAATAGAGGGGCATTGAAGGTGAGCGCGCTTCCTAGAAGGGAAATCCCCGTGCACGCAGAGTAGAGAAGTGACTTCTTAAGTCAGTTACCATACGGTAGCTTTGCTTTACGCATGGACAGTTATATGCGGGATGTTCAAGAGTTCAAAATAAACATTCTTTAAAAATTCAGATAATACCAGGTTCCTAGAAAGGAGCATCTGTCTCACACAACATTGTACGAGGGTTTCCCAGAAAGTAATGCACCACATGTTTTGAAATTACGCATATTTAACGAATATGTGACAGATTTTGACTTTTATCGATAAGTTTCCTGGACAACGAATGTCATTTTTGAGGCTCGAGATTCACATTATTGCCTCGCGAGAGATAAGGGGGGGAACAGCAGAGGGAGGGAGGGGGATAAGGCATTGTCAAGTGCAAATTGTAACGTTTTAACAAAAGTATTGTCCACTTATTGTAACAAAGTATTATTCACTTGACATAAATTTATTTTAACAAAACTCTTTGCTTAGAGAATCATTCTAAGAGTCGGAGCATTGAATTTCTGTGTGATTTTAATTCTCTTTTCTACTGTTTTTGTTTTTCGTTGCATTAATTCTTTTTGTTTGTTCATCTGTTGTTTGTCGTTTTGTATTAACCAAACCACATCCAACACAGTGTAATGTGAGCAAATAAAGTAAGTGGTAAATGTTTTCACTTGTATAAATTGTGTAGTATCGAAAGTAAGATTGCATAACCCGGCCGCTGAATGGGTTTGTTGTCTAAGTAGGCTGTTATGAAGGTTAACATACGTAATAGTGTCTCATTGCACCGTCAAATGTCATGGATGTCTGCGTTGACCAGCATCATAGCTAATCCTTATATACAATAAACTTTGAAGCTTCTTTGTTTTTTATAAAAAATTCTGACATTTCAAATTTAAAATGCAGGCATCTCTAGTGGAATTATAAAATGTTATATTCTCCTATATTATTGTTATTATAGCACTGACTATAATTAACCAATTGACCAAACCTTTTATACATTCATCAAGTTAAGATGTTAATAATAATCGTACCAAATTTTAGTTATTCATGTCTTATAGTTTATGGCATGCATAATGAGACATGCAAACAAACTTTTGCAAATATATATAGATTGTGGGAAGCTCATTCAATTCTATTTGGTATAATAATTATAGGATATTTATTTTGTTTCTCAATTTTGTAGTTATTGTTTTGATTCTCAGGTTGGTCTCTATGTAAATATTAACGTTGTCTCTTGTTGGATGAGTTATATTTTAGATTACTTAACAATTTCATGGCTGTTTAAAATATCTTCATTAAATTATCGTAACGATAATTTTGGTAAACTCCATATGAGATTTTGACTTATTCTAACACAAGCGTTACTGAAAAGGAATTCTTTAAATTTATTAACATAAATAACTCAATTGTATACAAATATTTAATGAAATACTTTAGTTTTTCGTGCACTCAATACTTTCATAAATTACAATTGAAAATTCTTCAAATATAAGTCTTTAAATAAATATTTTGTAACGATAATGTATTGCTACTTACATTTTGCACATTTATAATGTTAAAAAATATAATTATTGATAAATTTTTAATGATTTGATTTGCTGATTTTTCTTTTAAATTTGACAAATTGGCCATGAAAGTGTTAAGCTATTGATAAGGAGCAATGTGATTTGTTAACGATAGTGAGTTGAGTCACGCAATGCAATTACTACTTAAATTTTATGTAAATTAACCTCAGATCATTTAATTTTATGCATTTACTGTACATTACCTGGAAATATAAGACTTTGAGAATATGATATATTTATTCATAAATATAGTGTTTGCTTTGATTAAATATTATATTTTGCATAATAGCTTTTAATCTGAACTATAAATCAGCAAATATGTTTTTGATGTTGTAAATATAAACTTACCTCCATTAATGTTATATTTTTAAATCCAAGCAAGATAATTCTTAAAGACAAAATGTATTTAGTTCAATCTTTGTTGCTATAAAAATTAAATTATCAGAAGTAAATGTTTAGTCTTTGAGTTTCTATTATGCAATTAACGTTTTTAAAAAACAGTCAAGCGTCTAATTGAGGTACATGGTGTAATTTCAATGCATTTTAAGCAAATTAATTTGGCAAATATAAAGAGGTTTAATTTTATAAACATTTGAAATAGGTATGCCATAAAATTTTAACTGCATTTTTTGGAGTTTATTTCTGACTTGGAATGGTTTATAAAAATGTTATTCTGACATTTAAGTAATTCCAATTAAGCATTGCTTTGCGAGATTCATTATTTTTTCGTCATTTATGCAAACATTGCTCCCATTTGGAATCAGTTGCGTGTATTCAATTTTGAACAATAAGAGACATTGTTAATTGTAATTAAGGTCATTGATAATGTGATATGTTTAAGTGTTTCCAGAACAAGCACTTGGAAAAATCACTTGCCTCTGATAAAAATAGCTGCGACTGGGCTGTGAGAAAATTAATACATGCATTTCGACTTCAGAGCAGTTGTTGTCAGTGGCATTTCGCCACTGATGACGGCTGTTCTGTAGTCTAAATGCTTGTATTAATTTTTCCACAGCTCAGTCGCAGTTATTTTTATCTGAGGCAAGTAATTTCTTCAAGTGCATGTTCAATAATTTAATTCAGCTGTAAAATGTGTTCGATGGTTTATTTTTTCATGTGATATATGTAGTTATGTCAACTGTTGAATAACAGTTGAAAATATTGTGTTATATGTAATTTGTCAGTTGTTCAATAGTTGAAATGTAGATAAATTGTCATAATGTTGAATAATTTGCTCAATAATCAGCAAAATTTGGCTGAATTTGTGGTCAAAAATGTCATTTTTAGGCTAAAAGTGTGCTAATTCTAGCATAAATATACCTAAAAAAACCCCTTAAGTCCAACGATACCTAAAAGAGGCTCCGAGAAAAAGAAATTATTTCTATCTAAAAGGAGTCAACAGGTTTTGATCATAATAAAATGTCTTTATTGCAATGAAAATAATGTACAATGTATACATACAAGTTCAATAAAAATTTTACAATCTGAAATAATACATTTTCTCTACTTATTTTATCATGCACTTCAAAATGAAAACCTGGACTGAAAAGAAAACTGACTCTAGACAAAAGAAATGTTTGTTTACATTTTGGACAAGTCCTAATTTCAGAAATCTTTAAAGTCTTGGAGTTAAAAATTATTCCGTCCAAATTGTAAACACATTAATTTTTTTAACTTGTTTACAATTTGGACTTAGAATAATTTTTAACTCTTCGACTTAAAAGCTTTCTGAAATTAGGACAAAAAAATTAATTTGTTTACATTTTGGACAATAATTTCTGACTCTGACTTTAAAAAATTTCTGAGCTTTAAAAAATTTCTGGACTTAAAATGCTCTGAATATTAGCACAAATCAAAATTGCCATTTAAAAATTTTCATGAAGTGCAGAAAAAAATTTACAATTTAGCAAACACTACAATAAAAGTTGGACATTTTTACAAAGCGCTTTGGCAAGGATAATATCATTTTAACAATTTCTATTGGTGACAAAGAGGAAAAATAGCACAGCAGCTTAGAAAAAAATATGAGACAAAATATATATATATACCCAAAAATGCTAATTCTGGTTTGTTCAGATTTAAAAAAATGGCAGTAATTATACAGAATGAAAAAGCAATAGCTTATATACATTTAGACTTAAAAGAATTTACGATTTTTCTGAATAATATAAATAACACAACACTTTGGAAACCTATTTACAAGTAAATAATGTCTAGCAAATTGGATATTGATGGAATTATTAAAAGAACTTTAGTATACAGACTTGGAATTCTTTTTTCTGGATATTGACTTTAATTAAGAATAAAAAACCTTCACAATTTTTCTTAATTAAGAAATGTAACTCTCCACAAAGTTAAATCTTTTTCTAAATATTGCCTAGAATTAAGAACAATTAAATTACCATTTCCAATGAATGGCTTAATAATTGGAGATTATAAATTTTTCACAATGAAAATATTTTCCCTTACAAAGGCATTCAGTCGGATTTTCAATCAAAACTAACCGAAATTTCATTTACATTTTAAACTCTTTATCTGATTTTGATAACTTGAATAATGAATAGAATTTGTATTGCCTCAGAAATTTTTCTGCCTCGAATAAACCACAAAAAACCCAAAGAATATTTTCTGAATTAATTCAAGCATATTGTACATCTCCAAATTTCTTTAAATTATTAAATTAAATCTGGAATTATTTAACCACGCCAAACACTCTTGGTAAAATTTTATATGTAGAACACAAAACATCCTGATCCAAATAATCTTTTTAAAGGGCTGCTCCTATTTTAAGATTAAATTTAATTAATTACTTTCCAACATCCAATTTGCTGAACGATATTCACCATAGAAATGCATGACAAGTCTGCAAACATGAGCTAATACAGTGCTGCCTCAGAAGTCAATATGAAACCTTCGCATTTAATAAGTTTTCTAAGGTTTTTAAATATCTTCTGTAATTCATAAATAAATATTTACAATATTAGATTCTTATTAACACAAGTGGAATTTGATGAAAAGTTAAAATTTATAGAAGTACGCTAATAAACTTTACAAACAAAATGGAATATGCCTTATAAAATCAAATTTGAGAAAGTTTTTAGAGTTGAAACTGAAAACCAACACCTTATATTCTCATAAATTTATAATCAATATTAAATGCATTTTATAAAAGTTGAGTTATCACAAAGCTTTTCAAGTTCAAAGAGAAAATTAATGCCTTATATTCTCAGAAATAAAATATTCTTACAGAAGGTACCAGTTAAAACTTTTTTTTCAGAGGTAGCGCTATATCTTTCATTTATTTACTTTAAGTGTAAATTGATTTAAAAATATTTTAAAGAGAAATTGAATTCTTGGGGTATCGTATAATCCGATCGTAAATTTTGGCTTATTCTGAATTACGGGAAAAAAACCTCCTAAAAATTGGAATTCTTATTGTATCGTATTTATTTCAATTGGCTGAGCAGAAATCTATAATAATGCCAAATTTGAAGCATTTAGCCCATCTAAAAGTGCCTTATAATTTACAATCTCTTCTCCTAAATCTTCCGTAATATGCAGCCATATTATTATACAAGATATTTATCGCCTGATATATTGAACAAACCAGAATATAGCAACATATAGGTATAAAAACCTTCTCTCATCCCATGTGTGTAACCTCCAGCACATAATCCGCTTTACTCTCATACCCAGATGCATCAGTTCTTGTTTCAGCAAAGTAATACTCTTCGATTCATGGTTCCTTGATGCCTCACACCATCGCATTTTCACTCAGCATCAACTGTGAATGCCTAAAATAAAGAAGAAAAATGGTTGTGGTGAATTCAATTAAGAAATATAAACTAAAAAATCTAAAGATTAATTTTCCCAAACAACACGAAAGAGCGCATCTCATTTACCAAGGTCTATTTAGAATCTTAAAATTTTAAATTCCTGACGAGTTTATTCAAATTATTATGTGAAAGATTTATTTGGCAATTAGTTTTAAAATTTTAACCTTCCATATGGTGTCCCTTAGCGTGTCGGCTTCCCGTTACAAAGTTCCTGGGTTCGATATCCACGAATGGAGGTTTTTCACAAAAAATTAATTAATTAATAACAAAAACTATCATCGGTGCCTGGCAGTAGGCAGCAGTACTGTCAGTTTGGTATCGAGCTAAAAACAAATTATGTTGGCTGGGTTTATATCCAATAGAGCTGTAGGAGTGATCGGGACGATTTGAATGGCTACAGTACTGCGATGTGGAAAGCAACAGGGAAACTGCCACATTACAATTCCTTAGTAACGATTATATGGTTGGACAAAACGAGTTCTTTCGAGGTAAAATAATCCCCCAATAGGATCTCCGGGCAGGGACTGCCTTGAGGAAAGCATGTGTCGAAGATAACTTATGCATAGGTACTTGGAATGTAAAAACCATGAGGATGGAAGAAAAGATAAAGAACCTGAAAGAAGAAATGAAAAGAAATAGGATTGACATCATAGGGTTGAGCGAAGCTAGATGGGAAGGAGAAGGACAGTTCGACTCGGAAGAATACATTAGGGAACTATACAACAAGCAGGCAGGATCGGCACAAATGGAACTGGAAGAAGAGAATTGCATTGAAGAAGATTGGGACTAAGTATTATGAAAAGCGAAGCATAAAAGGCAATACTGGAATTAAAGAAAGGAAAAGCTACAGGCAGCGATGGAATACCGGCAGAGGTACTTAAAAGTCATGGGATTGGAAGGACAAAGTGATTACGAAACTAATTAACAAGATTTACAACTCGGGAGAGAGGCCTCAGGATTTCCTAGATGTAACAATGATCCCTCTAAAGAAGAAGCCAACGGCAATGCAGTCTAAGGACTACAGAACGATATCCCTACTGTCACACACTTTGAAGATCACCACGAGTATTCTTAATAAAAGACTAGAGAAAAAGGCCGAAGAAATGCTAGGGGAAGATCAATTCCGCTTCAGAATAGGACGAGGAACCAGAGATGCTATCGGTGTAGTGAGAATCATATCAGAAAGGGCAACAGAGTACAGCCAAGATTGCTCCTATGTTTCATCGACTGGCAGAAGGCCTTCGATAGAGTAAACTGGGTACTGCTGATGAGGATATTAAAGGATATAGGTGTACACTGGAAAGACAGGAGACTGATCAGGAATCTATATGTGAATCAAGTTGTAAAGAAAACTGCAGAAAATAGGAGTATATGGAGAACCAAGTTTAACCATGAATAATCACGAACCTGTCTACGGACAGACTACCTATGATGATGATGGCCTCAACTGATAAACCAAATAAAGAATTGATTTTTTTAATAGAAAATAAAGCGTAAATTATCAGGGGAAATAAAGCAATCGCGTTATATAACAATTGAAAGTTAAAATGAACCGAATCAAATATTTATAATTCAAACAAACTCTTTATAAGTTTAATAATAAATTGCATGGCAAAGTAAATATACTCAATAGCCAATTACGAGATATCAATGTTAATAATAATAATAATTTATTTAACACAAACAGTTTCCTCCAATTACATGTGTTGTAATATATTTTTAACAAGCACAAACGACCATGCCCTCAGCATTGGGAGCTAGACACACTAACCACTCCTCTATTTTTCACAACGAAAATATTTTCCTTTACATATAGGCATTCAGTTCGGATTTTCAATCAAAGCTCTAAAAACTAACCGAAATTTCATTTGCATTTTAAACTCTTTATCTGATTTTGATAACTTGAATAATGAATAGAATTTGTATTGCCTCAGAAATTTTTCTGCCTCGAATAAACCACAAAAAAAACCAAAGAATATTTTCTGAATTAATTCAAGCATATCGTACATTTATCTCCAAATTTCTTTAAATTATTAAATTAAATCTGGAATTATTTAACCACGACAAAACCTCTTGGTAAAATTTTATATGTAGAATACAAAACATCCTGATCCAAATAATCTTTTTAAAGGGCTGCTCCTATTTTAAGATTAAATTTAATTAATTACTTTCCAATATCCAATTTGCTGAATGATATTCACCATAGAAACGTATGATGTCTGCAAACATGAGCTAATACAGTGCTGTTTCAGAAGTCAACACAAAAACTTGGCATTTAATAAGTTTTCAAGTTCAAACAGAAAATTGATGCCTTACATTCTCAGAAATAAAATATTCTTACGGACAATACCAGACAAAACATTCTTTTTCAGGGGTGGCGATATATTTTTAATTTATTTACTTTACGTGTAAATTGATTAATAAATATTTTTTAAAGAAATCAAATTGTTTGTGTGTAGTTTAATCCGACCATAAATTTCGGCTTATTCTGAATGATAGGAGAAAAACAGCTCCTAAAAATTGGAATTCTTATTGTATTGTATTCATTTCAATTGGTTGTGAGCAGAAATCTATAATAATGCCAAATTTGAAGTCTCTAGCTCATCAAAAAGTGCCTTATAATTTAATCTCTCCTCCTAAATCCTCCGTAAGATGCAGCTATATATTATACAAGATATTTATCGCCTGATATACTGAACAAACAAGAATATAACAACATATAGGTATAAAAACTCTCATACCGTATGCATAGCCTCCAGCTCAGATTCCTCTTTACTCTTGCACCCAGATGAATCAATTCTCGTTTCAGCAAAGCAGTACTCTTCGATTCATGGTTCCTCTACAGCTCAGCATCAACTGCTACTACCTACAATGAAGAGGAAAAAATGGTTGTGGTGAACTCAATAAAGAAATATAATCTAAAATTATAAATATAAAAGATTAATTTGCTTAAACAATATGAAAGAGAACATCTTATTGATAGAGCCCTATTTTAGAATTGTAAAATTTTAAATTCTTTAAGAGTTTATTCATATTATTATGCGAAGATTTATTTGACAATTAGTTTTTAAATTTTAACCTTCCATATTGCCTCAACTAATAAACCAAGTAAACGATTTTTTATAGAAAATGAAGCGTACGCTGCAGAAACATGGACACTAAGGAAAAATGATATTAAATACTTGGAAAGCTTCGAAATGTGAACATGGAGAAGAATGCTGACGATAAAAATGGACAAATAGGGTAGAAAATGAGGAAGTACTACGAAGAATATGAGAGAAGCGAACGATTATACAGAATATCAAAAAAGGATTGGGCATTACCTGAGGAAAGAGTGCATGATTAAAGAAGTGCTAGAAGGAAAACTGGATGGAAAAAGAGAAAGAGGTAAGAAAAGGTTTCAGCTAGTAGACGACTTGAAAGAGAAAGAGACCTATCAAGTCATGAAGAAAACTGCAGAAAATAAGAGTATATGGAGAACCAAGTTTAACCATAAATAATCACGGACCTGTCTATGGACAGACTACCTATGATGATGATGATTGTTGACTAATCAACCAAATAAAGAATTGTTTTATAGAAAATAAAGCGTAAATTATCAGAGGAAATAAAGCAATCGCATTAGATAAGAATTGAAATTAAAAATTGTACCGTCATTTGCCGGTGCAATAAAAGTATTTTATTTATAATTCGAACCTTAAACTCTTTTAAGCTTTAACAATAGATTGCATGGCAAAGTAAATATACTCAATAGTCAATGAAGGGATATCAACGTTCTATTTGTTAACTCAATCTTAAGTTGATATTTTAGAAGGCACCTCCTGCTGACCACCAAGTTATTAAAATTTTTTTTATATTTTTAGATGAGATGGCATTTTAATAGATTATAGTCTTCCTGTGACAAATAAACATCGTTAACTACAGATAAGTATTAAATATTATCTGTTAATAATTTCAAGTGTAACAGCAATATTCATTTCAATTTATGCTATCAAATCAACTAAATTAATGAATTAACTTTATAAAAATTATTCCCTGTATTCTTAATTGGAAATTATCGACGTATCACGGCATTGGTTATAATGTCTATATCTATAATATATAATCTAAAACCAATTTCACATTGGATAAGACTATGGTTTGTTTTTACATTGAAAAACGGTCAAAGAATATGAATTCTGATTAGAACTTTAAGCCAAATAATAGTAAGGAAATATTTTTAATCTTCCGAAAGCTTTCATCGTAACAAGACCAATATGCTGCACTTAACAAGGTAAAAACTGACGTTATCGCTTCTGATTTCATGTCACTTCTTTATTCACTGTCTTTAATACTTCATAAATAACAGGCTAATAAGATAAAAATCGTCATGATAATGCCATGAAATATGTTTCACATTTTAAAAAGCATTGGACCTGCTGACACACCAATTTCACCAAAAATAAAATCCTTTGTCCTAGTAATAACTAGCATAATGCATCATGTACAACCTGCAAATATTAGCCTTCTAATTCTTAGTTTAATATCTATTTTGATTTGATTGATTGAACATAAAATAAAATGCTCTAAAATGGTATTTGAATAAATATTTTACAATTTTGGCATGCTCAATTGATGATTAGCCAACCACCAGCGAAATTAAACAATAAAAACGAATTGTCACAACAAACTTTCATTAGCATAGCAACTTTAAAAAAATTTGCATGTAATCCAATAATTCGACTAACTTTCACTATTAAGAATCTCAGAAATCGCTTTCCTCAAAATATTTCCGCGATTGCTTCAGTAATTCTCATATAGATAGCCTTTTCCAAACAAAATATTTTAATCACTTTCCTCAAAATGTCTCCATAATTTCAACATTCAATCCTTTACACATCACCAAAGAGTAAATTCAATGAACATTTCACGTTACACTGTCACTGCAAAACTAATATTTTTGTTTCTATGAAATTGTCTCCTATTTATACAGCATATTTAATTGATTTATGCTGAATTGAAAGTCAGTAGACTGAAAAGTAAAAGTTCTCCGGCTCAAAGTATTTCATAAATTATGCCAAAAATTGAAGCGTTGATAACACTTATGTTAACGATAATTGGCAAATCTTTGAAGGTCTAAATTATAAAATCAATTTTATTCTATCAACGAAATATCCACTTAAAAGATGTTGAGATTTATCACTTTCCGATATACGCTGAAGTTACTACATTTTCACCATTAATAGATGAATAACTAGCACAGTAAGTATTGAACATATAGTAAAAAACAAATGCATGGTTACACGACTAAATTCCTCCTAGCTATTCATTTAAATACGTCGATAATTCTCACTGGAAACTTCTTCAGGTAACAGCCAACAAAAGTATCACAAAACAGCCAATATGTTAAATGCAATAGGCAAACTACTTAAAAGAAACACACTGATTATACTCACTGTTATTATTTCTTGTTATCACATATATGAGAACATGACAGCTGAGTCCTGTGACATCTTCTGCAAACATTCCTCTGAAACAAAAGAATGAAATCTGTACTGTAAATTCATGCTGAATAATATTCCCGGTTACATTATGCAATGTCTCTCGTGCTAAATCACTCCGATAATATTGGAATTTATTCTATTGTAACACAACCTCAAAGATTTGTAAAGAAATCTAAAACTTTTATCCCTTAAGTTACTTAGTTAAGCTTATTTCCAAACCATTGGACTAGTATATATTGATTATGGAAATTAATATCAACTAAATAAATCATTGCTTTGAATGAATTTTGTGATAAAGGGTTGCCAACATTTAATACGTGAAGTTTGTCTGATAAATGAATACATACATACTTGGGAGGAAACCTTATCCATATATTTTTATTTATTCATTAAAATAAAATCGTTTATCATAGTAATAAATGGCATAATACATCACATACAACCCACAAATTTCAGCCTTCTATCTGTTACAGTTTAATTGCTATTTTGATTTGATTCACTGAACATTTATAAAATAAAATGCTCTAAAATGATATTTGAATAAGTCATGTACAATTCTTTGCATGCTCAACTGATAATTAGCCAACCACCAGTGAAAAAAAAACAATAAACACCAATTGTCACAGCAAACTTTTATTAGCATAGCAACTTTCCAAAAGTTTGCATGTATTCCAATAATTCGACTGACTTTTGACTAATAAATCTTTTTCCCAAAAATATTTCCTCGACTGCTTCAGCCATTTCCATATAGAAAGCATTTTCCAAGCAAAGTATTTTAATAATTTTGCATTGACTCAAATTGTCTCCATAATTTCAACATTAAATACTTTACACGTCACCAAAGAGTAAATTCAATGAACATTTCACGTTACACTGTCACTGCAAAACTAATATTTTTGTTTCTATGAAATTATCTCCTATTTATACAGCATATTTAATTGATTTATGCTGAATTGAAAGTCAGTAGACTGAAAAATAAAATTTCCCAGGTACAAAGTATTTCATAAAATATGCCAAAAATTGAATCATTGATAACACTTATGTTAACAAAAGAAGTTGAGATTTATCACTTTCCAATTTAAACTCAAGTTACACTTTCACCATTAATAGATGGAAAAACCAGCATAATTCTCACTGGAAACTTCCTGAGGTAACAGCCAATACGTTAAATGCAATAGGCAAATTACTTAAAGAAGTTGAGATTGTACTCACCGTTAATATTTCTTGATATCTCAAAAGGGAACACGACAGCTGTTCTGTGAAGTCTTCTCACGTCTTCTGGAAACATTCTTCTGAAACAAGAGAATGAAACCTTAAAGTTTGTACTGTAATTTCATGCTGAATATTATTTCTGTTAACATCATGTAATGTCTCTCGTGCTAAATCACTCCGATAATATTCGAAAATATTATATTTAACTCAAATTCCAAGATTTGTAAAATATAAAATTTGTATCCCTTTAGTTGCTAAGTTAGGCTAAATACTCATTTCAAAACCATAAGACTAGTATGTACTGATTACGTACATTAATATCAACTCAATAAACGAAATATATCAAAGAATGAATTTTACGATAGGGTTGCCAACATTAAACATCGCAGGACACGGAGAATTTTGTCAGAAAACTGACTATTTGGGAAAGAACCTTAATATTTTTTCAGTTATTCATTAAAATATTATTTATTCAGCTAAGCATACGCTTTATCGAGGTTAAAATATACGAAAAGTTATATGCACTGCCCCGGACTCTCGTCAAATTGGCACTGTTGGCAACCCTCATCATCGGCTACCACCGTATATAAAATCATTTATAAAATGGTGTATGAGAAAAATTTCCGAAACAACGATAGAAATTTCACTACCTGTCCTATGTGATAAAAAACCAACCTTTACCTTGTAACTTGACGCTTACACAACCACTCGACAAGTTAAAAACCATATTCATGTCTAAACTTGACTCAGTCCACCCAAAATACACGTGGTTAAAACTTTCAACAAGGAAAAATAATTGCATTGATCCTATATAAAGCTTTCCCCTAATTAATGCAAAGATTATGCCGCCATTAACTTAAAGTGAAGAGATCAACCACTTCGTTTAATTAAGAAATAATTTCAAAAAATCTGTGAACTACGGATCGGAAGAAATAATGACCTTGAGACAAAATTGTACGGCAATATTAATGCGGTAATGCTAACCCGCTGAAGCATGCCGCCGGCGGCAATTAAATTAAATTTTCGCTTATTTCTAACTAAAGAATTCAAACCCGACAATGGATCACAGTAACACGAGGTCGATGTAAATCTCTTGGCAAGTATGAAGAGAAAGTTCCTCACTCGTCGACGATGTGATCTTCCTCAACGTAAATTTAAAGTGACCAAATCCCAACTTCTACACGCCCGTCACAGAGTTAAGAGATGCGCATGTTCGGACTTCTTTTGTTCATGGCTGTTCCGTTCTCTTTACATTTTTTATTAAATACTGCGAAATAAACATGGTATCTTTAATAAGTAATATTGAAATGTTTTAATTAATATTTAATCGGCCCTTTTATTAATAATATGTTATAAATTAAATAAACACTGGAATATGTAACACACATTACCTGTATAAAAGTTTCCATCCTTTCGCTTATAACAAAAAATATCATTGTTTGTTATCTGATTTGAAATTTTACAATAGAAAAGTCCGGAAAAACCTTTTTAAAATCTATTTTACAACAAATACATGTATATAATTTAATATATGTAAGATCTTATTTACTTCGATTACTGTTAAGAATGTTAAGGGTGGCAACAGTTGCGTATCCATACATGAATATTTCCTATTTCAAACTGAACTAACATGTGTGTCTCTAGTTGGATTTTCTCAAAAATACTTAATCCTACAATAAATATGTATAGGAAATGAAATGTTCTATTTTAAAAACACTACAGATTTTATTCGAAGACTTTTTCTATATAAATACCTAATATTTTATATCTATTAATTTGTCATCCATGATAGGGTTAGGTGAATCATTTATACGATATATAAAAATTAAAGCAATTCATTTCTCAGGATTAATAACGGTTAAGTAAATTTAAACTTCCTCTTTAACCTTTTAGCAGCCATGAAGTGATATGATGCCATATTTAATGATCTATCTAATATAAACTGGTGTTCATTACAAAATCTTGATATTGATTCTTCATTAAACTTCTTTTACGATGTATTGCAAGATATTATAAATAGACGTCCCCAAAGTTAAGCCAAAAAAGAAACAATTCCCCATCTGGTTTACACCTGAACTAAAGAACTTAATAGTAGAAACAAAGCCCATATGACTTATTAAATCTCCAATTTATCCATTGATTACAATATATTTTCAAATTTACGAACCAAATGCAAAAGTTTAAATAAAATTTGCTTTTCAAATTACATCAATGACTTAGAAGAATCTATAACTTTTGACATAAAGCCCTTTTAGAAATTTGTGAACTCGACCCGGAGAGATGCTGGTTTACCAAAACACGTTTTTAGATACCCAATCAGGTGATGATGGTCAGGAAATAGCAAACCTTTTTTCAAATTTCTTCTCTAGTGTTTATAGTAAATATTCCAATACTGATATTAATCCTAATTATGACCACACAATATATATTTCTCAATTTAAATTATCAGCTAGTGATATTATAACTAAACTTAATACAGTTGATATTAATAAAAGTCCTAGTCCAGATAATATACCTCCGCTTGTGATTAAAAACTGCTCAAATATCCTATGTTTACCACTTCTTATAATCTATATCAAATCACATTGGAGTTTTTTCCTAGGATACGGAAAATCAACTATGTGTACCCAATATTTGAACACGTTCTGTGCGCCGAGCGGCATATGTCGCCGGAGTAGGGACAAATGGGTGGCTGAGAGCGGCATATGGTGCGCTTGCCCCACTGCTATTCTATTGGCTCTCGTGGAAGCCAGCCATGCGTTGGAGCCAATCTAACCGACGTAACCGACCAACGGTAGCCATATTGGTATTCGAGAAAATAGTTTGTGTTGTTACGTGGAGGTTTATTTGAGAGGTTTGAGAGTGATATTTAACTGTTCTTTTAAGAACAAGTTGTTGTTGTAGGTTCCGTACAATATGCCTCATCCTTGTGTTTGCCAGGTTGCAAGGGAAATTATAAAACTGGACCTAAAGTCCAAGTTTTTAGTTTCCCAAGTGATCCTGTTCTGGCATCCAAGTGGCAGAGAGCTATAAGGAGAGAAAACTTCACACCGACATTTTAATCTTTTAAATTAATTCTTTCAAGTCTGATAATAAGTGTAGTAGGTAATTACATTATTTTACTATAGATAGGATGTGACTTTAGGAAAAAGCATATAACTCAGATTAAAATTCCATACTTTGAAACAAGAAAGAATGTCTTTTTGAAATAACTCAAAATATCCTTTTACAGGATTCTCAAATCAGTGATTCATATAAATATTTGACCTAGATATGGTTAGTGTTTAAGTGATTTAGTTTGTCTCGTGTATCTTTAAACCAAGATTTTTTTATCATGCCTAACACTTGCTAAATTTAACGTTTAAATGTATTAAAATCTTGTGTTTTTATATTAGGAAAGAAACAATTTTTGTACTTCTACATCATTATTAATCACCCACCGGTTTTGCTTTTAGTATATTTGATGATACTATTACAAGTGAAACTGGTTGGAAATAAATAATACAATATACTTTTTTTAAACGTTTCTTTCCTAATGGAATATTTTGATATATGTACATTCTACAAAGTAGAGCTTGCCCAAATTTATTTAATTCTTACTTGTGTATTACAATTATATTCATATGTATTTGTCAATTAAAACAATTTCATGTTCATATCCTTGAGAGAAAATTAAATACTATTTATGTTTAATATTAATGAATAAATTTAATAATAATATTTAAGATTCATATTTATTTTAAAAATTAATCCAAATAATCAGAATTTTTATGAATGGTATGCTTAATTTCATATTCATTTCATTGAAAAAAGTAATTATATTTAAATATTTTAATTTTTATATATAAACCAAATATTTAGGATTTTTATGAATGTTATGGTTTCATTTCAGGTTTGTGAACTTCACTTTAAACCATCAGATATCCGAAGAGAGACAACTGCCTTCGATGATAAAACAGGAAAGACTATATCAGTGAAATTGAAAGTTCCTCGCCTTTGTGAAGGTTCAATTCCTTCACAGTTACGAAATTGTCCTTCCTATTTATCTGGATCAACCTTCACAAGAGCAAGTCCTAATACAAGAAGAACTCTAGCTGAAGAGTCTGCAATTGCCACTTCTTTGGCTCAAAGTGTAATGGACAATGAAGCATATAATAAGAAAATAACATTTTCTGATATCAAGGAGTTAAAAGGTAGAATGTGCTTTGTTAACACAAAATATTGGACAATTATAGAAAATAGTGACAATATTGTTGTGTCACATCGTTGCAGATCCACTACCCAAAATTACGTTCTGTAGTAATCAAGTCTGACCTCACTTTACATGCATATGTAGCAGATGTAGAAGTGTATAATTTAGGTGATTTTAAATTACCATTCAAAGTGAACAATGTAAATATTTTTGAAGATATTTTATAGCATTTGTCATTGTATGATTTCACTGGTGATAATTCATCAAAAATGACTACAAAAAAAGGTCTTGAACTTATTATATGTATAAATAAATCTGTAGAAAAAGATGAGTCCTTCAAATATGGCCAAATGTTGAAGTTCTTAGGTGAACAAATTTATTTAATGACTTTGTTAGGTTTAAGGTATTCAGCCAATTCGTTGGTGTTTTCATCACTGTTTTTCAGTTTATATCCCAAAGGGTACAGATTTCTTCGAGAGTCTGGTTTAGTTATCCCTAATGAGTCTACAATAAGATGTGTGTGTTCAGCATGTCATTTAAATCCAGCATTAGAGCAAAAGGATAAATATTTTTTGATATACATAAAGAAAAAAATTTTCCGCCTTATCAGGATAAAACAGTTGTGCTGTTAGTAGATGAGGTACAGTTAAAGCTTTATTTTTATTATAAAGGTAACAGTGTTGTTGGAGCTGCATACTCTTAAGTGGTCTTGCTTCAGCTCCAGCGAGTCGTTTGTAACAAATGACTCGCGCCATCTGCACAACATATTGCATACATCTATCTTTGAAGTTCAAAACAAAAATTTATTTTTTCCTTTTTAGTGCAAAAAATAACTTCTACATTTTAAATATTTATTATATAATTTATTCATAATTTAATATTGTTGTATTAACATACGCTTGTATTTTTATGAAGTTCTGCTGTGCTGAGATTGCAATAGTTCAGCGTAGAAATATCCTATATACATATTAAGCGGGTATTGTTTGTGTGTGCATGTGTATCCACTTATCCCTGAAACATTTTTCAATTAATTATTACATGGTGGTTTTTATGCAAACAGAGCAATGTTTTGATACCTAACCGGAAAATATCCCAAGATCATAATATGTTTAATATCCACCATAAAAGCTAGAATAACCAAATTTGGTACGATTCTCCCTTACATCCTAACTTAGTGAATGGTCAAGGATTGGTCAATCAGGATTAATCAGTGCTGCCAATATAGGGGATTAACATTTACATAAGATAACATATGAATCCATTTCTTGACTTGCAAGGTATTCTGCCTTCAAGCATAAAGATATGTAAATATCGACCGATTTTTTTGTTTTACTTTATTCGACTAATAAAACTCTACACTATCTTATTCCAAGTTTACATGTTACACAGTCGAAGTTTTCAGAAATACGCTATTTGTTTCAAAATTTTGTGGATTTTTCGTACTCTTTCCGGTGGTTGCCAAGGTGGCCGTCATTGATACCTCTGATTCAGTTAGCTTCAATGAAGGTTACAAATAGACGAAAGTTAGTGTTATTCAATTCGCACTTTTGTTTAAGCAACAAAACGATCGATCAACGTAAATAGATACTGATTATTATTCAGGAAGCGTTTATAACGATTGATGAAAGTAATTGAACCTTCTTTCGTCTATTGAATACAGGAATGTTACATTTTTTGTAAGTAAAATCATTATATTCTACATTGTAATGTTTATTAACTTAAATAAGCTCACATATCTGGTGTACATTTACCGGAGTCAGTGTTCACGGGTTTCTTGCTTACAAGACATAAAAGTAAATATTTCAGTGAGGCATAATTACACAAGAAATGACGCTGGATTTGGCGAAAGTAATATGATAGGAAATAAAATTATCGTTATATTTTAATGCAATACGTTCGGAAACGGATTGTTACATGCAAATATGATTAATTGTTAAGAAAAGCTAATTGTAAGTTAAAAAGTATCTACGATATATTTTAAAGAGTTTGTATGTTGTGCTATAGTAGCTTCACTAAATCCGTTGAAATTCAACGGGAAATTCTGCTAGTAATGTATAATTTGAATTTAATATTGTACACACACTTGACTGGAATATACCCTATTGTTTTTATTAATGTATTTATTTTCTTATGTAGCATTTTAATTAGAATTTGTATGGGCTGCCATGCATATTTTCTCATTTTTTGGGCCACAGAGAATAAAGTTTGAAAAGCCAAGGTCTAGTGCACAAATGACTTTTTCCACTCGACTACACTTAAGCAATTGATGTTTGATCCGATTTCATGCATGATACTTTATGGCATGGAATAATGAAGCAAAAAGAAAGTTATGTGGAATAGAGAACGCTTATCCTCAATTTTATTAAGATTTTTAATTTAACGTTGTGTATGTCGCTTGTCCAATAAGATTCTTTCAATTAAGTTTTTTTATTAAATTCCTTGAAAGATGTGGTTAATATTACTTTTTCTACTATTTTGTTTACTTAATGATGACACTTAACTTTATTTTGTAATGAAAACCAGCCTTCATTAGTCCTTGCCTTGACTTCTTCTTGTCTTTCAAATAGAAAAAAGTTTACACATTAGAGAACCGGCTGATACAATTTTGGCAGTTCACCATTGTGTGTGTGCATTAGTGTGTGCATGCATGTGCACTTGTGTGTGTGTGTATATACACACACACAGTACTTTTTTTGTGACAGTATGCACCGTCACCCTTTTCTGAGTGATATTGACCCACCTCTAATTTCGGTACATTTTCATTTTTTTAAATTTGTTAAAAAATAAAGTAACAATCGGCTTCTATAAATGTTAAACATTTTGACTTTATTATTAAAAGTTCATCACAAATTCAATCGAGAAGGTGGAGAGGGTGCAGGAAGAGGTGGAGGGGAGGAGTACCGGCACCTATTTTTTTACAAAAAAAAACCACTGTGTGTGCAGGGCCGTTTTATCCATTAGGCACAGTGCCTAGGGCCTACGAAAATGTTTGAAGCTTGAATAAGTGTTGAAGTAATGTTGAAATAATTTGAAAAGCAAAATTATAAAAATGCTTTCGAATATCTTTAATAGCAAAAAATTAGATTTAACGTGGGTGCATTTTAATATACTTGATATGACGTAGAGTTGAGCCTTCGAATGCAAGAGTGCCTAGGGCCTATGAAGGTCTTAAAACGGCCCGGCGTGTGTGTATAAATGTGGAAGACTAAAGGTAAATGAGGTGTACTGGAACCATGGTTAGGTCAACTGTCTATAAATGCTTAGGAGTTCAAATTAGTGATACCCTAAACTGGGAACCTCACATTAACTCCATTTGTACGTAAGTGTAATCTGGATGTTTCATGCTTATAAGACTTATTGCTATCACAAATGAAGAAACTGCTGTTACTGTGCATTTTGCTCTCATTTATAGTGGACTTAAATATGGCATTGGTGCTTGGGGACATTCTCATCATGCTCTGCGACTTTTTAAGCTCCTAAAAACGGCGGTTACAATCATTGCAAAAGCTAAAAAGCCGAGCTAGCTGTAGAGGGCTTTTTAAAAAATTGAAATTACTGACTGTACCAACTATGTATATATTTTATTGTATATTGTGCAACACATATGCTCATATTCATAATACGAGAAGGAAAAAGGACTTGACAGCAAACTCACATAATTTGTCAATGTATGATAACAGTCCTATAAATATATATATATACCGTATCTGCCCGAATACAAGCCGATATTTTTTGTCAAAATCTATCATGAAAAAATCACCCCTCGGCTTAAATGCGAGTCCGAGGAAAATTTGGGTTATTATTAAATCTCGAAGCCTCTCATTGCCTTCGTGTTCAAATGATAGTACTATATTTTTCGTAAAGTAAATATTTGACCTACAATGAATATATATATAAAAATATCTTGGCGAGATCGCTTGCGTAAATTGATGGTTACGCAAAATGCGTTGACGGCTTTGAACACTCAACTGTTTGAATTTCGGTAAAACTTTACATAGAACGTGTATAATTATAAAAATGCAATTTCTTAAAGCAATGTAAATGCTAATTTCATTGGAAATAGACTTGGTTGAAAAATTTTGGCAAGACCGCTCTTACTATATTTGACCTTTGGTGAAAATCAAGATGAATGAAATTATTGTCACTGAATGTGGAACATTGTTCAACAATGCAAAATTATTAATTGGAGTAATACTTCAAATGTCAACAACTAAACCATTTCCCACACATTTCTTCAATCTCATAATGTATTCTAAGATGTGCATGAATGCGCAGCACACTTAAGCATAAACTACGAAGTTTACGTTTTTGCCAAAAAATTGTGGAATTTTTTGGGGGGTCAGCTTCTATTCGGGCAGATACGGTATGTATTTACAAACATTTTTGAGCATAATAAAATCTTTATACATTAAGATAATTGGATTATGAAAATGTTGTTGTCTCACAGTGATGAATTTCTTTGCAATTAGAGTATTAATAAAATTTCGAGGCATAAGGAGAGAGGCATCATGGATAATCTGCAAACTGGGTAACCCACCCACGGATAATCAAGAGTTTACAGTATATCTATAAAACTATACACGTATAATTTTAACCTAATCTTTCATAGATTAAAATATAATTAAAAAATAATTACCATATTTACTCACATATAAGTTGCACTTTTTTTTCTAAATTTTTATTTGAAAAATTACGATTTGGCTTATGTGGGGATACAAAAGATAAGCATTCTGTAAGTTTACAATTACAATTTCTACGTTTACATCATTTTTGATTAGAAGTCATAAGGCAGCTCTTGTGATTTCCTCTAGAATGCAGTACAGACAATCAATACAGGAGCGATAGTTTCAATACAAAGTATCTTTTGTAACACTCGAAGTGGCTGCCTTGCCTGATTATTCCTCATAGATACCTCCGTATCTTATCAAGTAGTCTCGAGATAAAGAACACCTAAAATGAACAGTTGGTTTGTGGTTGGATAGATTTAACTCAGCCAAATCTGCCCATGATACCAGTGCTCAATAATTGATGAGACCGCGACTTTTACGGATGAGACGAAAGCTACAAACATGTCGTGCAGTTAATGTTTTAAGTAGCTTTTTACATGAGTTTCATTGAGTTGAGGGAAGTTTCTATATTACAGTGATTTAAAGTATATTAGAATATAATAACATTTAGTCAGTACCCCAAAAGCATGAACAGTATAACCCAGTATACCGCATCTTTTTTTTTAAAGTTATACTATATTCTGAAACCGTGAGGCTGGGTGGCAATATGGAGTGGATGAAAGATGCATCAGGAGATTATAGATGATGTGTTACAAACTTTTTTTTAAATCAACGAAATTCTTCCGAGGGCCCAAAAAAGGTTTGTTTCCTGAAATCGACGGTGAAGTTGCAGAATTTATGAGGAAGCAACGTGAAGATGGGCTTCTAGTAACAAGTGAAGTTATTAAGATAAAAGCATTATAAATCGCGAAAAAATTGGACATTCTTCGTAATGATTTTCGAGCATCCCGTGGCTGGATCACGCATTTTGTGAAGCAACATGGGTTTTCATAGACATATTTTTGAGTTCAAAATGCAGCTTATGTCGTGGGAAGTTTTTTTTCTATTTTCAATGTTGAAAAACCCTGAGTGTGGCATATATGTGGTGATGGCTTATATCTGAGTAAATACAGTATTACACGTTTAAAATCATTAGATGTTATATTGCTTAAGACAAAATAAATTAGATTTTTCTTCAATAGATATTATCAAAGTCATTGCAATTGTTACTGAATTTGATTAGAAATTTCTTTGTGAGATTGTCTATTTGTTTTATATTAAGGCAAAAGTTTTTACAAAGATATTCAATCGATTTTTATCCTTCATACATAACTTTCTACGTAAATTAAGTGCATAACTGTACTGAATTTTCAGGGGCTAATTTTGTCTCATAAGAAAAGCACATAAATTGGTGGTCAGGTTTCTCCCACTTACATAATTGACAAACTGAGAAGAATTTAGAATTTTATCACCTGTTATGTGCATAAATTTAGCTTATCATAATTTACTTTTTGTGGTTATATTGCCTCATATTCAGTCACTAGAGCATCATTTGTACGTGGCATTAGTGTGGAAATGTACATTCAAATTTCATCTTTTATGCCTTAGGACAGGGGCTGTCAACCTTTTCGATGTGCAAAGCACCAAGTTGTATCCTAGAACATCAAGCAAGCACCAAGTTGTATCCCAGAATATCAAACGAGCACAACTACACTTCCGTAAGAGTATTAATGATAATGCATAAAATCAAACCAACCAATCAAAGTTATTATTAATGATCTTGAATATGTTTAGAAAGAAATCAACCAAGCAAATTTAATTATTGGTCCTATGAAATAGAATATTAAGCACCGTAGAAGAGCATAGGCTGTCAAAGAGCACCATCAGGGCTCCAAAGAGCACAGTGGTGCTCATGTGCACCAGATTGGGAACCCCTTCCTCAGTAGATACCGTAATTTTCCGATTATAATACGCATATTTTTCTTGAAATAGTTGACAAAAAGTTAGGGTGCATATTATATATGGTGATAAATGCATACAACTTTTTTTAGTATGGAAATAATTTATATTTTCGAACATGTTTTTACCAATAAATCGTACATTTCAATGCATTTCGATAACATTTTTTTAAATATTGTTTTTCAAAACAAAAATAAGAATATTTATTTATTTACTTTAGCTATCAGAATTACTAAAGCCTAGGAATTCATTACCACTCCCCTCATTGTCCTCAAACAGTTCCTCGGCGATCTTGTATTCTCTCTCGTCGTCTACATAATGAAATCATTCCAGAAATAAAGATGCCGTCATGCAAGTCTTTTTATTGGACAGCCAGTAAACAGGAAGGAGGTTTTTATTCTTGCCTTTCAATGCACGTGGATTGGCAGCCTTGTAGATCAAAGCTGGCTTTACCAAATGCCCAGCCGCATTGCAGCAAAACAACAAAGTCACATGGTCTTTGGCTGCCTTAAGGCCTGGGACTTGCCTTTCACATTTTGAAATGTAGATGCGGTTGGGCATTTTTTTCCAAAATAGCCCAGTTTCGTCTGCATTAAATACTTGCTCTGGAACATAGCCCTTTTCTTCTATTAATTTTTAAATTCCACAGGGAAGACTTTTGCTGCCTCTTCATCAGCAGATGCAGATTCACCTGTGATGCACACGTTCTTTAAATTGAACCAATTTCTACAACTCTGCAGCCAACCTCGGCTGGCTTGGAAAACTTGCTTATCAGCATCGTCTCCCTCTTCCACGGGAGGGGTTAACTGCGAATAAAGGCTAAGGGTTTTTTCGCGCAACACGTTGCTGTCTATTGGAACATGTTTTCTGTTCTTGTCTTTCAACCACAAGTTTAATGCCTTTTCGGTTTTCACTAAACATTTGTCACGAACATGGCTCGTTACCGTAGCTGTAATTGACGCACTGGATGCCACAGCATCACGAATTCCTTTTTCACAAATCTTGATTGAGCGGATGCTAGATTCGCTTCGGCCATACATACACACCACGTTTGCTATAGACATGCCTTCTCATAGTAAATCTAACACTGCCACTTTTTCCTGTAAAGGTAACACAGATCACTGTTTCTTTGTTTCACTTGGAGATTTAATAGTTGACTTGCGTTTTGGGGTCATGTCGTGGGTTTTTAAACACAATTAAAGTTAATTTAAACCCAATAAAATCACAAGCGGCTAGAGGAGGTGTTTACAAGCACTGTGCGGATCACGCCTTAACTGAGACTGAGATAGCGGGTGAAGCGTCGTCGTGCAGAGTGCAACCAACCCAACCCAACCGCATAAAGGCAAATTGGCATAAGTTGAGTCATGACTGTAATTTGAACATGCGATTACATATTTATCGATGTGTGAAATTTTTAAGAGTGAATAATGCAGCAGCGGTCTTCTTAATTACTCCAATGCGATTAATTGTAGAATAATTTTGGATACGTTAATATACTAACTAATATAATTTTAACTATTCAATCTCTAAATATGGACAGCATAAAGGTTCCCATTAAAAAAAACAGTAGCTATGCATCATGCGTGCCGTTTACGTGAGAATAGTATATACAATACTGAAACCTATGTGCTATAATTCATTTAAAAAGAAAGTAAATAAAAAAATTAACATTAATTTCTCCATCGCTAATACATTACTAACATTAATAATAAATACATATATCTTGTTATTTTAATAGTGCATGATACATACATATATTCTATACGCTTTTAAGCAACTCTAAAATTCCAAATTACTATAACAAATTAAGATTCCAAGCAGATTATTCAAACCGTTATAAATTATTTTTAAATCATGCCTGTTTCATGAAATCCTTTTTCGGCACATTCATCTCCAGGAGCGATAGTATTAAATATCTGTGGAATTTGGGAATTTCGTAAAGGTTCAGAGAAGATATCTCCTTGAACTTTTCTCTTAATGTCACATACTCCACCATTCTTTTTTTCCATATAGGTTCAACGCTATCCACGTTTACCATTGAAATTCCTGTATTCCCAAAGATGTTGTTACATTTAGCGATTTTGATATTCAGAAGATTTATTTTCGGTATATACATTATTATTACCGTTTCTTATTCTTTGCAGTGTTAAAACATTAATTGAACCAGCAAGATAATGAATTAAAATTTTTTTAATACGCAAAAATAACGAATCAACGACTTTACCTAGATTGTGATACCATATTTTCCTATGCTCGTCATCATTTAACGTATCCCTTAACAGTATATCACTCGCCACTCCCCGAGAAAAGGTGTGCTTTCTGCATACATTTCACCTTAAATAATACCGGCAACTACAGCATAGATGGACATACCACCAGCGTATTTGAACCGCTTTTATCGGCCGTTAAAGTTTGTATGATATATCGATGTCGGCAGAACCAACAACGTAACCGATACATAGAGGACCGTGCGGTGGGTTGGAGCGGTGGAGCGACCGCACCAGGAGCCATATTTTTGGGGCGCCTTTGGGCTCTGATATTTTTCAAGCCATCGGTTCATAGTCCGGTAGCCCAAGTGAAAGGCGGGACTTCCTTCGCATTTACATTCATTTTTGTATTTCCGGCCATCCTTCATAATAGTTTCACGCTGGGCGCCCGCAGGTCTATAGCCTCTGTCCCTAGACAAAAGAGATGCTACTTCAACCACAACTGATAATCTCTGAAAGCGCTGGGTCACTCACGCACTATTTTTACTACGCGAAAGGTGCCCTTTTGTCTATTCCAAGATAATATCTCTATCGGCCGAAAGGATGGAGCACTGTTGGATCCTTTTAGATGTAGAGATGAGGAAAAGAATTTTGGGTGCGTACATTAAAGTACCGCCGATCATTTAGCAGATATGTCCGATTCTTCGTCCGTCTCATGGTGTGGACTCTTGGAAATGATATTTTCCCGATTCCGCCAAAGGGCTTTACCAAACGCGAAGTGGAGAATACCCAGGATCTGGAGAAATTCGTTCCACAAACTCTCGTTCCTTCATATTTGAATTTACGCTTCAGGCACTAGTCTTCCCTTGGTAGTTAGCGAAGAAAGATCGTTTCACTCCTGAGCTTCGTTCGTATTTCTGCATTCGTAATCGCTTGTTATAGATTTGTACTTCATATATATTATAAATATTGATGAAACATTTATATTGGAGAGTTTTCAATTCGGAAAATTAAGAATGATCAGAGATCAATAAGTTTTTATTTACTCCAAAAATTAGCCGGTGTGGATAACAGGATTTTACCAATCTTTGAGAGAAACTCAGATCATTCAGCATATAAAAGTAAGGCTCATTTTTAAATAAATCTTAAATTAATTTTAAGTAAAAATTTGTTTAAATCAATGATGGAAAACGTTACACAAAACGTAATGAAATTATTTTTGAATACGTTAACAAAAATTTTAAAATTGGTGTAACGAAAAACGGAAAAACCATAACCGTTATTTCGATATTCTCATGGATTGGTTGCATACATACTAGGCAAGGGCAACATGAGTGAACATCCAGGGCAACATCTCACGGCGGGTGTCCACGCGCATGGCATGGACCTGGTGACTGGGTGATGTTCCGGCACCATGCCCAGTCCAACGCCATCACCAGGCTTCACGCTGGGTTCTCCCCGGCCTGGTAAGGTCCGTACGTTGTTCGCCAGCATCTTGGCAGAGAGGCGTACCAGGTGGACTGTCAGGACCCCCTCTACAAGTTCCAGGGGATCCAGCTAATGGCGGCACCACAGGACTAACTTGCCGTTCAACCACCTAGTCGTGAGAGGAGCCCTCACCCCTCTGTGAAGATGACAGCGATTGTATTAGTTTAGTCACCATCATAAGTAACATTGACTAACACATTACCTAAAACTTGTGTCTAATGTTATAAATGTTATGGACATTTTTTGTAGCTTGAAATTCTCATGGTGTACTTCTAAGAAAAATTGAGTATTGTAGAATTGACCGTAATGGATATCTAATGGTAGGTTTCATGTGTCTGTTAATAAAGTGGTAGTGAAATTTCATATTTGATTTAAATAGGTACTGTTGTGTTTTTGTGCATAATTTTGACTTAGGCTGTAATTAACATGCTTGTAATTGTTAATATGCCTTTGCATTTGGAAATTTTATTTGCTGAGATATTAACAGATATCCATAGATGAAGATTTGTATGTTTGGACAAGCTTTTACTTTTATCTCTGTTAGGAAACTCTAGTATAAATTTTTAATACTTGATCAATCATTATGATCATGAGCATGCACAGTATTTCTTAAGGGTGATCCAAATCAAAATTTGGTAAGGTAAGATAAACATTAATCGATATTGTTTAATATCTCTCAATGTATTGAAATTCTAGTTGGTTAGATGGTAGTGGTGGGTCTAATGTTGTGGATTCCTGGTGAGGACTGCATGAGAGGTGAATGTCCTAAACAATCTTGAATAACTCAAGAATGACTGAATCTATTTTAAATAATCTGTTACTTTTGTATAGACCGATGTTTACAGAGGCTTATGGAGAATGACAGATCTCAGGGGTTCTCAATTTTTATATATAATATCAGAAATATTATTATATAGTTTCAGAGATGTGCTGTCAAATATCAACAACCAGCTCACTATTATCGCCACCACTGGCAGTTAGGCATTCCACCCCAGTCGAATTCATGACCCATGACCTATTTTTTGCAGCCCTGAGATCACGTTACACCATTTTTGTAGGAATTAGAAGGGTTTTCAATTAAAAAAACAAGATAGTATTGTAATATTATCAGAATATTGTTTGAGTTATTAATACAAAATTTTTATTGAAAAAGTTGGGTGTGTACTTTTATATCTATATCTATCTATATCTATAGTTCACCCTGCAAGCCACCGCAATGGTGTGTGGCAGGGGGTGCAGTAGCACCAAGGTAAAGCGCATAATAATATATAGTATCACTCTATGTCGGCTGATTTCTTTTCGTAACTTCTGTTCTGCTCAGCTATCGTTCTAGGGAAAACGAGCCTTTATACCTCTCAGTCCTACAGGCTATCTCTCTTATTTTACGAGGATGGTCCATTCTACCAATATAAGTTGGCACTCCTAATATTTCTTCGACATCGCTGGAGAATATATGCATTCTAAATCTTTCAAGAAGTTTTAACCTAGAGCGTGATCGGCGCTCAGTTAGTGATTCCCATCCTAAGTCCTGTATCAAGGCTGTAACACTTTTGTTTCTATCGTAACAATTTTTGACAAATCTAGCGGCTTTTCACTGCACTCTTTCTAACTCTGAGATTGATCCTTTCACGTACGGATCCCATATGCTCGACACGTACTCTAATAGCGGTCTTACTAACGAGAAGTAACATGTCTCTTTGACTTTTTCCTCACTTTTACCTACTATGCGTTTGATGAATCCTAGTTTCTGTTTAGCCTTCCCGCATATATTTCGTATGTGCATATCCCACGAGAGGTTGCTTGTTAAAGTAACGCTTAAGTATTTGATGGAATCGGCTAGTTTTAGTTGGACGCCCTCAACAGTGTAATTCGTCGCGTCGATGTTTTTGTTTCCCAGAATCTCATAAAGGAACACTTTCCTAAGTTCAATTCTAACTGCCACTCTTTACACCACTCGAGAATTGCATTTAAGTCGTCAGAAAGTAATAATTGATCATTGGGACTGTTTATCTCTCTGTAAACTACTGTATCATCCGCGAATAACTTGATTTTACTTTTAATAACCTTGTCTAAATCGTTTATATAAAAAGGAATAGTAGGGGGCCGATTACACTTCCCTGTGGAACGCCTGAGGCTATGCTGACTGAATCTGATTTAAATCCATCTATAACTACTATTTGTTCACGCTCATTAAGAAAGTCCCTGATCCACTCGATTATCTTTCGATTTATTCCACAGTCATTTAGTTTCTTCACTAACTTACTGTGCGGGACTTTATCGAAAGCCTTCTTGAAGTCGAGGAAAACCGCATCTGAGTCTTACGGTCTCCTGATCTTAGTATATCGTGAACGAACAGAGCGAGCTGTGTTTCACAAGATCTCGTCTTCCTGAAGCCATGCTGATATTTACTTAGCAAGTCCTGATTATCTAAGAAGTCCATCACGGAGCTAACGATAATGTGCTCGAGAACCTTGCAAGATAGGGAGGTAAGCGAAATTGGCCTGTAATTTTCTCTGTTGTCTTTTTTCCCACCTTTGTGTAACGGCGTTATAAAGGCTAATTTCCATTCCTTAGGTACAACGGCATGACTAAGTGACTTATTGAAAACTATTTCGAGATAAGGTGCTATTTCCAGTGCTAACTCTTTGAATACTCTAGCTGGTATCTCTTCTGGACCTGGAGATTTATTTGACTTGATATTTTTAAGCTGTTGAGCTATCCCTTTCGGTAATATGACTATATCGTTCATTTTTTCCTTGCCTGGTTCAGGCGCCACGACCTTCGCTCTCACGTCTTCGGTAGTAAATACGCTCTGAAAAAATAAGTTTAACAAATTTCCTTTATCTCTGCTATCGCTAACTACCTCTCCTTGGTCGTTTATTAACGGGGCTACGGTTGGGCGTCGACCTTGAACTTCTCTAACATATGACCAAAAGCATTTGGGATTTTCACTTAGATGTTCACTAAGTCTTTTTCTTGAAGTCTGTTAGTGCTTTTCGCATAACCTTTTTGGTCTTAGTCCGACACTCTCTGTACTTAAGTGAAATTGAAATTACTTCCTGTGACTTACAGTTATTGATGCGTTTAAATTTGGAGTGAAGCTTTCTTTGGTGTCTGAGGGCACATCTAACCTGCCAATTATACCACCTTGGTTCCCCATTATCGCTAATAAATTTACTTGGTATATACGTATTAATACCCGTTCTAATTTCTGATAGAAATGCTTTCCAAGTTTCCTCAACGTTTTTTGTGCTTGTCGATTTGCTGAAATCGCCGTAATCCTTGATGAGTTTCTCTTTGAAATCCTCAAAGTTAGCATTTTTATACATGTACACTTTTCGTTTAGGCTTGCGATATTTTGCGACAGTTATATCCAAAAGTACTCGAACTGATTGGTGATCACTGATTCCTTCTTCAACAGTTACTTCGGAAACACACTCGGGGATGTTAACTGCTAGTAAATCTAATATATTGTTCGCTCTCGTAGGTTTTTTGACTACCTGGATGAGGGAATGTTTATTGAAAATGTCAATTAGTGCTTCGCATGACTCGCGATTCCTACCGGATGGTATGAAGCTACAACTCTGCCAATTTATCGAGGGTAGATTGAAGTCTCCTCCTACTATGATAATGCTTTTACTATTCTTCTTCATTAGTGAATTTATTTGAGCCTCTAGATCGTATATTTCTTCTGTGTTTGAAGCTGGCGGCCTATAATATTCACATACATGAATGTTTCCCAAACCTTCACTGTTTATAGTACACCAAGTGCTTTCAATATTGTTTTCAGCAAACTTGACCGGAGAACTTATTAGTGTATTATTCACTGCTATAAACACCCCTCCACCGCTCCTATTTGTCCTATCTCGTCTATGAATAATATATCGTAAGGGGAAAATTTCATGGTCGTGAATATCCGAGGTTAGCCAACTCTCTGTGCCTATTACTATATCTGCCTCTGTTTGTTCTAGTAAATTCTGAAGTTCCGCAGCCTTATTCCTGATACTCCGGCAATTTAGAGTTAAAATGTTTAGGGAGTCACTTATGTGTCGCTTCGGAATTATTTCAGCGATTTGGAGGGTGCATCCCTCATTTCCAATAGCGGCTTTATTACTGATAGTATTATCGCATGGTTTATTGTGCCCTAAAGCCGACCTACATATTGATCTACGGTCAGAGTTAATAAATTTATTATGATAATTAGCGCGTCTTTAATTTCCCCATATATGACTTGCTCACTAACCTACTCTCTAATCTAAAAAAAACTCTACTATGTTCGTATATCCTACCACCTACCCTCTGTGCTGCCTCGGCGGTATAGTGAACTCCCGAGCGGTTAAGGGATACCTTGCACGATTCGAGAACCGGCCCGAGGTCCACGAAATCTACTCCCATGCCCCCACAGAACTTCCAGAGTCTCCGGTTCAAGCCGATCACTCGACTCCAAACCGTCGAACCCCGGTCGGTCCGCGGGACCATGCTGCATATGGTCAGACGCATGTTGATCCCCATGACCCGCCGGAGTCGGTGTACTTCGGAGCATAGATCCCTGAAGGAATCCAATATCTCCTCAGAACCCTGATCCTGCGTGCCATTGGTGCCCACATGCGCCACTATCTGCAGCTTGGAGCATCCCGTGCCACTTGCCGCCGCCTGAACCGCCTTCATCACCTGAGATACTGTTCTGCCTGGAATATACCAGGAGAACACCCGCTCATCACCCTCCCGGCGAGCCCTTTCCCTCACGGGTGCCACCAAACGCCGGACGTTTGAACTACCTATTAACACGATTCCCTCCCTCCCAGCCCGACTTCCCCTAGGTGCAGCGTCCCTCGAGGTGGAGGGAGCGGATACAGCCACAGAATTCGTCGTGCTATCCTCCGAGAGCACTTCGAATCTGTTTTTGACGGAGATAGGGTCACCTTCCACCTTCCCATCTCCCCGCCATGACCGCCCCACTCCCCCGCAACCTCGGGTAGCCACCTTCCAACCGTCGGGTTTTGGACATGAAGCCATCCCTTCCGGGTTAGTGTCGACCACGGCTCTCTCTTCGACAAGCCAGCCAGCATTCGCTCTCGAGCTAGCCCGAGGTACCACCTTGGTATGACAAGGCGTCTCAGAGGTCCCCGCATCTTCACTCCCCTTCCAAGCAGCATCCAAATCCGCAACCTTAGAGAGGAGCTTCGCCACCATCCTCTCAAGTTCTGTGATATGCGCTTGAAGCAGCTCACATTCAGCAGAGCTTTTGAAAAGAGCAACAGAAGACCTATGGGAAGCCATACCTAACTAATTGTAAGATTAATAAATTTAATTTATATGTGTACTTGAGAGCTAGATAGGAAATAGGAGCGTGAGGATTGGAAAAGGATTGCTTTTTGTTGCGAGAAAGCGACTTGGGACTGTCTACGGTAAAAAGAGTTACTTGGCCTGACAATGGGATGAGTTAAACGTCAACTCCAGTAGAAAAGGGGGAGTTTGGCGATAAGAGGACTGAGCTCGGTGAACTGCACGGTAGGGGTCTTACTTGGTGAAAAACAACCTATGGGTCTTGCCTGAAAGCCTTGAGTCAAGGTCAACTACAAGAATAGGAAGTGAAAGGAGGGTGCTGAACTACACAAGTAAAAATATAATACTTTTGCTTTACTAAATTTTATGCACGGGAATAAAATATGTTAGTTAAACTAAATATTACATCTACGAGAACGAAAATAAACTCGTGAATGTTAAATAAAATAACTTATCCCTAAAGTAGGTGTTAGTAGAGCTTAAGCACTTAATGTTAGTAGAGCTTAAGCACTTAACACCCAAACACTTAAAAGGTAAAGAAAAAAAATAGTGTATCAGAACTTTAGGATAGTAGAGCTAATAAAACAATAAAGATCGAGTATAAAATTCAGAAGGGAAAAAACGAAAATTGAGTCACGAAAGTGAATAAACAGCACTACATATAATAAATAAATAAGGAAGTTGAAACTGAATTAGCCTTAAATTAACGAAACGAAAACTTAAGTCACGAAAGTGAATAAACAGCACTACATATGACAAGTAAAAGACGAAGTTGAAACTGAATTAGCCTTGAATTAACGAAACGAAAACTTAGGTCACGAGTGTGAATAAACAGCACTACATATAATATATAAACAACAAAGTTGAAACTAAATTAGCCTTAAATTAACCAGGTTAGTTAAATATTAGATAATAATATGAAAGTATCTATTTAAATTTGGTAATGTGAGATATTACAAGTAGGAGCACTAAGAATAAACTACATATAAAGACGTGGACTCCGGATATTCTCCGAATAAGAATTACAATTAAGACGAATAATCTAAGACATGCAAAATAATAATAATAATAAAACTAAATTATAATAAAACTAAAGGTACTTAAACTATAGCTACAGCAAGCCAAAGACAGCTATACTATGGGATACGGCAGGCAACAGCGCAGCTGCGGGAGCAAAAGGGAAAGGACGTCTGCTCGCGACGGAGGCCAGGCACCTTATGACGGAGGCCAGGCACCTTATATATGAGTCATATTTGTAATAGGTTAGAACCTATGACGTTATTGGATCTACCGTAGTTAAAATTTGATGGAATTTAAACTATTGCTGTGTTGACAATGTAATGATAGCTGTTGAATATTTAAATGTTGATGTATATGAATGAATAAAGTTTAATTAATAATACTCCTAACTTTTAAAAAGATTATCTGCCAAAAATAAATTCAAGCAAGTGAGCATGTTGTTTTGTGTCTACATAGGTGTGGAAGAAAATACCTAAGTATGTTTTGTGAATCTGATTTTGAGACTACAACATTAGGAAGTGAGATTAGTGGAATGTTATATGCACAGCAAAACTGTATCCACAAGTGGTACAGTTCGCATCTAGGTGTATTATGATGAGGTTTATTTTTATTAGGAGTGTGTTAACTTAATACAGGAAAACCTGCGAGAGGCGGAACCTCACAGAACCGGCGTATTATTTCATCTTTAGGAGGTTTTTCACCTTATACAGGTTAAAAAAATTTATGCAACTCTTTTCTATTGGTAGATTTTTAACTAGAAAATAGAAGTTTTTCTAAGTCTTAATGGAAACAAAAGCTTTAAAATTAAAGCAAAAATCGATATACAGGATGTATTTAAATTCCACCGACAAATTTCTAGGGCTTGTTGGTGGGTTCGCGGCATGATCCGAAAAATTAGACCGAGTTGTCTGCATCGCTTCATTACCAAGATACAGGCTGATGAATGTACCATTGCCCCTGTAGGGTTTGCAACCATCCCCACGCCCGTCGCTGCTTGTAGTTGCGTAGTTGTGACTGCTATGCGTGGTTCGACGTGTATGATCTAGCTGCATTGAACTGCACTGCTTGATACCTTGATCAGTAGCTTGTTAGCCTGGCACATGCCACCACGTCTCTGTTGTGAGGTTGTTTGCATTAGTGCATGAGTGACTTCAGCAATAGATGCGTATACGTGGGAGGAAATGACAGATATGCTCCTTGCGTATGATGCAGCAGACGGATATGGCAGGAAGGCTCAGCGGCTGTATCAGGGATGCTTTCCTAATCGGCGACTTTCGAACCACAGCACGTTTGGCTCATTGAAGGTCAACAGGAATGATTTTAGACATAGGAGGACTGTCAGCATTCCGCACTTTGAGGAAGCAGTCTTAGATATGGTTGCTGATGAACCATCAACTAGCACGCGCCGAGTTGGGCACGACATGCATGCATCTCACACTGTTGTTTGGCAGATCGTGCATAAGCAGAAGCTACACCCATATCATCTGCAAAAAAATGCAGACATGAGCCCAGCAGACTACCCCAGGCGACAGGAGTTTACTCAGTTGTTCCTCCAGCACTGTGCTGCAGAGCCCTGGTTCCCCAGCATCGTGCTATACACAGATGAGGCATTCTTCACTCGAGAGAATATTATCAGCAGCCATGTTTGGGCCGAATAAAACCCGCATGCGACAGTCAAACCGTCAGCAAAAATTTTCCATCAATGTTTATGTGATATTGTTCATGATTTTTAATAGGCCCCTACGTACTTCCTCCACTCTTGACAGGACCAGGCTACAAGGATTTTTTGGAACAGTCACTGCCAGAACTGCTGGAGGATATGCCCTTAGATGTTCGCCGAATTTCAGTATAGATGCACGAGAATACCTGAATGCTGTTTTTCTTGCACGGTGGATTGGGCCTGCTCACTCACCAGGCCTAAATCCGCTTGACTTTTTTGTCTGGAGACATCTCATATGTCTCTTCTACGAGACTCCAGTAAAGCAAGAAGATGATCTTCTGCCCAGGATCCAGGAAGCATGCGACAACATACAACAACATACGACAGACACCTGGTATTTTCGAGCGAGTGTGACAGTCAATGGTGCATCGCTGCAGACTGTGCAATGAAGTCGATGGCGAACAATTTGAACAGCTTCTGTAGTTTCCATGTTAATACTGAAAGGCCTGATCATCATCATATCATATTACCGTTGCACAATTAAGTTTCCCACTCTTCTTCATTTTCACCATCTAAGTACACTAAGGGACTTCCATTAATTACATAAGGGATCTTAAGCCACGTTTTACCATCCAATGTTATTTGTACAAAAGAACGTCAAGATAGTGCATATCCTGCCCTCTAAGAGTCTTATTTAATTAAATGAACTTAATAACTTCCGGCTACTGATTGAGAAATTAAGCAGTGCAGTTCAATGTGGCCAGATCAGTCACGTCGAACCGCGCATAGCAGTGACAACTACGCAACTACAAGCAGCGACAGGGGTGCGAGGATGGTTGGAAACCCTACAGGGGCACAGGTACATTCATCGGCCTGTATCTTGGTAATGAAGTGGCGCAGACAACTCGGACTAATTTTTCGGATCATACCTTGATCCCACCTACAAGTCCTAGAAGTTTGTCGGTGGAATTCAAATACACCCTGTATATACAGTGTGGGACCCTGTATCTGGCATGCTTGGGACCTGAGGGTTGCCGGATAGGGGTTTTTTCCGGAATTCGAGTAGCCATGCCTAAAATGTACAAACAAATGCACAACCTAGCACTGTTATCCTTTCTTTTGAGTCTTTAAACCCACTGGGTGCTGATTCCTCTGGTGCAACAACAGCTTTTCTAGGAATATACCTGCAATATAAGGAAGTCTCGTCAGAATTATACACCTGCTCTGCAGTAAAAATGTGAGCAAAAATCACGAGAATACAAGGTTTCAACATCGACTGGTTCATGGAGTTATATAAGGAGGTGAAACTTGTACCGCATCTCGATCGTCACTTGGAACTTTTTCCTCACATGTTATTCTCGGATCTCCACAGCGCTAGTATCGCTAGTCATAGCAAATTTGGCCATGATCTTTCAATGTTCCCTATTGAAAAACCACTGGAAGCGATTGCAATCGACTAGATCACGTGAAGAAATATGGAGAAATGAAGGGAAAATACGAGGACTTGTTCGTCGTGCTTCGTTCCTGGCTGTGTCTCAGGTTATCCCCAGATGCAATGGGAAAACAAGAAGCTCGGATTCAGAAATAACAGTTTATTTAAGCCAGAGCTGCAAACCACTTCAAAATTTGGAAGTGGTTCGGTTCAGAGGGGAATTTTGACAAGTGGTTCAGTTCGATTTGCGGTTCAGTTCGGTTCAACTAAATTAATCATTTGAAATACTATCCAGAAATAATTTATCCAATATAAACATTACAATTCAGTATCAATCTGTAAGTAAATCAATCAGCAGTCATTATTATTTTAAATTAAAGAAGAATATATTTAAAGAAAGGAAAATTTTATATTTTAAATATATTACAATCCCATCATCATCTTCATTTATTTATATTTAAAAAAGGTATTTTTGATCCTAACATGATTTTTATGTGGATAACAATAGTATCAGAGAGGAAAGAGTTAGGCACTCTTTCCTTTGAAGCAAACCCGCTGGTTTTTCTAATGGAAATTCCTGGTCTTTTCGTTGGTCCGTACTTTGTGGATTGAGATCTAACCGAAACCGAACCACTTTTGCAAAAAATTACGGTTTGGTTATCGGTTCATTAAAAAATTAATCAGTGTTTTTGGTTTGGTTTGCGGTTCAGCAAAATGGGTTCAGTTCGGTTTGCAGCTCTGATTTAAACCGAAGGTGAGGAAATGGCCATTGTCATGCCTTGACAGAAGCTCTCCTGAAGTTCTTCATTTCCACAAGACTGCATTTTGCATGCCAAACAGTAAATGCTAAGGACAATCTGCAAAAGGAGAAGTCAAGGCTGCATCGTAAATCTGCAAAGCTCTGATAATAAACGTCCTGATCTTCATTATTATGCTTTTGTATTTACATAATGGAATTAACTTTTTTGTTGTTGTAACTTTTCCATTTTAGCTATCTCTCAGTAGGCTTCGCAAGTTTTTCTCACCCTCCTTCTTTGTGGATGTTTACCTGCAGGAAATAAAAACCTCAAAAAGAAATATTGTTTTTCTTAAACAGAATTCCCTTAATATTGGTCATTGGATATATTCCGAACATATATAGCGTGAATTAATTTTTCTTGTGTTATTAATACATATACCTAATTAATTAAATTTAACTACCAGAGGAACAAACTTTCAGATCTAGTCCATTGCATTGGTGTAATGCCCCAATTTTTTTACTGTTAATAATGTTGCGTTCCATGGAAATTTATGGGTTTGTTCTTTCTTTTAATTTGTGTTAAATTGTATTTTTATTCAATGGGGGGTCCTCCTGACCCCTTGTTATGCCCATCATCCAGTTAATGATATATGTGTACATGCATAAGGTTGGGTCAATGGGATTCTGTTGCTATGACTACCTATCACAGTGCCGCCAGTGGTGAGTAAGTAAACCACATTAAAATGCTAGGTGGTTGGACTCATGATAATCGGAGAGTTTTGCCTTCTTATATAACTCCATGGACTGGTTATAAAACACAACAGTAGTGCCACCAACAAACACAAATTACTTGGCGCCCATTTTAAATATTACAATTTTTAGGTTTCCGGTTTTCGGAACGTTCCGGATACTGGGTAGCTGGATACAGGGTCCCGCACTGTATATATATAATAAGTGAGAATATAAACTTGAATTTGCATGCTTACACAATTCTGATTTTATTAGAAATAAAAAAACGTCTGTTAAAAATGCTACAAATTTTCAGAATCAGAACATTGAAATTTCATACAGTTGCAAATCATTTCAGATACATATTAAAATCCAATAAAAAGATTTAACAAAGTTAAAAAATTGTAGAAAATTATTTGAAAAAATATCCAATTTTTGTTGTGCTGTTTATTCTGTGATTTGATTAAAATGGCAAAAGGAAACCCTATTTCTAACACTTTGTTAAAGAAAGCATTTTCACCCTTCATATTGGCAGAATGTTTTTAACCTTCAAGATAGTGTAAAGCTTCATCATTGTTGCATTTCCAGTTCTTCACAATCTTCTTCACACTGTTCATACTCTGAATTGGGAACAATTTCATTGCTTTGTCATTCTACCGCAGTTTTTAAGTCAATTTCATCATTCTCTGTGAAAACGCTTTCATCAATATTTACAAAATATTTTGCACTTACATTTGTACCCTCAACGTAATACATCTCATCAATCAAAATTTGAATGTCAAAATAATCACTATCGCTACCTGCATCATCACGTTCATTAACATCATCGAAAACAAAGACATAGTTTCTAAAACAATTTAATACAGGCTTTTTGTACACACGAACGATTGAGAGATGATTGCACATAAAACATTGATTTTTACCGTCAATTCCTATCCTCTCTTACATATACCTTTATATTAAAGCCCATCTAGACCAATTTTACTTTCCATCTTTTGCAAGTTCAAAATGCAGTTAATAATACAAAAATTACAAGAAAAAAATCATTTCTGTCCATGTCTCTCCGGTTCCGCCTTACAGAGAGACATTCAGATGAAAAGTGGTACACAATTTTATTTTGGATTTTTGGCTTTGGCAGGTTTCCACCAAATACAGGTTTCACAGGTTTTACTCTATGCGCATTTCATTTGGTTACATAATGAAAATGAAATATTACGTTTGGTTCAAAACTGCTCTATGTGCCTACTCAATCTGATTTTCTTTTAAAACATTAGAGAGGTTAGAATATCCACCTCAGGATTAATTGAAGTATTCTGGGACATTACAAGTAATCGTTAGAATCATTATGTTTTTATAAATTTTGCTAAATTAAGGATTTGTTGTATGTGTTTTTTGACCCTCACTATAAACAAAAATGCATATTAATGTAAAATAAGTTAATATATAATGTATATACACTTAAAGGCAAGGCTCAAAGAATGCAGAGCCAGCTCGTAAACTTACAGGGCAAAGTTGAAAACATTTTAATTGTAAATTTTAATATCAAATGCAACTTTTTCTCTTATTATGAGAGTGTTCAGTATTTTTAAGAATGCAGACCCAGTGTGGTTGCATCATTGGTGCAGCCTTCAAGCCAGCCCTGAACTGAGACCTCTAGCATACGCAAGGGCAGGGATTTTGGTGTCCATAAGCCCCAGGGGTGGGACCCCTAGTGTTTTATTAAAAATGATATTGAGTGGAAAAAATAATGAAAAATCTCCTAAGCCTCCATAATCACTCAATTCTCACTGGTGAATTTTATGTGTTAAAAGATATATAGCCTGTTCGACAAGATTTTAACACTTTCTCACACTTTGTTGCAATGTGTAACATTGGAAAATTTGGGTTCCTATTAAAGAACATATTATCCCCTCATTTAATTTTAGAAAAATTTTAGATAGGAAAGCCTCCAAAGTGATTCCATTCAATAGATGGTATGGCCGTTGGTACGTTGATGATCTCGAAGGTGATAAGGTTCTACCGTGAGTTGATAATTTTAAACTATGTATTATGTTTTTACATTGAGTTTGATATTGAACCTTGCTGTTTATAGCACTTTGGATCGCATATTGCTAGGAACAATAGAAGTACTGTCATTTACAGGCGTGGCAATATTGCTCCGACACAGAGATCAAATCATGAGCACTCAGGATGCCATTGAAATCGCAAGCTTTTGCAAAAACATAGGTTCATGTTATTTTTAGTAAATCTATATTATCATATAAGGTATTTAAATAACACTTCTTATTTTTTTCTTCAGGTGAAGGTGGAAGACAGAGAAGGTTGCAAATTCCACTATCGTACTTTGGAATTGGTTTGAGGATAGGTGGAAAACTAAGCATGATGAGAGTTCAGAAGAATTGTTTCATTTGATTGATTGGGTAAAGGAAGCATTATGAAAAGAAATGTTTATTGTATTTTAATTTTTCTCTTTGTAAGTTATAGTATCGTACAATGAATGCCTAGCTTGTATTTTGTAGGCATGTTTGTAGAGAATAAGGTAATTATTTTTTATTAGTACTCCAATAAACTGTGTACTGAATGTTTGTACTGTATTTTTAAAATTATTTATAATATTTTGTGTTCCTGTATTTGTTAAGAGTAATATCCTTGAAATTGATGTCTGTGTTGGTCATCATCCTTTGAAGCCTAACAAAACTGAAAGCTTGAATAAGTTTTAATATTTAAAGTGAATATAAAGACAATGCAAATCATGTTGTGTGGAAAGTAAAAGGAAAGTAAATTACAAAATTCGTGTATTAAGAAATGTGGACCTAGCAATATGGAATCTAATTTTAAAAAATCCCTAAAAAAAACTTATTACAGCAAAACCTGCAAGAGGCGGAACCTCACAGGACCGGCATATTTTTCTGGCTTTAGCAGGTTTTCCTTCTTAGACAGGTTGAAAGAAATTAACACGGATTGATATTATTAATAAATTTTAAGTAAAATATGGATGTTTTCGTGGGTCTCAAGCAGGGACAGATCCACGGGGGGGGCGATCGCCTCATCCTTAGATAACCTCATTGCACTCCACTGAGTCCTTTCTTAAATTCATTCCACGCAAAAATTATACGTCGGAGATTAGGTCTGTATAGCAAGGGAAAGAAGGATTCTGATAGGAGTAGGGGTTTTCAAAATATTGGGCAGTTGGCAGGGGCGGATTCGATAGGTGGAGGGACAATCCCCCCCCCCCCCCCCTCCCCCCTCGAGAAGTTTCTGGATCCACCCCTGGTCTCAAGCGAAGGAAAAATCTTTAACACCAACAGCATTTCATACTAATAATAAATGAGAGATTAAACAAAAGTGCATACATAGGCAAAACTACATTTATTAGAAGTTAATAATTTTCCCTTTAAAATGCCATAATCTTTTATAATAGAAAAAATAAAAGGTATACAGTTACACAAATACACATAGAGATTACCTAAAAGCCAAAAATATACAATAAAAATAGAAAATATCGTCAAAACTTATTTGAAGAAACTGTCCAATTTCAGTTATTTTGTTTTTCTCAGTGATTTCCTCAAACAAAAGAAAACCCTAACCTTACAACCTTGTCATAAAACTCATTTTCACCCTTCATTTTAGCATGGGGTTTTAAAGCATTAATATAATCTAAAACTTGTGATGTTGTTGGCACTTCAAGTTCTTCACAATCCTTCTCACTCTATTCATCGTCTGAATTGCGAACAGTGTCATTGCTCTGAGATTCTACCACAGTCTGCAAGTCAATTTCTGTGACAACACTTTCATCAATATTTACAAAACTTTTTGCATTCACATCACTACCCTCATCTTCATACATCTCATCAATCAAATTTTGGATTTCAGAGTAATCATTATTACGAACAACTTCATCCCATTCAATGGCATCATCAAAATTAAAGCCACAGTTTATAAAACACTTTCTTACACATGCTTCCTCTACACATTTCACTAAATGACTGTGATTGCATGTAACACATCAATTTTTACTGTCATGTCTGATGCTCTCTTACATTTGTCCATGTTTGCAATAAGATGTTGCAGCATCAATTTCCTGTAATTTATTTTTATGGTCTGTATTACCCCATTGTCAAATGGCTGTAGAACTGATGTTGTCAAAGGAGGTAGAAAAACTAAATGTGTTTGAGTCTTCTCCCCCCAGTCTCATATAAACAAAACATTCCTCTATGGGCAGTTTTATGGCGATGCAAAGGCGCTGAAGATATTCTGAGTTTTCAGATGGCAGTAAATAAGAAAGAATGCAATCTAGAGGGGCGGTCAGTATGCCTCGGTCGCTCATGCTGAATCCCATTATCACTGGGTTTCCCAAGCTTACCAGATGGGACAAAGAGCCTTTCAAACAAAAGAAGGGTAGCACCCCACGCGGTGTGGAGAATGGTAAACAAACCGAGACCCCAACCAGAAAATCCAAAAACTTGTCTGGAAGATGCATATTTTTTTTTCCGCCTTTCACAAGTTCAACTTTCACTGATTAACATAAAAATTACAAGAAAAAATGCTTTCCGTCTGCGTCTCACAGGTTCCGTCTTACAGAGGGTCATTCCTATGAAAAACAGTCTCATTATGCAGAACGATTTCAAGAATTCCGGCTTTGGCAGGTTTCTGCCTTATGCAGGTTCTGCCTCTCGCAGGTTTTACTTTACTAAAAGAATCTATTAGTAGGATTTGTGCAAATATTGTATTTGTAGTTCACACACAATTGGCACATGGCAGGATGCACAAAGAAGTCTAGCAGGGACTTTTGCTTGTGGGAGGAGGTTAACTTGACAGAGGCCCTAGTCTTAATGGCCCTAAATGCCTTCATTAGCTCCTGAGCCTCACTATACTCCTTGTCTTGCTGTAGACAACAGTCCTCAAGCAACTTGGCAGCCTCCAGTGCAACTTTGGAGGAGCTGTTGTTTCTGCAGGCCCCAGAACTTCATCAAGTCCACCTTAGCACCTTATAGGACTTTGTTGCTGCATTTGAGTATAGAGGGGACAGTGGCTCCAATTGTCTTGGTGTCATAAGTTACCTCGACTCAGTACAAGGGTCTTCTATGAAGTTTATCCTCCTTCTTGTGACAAAGATTTTTGAGCTGCTTATCTGTCATGACAATTCTTGGCTTGAAGGTGGTGGTTCATGGTGCAAATATGGTGAAGGGGTTACCGGAGGAGGTAAAAGTGTTAGAAATTGGGGTTGGAACAAGAGTGACTTGATAGCCCCTGAAGCCACAGATGCAGTAATATAAGGTATGCGGTGATTCCAACCTTATGATGTTAAGGTAACAGAAGTTATAAGCTATGGTCATGTGGTCGTAGCATTAGAAGAGTAAAATAGTATTTTTCCCTAACCTACCATTTCAAAATTTACCATGGCACATAGGGCTACCATATGTCCAAGGATCAAAACGATTTCTGAAGAGGCAAAGCTGGGACAAATCCGGGACAATCTGTCACGATCGGGACAAAATCCGGGATAGCTAGTCTTTTATTTTTATTGTTTAAATATACATTATTTCTATTCTTTTCCATTTTATACATTTTCAAAAATCAAAAAAGAATATTATAGGGATGTGGAAAGATGACTGTCAAAAAATATTTAAAAGAAAAAACATTAAATAAATCTAATACCGTATTGACCCGAATATAGCGCAATGTTTTTTCATCAATGGTTACCTTTAAAAGTCACATTCGCTCTATATTTGAGTACTTTTAAGAAGTGCATATTGGCGCGTTTCAGACGTCAGTTTATAATTGATACATTGTAAGTGAATTGGGTGTTCGTGTTGCGACGCTACATTGTACAAATACACTGGAAAAGCGTCTGAGAAGAAAATTGAAAATATATCACGGTCAAACTGCAACAACTTTGAGCACGTGTTGTCCGCAGCCGGAACCCTCACCGTATCCGTAGCTCTTACGTCAGTGCAATGATATTTTTTGTTTTTCTAGTTTCCGAAGTTTTTACCCATTATTATTTTAATGATTTAAAAGGAAGTTGATCATGTTAAGAAAAAGGCTTCTTCCAAATCCCAAGTTAACAGATGAATTCGACGAAGTTATGACATGAACTTTAAAGTACACGTGACTCAAGAGGCAGACAAAATAAACAATCTTCAAGCATCGAAGAAGTATGGTGTTCCGGAATCAACTATACGTTTATGGCGGAAGCATTTAGATAAGTTTAAATTTGCTAATTCAACCAGGAAGGCATTTAGGGGACCTTCAAAAGGAAGATTTGAAGACCTCGACAGTCGTGTCTACGATTTTGTGATGGAAAAATGAAGGATTTCCCATCACTCGAGAAGACATAATGATGAAAGCTTTGGAAGTGGCGAGTGAATTTAAAATTCCACACAGTGATTTTAAAGCAAGCATTGGCTGGTGTAGACGGATGATGTGAAGAAAAGGCCTTTCTCTTCGACGCCGCACTTCTCTAGCTCAAGTTGGTCTTCCTAGTGATTATGCCAAGAAGTTAATTGATTACCAAAGGTATGTCATAAACTTACATAAAAAGCACGGCTACTTGCTAGGGCAGATGGGAAATGCCGATCAAACTCCTGTTTGTTTTGATATGCCATCAAACGTCACCGTCCATGTTAAAGGCACTAAATCAGTGTTGAACAAATCCACGGGAAATGAGAAAAATAGAATCACGGTAATGCTTGCAGTCACAGCCGACGGGCGAAAACTGACTCCTTATATTAAGGCGTAAAACGATGCTGAAGGAAAAGTTACCGTCAGGAGTGATCTTTCGTGTGCATGAAAAGGGATGGATGAATGAGAACCTTATTTTAGATTGGCTAAATGAAGTTTGGGGTAAGCGCCCGGGTGCGTTACTGCGTCAGAGGGGAATGCTCGTACTCGATGCGTTCAAGGGTCATATGACAGAAAATGTTAAGAGAAAAATTGCTTAAATAGGCACGGACCTGGTTATTATTCCGGGAGGGATGACATCGCAATTGCAAGTGTTAGATGTCAAGGTTAATAAGCCTTTCAAATATTACTTGAGAAAGGAATATCATGAGTGGTTATTGGCCGGAAACCATGAATTTACTCCGTTGGGAAAGATTAAGAAACCGTCAGTCTCTATGTAAGCATAGTGAATCAAAACAGCCTGCGACAATCACCCCCGAGTCCATTGTACGTGGATTTAAGAAATGCTGTATATCGAACAATATGGATGGTAGTGAAGACAGTGTCTTGTGGGATGAATCGCCCCACTTATGTCTTTACCATAACAGATATTAATTATTATGAAAGGTTCTGGTGTGTGGTTTCAGAATAACACCAGTGAATTGAGATACTAAACTTATTGCCCACTCCTTGCCTTAGGCTTACAATAAGGGCACATTCAAAGACAATGGATATTATAAGAAAAAAGGAGTTCATGGTAGTTCCAAGTGGGAAGTACCGAAATTTAACAAAAGATTATTTTGAATTTAAAGTATTAAGTAAAGTAAACAGTATTTTATGCTGGGCACTTACCAGCAGTTATTTTCTAAGACAAGGGTTCGAGTCAGTATGACATTAACCATTTTGAGCTTAGTAAGTGGTACAGATAATTGTATGACATTAATTAATTTTCACAGTGGTACAGATAATTATTATAACATTGGTTAATATTTAGAATAGTTCAGATAATTATGATTAGTGAAACAATTTTAAATTAGTATATTTCCCCTGTTTGAGATGCACAGCCTTTTGCCAATAGCATACAGTGTAATAAACATTTTAAGGTACACTATCCCAATTGGGGAGAGTGCACAAAAACTATTGTGGTAATAGAGGCAGTATTACCAGTAAACATAAGAAACGCATGGCTAGGTTACTTTAAATAATAAAAATTTAGAGCCATGGAGACAAACATAAAGGTCTAAACATCCTGTATGCTGCCTCGAACATCATCTTTGTATTCACAAAGGCATAGCGTAAGCCGAAAATGGATATGTTTTTCCAGATTCTTATCTGGGGGCTGATTGCAATGATGCAGTATCATTGGGCGATGGGGTCGCTAATTCCCTACGCCGGCACATACAAGTTATAATAACAGAATTATTTATGATATAATTTTAAATGCGATATATTGGCAATTCTCTCCTTAGTGGGTGACAGTTCCAGAACAGCTGTCACAGGAGATAAAAAATTTTTAATCGAAAATGGACCGACCCATTGTGGTGTGAGTTTGGCGGTTTGGTGGAGCGCCTTTGAACTAGTAGGAAACCTTTTATACACGACCATATCACCAGTTTTAAAGGGATTCCCTGAATGACTTCTATTAAATGCCACTGCTTGTCTAAGTCTTGTCCTTTTTAAATTTCTTAACACCTCTTGCCATAGGGACTGCCTTTCAGATTGTGTTAACGTCTCCAACAGAGCTTGTGGAGGAATTCTCCAGAAATTTGTTAGAGGGTGAGGAAGTTCTCTTCCCATAAACACCCTCGCAGGAGTATATCCTGTACTGCTGTGTTTGGCAGAATTGAAGGCAAAGGTTAGGCTGGGCACATACTCATCCCACTTCCTATGGTCATGTTGGGATAAGATGGTTAAGGCATATTTCAGGTTTCGGTGGACCCGTTCAGCTTGGTTAGGTTGCGGATAATAAGGGGCTGTGAAAATCTGTTTTATACCATATTTAAAACACATATCTGCCAGAAGCGCAGATCTGAACTGGGTTCCATTATCAGAAACCAAGAATTTAGGATAGCCAAATTTAGGAAAGATTTTCTGGAATAACGTGGAAACAACTTGGGAGGCTAACTGAGAGCGTAACGGTTCAATGAAGGTAAATTTGGTGAAACCGTCAATGACTGTGAGTGCACAGGTATTTCCATTCCGACTTCTGGGTAATGGACCAACAAAGTCTATATAAACTCTCTCCCAGGGGTAGTTAGGAGTAGTAGAACTCATTTTTCCAGGGGGAAGGGTGTTCCTAGGTTTACATGTTTGGCAGTCATGACAGGTTTTAACCATCTGGGCTATTTCTGACTTCATGTTACTCCACCAAAACTCCCTACAGATTCGCTCAGAAGTCTTACTAATGCCCATATGTCCAGCAGTTGGTAAGGAATGGAAATAGGAAAAGAGCATGGCCTTGAGGGCATCTTGAACCACCACTCTACCCCTTTTAAGTCTGCTTGTTCCATGATATAATAACCCATTCTTAATGAAATAATTGTGGGATGGGCTTCCCTGTCTGATTTGTTCGATCAGCTGTTTTAGCTGCGGATCTGAATTCTGGTGATCCCTAATGTTTGTGAAGGACAGAGGTATTTGATGTAGCAGCATAGAACAATGAGTTGCATCCTCAATTGGTTGGTCAACCACTCTAGATAGACAGTCTGCTACCCTATTTTTAGAAGATGGGACATGATGGATTACAAAGCGAAAGGATGACAATTTTAAAACCATTCGTCCAATTTTTCCTAGTTGCTTGGGATGTTTAAACAACCAGGTTATCGCCCCATTGTCTGTGTATAAATGGAATAGTTTTGGCTGTAGATAAGTCCTGAATTTTTCGACCGCCCAACAACAAGCAAGACACTCCAATTCATAAGATGGCTGCTTCTGTTCAAAAGTATTCAAGGTTCTACTAGCATAAGCTATAGGTTTTAGCTTCCCATCGAACGTTTGGTGAAGAACCCCCCCAAGTGCCACCTGACTGGCATCCACGAACAAATGGAATTCTTCCTCAAAGTTAGGAAGTTGAAGTACAGGGGGAGAAGACAGACATTGTTTCAATGTGACAAAAGAATCTTGCTGCAAATTGGTCCATTGGAAAATGACATCTTTCTTGCGGAGTGCATTCAGAGGGGATGCTATCTCCGCATAATTTGGAATAAATTTGGAATAAAAACCGCACATACCGAGAAAGCGTGACACCTCCTTAACTGATTTAGGAGCAGGGAATGCCGAAAGGGTTTGTGTTCTCTCCGGGTCAGTGGTAAGTTCGCCATGGGAGATTCGATGTCCAAGGAAGGTAATGGATTCGTGGGCCAATTTCATCTTCTCTGGATGGACCGTGAGACCAGCTGCCCTTAGCTTCTCCAATACCAGTTTGACATGACGAAGATGTTCTTGGAGGCTCTTGGAATAAATGCATAAATCATCAATATATGGATACACACAAGAATATTTTAAATCACCTAGCACCTTGTCAATCAACCTCGAAAAGACCTGAGGAGATGTGGTTAAACCAAATGGAAGACGATTATATTGATACAGCCCAAACGGTGTGACGAAGGCGGTATACTCCTTTGAAGGCGATGTCAAAGGAATTTGATGGAAGGCAGAATTTAAATCAAGAATGGTGAAATATTTGGCAGAGCCCAAATATTGTAGGGCGTGTTCTATCGAAGGCGTAGGAAAATTATCGGCCTTGACCTGCTTATTGAGTTTACGATAGTCGACCACTAGTCTTTCGGAGCCATCTCTCTTGGGGATGAGAAAGGCAGGTGAACTCCAGTTTGATAACGAAGGCTGGATAATACCGTCGGCGAGTAACTTATCGACATGAGCCCTCATCATGGCCAATTTTGGCGGAGAGCATTGATATGGAGGGGATCTGACCGGAGTTGAATCGAGCAATTCAATCTCATACCACATTAGGGTGGTTTGGCCTAATTGTGAAGAGATTACGTCGGAATAGACATCGACGAGACATTTTATTTCCTTTGTTGGCCGACTAAGGTTATCTTCGCCGCCGAAGGAAACCTTTTCCCTGTTGGAATGGGTTTTGCTTGCAAGTGGAGCATTTTGGCATTGCATATGAACAATTGATGACGGGGGCGAATCGGACGACGCTAACGAAGTGTAGGAATTGAAGTGGAAAGGGAATTTCTTATCTGGACAGTTTTCAAAGGAAAACGCGTCGTGGTAAAGTACGATTCGCGTCCTTTTGATGAAATCCTGACCCAATATCATTGGGACAGGCAAATCGGACAAATAGAATGTATGTCGCCACGATAAGTTTTGAATGCGGACCCTCAATGTAACATATCGTGTCAAGATAATCCGAGCTGCAATGATATTCCGACACGTAATGTCACACTGTTGGGTTCGTCCCGTGCGGGGAATTTTACGCCAAGTATTAATGTCAAGCATCGATAAGGAGGAGCCGGTATCTAATAAAGCTGGAATTTTTGCGGAATGAACATCGCAATTTACAAAAGGTATCTCAAGTTGGTCATTTATATTGGAAAACGAAATGGCTGGGCGGTTTCTCGCGGATCTCGCGGAGCGATTTTCACTAGCTCTTCGCCGACAGTCGCGGAAAGAATGTCCGCGATTATTACAAAAGGAACAAATTGTTACATGGGGGAATGCAACCGACTGTGAATTGGGAGAAGGAAGCGAGTTTGCTAAGTTTAACGGCGCATGGGACGCAGAATATTCGAGCTGCATGACTCATCAACTCCTCCAGCTGACCGAGCGTCTGGGGCGGGTAGCGAAGGTCAACGTGGACTGCGACATAGGATTGAGCCCTTCCAATACCAATTCTATAAATTCTTCATCAGAATACCTTTTTCCGAGTGCTTTAGCGGCAACTTGGACGGAATAATAAAAGTCGCGAGGGGACTCGTGCGGCATCTGAAATCGTTTGACTTTGGTTGTCAGAAGTCGTTCGTATTCCCTTTTTGAGACGAAAGTATCCCATACTTTAGTTATTATATTATCCCATGGAAGTCTCTGGTTAACGACCGCGAGCCAGAATTGGCGACAATTAGACAGCAACAGAGTAAACAAATAATGTTATGGGATCAAAGACAAAGACAAGACATCGCATACCGCTGATATGAATTTAAACCAATTCTCCGACGTGGGTTCATGGAAAGGGGAAATTTCAGCAACAGCTGATTAGCGACTTTTACACAATCCGAGAAATGAGGCTTCATTTCACCCCCGTTCGACGGGGTCTCTTCTGCGGGTTCAGGAAGCAATCCAACGCCCCTTTTACCGCGTTCTTTAGACATATTTAATACGAAATAACAGGATATTAAACAAACAGCGATCTCGAAAGGAGATGGAATTAATGAGATGACAAAGCGGAATGATTCACAATATAATCAAATACCAGGAGAACTATACCACCAAAGACCAGAAATACCCTTACACAAACTAAAACTATTCCACAAATTGTAGATCCCAAAATAAACCGAACATATAGCAACCTTATAGTTACAGTTACAGAATACATCTCCCCGGGGCCTCCAATTATGTGGCGACCAAGAATTAAAGCCACATACAGCTCCAACTAAATGCTACATCGTACACATAATAAAATAAAATAAAGTATTAACAACACTTAACCACTTCAGAAACTGTGGACTTATCGTTACCGCCTCTCCGACAGGAAACTGTTCACACTCTCCCTTGCGAGGAACAACTCTTCTCGCTTTTTTCTCTGTCCCTCCCTCTCTCTCTCTCTCTTCCTCTCGACCTCCGCGGCGACCCTCGCTCTCCGTATCTCTCGGTGGTCTCCTTCGTTCTCTCGACTTCCGCTCTTGCCTGACGTCGCCGCTCGAGGGGGGGGGGGGGGGGGTACGGCGGGTAGCTTAAATGGGCGACTCCTCGACTTCGTATTGGTTAATTTCGTGATTATGTGATATAACCCTACGAAAAGGAGGGAATGGGAAATAGGGGTAATATTCGCCCTATATAAAGCGCGTTGCTGTGGGAGCAGCCATTCGGTGAGGCCATCGGTGTTCTGTTCGCCGATTGCGGAAATGACGCCGACGTCGAAATAACGCGACGAAAACGCAGAAAATCGCCGAATATCGCCGCGGCGCATTTCGCTAAGTGCTTCGTTAAGTGCGGAGTTGTGGGGAAAATTGCTGCATGTTTGAATGCATATAATGTATAATTTTATATAATAATAGCCGTCGTCTGTTGGTTGGTTGGTCACGCTATACAAACGCTAATACACTCGAGAAATAATAATGATAGAAACTCGAAATTTGGTAGGGATGCTTGATTAACACTTATTCAGAGAATGACAAATTTAAATCACGAAAAAATTCCTTCGTTCATCTCCAAGAGAGGCATTTCCATTTCCCATTACTTTACATGTAAAATGCGATTTTTCGACATGCAGGCTTTTATTCATTTGGAAATTAAAATTAGAAGAAATTAAGAGACGACCTTCGGATTTAAACCATTATGAAGAAAAAGTTATAAAGTTTCTTATTCCGTTCGTCTTTTTTCGCCCACAGTTCGAAATATTCCATGTTAAACGTATAATTTGCATATTTTGTGGAAATCTCGCCATTTTAACATGATGTTGCTATGTTGACCATTATCATTGTTACACCTCAAATTACTATTATTGTATACATCCTTCTGGGAATAAGCGTGCCTTGAGTGCTTCAATACGAGAGAAAGAGTGGAAGGAAGGGGAGAGATTGGCGTGTTTTGTGGAAAATAAGTACATTAACGTAAATATAAAAAATTTTAAGTATCAACAGTGTCATTTTAGAAAAATAGGAAATAAAAAGCATTCTTAAATTAAATTCTTTGTAAACCATATGTGCTTACGAATTTACATTGTTATTCCTCGAATTAATTTCGTAACAACGGCCAAAGTTTGGAAACGAATATAAAATAAATTCAATTAAAATTAAAAGGATATTTAAAACTGTTAACAGGCAATTTTCGAAGAAACAACAGTGGATCTTTTAATGAATTGATTTCTTTTTATAAAAGGAATTTTGGTGGTTATTTAATACAGAGTAAGTTCTAAGGCTTATAATCCATTTAAATCTAATAACAGTGGCTATTATAGTTTAAAGAAAGAACTTTATTTATTCACTTTACAGAATGAATGAATTTTAGGCTAGCATTGTCTATTATAAAAGGAGTTACTTTGGAATTTACAATATGTAAAGTGGAAGTTGTTCTGAATTGGCTCAAGTATATTTCAAAGCAAAAATCAATTTAAAACTATTGAAAGTTGCTGTTTCGGAAACTGAGAAGTCCAGAGTGGTGAGCGGAGGCTAAACGATATTAATATACATTTTATTCCAAAATCTATTTAAAGTATTATCAGAGGTAATTGAAGATTGAACAAATTTTTTTGTTACCGGAATTCTGCTTATTTCATGAAATTGAAATGCTAATCCATTAATCCATTAAAATCTGTTAAGAGCGGCTATTTTAGTGGAAAGAAATATATGTACATGGTAGGTACTTTTATTCACTTTTCAGAATGAATGAATTCTAGGTTAACATTGCATATTATAAAAGGATTTTCTTTGGAATAAGAAGTTTGTTATGTAGTTATTTTAACTGAATTGAATCAAGTTCTCTTCTAAGTTTGAAATCCATTTAAAACTGGTGAAAGTGGTTGTTTCGGAAAATGAGAAGGCAAGAGTGCTGAGCAAACGATAAACGATATTGAGGTACATTATATTCCAAAATCTATTTATAGTATTATCAGAGGCAATTGAAGATTGAATCAATTTTTTGGAACCGGAATTCTGCTTATTTAATGAAATTGAAATCCTAATGCTATAATCAATTTAAAACTAATAGCAATGGCTATTTTAATAGAAAGAAAGGTACTATTTTATTCACAAGGAATTTCTGTGAGATTTTAGTTAATTAATTAAAACAGACTTATAATATAGAAATATTCGATGGTTAAAACAGTGCACAATTTTATTCTTGCGATTTTTACATGTTGCATTGAAGAAAATTTAGATTCATTAAACCCGTTGAAATTCAACGGGCACTTATGCTAGTAATATATAACCAGTGATGAGCTGGAAAAAAATTAAGAACCGGCTCTCTAAAAAAAAGTCGCAAGGAAATTAGGAACGATGGCAGGAGGCCTATATGCCAGGGGCACCAGATCGCTCTAGTTTCGTAATACCGTTCCGCTAGTTTAACAAGTGTTCCGTTCGTAATATATTCCATTTCATACACTGTCGGTAATTGACTACACTGATCAACAGCCAAAATGTTTCCGAAATGAAAGTAGCTAATCTTTACTAATTTTGGGGTGCTGAGCACGAATATGACGCTTAAAATTGTTAATTGGTTTCGAAGATATGGGGTGGGTCCCAATATGTATGATTTGCACTGGTTTTGGCGTTGTGTGGCTTTGAGGCAAGATCTGGCAACCCTGAGTGCGAAGTGGATGATGCAATCAGCACCCAGGTATTACATCACCCTACTTGCTGACAGTGTCTGTGTTTCGTGGCCGCCAGAAAGATTTTGCTCCATTCTTTAAGATGGAAGGTAACTTCGTCGCCTGCAACGATGTAGTTGGTCTGATGACAGCCCACAATATTAATCATAATCCTGAGGACTGGAGACTGTTTATAGACTCGTCAAAGATGAGTCTAAAAGCTGTTATGCTGCATAATGGCAACATGTTGCCGTCAATTCCAGTTGCTCATGCAGTCCATATGAAGGAATCATATGAAAACATGAAGCATCATTTGAAATGCATAAACTACAAGAAATACCAATGGCAGCTTTGAGGCGACTTGAAGGTTGTTGCAATCTTGCTTGGACATCAGCAGGGCTACACGAAGTTTTGCTGTTACCTATGTGAATGGGACAGTCGAGCAAAGACTTCCCATTACAATTTCCCGACAATCGCTGCAACCAGGAACAAAGAACGTACAGCACCTACCGCTGGTAGAATCCAGCAAGATTTTGCTGCCGCCTCTGCACATCAAATTGGGCCTAATGAAGAACTTCGTTAAGGCAGTGGATCAAAATGGACCAGCGTTTAGGTACCTCGGTGAGAAATTCCCAAGAATCAGTGAGGCGAAAATCAAAGAGGGTGTTTTCGTCGGTCCAATGATCCACGAGCTCTTCAGAGACGAGCAATTCGACCGCATCCTCAGTGGTGACGAGGAGAAAGCGTGGAATGCTTTCCGACTGGTAGCAAACAACTTTCTAGGAAATAACAAGGCCGACAACTACAAGGAACTTGTGGAAAACCTGCTGTCGTCCTATCAGAAATTGGGCTGCAATATGTCTCTAAAGCAGTGTTTCCCAACCGAGGTGCCGTGAGGTGTTCTGAAGGGTGCCGCAAAAAAAATTCTGTTTTCCCATTTTTAACCTCATTTTGCATCGTCGGCTTTCAAAAATGCAAACCAGAGTTAAGTCGACATTCATTTCGTCTCAAAGGCACTTCGAAATGAAAGGAGATATAGAGATTGGAGTTAGGGGTTCAACTTCAGCACGATTATTACTGATGGTGGATAGGGAGGGGTGCCGCCAAATTCTGAAAAGTCACTTAAGGGTGCCGCGACTCTAAAAAGGTTGGGAAACACTGCTCTAAAGATACATTTCCTCCACTATCACCTGGATTTTTTTTCCGGATAACTGCGGCGCAGTAAGCGATGAGCACGGCGAACGTTTTCATCGAGACATGTCGGCGATGGAGAAACGGTACCAAGGCAAATGGAGTTCAGCAATGTTAGCGGACCATTGCTGGACGCTAACAAGAGATTCTCCAGGTCTTGTATACAAGCGACAGGCGAAGAGGCGTCGCGTTTAATCGAGGTTAGCCAGTCACTGTACCCTGTGTCACCAATATAGTGTGTAAGATATGTAAAACGTAACATAGTGAATTTTTCTTGGAAACCGTAGCCAATCGAGCGTTTTCATGATCATTTTCGTGTTCAGAATTCCAAAATCCACAAAGGGAAACATATTTCATCTCCGAAACATAAAATAAGTCAAAATTTGTTGTCCAGTGCTATCAGATAGGGCAAAATATACTTGAAAGGACAAAATCAATTAATTTTCATTTTCTAAAAATTTAACAACCGGCTCGCAAATCCTGAGAAAAATTAACAACAGGCTCGCGCGAGCCGGCTTCAGCTTATCACTGTATATAATGATATATAAATTGCAGAAAACCCAACACGCAGTACTATGAGTTTGATCTATAAGTGGAGCTGCAAGAGCATCGTCGATCTGTGCATGACTTTGTTGGAGGAGCAAAATGACTTCACACGAGTGAGTGCCGTGAAGCGGGGCTGCGACGGACTATTTGAATGCTACCCACAAGTTTTACGTAATAAGCGAAAAAAGCTAAGCAGTCGACCCTGGACTCTTTTTAAAATAAAACTTCGTAGGTGTTCTGAGAAATATTTAGAAATTACGTGCGTTTACCCCTAAAAAGCTTTTTTGTCTTACTGTTTACTAGGTAATTTTATAGTTTGTTTAATAAATAACGTTCTAAAAGTCCGGTAGAAATATGTTTTACATTGAATGTGGGTCCAAAAATACCATTTGGGAAGTTATTTCCCTCTGGGCGCCTAAAGGCTATGGTGCCCCGGCGAATGTGGATTTTCGCGTAAAACGGAGACCTCAGGAACGCATTCCCCGCGTTAAGCGGGGCTCACCTGTATCAGTTTAAATTTTAGGATTTTTTAACGGCCGAAACAATAAACATTTTTGTAATTTTCAATTTTTCTCATCGGTTTTCCACTAGACCTATCTACGTATCAAATTTCAGGTTTGTAGTTTATATGGAAGTGCCTCATAATTTGTATCGTCCTCCTCCTGCTATATACTACGAGGTGCTACCCAAAACTTCCCGAAATGTATCTGAAAAAAAGTAGACTTGTCCAAAGTCCTAATAGCCACCGTCCCCTTCGAAGTAGTCCCCTTGGGAGCGTACACAACGATCCCAACCTTTCTGCCACGATCGGAAGCTATCCTGGAAGTCCTTTTGTGTCAGCGTCTTCAGCACCTCCTGCGATTCGGCCTGGATTTCCTCTACGGTGTCAAATCTTCGCCCCTTCAACTTGATTTTCATCTTGGGGAAGAGGAAAAAGTCACAGGGGGCTAAATCAGGCAAGTAAGGGGGGTGGGGGACGGCCTCCATGTTTTTGGAGGCCAAAAACTGCTGCACAGCCAGAGCGGTGTGCGCGGACGCATTGTCGTGATGGACCACCCAGTTGTTCCTGCGCCATTTCTCTGGCAGCTTTCGCCTCATGTCCTCCCTCCCTAAGCCGCCTCAGGACGTCGCAGTAGAACTTCGCATTGTCTGACCTGGAGGGACGAATTCCTTGTGGATAATCCCGTCAATGTTGAAAAAGCAGATCAGCATTGACTTAACATTGCTTTTGACTTGCCGCGCTTTCTTCGGTCGGGGTGAAGATGGACTCTTCCACTGGGACAATTGCTGTTTTGTTTCAGGGTCGTACCCATAAAGCCAACTTTCGTCACCAATTACGACCTTAGAAAGGAAGTCTAGGTCATTTCTGACCTGCTCCTGAAGTTCCATGCAGACTTCCAGCCGATGTTGCTTTTGGTCGTCAGACAGCAGCCTTGGCACAAATTTTGCAGAAATCCGCCTCATGTTGAGTTCGTCCGACAAAATGCGCTGGCATGTCCCGTATGACTGTCCCACAATGCTGCAAACGTCATGGATCGTTCGCCTACGGTCCTCGAGGATAGCCTCACGCACTTTTTCAACATTTTCAGGCGTTGTACCGGTTGTAGGTCGTCTAGAACGTGTGTCATCATCAACTGACGTTCGGTCACTTTTAAACCGGTTAAAGCAGTCGTAGGTTTGTGACTGACCCAAAGCGTCTTCACCAAATGCTTGTTTAAGCATTTTGTGAGTTTCCGCCACACTCTTGCCAAGATTGAAGCAAAACTTGATGCACACACGCTACTCCTTCACGTCCACCATTTCAACGAAAAAAACTCGCAAAACGACACAAACACGACGTTATAAAAACGCGTAGAACAAAATAATGCGTGCACTCAGCGCGAAGCCACGTCGCACACTGGTTCACAAAGGTAAAGCTCTGGATCTCCCGGTCATAGCATATTGTCCACCTGTTTCCACATTTCTCTAAAGATATATTTGTTAATTCTTTCTTCCATTGAACGATTACCTTCCCAAAAATGTGAATAATTAATATATATATATATATATACACACGCGGAAGAGGAAAGGTAAATAAGGATATTTAGGGCAACTAGGTGTTGAAGGAAACCAAGTGAGCACTTACCGTAAGGAAAGCCACTGGGGTGTCGGGGAGACTCATTTGTAGACGTTGTTGGAGCTTTCGGGAAGATACCTTCGTCAGCACTATATATACACACATACACACACATATATATACACACACACAGTGCCGGCGTCAGGGGTGAGGCGACCGCCTCAGGCGGCACATAGCTTGGGTCGGCATTTTCAGGCGCATATTGAGATAAAAATAAACCGCCATTGCGGATTTGCGAAAAAGAAAAGGGTGCCCATTGACAAAGGCAACCGCGGACAGATTAAGCTATATTCCTGTGTAGCTATTCTTTTCTTTTCACACAGACCAGCGTGCGCGGCGGCTTTCTGTTGCAATATTTTCTTATCGGCGCACATACGAAGATTTGGCTACGTTTGTAATATGCCGCTAAGCGAATTGTTTATTCCACTACAGTACTAGCACTAGAAATGCCTGTGTTCAGCCGATCACAGCGGTTGGGCTTTAACCTGGCTGAACGTCACTGATTGCGATAAGCTTACCATGCACAGGCACTGATGTAGACTGGATAATTTAGGTCTATTAGTTCAAATGCCTTGCGTTAATATTTCGTGGAAGTCCTAATACTCGCTATTGCTATAATAATAAATAATTAATCTGTGTAACTAGTGCAAATTTCGTGCAAAAAATGTAAGTTTCTATTGTATTTTATTTATTTCATTTTCTTCGTTATATCATTTATTATTAGCATCAATATTACTCCAAAATATTAAAAATGGATGGAGTTAGATACCAGGTTGGAGATTGGCAAGACCATTGATAGAGAACATCAACGAATCTCACAACTCGAACGAAATATGGCGAAATATTTTAAAGAGAATTATAGCTATTATTCAATTATATGTCTCACAATTGTTGGCATTTAGGGGAAATTCAGATAAATAGTTTGACCATGAAAACAGTAATTTTTTAAAAATCATGGAGTTATTAGCAAAGTTCGATCCTGTTACAAGTGAGCATTTAAGAAGAGCCTCAAAAAATCCTGTATTCATTATATGTTGTACAAAGACATTAAAAATAATGTTTATCTGCTAGGACAAAAAGTGCGTAATACTATTGTTGCTAGAATTAAGGAAGCAAAATATTATAGCATAATATTAGATTTCACTCCGGACATTAGCAGGATTGAGCAAATGTCGTTTGTAGTTCGCATTGTGACCAAAGGAGCAGCAACCAGAATATTCACCTAAAGAATATTTTATTAAATTTCTGCCTGTTGAATTAACCACTGGACCTGGATTGACCGAAATGATATTGCAAGAGCTGGATACATTGGGCATCAAAATTGAAAACATGCGCGGACAGGGTTATGACAAGGGGGCAAATATGAAAGCCGTCCAAAGACGGATTTTAAATCGAAATCCTAAAGACTTTTTTGTACCTTGCTCGTGCCATTCGCTTAACCTTGTGATTAATGATGCAGCAGCAAAATCTGGAGAAATTGTTAATTTATTTTAGTTCAAGAGATATTTGTATTTTTCTTAAGTTCGACAAAAAGACAGACTGTACAAAAAAAGTATATAACATCCTTGACTTTAAAAAGTGTTAGTACTACACTGTGGGAAAGTCGTGTGGATGCTGTTAAACCATTAAGGTACCAATTGGGAGAAATAGTATCTGATGCACTGGTGGAAATTTCTTTGGATGAGCAGAGAGACAGCGATACCAAAAAACAAAAGCAAATCGGTTGCGGATAAAATTTCTAGCTTTAAATTTGTTTGCAGTGTTGTTGTTTGGTACGACGTTTTATCAAAAGTTAATGTTGCATCAAAATTATTACAAAGACCAAACATGGTAATATCAGAATGTATTAAAATTTTAAAAAGCATTAGCTCAGTTTTGGAAGAATACCGTACTAATGGTTTCCAACAAATGCTCTACCCTGCCAAAGAAATTGCTCTGACAATGGAAATAACAGCAGAATTTGAACTTGCACCTCCGGTTAGAATTCGACGTAAAAACAGACAATCTGAGTACGAGGGAAGAGATACACCAATCGTAGATCCTTTTAAAAAAATCGGTACAACATACATCGTACAAACTTTCTCATATATGCGTACTAATGCGCAGAGGCGCCCGCAGAATTTTTTTCAGGGAGGGGCAAAATGCATTGGTTGCTCACCTCGCAGGGGCTACTTACACAAATATAGCAAAAAAACATTTTTAAATTGATTTTTTTAAGCAGGGACTGCTTTTCGTTTTAGGGGAGTAGTATTGCACACCGCAGATTTCTAAAATTCTCCGTAAAGTATTACATCTAATGTTATTAGCAACGCGAGTTAGTTGCCGCGATAGATATCGAAAGATTCCAAATTACTCCGCGATGTAAGTTTTTTCGTTATAGATAAAAGTAGATTGCGTACAGTGGATCAGACCTATTCGTGTTCGTTTACATTCGTAATCAGGGCCGGCGCGTAAGAAATTGTCGCCTGAGGGGAGCGCATTTTATGCCGCCGTTTTGTACAGTAACAGGGGGCATGGGCGGAGCAAGGAAACATCGTGGATATACAGCAATAAAATGACATAAATTAAAATGTTAGATTTAAGTTTTATTATACAAAAAAAATTAAATTAAACTTTTCCTTAAATTACAATTTAATTAAAAACAATAAAAATTAACTGAACTGTACTTGGCGCGCTTTTTCTTTAGCAAAATCGTCTATAACATCTTCGAAATTTAAATTGGTTGAAATGTCATGTTCGATGGACAATATTGCCATTTCTGTCAACCTTTCCTGTGCCATTGTAGAACGTAAATAGTTTTTAATTAATTTCAATTTCGAAAAAGATCGTTCTCCGCTGGCAACGATCACAGGAAGAGTTAGCAGAATTCTGAGTGTTATAAAGATACAGTAAAACCTGGTTAATTCGAAATTCAAGGGACCAAAGAAAATGCATTTCGAATTACGTAGAACCTCTATAATTCGAAATTTACAAAAAAATCGCGATTTATCAAATTAAAAAAATGCAAATATAAATTACACAAAAACAAAAGAATACCACACCATATTAAAATACAGAAAAAGGATGTAGTACACATACATACCTCAAAATATGTTGATGAATAAAATTCAAATTTAGGATTACTCATTTAAACATTGAAACATATGAACATACAGTTAAACCACTAAAATGTTAATAATTTGTCTTTCACATATTTCAACTTAAAAGTAAACAAAAAAGTTTGTAATAAAATATTAATTTAAATTTATTTTTAAAAAGTCGGTTATTTTCCCGTTTCAATTTCGGGGCACTCCCTAGCGCAATGTGTTCAATAATACTTTTAAACAACTTGACATCATCAGCATACATAAGACAGTGAGAATAAGAAATACAACTTGGTAAATCATTAATAAATAAAAGAAAGAGTAAAGGACCAAGATTGGAACCTTGGGGTACACCTGAAGTTGTATCATATAATTCAGATTTGTTACCTTTAAACATTACATATTGTTTTCTACCTTCAAGGTATGACTTTAGTAGTTTTAATAACAAAATGTTAAATCCCATTCTTTTAAGTTTCTGTAACAATAAATTATGTTGTACTTTGTCAAAAGCCTTCTGGAAGTCAGTATAAATTACATCTACTCGGCCACCTTTATCTAAATTTCCATAAATAAAATCAGAAAAATTAACTAAATTAGATACTGTGGACCTCCCACATCTAAAACCATATTGATAGGGACTAAGAATTGATTCCACCTGACTATAAATATACTTATATATAATACTTTCAAATATTTTAGAAAATACACTTAATAATGATATAGGTCAATAATTGCAAATATCACATTTATCACCTTTTTTATAAATGGGACAGACTTTAGCTAACTTCCATTTTTCAGGGTATGTGGATGATTGAAGCGATAAGTTAAATATATAATACAAAGATACAATACAAAGATGGCGTCCGGTTGGGAAACATTAGCTTGTCAGTCCTGTGAAAAATCCCTTAATAATCAGGATAAAGTGGATACATGTGGTATCTGCTTTCGTAAAAATCATCATAAATGTACGGAATTAAGTGATTTATGCTTTAAGGCTATCAGTGAGTCGCCATTTATTCTTTGGATGTGCTTATTCTGCCGCGTGGACCGAGGCAAATCAATTTTCAAGATGGCCACCGAAATTTCAAATCTAAAAGACGAAATAAGCTTAATGAAGGGGGCAGTATCTGAGTCAACTCGTCGAAAGAAGACGGAAAAGGCACCTAAAAATACGACGAAAGTTTTAGAAGATGAGAAACCCCTGTGGAAGGAACCCTCCATCAAAGGAACTGCGGTGGAATCCACTTCGCTGACAGCCGGTGAGCAGGGTAACATCAACATTAGCGAGCAAGAAGAAACCGCGCAAGAAAATGAAGGTTTCACGCTTGTAAACCATAGAAAAAGAAGACGTAGAGTTAGCATGGTGCTTGGTTCAAACTAAGAAAAAACTGAGAACTCGAAGTTCATTGGTGTACCCCGGCGGGCTTGGATTTACGTTGGCCGGGTTCGGAAAGAGGCTACGGCGAGTGATATTGAACTATACTTGAAAGGAAAATTCCAAGGTTTTGAGTTCGAGTGTGAGCAGCTTGGGAAAGGTACATACAGCTCATTTAAAATTAGTGCTGATTTTAGCCTCGTGGACGACCTCTTCAAGTGCGAAACATGGCCTAGTGGAGTGTCAGTGAGGCGTTTCAATATTAAAAGACCTCGTAGGATCGCTAGAATAGCCCTAGCCAGCGAGTAAATGTGGACGCAAGAGAGGAAAAAATTAGAGAAAACAAGGCAGAAACAAAGGCAGAAGAGCCGGCGAAAATGCTTACCCGACTTCAGGCGGGAGTCGTAAAACCGAAGAAAATGTGACTCGACCAAGGTGATGGTACTCTCTCTAATTTTATTTCCCTTAAATGCTTTTACATAAATATTCAGTGTTTGAGGAATAAGGGCCTTAACCTTGAACTCCTACTTCAGGAACTAAAGGCTGATGTGTTAATACTTTCAGAACATTGGCTAAGAGCAAACGAAATATCAGTCTTCCACATTAATGGTTTTAATCTAATAACATCCTTTTGTCGCCAGCAATTTAAGTGTGGAGGTGTAGCCATCTATAGCAGACCCTCAGTAAGTATGAAGTGTCTGAATTTTAACAAGAGCATTGATAAAACTTTTGAATGTTCTATTGCATTAATCGACATTGATGCCTCTTGCTATGCTCTGTTATCTATTTATCGTTCTCCCAGCAGTAATATAAATGATTTCTTCATGAGCCTACATGATGCCATTACATTTGCATCAATGAAAAATACCAATGGTATGATATTGATCGGTGACATAAATGTTAAAAAATAAGAACCCTAATTCTTTCAGCTATGAAACTGTTCTCGTCCTGAGTTTCTATCTTAATTTTAACTAATTTAAAAATGTGATTTTAATAAACCCTATTTCCATGCTTTTCTTATTAATCCTTTCACTGCTGCGCTTGAGTATACTCAAGCAGCAGAAGTGGTCCCTCCCTGCTCGGCTTTGTATTGTCATTTCACCATCAATAATTTCTTTAATTTCCTCTAAATCAATTTAAATGCTTTATTTCATATTTAAGTAAATATTTTCTTGCCATGTTCATCTTATTTTTCAGATATTTTGACTAAAAATTATCTGTTTCTACCAAAATGGCTGGTGTTAGCACAAACAACATTTTCAAGGTTATAGATGAAATAGATTCTGATAAGCACTTCAATTATAGTGAAAGTGAATGTTATAGTGAAATATCAGAATGTGATAGTTAAAAGGAAAACCTGCCCAAACAGGAGAAAATGAAAAATTTGGAACATGTTTTTTCATAGTCTGACCATTCGTTTAAGCCGTTTGTTCGTGTGTTTCTTCCACAGAATTTGGGTTTCACCACTCGAAACATTACATCATTAAATTAAATACAAGTATGAGCATGTAAATATGAGTAAACACTGTGAAAGAAAGTGGGAACTGATGAGCCAGAAATAGCCCAGATCTGGGGGCACTGCAGGTAGCATACTGGCATAGCAGCGAAAGGGTTGAAGGGGGTTAGAAATAATAAACAATAGGGACAGAAAAACCCCTCAAAATAAAATTCATTGGGATTTTGGGTTATTTCCTTTGTTTGTACAGATTTCAACTCATCCTAAAATTTTTCATCTAATTTACAATAGCACTCTGTTTCCACCAGGCCACCACAGATATGACCCTTGCGCATGATTTAACCCACTTGTTGAACATGTAAATAGGTTATTCCAATACCACTACACGCCACACCAGCACCTCAGCATTGATGAATCTTTGGTTGGCACTAAATGTCATTCAGCTCTTACACAGTATGTCCCTAATAAGAAGCACCACAAATTATAGATTTTGTCCGACTCAGTTGTATATTACTGTTTGGGTTTCTTCTGCTATAGACGGGCAAAGAGTGACATTGACAAGGCAGATATAAAAATGGTCTTGGTCATGTGGTTGTGACAAAGTTGCTCAACCTAGGAAACTACCTAAAGAATAGGTACCATGTTGTGACAGACAACTTCTTCACCGACATTGCTCTGTCAAAGTACTTGTTTGCAAATGATGCTTACCTACCTGGAACAATAAGGCACAACAGAAAGGGCCTTTCAAAGGGTCTAAAAGAAAATTTTGATATGAAACGAGAAATATTTCAGTAATAATGAATTCTTTTATGTGGTTACTGTGAAAAAAAATTTTAAAAACATCCCGTGTTGCTTGTCTCAACTCATGCTGTTGCAGAGAATAAAACAACATTAATGAGGAGAAATATGCAGGAGAGGCAAGTAAAAAAGCCATCAATAATTCAAAACTACAATAGTTTCATGGGAGGAGTAGATGCATCAGATATGATGCTCTACACCTACCTTGATGAGCGACGAACACTCAAGTATTGGAAAAAAGTGGTGTTCAGTATCTTTGCTAGGATGGTGTTAAATGCACACATTATTTACAAGGAGAACATCACTGGCAAGATAATGTCACACTTCCAGTTCACTTCTTGTATCACAGAAGCAATAGAGGAATGGCTATCAGAAAAGAACCAAGAACCTGTGGCACCTGTACCTGCTGCACCAGGGGAAGGTGCTGTATTACTAAAACTGCCAGGCCACAACCTGAGAAGATGTGCAGTATGTAGCAACAAAGATGGAGGACCAGTGAAAAGACCAAACACTGCATGTGCTAAGTGTGAAAAAGGGCTCCATGGATTGTGTGTAAGAAAGCACAAATGTTAGGATGTAGTAGAACATATCAAGTGAATTTATACAAAATGTTTATTACATAGCTTGTGATAGTATTGTATAAAATATTTTATTTCTAAATAACTACAAACCATTGGAGTAGATATTGTTTTGTGTTGACAAACAATACTGTGGGACATCAGGGGATAATACCAATAAGTGAGTAACATGAAAATTATTCTACCATTTCTGCTAGCAAACTTGAATTTTGTTTTTTCAAGTTAATTATAATGTTCAATATTTTTTTCGTTGGTAGTATGAAATGCAGTCTTTATTTAATATGTTCTAGAAATGAAGTAATGTGTACTGAATGTTATGGTAAAATTTCAACAAGGTAACTTAAACATTGAGGGAGATATAATTTTTTTATACACTACTGTAAGTTTGGCAAAAATCCTCGGGCACTTTTGGCATAGCTACAAGAAAATTGCTTGGCATTCAAAGGGTTAATAAATGTGGGGGGGCACACGACCCTATGTAATTTCACTGCTTTAAAACGTGCTTTTAAAGAAGGATAAAATATTATTATTTAAAAATTAATTATATATTAAAAATCTATTAATTCCTCTTGCAGTTTAATGCTAAGTTTCTTGGATGATGAAATTTATGTATATTTTCTTTATTTCAAATGCTTTAGTAACAATTAAAAATCCTCAGACTTTGCGGCACACTAGTGCCTTCCTCGTGGCACTCTAATGCGCCACATCATACCAGTTAAGAAGCTCTGGCATAAATTTCCCTATATTATGTTGAGTTCTGTGGCTGAGGAAAAGAAAGATTTCCTAAGCCAATATATGAGATCATTTATTAAACAAACAATATATATTTTAGGTCCTCTTTCCTGTGACTGGTTGTTATGGATTGACTTGCATTACTCGTAAGTTTTCTCCCTTTGTATTTACTGTTACTTTCTCTCAAAATTTCCACCAGGATCTGGAAAACTTTTAAAGCATGATAAATTATCCCAAATTCAATTCGTAAGAATAATTCCATTTCAAATAAGAATACATGTGGAAATCAATTTTCATTTCGCAAGCCATTTTTCTTATGCTCAACATAATTTATTTCATTTTTGTTCTAATATAAATATGTTCCTGCTTGTAAACTGCAAGCACCTTTTATTAGTAAAATATAAAAATGAATACATACCGTATTCACCCGAATCCAAGACGACCCTGAATCTAAGACGACCCCCCATTTTGATGATTCCAAAACAGAAAAAAGCTCAAATTGACCTTCATGACTACAAAAATTATAAATCTTGTGAAATATTTATTTTCTCTTATACTTTTCTTGAATGTCATTGTCTTTTAACATTTTAAAATCATAAGATCACATCACAAATAGAACCATTCAGGTTTTCAAACAAATTAAATGGTAGCATTCATTTTAAGATAACATTAAAAATCTAGTAAATACATTGAAAGAATACACTCATTTCAGGACAACAAAAAAACATTTCAATCCAAGTGCTGCATAAAATCATTTTATTGTGTTAGTCATCATTACTGTCTATGCAACCTTCACTATTTTCCTCATGCTCACTATCTTTATCACTCTCAACTTCATCATCAGTCTCCCACAAAACATCATCCTCACTCCCATCCATGGCATTAGATAAGCAGCATTTCTTAAATCCTTTCACTATTACTTTTGCATTTATTTGTTGCCACGATGCCTTGATCCATTGGCAGAGCATTGCAACTTCAGGTTTCTTAAGATTTCCTTTTGGTGTTAAAGTGTGAGTTCCACTTTGTAACCACTCAGAATACAAAACCTTTAAATTATTTTTAAAACACTTATTGACAGCAACATCTAAAACTTGAAGTTGCGATGTCATTCCTCCAGGTATTACAATAAGATCAATATTCATCGCACTCATTATGTTTTTAATTTCAGGAGATGTGTCCTTGAATGCATCCAGTGAAAGCATTGCTCTTTGTTTCAGTAAAGCTCCTGGCCGTCTATTCCACACCACATGTAACCAATCTCTCATTAGTTCTTTAGTCATCCACCCCTTTTCTTGACACATTATTCCACTTGGCAAATGTTTCTTAGGCATTGTTTTCTGCTTTAGAATCACATATGGTGGTAATTTAGTCCCATCTGCTAAAACCGCCAACATTACCGTGACTCGCATTTTTTCGTTGCCTGTAGTTTTAATTAGGACGGACTTCGCACCTTTTTCGTTCACAGTATAATTAGATGGCATGTAGAAGAAAACCGGAGTTTCATCGGCATTTCCTATTTGGCTCAAAAGGTAATTATTGGTTTTTCTAAGTCCAATTACGTATTTCTGGTAAGTGAGAAGTTTTTCTACATAGTCTTCTGACAATTTCTGACACAGCGAAGTTCGTCGCCGTAAAGAAAAATTATTTCGTCGCATCATTCTCACGCACCAACTTCTGCTGGCCTTGAATTCTTGCAATGATATATTAAGTCCTCTAGTAATTTCATTAGCTTTAAGTATAATACTTTCAGTCGAAACAGGCATACCGTTCTTCCTCATGGTGCGCACAAACTTGACTACTTCTTCTTCAATGCCATGAAATCGGCCTAATTTTGGACCACTGAGCGACTTCCTTGTGGCTTTGGCTTTTTCTAGTTCCTGTTTTGAGAGTTTCCATCGACGCACATTTGCCTCAGATACACCGAACTTTCTACTCGCATCACAGTTATTAGTTTTTTCGGCGTAATTTATCACGATCAGCTTAAAATTTGTATCTTAGCTCCGTCTAATTCCTTTGTTAACTTCCCCTTTGCACTCGTGCCACGTACTTCAACATGATCTGTCATTTTAACTTAAGGGTTGTGCATTTAAATGAAGAATGCACAACTCAAAATTACTGTCACACTTATTCTTAGTGAATCGCGGTGCGTCGTTTGAAAGGGGAATCCCAATGATTTCCGCTCTCATTTGTTTTGCATTGCGGTTGGCATTACGTGCAAGATGAAAGTACGTCGTCTGTGTTATGATCGTCGACGATGATTATTAGTCTAAATAATTATTATTCCCGTCATGTTTTTCTTATTGTTATTACTATTTGTTTATTTCACTTCTTTATGTACGTACTTGAATTTGCTGTTGTGAATTGTTTACTCTAATATACCATTTGTTGTAAAAACCATTGATTAAATGCTTAAATATACTTCGTATTCGAATGTAAGACGACTCTTGATATTTACAGCTGAAAATTTGGATAAAAAGGTCGTCTTAGATTCAGGTGAATACGGTAATTCATATGATTCATATTTTTCGTAAATTAATTAGAAAAACTCTGCGCAATTATTGCATGTGCTCTAACAATTTGTATAAATATATACCAGAGTAAAACATTATCTTTCATAACATGCGCATTTTATTATAATAATAATATTTATTACTCAATAAGCACTTGACAACGCAACAGACTTCTTCAAATATAATACAGACAGTCTAGTTAACATTAATATTTACATCACATGCTGATAAAGTCAAAAATTTCTTTCATACTATATGAAATGTCTTAGTTAGTGAATTTAATGACATGTTATGAGCACATTTAGGGAGATTATTAAACATTTTCATCCCTAAAATCTTGTGATTTGATAAGAGTTTTGCCCAGTCTAGAATATACAGCAGGGGGGCCCATAAGGCCAATCTCGATCTACCGGTCAATCTTGAAATCCTTTTCAGCCGATTGCAAACTAAAAAAATGTACTTCACCTTCCTTAAAAAATGCCAGGCTAGGTATTTACGGCTTAATAGTATACTACAAATCACCTGTTTACATGGCTAGCTCTGTTTTTATTATACTTAGAAATAGCTATGTTGTGCACGTGCATGTCGTCATGAGTTTGCCCTTCAGTATTTTTTGGTCAATTATGTTCCAATAGTGTAGAAATGAGAGTGTTCTGTGTAGTGTTGAGGTGTTATAAACACATAAAACAGTAAGTTTATTCAATCCCATATAGGAACCCACGAATTCGAATAAAGAAAAACTTATCATTATCATGAGTGGAAGAACAATTACTTTTTGATAATGATCAATAAGAAGTGTTGCTGTTTGATTTGTAATGTCAGCATTTCAATACCAACAAAGCGAAATCTTGAAAGACATTATCAAACTATGCATACAAATTATGAGATTAATTACCTGCATAACAGTGAACTGCGTAAGAGTAAAGGATCTGAAAGCAAGGCTTTTCAATCAGCAGTCTGTTTTTGTAAAACAAACACTGAAGTCAAAGGTGGCCACTGTCCAATCTCTTTGAATTAGTCATATAATTGCAAAAAATAAGCAGCCATTTGAGGATGGCATCTTCTTTAAGCAAGCGAATTCATTGTTTTGTGATTTTAAAAATAAATCAGAAATTATTTCAGCTATTAACGATATGCAGTTGTCACGAAATACAGTTACGTGCGAGTGGAAATTATGAGTTCATGTTTAAAAGAACAATTGGCAAATGACATTTTTTTGTGTACAGAATTTTCACTTCAAATTGATGAATCTTCCGATGTGACTGATGTAGCCCAGCTAATTATTTTTATATGAATAGTATTTAAAGATTTATTTACCAAGGAAGAACTTCTGACAATTACCATATTTTATTATTACCGACATTTTAAAGTAAAAATTTTGGGAAAAAATATTTTATTCACTTTTGAAGCACAAAGTTATAAGATACTCAACTAAATGGCACCAAAATGTCTTTCTGCTGCCCCAACAGAACAATCAGCACCATCTAGGTAGTTTCACGCTTCATTTGTTTTTGTTATCAAGATAATGGCCGCGTTCAGATGAAGTGATCTCGGAATTGGACCAACTCGAAAAGGATGAAGTCAAAAGGTTAAAAATCGTTTGTAAATAAAGTAAGTGTCGAGCATGGAGGTACACCACCTTCATACCTCCATGGACGCAAGGATAACCTTCCTACATGGCTATACAATAAGTCCCCATCTTACACGGTTAATTCGTCCCGAAGGTCGCCATGTAAGTTGAAAACCGTGTAAGTCCAACAATGCTTAAATACAATATATTTTTTGACATATACGTTCGTTTCAATGGATAGTTAAAGCTAAAAAAGTATTGCTTATGTGATGAGGGTTTATAGTTTGATTATGAAGAGCAGCACAGTAACGAGACACAACTTGCACCCACAGGATAACAAATCTAAATGGCGAAAGCGACTCTGTCAGCTGTGCATCAACATACAGTAATCCCTCGGTTTACGAACTTAATTTGTTCCTCGAAAACTGCTCGTAAGGCAAAAACTCGTAAAACGAAAATTAATTTCCCAATACATCCCATGTTTTAAATATTATAAACAATAGTTACATCATTCAAGTTGGGATGCCATGACGTTATGCGCATTCGAGAAGATTCGGGAACCGACGAAAGCCGAGAATAGGTGCCGGGAAAAACGATCAGTTTGCGAGAGGAAGGAGATCATATAAATGGAAATTGTCTTGTAAATTGAAAAACAGGTATTAATTTGTGCATCTCGTATAAGCGAAAACTCGTAAACCGATTGCTTGTATACCGAGGGATTACTGTACTAGTAATACCATCTACTGAGTGGCAGTTGAACTAAAAATCGAGCGAGCTGATAAGTTACGTCATGTATCCGTGTATCTACGGATACGTGTAACTCGTGTAAGTCGGGGACTCACTGTATACGCTTGGCCCTTGTATATGAAACCTAAGCCGATGGTAGTTATTTTACAGGAAAAAAAGTGCATCTTATGGTTCGGCAAATACGGTATTCCACTGAAAGGTAAAACTCTACGAGAAGATATATTTAATGTTTTTAAGAGACATTATTCAATTACCTATTTATAAGCTCAATAACAACAGATGGAGCTCCAGCTATGAGAGGCTACAACAATGGATTCATAACCCTTTGTAGAAATGATAGTGATTTTCCAAATTTTCTCAGTCACCACTGTATTATTCATCAGCAAGTGTTATGTGGCAAAACGTTAAATATGGATGATGTAATGGGCATCGCATTCCAAATCGTTAACTCTATTCCAGCTAGAAATCTTCAAAGACGACTTTTCAAGTTACAAGTAGAAGAAAATGACAACCTTGAGCATTCTGAACTTTTGATGCATACAGATATCAGATGGCTGTCCAAGGGCAAATTTCTTCAAAGATTCAGGGATCTGTTAAGTGAAATTATATCATTTCTCGCCACAAAGAGTGTTGATTATAAACAGCTGGAGAATGATGTTTGGCTTTTAGATTTAGCTTTCTTAACAGATCTTACAGCCAAATTGAACAAATTGAACCTAGAATTACAGGCAAGGATAAATAAACTGAAATAATAGCTTCTTATATCCTAACTTCAGACCAATCATTTTTTGTATTTCCCTAACATGAAATCTCATGCAGAAGCTAATGCTGGTAAAAACTATGAGATGAATAAGTATGTAGAACAGATAAAAATTGTATCTTTGGATTTTGAGAGATGACTCCAGTATTTTACAAATTTAGAACCTGCCTTCGTATATTTATTTTCCATTCAACACACATTGAAATAGAAACTATTGCAGAGAAAGTTTCTACCTTATTTGAAATGGATCTTCTTGCTGCCGAGACTGAAATAATAACACTTCAACACTTCAAAGTGATATCGTTGTAAAATCTATAACATCTGAGGAGAACTTTTAGAAGTATGTTTCCAAAGATATTCCAATTTATGGTAATGTGCAGAAAATGTATATATAGTAAAAGCTCATATTAACGGCACTCGTTCTACCGGCAAACTCGCTCTAACAGTATCTTCTATGAAATTACATTTTCCATTTTTCTAACAGATGTTGTCACAGTCTTGACTGATCTTCCGTAAACTTAACCACATATTGTAGTAATTCCTCTTCTGTTTCAAGGTTTCAACATTGGTGACGTAATGCGAAATAATAATAATGTCATTAAAGTTATTTTATAAACATTTTAAGATACTATAATGAACATGAGTAGTAGCAGCATTAGTAGAAACACGGGAAGCGAATGGTGCTGACTTTATGATGGAAAATTGACATTGCCAACATCTGGATAATGGGGGTATTAATGAACGAGTACAGTAGTTTTAAAAGCTTATGGCACCTTTCTGCGTGGACTGCGATGTAATGTAGGGGAAGGCGGTTGTGGAAAGGGAAGTTGAGGGGGAAGCGAAGCGAATTGGAACTCGCAGCTCGGCAGGTTTGCCAAACTACCAGATCCAGTTTTAAAAGAGGCGGAAATGTTCTGAACTGTAGATTATCATGTATATATGTAGTTTGATTTTGCACTTATTTAACTTTGAAAGAAGAAACTATTTTCCAAAGCAAATTTTTATTCGGCAATTAAATACAATGTAACCAAACAACAAACAGAACAGCGATAATAGAAAGGTGAATCTAATAAGACAGCGGCATGGTTGGCAACTAACAAGGCACAAGTCAGCTCTCTCATGATTGTAATCATCCTCACCCCTACCGAGTTCGCGTTTCTAAAGTGGTCTCTTCCATAGCGAAAATCATCTTCTGCGCAGGTGCCGTAAGCTTTTAAAACTACTGTACAAAATAAGCTCATCTACGATATATGACAGTAAAGCAAGAAAACAACAACTACTAAAAAAATTTGCTGACTCGGAGACAAATGAAAATATCCAAAAAAATAAAAATTTAAGGAAGCCAAAGCTAGAACAGTTGGGTGCAGTATTATACGAGTGATTTAAGGTAAAGCGTTTTTAAGGTTTCCCAATCATTAACTGAAAAGGCAAAATACTTTTATCAGCAAATGGGCTAAGCTTGCCAATAACCCGGCCAACTTCACCGATGCAATTTCCGATCTTCTTCTATTTGCTGAGCTTGCTTCAAAAAATTTATTTTTCAAATTATCCCATGCAAATTCGGACAAGATATACAAAAGGAAATCAACAAATTATTCCCGCTTGTGAAACACAGCTCGCTCTGTTCGTTCATGATATACTAAGATCAGGAGATTGTAAGACTCACAAGGGGAAGGCACTACTGACCCCCAACCAATTTGGCTGAAACTTCGTAGAGATAATGTTCATGACATCAGATTAACGAATATATATCAGGGCCAATACCCAGCCATTTTTATTTTATTAATAAAAATAAATTAATATTTCCCGAGGCACTGCTTGAGTACCATACATGGTAACAAGCTGTGCTGGTGTAGTGGGTAGTGTGCTTGGCAGTTAATGTCACGATCCAGTGTTCGAGTCCTGTGTTCAACTACATTTTTTTTATATTTCCCACATGTTCACTTTCCTCATTTTAAATGTTTATTTACTAATAACGCTAAATATATTTTTAATTTAATATTTTTAATATATGGGTAATGTAAGATAAACATCCACTTTATGATAACATTAAATATTTATTACACACAAGAAATGTAATTTTATTTTTCTGTTGTCCCCTTCCTACTGGTGATTTCGCATTGTTTTTGCAGTAGGTAAGTTGCATTTTGCAGCCTCCATATGAAATTATTGACTTGGTGGTAAAAGTATATGCCGCAGGATTGGCGTATTGATGTGCAGTTTTGAGGAATTATTTGTAGCGTACATAGCGGTTGGTTTTCCTCGTCAAGAATTACTTTTTGTGAAATGATTTATTAGTTTGTCCTTCCATGAATCAACAATGAAAAGAAACTGTCTTGCATGTATGGTTTCACTATCATGACATTGTCGAAAAATACTTTATAAGTCATTAGGAAAAGGATCGGAGAGGAGTTGGGGAAGGGTGCTCGGTAAGGGTATGTACCAGGAGGAGCGATTTCAAGTGCTTCAAGATCAGTATTGCTTCTTTCATCAGAGCATTGTGAGCACTTTAACTATTGTGTTTTGAAGTGTATTTTTAACATACTGCAGTTTTTGCTGTTTCAAAAATGGAATACACTGCTTCAACATCTGCATCGGAGAATCCTGTAATGAGCAAAAATGTTACATCATTTATGTCTCCTCCTTTGGACAACGAAACAGCAAAAGACGTGTTAACACCACCATGCATTACTGCATGGAGCTCCTCTGAAAAAATAGATTGATGTTGAATAAAGAAGTTCCTGAAAGTGAATGTGGCCAGTGTTGTAATGGCCCAAGAAATTTATACTCGTGTTGTGGATATGCTGGGCGAGATGAACTTCCACGAAGATTACGATCTGGTGGGGCCCTATGAATCGACGAAATGCATTGATATGAGGAAATCGGGGTAGCTAGGGAAAGTTCGGGAAGCGAATATGAACCAACACCAAAAAAATACAAATCAATAAATTCCGTTCCATATAAAATTAAAGTGAAAGTGGTCAGTCTGGAAGATATGCACCCATCATGGAAATTTTCATCCCTACAGAAACAGGGAACAAGGTATTTAAGGGATATGAAGCAGTTAAGAAAATGGTGAGAAGATGTTGAGAAAGGAGGCTCACGCAAAAATAAACACGACTTCATCAATGAGTGGGTATACGATCGCATTGTGGAAGCTCAGAATAATCAGCAGCAGGTGGACACAAAATGCTGCATCAGTGGGGAATGGCAGCAGCATTCCAATTTTTTAATGAAGATTTTCATTTCACTACATCTTTACGATGGGCTGTGAATTTCAAGGCGACGTATAATATTTGTCAACGAAGTACATCAGTAAGAAACGCCAGGAGAAATTCTGCAGTCTGCTTTATGCTTCCGAGACCAAACAAGACTGCTGATCAGTAATTTCAATCTGGATTTTGTAATAAACATGGACCAGACTGGGTTCAAATACCGAGTGCAAATGAAACGGACTCTGACCCATAAAGGAGAAAAAAACGCGTCGAGTTGAATGTGGGCAGCATAGCAAAGACTACTCATTCGTACACAGCACAGTATGCAATGACAATATCAGAGAAACTTCTTCCAAGAGTTTTTATTTGTTAACAAGAGACTCATGGGCAGTTTGGTCCTAAAGTTGCAAATCAAGTTAAAGAGTTGATGGATGAATTCAAAAATGTATTTGTTACGTAAACAAAATCCGGTAAACTGCAGTCAGGGACTTATGAATAATTTCTCGACAACGTCCTGAAACCATACGTGCAAGACAATAAGTTTCTTTTTATTGCTGATTCAAGGGGAGGACAAACTAATAAATCGCTATACAATGAAAAATGTACTGACGAGGAAAACCAACCGCTATGTATGCTTCAAATAATTCCTCCAAAATGCACATCAATATGCCAACCCTGCGACATATATTTTTATTGACAAGTCAAGAATTTCATTAGGCGGTTGCAAAATGCAACTTACCTACTGCAAAATCAATGCAAGATCATCAGTAGGAAGGACATGGTGAAAATTCATGCATTGGTTCATAATCAGCTGTTGGCCCCAAGATATGTGCACATGCTTCATTATGCATGGTTTGCTTCAAAACTGACTGACGAAAGATGCATCTTTTTGGATGTTAATCAATATCTTTCCCGGAATCCCTGTGAACACTGATATGCGACTGCAGGGAACAGGCATTTGTGAAATGTTTGTGGTGCTTTAATCCATATTGTTTCCATTGTTTTTATGATCAGTACCACCCTAGAACCTGTGAAAGTGCTGTTGGATTACCTTATTAAAAACTAACCGTATGAGTAAACATTCATATCGATACCTGATAATTAAATAAATTAAAAAACAGTATTGCTGACCGCCGGTATAGGGGAAATCCTAATGAATGGTGGGGGTGGAGGAGGGTTCAGCAAAAAAATAAAAATAAATTGCATACAGTAAATATGTAATTAATGTTATCACAAACAGGAAGTTTTATTTTTCATTGTCCATATATATATATATACTAACATTGTGATCAGGAATTTTATTTAGAAATAAAAGGATATTTAAACTTCAAGCAATATTTAGAAATTAGGTAAGAAATACTTTAAATGAGGAAAGTGAAAAAATGAAAAAAAATCAGAAGAACAAGGGCTCAAACACCTGAACTTGACATTAACAGCCAAGAACGCTACCCACTACGCAAGTTCCACTTATTACTAAACCAGTTACCGTGTATGGTGTTCAAGCAGTGCCTTGGGAAATATTAACTTATTTTTATTAATAAAATGAAAACGGCTGGGTATTGGCCCTGATATGTGTGTGTGTGTGTGTATATATATATATATTCGTTAATCGGATGTCATGAACATTATCTCTATAAAGTTTCAGGCAAATCGGTTGGGAGTCAGTAGTGCCTTCCCCTTTCAGTTAGACACGGTTTTCCTTGACTTCAAGAAGGCTTTTGATAAAGTTCCTCATAGTAAGTTAGTGAAGAAATTACATTACTGTGGAATAAATCGAAAGATAACCGAGTGGATCAGGGACTTTCTTAATGAGCGTGAACAAATAGTAGTTATAGATGGATTTAAATCAGATTCAGTCAGCATAGCCTCAGGCGTTCCACAGGGAAGTGTAATCGGCCCCCTACTATTCCTTTTATATATAAACGATTTAGATAAGGTTATTAAAAGTAAAATCAAGTTATTCGCGGATGATACAGTAGTTTACAGAGAGATTAACAGTCCTAATGATAAATTATTACTTTCTGACGACTTAAATGCAATTCTCGAGTGGTGTAAAGAGTGGCAGTTAGAATTGAACTTAGGAAAGTGTTCCTTTATGAGATTCTGGGAAAACAAAAACATTGACAAGACGAATTACACTGTTGAAGGCGTCCAGCTAAAACTAGCCGATTCCGTCAAATACTTAGGCATTACTTTAACAAGCAACCTCTCGTGGGATATGCACATACGAAATATATGCGGGAAGGCTAAACAGAAACTAGGATTCATCAAACGCATAGTAGGTAAAAGTGAGGAAAAAGTCAAAGAGATGTTACTTCTCCTTAGTAAGACAGCTGTTAGAGCATGCGTTGAGCATATGGGATCCGTACGAGATCAATCTCAGTTAGAAAGAATGCAGCAAAAAGCCACTAAATTCGTCAAACATTGTTACAATAGAAATAAAAGTGTTACAGGCTTGATAGAGGACTTAGGATGAGAATCACTAACTGAGCGCCGATCATGTTATAGGTTAAAACTTCTTGAAAGATTTAGAACACATACATTCTTCAGTGACATTGAAGAAATAATAAGAGTGCCAACTTATACTGGTGGAATGGACCATCCTTGTAAAATGAGATAGCCTGTAGGACAGAAAGGTACAAAGGCTCGTTTTTCCCTAGAACAATAGCTGAGCAGAACAGAAGTTACAATAAAAAATCAGCCGACGTAGGGTGATATATATCCTCATTATTAAGCGCTTTCCCTTGGTGCTATTGTACCCCCTGCCATACACCATTGCAGTGGCTTGCAGGGTGAACTGTAATGTACATTGGGCTTTTACTGTACGTGTTTCGCCTCCACATACTTTAAAAATTAATGATTTTCATAAAAAAATTTGACTGAATTTTTTTTCAGGTTATTTTTTTATCTTCTATATTTAATACGTTGTAATTTCTATTTTAAAAAATTGTGCTAATTTCTATGGCCTTCATATCTATCAAATTTTAATAATTAAATGAATATGAAAAAAGTAGATCAATGTTGATTTATCTTAGTAAGAGTAGATCTAAGCACCCATGAACTACAGCATCAAAATAATTTTTATTTCATGTATGTATGAATATTCTAGTGTTTGTGCACACCAGGACGTCAAATATATACTTTGTATTTAAAGCAGGAAGCTCATTCGTTCTAATTTGATTATACTAATTTGATTACACTAATTTGATTATACTCACCATTCTTCTTTCTTGATGTCGCAAAGTAGAGCTGGTCTGAGGCAGAGGCAGGACGTCAGCTGTATATTAGTATTCATTTCTCAGAGGCATGCACCTGAAACAACAGAATCAAATCAGAAATCTTGCACTACAGGATAAAAATTCTACAAATCTTAACATTATCTTTTGATTATTTTAAGTTATTAAAACACGCAGATTCTCATTTTCTGAGGTACACTATAATTTTCATGTTAAAAATACTAAATATATATTGATACAAACCCTGAAGTCAAAGTTACTAAGCACATTTACTAAATTTTCCGTTGATAATTACAGACTATAATCTAAGAATTGCTCTGAATACAACAGAATGCCATTTATGGCTCATTGGAATAAAATCCGTGAGATAAAAATTCAGATATCTTACATACAACGTTGCAAATCAAAATTAATCTTAATTACTTCTAAGCTTCCCTCATTAAGTAGAAAATTGCAATAGCTTCCATGTCAACTATGTATCAATGTCGAAAAGAGAAGTTATTAAAGATTTTCTTACCTTTGAAGAGATAAATTCCTGAGCGGTGTGATCTCACCGTCTTGCAGACTTGACCACGACGCTATATCACATAATAATAACACCTTTATTTTTCCATACCATTTCAAATTTACATGGGAAATCGTCAATAAGATAAACATAATCACAAAAGAAAATATGTTCAAAGAAAAATAATAATACATAAAAACATCAGCCATACATCACAATTGTGACAAAACATGAGTGAATAATTACATATGCAAATTCACATCTCAATATATCACAGAACAAGAATGAACGATGGTATTTAGAGTATAGTTACTCAATGTCCAATACCTGAAGGATACACATCAGCAAAGATTCAAATAAGCAGTAAAAATTTTTGAGAAAAAATTCACAAATGGCAGAAGTCACTCCCTTCAAGTGTCTGTAAAAAGTACATAAACAACCTAAGTATTTAAATACTGATGAAAAAATAATTGTAACATTAATATCCGTCATAGTTAACACTTTTCGAAGAATAAACAGACAAACTTATATCATGATCAAAACTATGAACATTAAATTTCGAACACAACACAAAATTTCTTTCTACCTTCTATAACCATCTATAACCTTGAGACTCCAACTCCAGTCGATCGCGATGATCACAATCAATCTTTGGCCCTTTTAAGAATTATTTGGATAAAAAATTAAAAAATATTCATCGCCTAATATAGTGTCGACAGAGCGAGGCAAATTGAAGTGTTAATATATTATACCTTTATTCTTTAGTCTCAAATTATTAATTTCTTTGCACTTAAGGAACATGGGCACGAAGGGAATAATTCGAGGATTCAAGTGATACAAATGTCGATTGCGGCAGCACTGGCGCTATGCAATATGGCAGTAAAGTAGGACCCTCCTCAAGAGTTATCTGCTATGTATGTTTTGTGTAGCCCGTTGATTTAATTGTGAACATATTTGTCATAGTTTAGGGCTGGGCAGTTTAACTCGATATTATCCCTTAAATAAAATGTTTTGTTCAAATGTGCCTCGCCACAGAGAAAAGGCTTCGAAAAATATTTGTAGCGAGCCAGATTGTTCTAATTATACCGGAGAAGGCATTTCTTCCAGAAAGATGTTGAAATGAAGAAAACATAGCTCATTATGGCAAGAGTTGGTAAAGTTTTACTGAAAATGTCTGTGATTGTAGCGAACATTTTACTGTTGGATCGTTCAAATTGCAACATATTTTGATATTACCTCGGTGTGTAGTTTTTAGGAACCTAGATTTAACTAAGTTAGGTACCTAACTTGTCATAATAGAAGTACCTACCTATTACAATAACTCTTTAATGATGATAAATTAATTTAGGTATACTACCTACATCATGAAACTGTGTATTAATACGGAGGGTTGATTTCGTTATTCATCCATAACTTCCCTTGCGTTCAACTGATTTTCATGTAACAGAGCCCATCTTAATACTTTATTAGTGTAGATTTGCAAAAAAATGCAAAATTTTAGATTAGTTAAGCTTAAAGCTGAGCTTATGGAAAGAAACGGTGAAAAGGGAAGTTTACAACACTGCATTGTGTTTTGTCATTCTTTCAGCCAGGTTAATATAGAAGTACTGTTTTTATATATATGTAATCAAGTATTTTTTCTCATTACGCTACATGAATGATTTGTTGTAACTGCGGCCTCCTCAAAGCGCCCGGTGGGAGGAGAACGGGGAGTGGGGCCTTCGGGACTCGCTACAGCCGGGGGTAGGGCCGCGATAGATACCAGGACTAATAGGATGGAGCTAAGTGGTAATGTTGTGCTTCTAATGGAGAATTCACAAATCAAATTTAAGTAAATTTATCGTCTAAATCAGGGGTCGCCAAAGTGGTTGGTACCGACCCCCTGTGGTCGGTACCGACTCTCAGGAGGTCGATGAGAGTTAAAGGGTCATTAGGGGGCCGGTGAGAAATAAATTGGTCTTTAGGAGGTTTTTTAGAAATTTTAATATTCAATAGAAAATAACAGAATCTAAAATTTCGCTAATAATTGTTGTTAAAAAACATTTCTTGCTTTTTCTTTGATATATTTCAATTAAGAATTATCTCGGATGACCGTTGAAAACCGTTAAGACACGTGAAGTTGTTTGTCGAAACATAAGTTTACTAAAGTTTTGTATAACAGATTTTTTGATTAATTACATTTTATGATAAAAAGTAACTCAAATTCTAATAACAAGTTTTACATGTTTGTACGTATGTGCAAAATTAACTCAACCTTAAAGATTTTTAGGATTTAAGTTTTGACATTAATTCATATTCCGTGCGAAATATGAATGTATGAAATCGTAAAGGTCATGGAAACCGATTACATTGAAAAGATAGGAAGTGTCCAAAGCCTGCCACTACACAACAACAATACGCATGCACCAACACTGTCATTGGCAGTTAGGATGGAGTTCTCCCGAGACAGATGTGTCAGTAACGGTTTACTCTAACAGTTTGTAATATTTGATTGATACAGTGTGATTTTCTTGCTTGATCGTTGGCCTAAAAGGCGTTGGACGCACTGACGCAGGTGCGGTAACAATAAAGTTCGATTTCTTTCATACTTGTTGTATTCTGTACTGTCAAGCCTACTGTTCGCAGTAATGGCAAAGTACCGAACACTAAAAGTATTTTTATTATTATGGTAAAAGTATTTTTATTATTTTCAGATATCGTATTCTTATTAAACATAACGTGTACATTTTACCCTAATGGCAAATGCAAAGAAAAAATGTCGACAATATTCATTGGAATACTTAAAATTTGGTTTCATTCCTTCCATAAGCAATGAAACGCAACCAATGTGTCTTATGTGTGAGAGAGTATTCGCCAACGACGCCATGAAGCCATCGAAAATGAAAGAACATCTAGAAAAAATGCATACAGAAATGAAGGATAAAAATCTTGACTACTTTAAGAAGAAAAACTAAAGAATCGTACAAAACTAACTTCCTTCTTTAAATCTCCTGCTCAAGCTGATGTTGAAAGTGGATTAAAAGCTTCTTATAATATATCGATGCTCATTGCAAAAGCAGGAAAACCTCATTCAATTGGTGAAGAAATCATTATTCCAGCTATAAAGGAAGACATAGAGACGATAATGCAAAAAGACTCCAGTGCTATTCTTAAGTCTTTACCACTAAGTTATAATACAGTGAAAAGGCCAATAGATTAGTTATCTGAAAACACTGAAGAAACTGGTCCCAACGAACTTAAACATTGCAAATTTTCAATTCAACTCGATGTATCAACTTTTGGAAGTAAAAATGTTCTTATGGCTTACGTAAGATATTTCAGCCAGTCAAAAAAGTGTTTTATAGATGAATTTCTTTTTGCAAAATATCTGAAAACAGACTCAAAAGGGGAGACTATACTATGTTGTTTAGAAGAATACATGGAAAAACATAATATTCCAATGGAAAATATTTGTGCAGTTGCTACCGATGGAGCACCTGCCATGACAGGTCGGTATCGAGGATTTGCTTCCGTTCTGAAACAAAAAACTCCTAATATATGCACTATTCATTGTTTCATTCATAGACAACATCTTGTGGCAAAACAATTCAGTCCTGAATTGCATAATTCCTTAACAGTATGTGTAAAAGCAATTAATAAAATCAAAGCAAATCCATTATATTCACGTTTGTTTGCCAGGTTATGCGAAGAAAATGACGAGACAGCTAATCAACTACTATTGCACACTGAAGTCAAGTGGCTCTCAAGGGGTCACTGTCTTCAAAGACTTGTAGATTTGTACAGATCAAGCATAGAGTTTTTGAAAGATATGGATCATTCTCTGTGTGGCGAGCTGCAGAAGTGTAAAGTTCATTTGTTTTATCTGGCTGACCTATATTCAAAATTTAATGAGTCCCAAAATCGTTTGCAAGGTAAAGATGTCAGTCTCATTCAAGCTCGAACAGTCTTGCTTGGTTTTCAAAAGAAACTTGAGCTATTTAAATCGTCCTTATCAATGAGAGACTTCAAATATTTTGCAAATCTTCAACAATTGGAAAATGAAGAAAATGAAAGTATTACTGAAGATGTTTTGGAGATATTTGTTAACCAACTTTAAGAGCTAATCCATGATTTCAGCATTACATTTGCAGACCTGCAAAATATGCAAATTCCTGATTGGACTGTATCTCCTTTTGACTCCTATTTAAACCAAAACAGCATAGAAAACCAAGAAATTTTTGATGAACTTATAGACATGTCTGTTGATCTCGAAGCAAAATCATTGTTCAAAAATAAGACTACTGAATTATTTTGGGGAAATGAAATAATTAATACTAGATATCCTAAAATTTGTGCAACAGTACTACCTTTTATTTTAGCATTCCCCACTTCATATATGGTTGAAGCTGGATTTAGCCATGCTAACGCACTTATAATTAAGCAGTGAAACATGTTGAACTTGGAAGAAAGAGGAGACTTAAGATTAAAGCTTACAAATCATGAGCTCAATGTAAATGGTCTAGTAAAAAAACACCAAGCCCACCCTTCACATTAAAAATAAATTTTAGTTCAGTATAAAAATGTCATGTTGCTTAATTGTAAATGTTTTTTAAAATACAGTTTATTATACACTACTGTAATTATTACTATTCAAAAACCTTTCATAAAATAGATTTAAAAAGTATTTAATATCAAAACTTTCACTGGGGGTCTCCGGATTTTTATGGCATCATCAAAGGGGTCGTTGAGATAAAAAGTTTGGCAACCCCTGGTCTAAAGATTCCAGAATTTGAATCTAAAACTCTGCATAAGTCCTTTGCACTTTTTATGGAAAACATTAAGACAACCTAAATACGATAAGAAAAAGACAGGTCATTGGCCCGGAGAGACGATACTCATGTGTCGTCTGCACCAAAACATATTTCATTATTTATAAAACTTGCTTGAATAACATAATGGATTCCACTCCTTACATTGTTTTTTCATGGTCCTTCAAAAACTCAAATGCTTTTTAATTGTCTTAATGCAATTATGCTTTAACTTTATTCCGCTACTTTTAGAAAGCAACTTAATACAGAGGAAAAAAATCGGTACAATATAGCTATGTACATTGTACGAATATTCTCATATACAGTAAAACTCGTTTATAACGATCACGCATAAAACGAAATCTCGGCTGTAACGAAGAAATATCTCGGTCCCTTGAACTTCTCCATAAGGGCATTGGTTAAATTTCTCGGATGTAATGAACATGCATTTTACGAATTCTCGGCTGTAGCGAACAAATGTTTGGTACCGTGGCAAAAAATGCCCCATATATAACGAATTTTGGCGAGCAGAGCGGTAAGTAATGAATAGTTTCTGCCCATTTACCGCGCACTTGTTCGTAGAGGTCCCCTTCCTCCATCTACCCCTTCCATACAAATTTCCACGCTCCCTTTGTTTTGAAATTGATATTAAAAATGTGAAATGCTTATGTAAATTAATGACCATAATAATAATATTAATTGACCATTTAAAAATTGTATGTAATAGCAGTCCAACATTTTTCATGCCGCGAAGTTGATAAGTATCTCTTTGCATATATAAGTACATACATCATTGAAGTCCAATCACTGCAAATACAGTAAAAGCTGTGTTATCTGGCTATCTTGGGGATTGTGGAAAGCCGATTAGGAGAAATAGCCGGTTAGGGGAGCGTTTTTCGATTTTGTCATCGCAAATTTAGCAATAACCATACAAAATTGGCCTTAGGTTCACTATCGTACTCCCTAAACATAACTATGCATGGGGTTTGCATTTTCCATTTCAATTCTTCCACACGTAGTTAGATATAGACACTATTTAACCATTCTTATTTAATACATTGCTATGCTTCCATGCAAAACAAAAAGACTATTGAAAAGTTTAGGGCGTCTGGTAAGTTTGGGGATTGCGGCAGTAAACCTGTTCCCAAAATTGAATTTATTGGATTATATCTTTCTTATTTATCTTTATTTACTCTATTAGAAAAGGACGAAATTATTTTATTCTTCTGAACATTTCTGTGAAAGCCAGTCATATAATATTTTATCCAGTTCCTCCATTCTTGGCTTATGAAGCTTATGATGTTTATTAATTGATTTACTTGTCTCAGAAGATGACACAAATTTCATTAATTTAGCCTTATGAGTCTTGATATCGTAGAGTGTGGAAGATCCGATGTTGAATTCTTTTGCTATGGCTGCTCTATTTTTTCCTTTTTCAATTTGTTTGATCAGCTCCAGCTTATATGTTAGCGTTAAAACAACCTTTTCTCTCCTGTTCCTTGCTTTTAGGTATTTATTTTGATGCCATATTCAATGGATGGCTACTTTTTTAAATAATAAAAAGCGATAAAACTGGAAATTGTAGTAGAAGTACACCAAAACATCTATACAATGCAAATGGCTTACGTAACCAAAAACGCCATGCTTACTCGGCAGCCACAGAAGTATACGGAGTAAATACGTAATATATACACATTATACTTTAAGAAATTTTAAAGTGGAAGTTGTGGTATTACACATATACAATTCACACAAAAATTCATAAAAAAAGAAAAAGAAATACAAAATGAATTGTATTTGTGTAATTGCCGGTATCTAAATAGCCGGTTCTAAATAGTCGGATAGCACAGCTTTTACTGTATGTGTATACGTGTTATATGGGATGTATAGGCCAAAAACCATGTTTCTCGTATATAACATAGTCACGCTTATAACGAAGCAATGAGTCGGTCCCCTCAAATACGTATTAATCGAGTTTTACTGTACTATATAATGCATCGTTTAGTTATCTTTAGAAGATGAAAATCGTATGAGCCGGTTTTTAGAAAATCCAATTTTTGTTCAAGTTTCCCAAGAATAAACTAGCCTTGTATTCATTCATTGAGAAAAATGAAATAGTATGTAGTATTATTTTAGATGTATACTCAAGTAACTGTACAAAATTTGATCAAAAATGTTAGAGCTGTTTTTGAGAAAATCAAATTATTGTTAAGTTGCCCAGAATAAACTAGTCTTATTTTCATTTTTTGAGAAATATGAACTATTTGGTATTATTGAAGACATAAACTCAAGTAACTGTACGAAATTTGATAAAAATCGTTATAGCCGTTTTTGAGAAAATCAAATTGTTAAAAATGCGTAGAATCAACTTCCCGTAATTATTGAGCAATGCCAACTATTTCTTCATAGCTTCTGCTCTATATGATAAAATGCCTAAGTACAAGATTTCATTCATTTTTGCTCTATTGTTTAGGCTCCAGAGCCAGTAACAGACGGCATTGCGAAAACTACTACTTCAGACTTGGCTACACCTAAAACGTATATTTCCGTCAAAATCTTGAGGTCAAATTTTTTCGCGATTACAATACTTTCTCAATATACTTCGCATATGAGAAAGTAAAAAATGACAGCAAAAAGCAGAGGTTTTCAACCTAAGGGACCCTAATATAATTAATTTTTTCCGAAACCCGAACCTTCGAAGAAGAAAGCCAAATGGTACTGATTGTGAGTCTCTGTATCTCACAAGACCTCATCAAGCTTTCAGAGAATCCTAGGTTTTTGTGGAAACCATCTGGCCATATACAATTAAGGTAGAAAAAATCGGTACAATATACATTGTACAAACTTTCTCATATAATAATGCGTCGTTTAGTTATCTTTAGAAAATGAAAATCGTATCAGCTGGTTTTTAGAAAATCCAATTTTTGTTAAAGTTGCCGAAGAATAAACTAGCCTTATACTCATTCATTGAAAAAAATGAAATACATAGTAATATTGCAGACGTACACTCAAGTAAATGTACGAAATTTGATCAAAATCGTTAGAGCCATTTTTGAGAAAATCAAATTATTGCTAAAGTTGCCTAGAATAAACTAGCCTTATATTCATTTTTTGAGAAATATGAACTATACAGTATTATTAAAGATGTAGACTCAAGTAACAGCACGAAATTTGATAAAAATTGTTAGAGCTGTTTTCGAGAAAATCTGACTGTTGTTAAAAATGCGTAGAATAAACTACTCTTAATTATTGATCAATGTCAACCATTTCTATGTATACTCTGCTCAGTATGATAAAATGCCTAAGTATGAGATTTCATTCATTTTCGTTCGACCGTCTAGGCTCCAGAGCCAGTAACAGACTGACAGACAGACGGCATTGCGAAAATCACTTTTTCGGATTCAGCGACACTAAAACGTATATTTCCGTAAAAATCTCGAGGTCAAATTTTTTTGAGATAACAATACTTTCTCGATACTTCGTATGAGAAAGTAAAAATCACAGGTTCACTGGTAATTCTTAAATTTATACTGTTTACTTAAACAATTAACATCCATTTAATGTAATCACAGCAAAAATTATCAAAATAGTAACCACCGTGTACTATAATTATACTATAATAAATAAAACTTTTCAGCATACTGCTTACTAAGCAATATGCTTAAAATTTATATTTATTATTGGAAATTGCAGCCTTCAGCAGTTTTTCATTTTCTTTAGTTCTAATATATTCAAAAAACTCCCGACATGCCATGTTATAATTAGTTTTAACACATAACTCGGCTTTCACTAAATTAACGCTCATATTATTTCTGCTCTCTGTCCATGTTTGTTTCATCAAAGAAAAATTCCTTTCAACATTGGCATTGCTTATAGATATAGATATTATTGGCTGAATCAATTTGTATATGTTGCACAGATTAACTTTATTCAAGACATGAACCCACTTTTGATAAACATTTAAGGTATCAGATATTGCCTGTATTATCAAATTTAACAGATTCAGTTCGTCATATATTTCATCTATATTGATTGTTGATTCAAATCCGCAACTGGCTATAATTTCACACACATATCTGATTTTTGAGTTCAGATTAAAACAATGAGTTGTTTTTAAAATCATACCAGTCATTTAAGTAACGTAACGAATGGACATACACTTCTTTTAGGTTTGCTGTTATCTGTTGCAGAAAAACCAGACGGAAGGATTTTAGCACAGTAGTTACTTTGAACCCAAAAAAACTTGATATCTTTTCACTAAATCTTCTTTTAATTCATTCATTATCATATGGAGCTCTGTACAAGAAATCTCTTTTATTTCTAATTTTAGGATATGTTTCTGGAAAAGATTCATAAAATAACATATGGCAACTTGTACAAAAACTTATCATTCGCATAGCGTGCGTTTTTTTGTAAAAAAAATAATAACGAAAATGAATTAACCCGAACATCTTGTCAACCCGAACCGAACACCGAAGGGTTCCTAAACTGAACTGTTTGGGTCAAAACTGAGCACCTGGCAACCCTATTAGTAGTTTATGGATTTGCATCCTACTTCCAATAGGTTACTGATACATTCTCCAATAGTAATTACTTGTACAAAATAGATTAAAATATTTATTCCCTTAGCTAGTTTTGTAATTAATAATTTACATAGCTCAAATAGCCTTTAAATGTTGGAGTTATCAAAATTATCAATTCGATTCCAGTATTAAGATGGCCGCGATAATACTTGTGGTTATCATTTTTATTGTACTGATTTTCAAAGACATTACTATTTTTGCTTCATTGATTATGTACAGTCATTTCAAAAAGTCCAGCGACACGGCTCGGTCATGCCACACATAGACCGGAGCTGAAAGTTCCGAATATGTTGGTACCCATTGCTTGAGGGGAAGCAGGAGAGGGGAATGATAGGGAGGGGTGGAAGACTGAGGAGGTGGGTTTCGAAGCCTGGGTAGGCTTGCAGGGAGAAATGAACGGAATCAGAGCTGGTAAGACAAACTCCATTTAACAGTGTGAGAGCATCCAATCCAACTCGGAAAAAATGACTCTCTCAAAGGTTGCCTTCGCATGCCAAGGTTAACAAGAAAACCTCTTGAGAGAATGAGCCATGTAAACGGTTCAAAGTCCTCAGTGACGTCTTACAATTAGATAGGGAAACATAAATGAATATGCCACGTCTAGAAAGCACTTGCGGAAAAGATGCAATATTTTCACCTTTGTGGGCATTATTAATGCAAAATGCTAGGCTGCACTTCACTTCGGAAAGCGCAAAAAATTATCAATTGGTCAAGGGCAAAAATTATATATTACTCCATAAATTACGATAAGATGAACCGCAGAGGTAATGAGGAGTTTGTGGGAATTGCATTACCAGTTTGTTAAAAATGTTCCTTAAAATTGAGCATATCGCTGTAACGAAGGTGCAAGCGCTGAGAATTGACGCTCTATGACTAAACTAAATTTAAAAATATAATCTGCCATAAATGGTGATAAGAATAAAACTCATCTCTGAAAGCAAATCACATCATCGGAGCTGATGTGAGTAGTAGTTGTCATCCGGACAAACTCTCTTCCGAGGATTGGGGGTTCCATTCTTATGGCAATAGAAAAATTTTTCTCCACTCTACTGTATCACTCAAGAGCCAAGAAATCGTCAGCACAAAAATTTCTTTTTCGGGAGAACATTAGGAAATATTTACATCCTTTATCCAATTAATTTTACCAAAACTCTAATAAATGGCAATTTATCACATGTAGCACTTTTCTCACAGATAGTAGATACATTTTGTATTGACCTTATCTGAATTTTTGAATAAAAATTTTATTCTAGCAGCATTTAATAGGCAATGAAAACAATGAAAGATTATTTAGTGTTTTATTTTAGTATCTAGTGAAGTCTCCTCCTGAGTCGATCATTCCTTGCATTCGACGGTTCATGGACCGTATTAAATTTTCACATATTTGCGGCCATCACATCATCGTCTAATTGAGCCCCAGAGTTCCATAACATGATCTTCAAGAGCAGCTGCCATCCTCAAATTTCTTCCCGTCCACTCATTCACCATTATACCCTCAATGGGATTCAGATCTGGCAAGTGATCTGGCCAGGGCAGAACATCAATATTCTGGTTCTGGTCAAATGTTGTCGAGTTACAGCGGTCGTATCTAATGGTGAATTATCTTATATTACTAACACGTCTTTGCTGTCTGGCACTATCTGTCTCACATAAGGCAGAAGATGCTCATTCAGGATCTCCACTAAATCAACAGCTGTCATTTTTGTTATCGTAATTTATGGAGTATTATATAATTTTTGCCCTTGACCCATTGATAATTTTTTACGCTTTCCGAAGTGAAGTGCAGCCTAGCATTTCACATTAATAATGCCCACAAAGGTGAAAATATTGCATCTTTTCCGCAAGTGCTTTCTAGACACGGCATATTCATTTATGTTTCCCTATCTAATTGTAAGACATCACTGAGGACTTTGAACTGTTTACATGGCTCCTTCTCTTGGAGGTTTTCTTGTTATCCTTGGCATGCGAAGGCAACCTTTGAGAGAGTCATTTTTTCTGAGTTGGATTGGATGCTGTCACACTGTTAAATGGAGTTTGTCTCACTGGCTCTGATTCCGTTCGTTTCTCCCTGCAAACCTACCCAGGCTTCGAAACCCGCCTCCTCACTCTTCCACCCCTCCCTATCATTCCCCTCTCCTGCTTCCCCTCAAGCAATGGGTAGATACATTCTGGGACAATTTTGATCACAGCGTCGTAACTGGCAAAAAAAATGAACTGCATCAATATACCTACCTTACTCATTTCTCCAGGACGGGGAGGGAGATATGGTTCAAGCCAGGGAGCCAAAGGCGCCCAGCACCACTCATTCTCCATACCCCTCGACTGTTGCCCAACTATCAACCCTTGTTATGTTTGCTCTGCTTTGGGCACCGTTTCTCCGGGATGGGGAAGGAGATATGGTTCCATTCAGGGTGCTGAAGGTGCCCAGCACCACTTGATCTCCATGGTTTCAGTCAGGGCACTGAAGCTAAGCAATTGCGTGAACACTCAGTCATTTGAAAACTGATATGCGTAAAGAACGTCTAAGATTCAAGTGCTATATAGTTCATTTTCTTGCCATTTATGGTGCTATGACTGAAGTTGCCCCAGAGCAGTTCTGTTCCACTTATTATTTTGAGTAGAAAAGTAGCAAATGAATAGCTTCTCGAGATGTTAAATTGATAAAAATATATTTTAAAATACAAAAATTTATTGTAAAACCATTTTTATTTACATTGTAGGTTGGCTTTCTTGCCTTTCATATTTCATGAAACCATATAAAAAGTATAAGAAAAAATACAAGAGAATCAGAGAGAGACATTTTTCTAAATAAAACACTATAATTGAAAACAAGACTTTGTTTTAGAAATAAAATTCAAAAACAGTAAAATCTAATGAGTTTCAAATTATAATGAGTACCTCAGAAATTTCTCAGTAATTGTCCTTACATACTAAAATATTGGTAAAGCAAAGTTAAAATCAATATAATGGGCAGCAGTGTAGCTAGAATTTTCCACCCTCAGGACAAGTTCCCTTAGCTGCAGCAGGCAGCAGGGTTATTAACATACTGACACTAATGGCAGTGGACACAAATTTCAATGCAGGCCATTATTAAGTTCCACTAAATAAAAATCTCTTTTTCATAGTATCCCTTGATAATAAAGGGATACCATGCCTGCATACCTAGTACAAGTGCTAGTAAGGTAGATAATTGAGAAGTTAATTACAAATTAAGGTAGAATATGTAGCCTTACCTTCAACTTTAATGAATATGCAACAACATATAGTACTCTAAAAAGGATAATGTCTCTCCTTTCAATCCATAATTTGACTTAGCAACAATAACAATCACTGTCAATGCCCAACCACATTTTTTAGATTTCATATCCAACTGACATCAAACTTTCATTTGCATTACAAAATATTTTATTTGAATTTGAGTACGAGTTTTAAATGTCAACAGAACAGTTAATATTATATTTTCAAGTATTTAAAAGATGAATACAAACATGATACACTTGATAATGAAGCAGAACATTTCCACCTCTTTAGATTTATACTTTGTATCACATAGCAACAATAATTATCAATGATACCTCACTCCATGTTCAAGTTTCACATCCAAAATAATAGCATGAAATTTTATTTGCTGTGAATATTTATTTGCACATTTGCAAGTGTATCATTGTTTAGTTGCCATGCCATTTGAGCTTAGGGTAAAATAATAGCAGCCAGATATTTGAAATCAAATCATATGCTTTCTCAAGTACGAATTGTTGTGTCAGAATAACTGAAGAGAAGATAAAAGTGTAACTAGATAACCTTTCCAAATAACTTATTTTTTTAAATGGTTAAAACTTAGATTCACTTAACATGGATGTAATGCACTGCATCGTGAAGATAACTGTGCAGCATTTAAATCTTAGATAATTGACAGTAATAGTTGTAAAATAGTGCAATATTTCAACATAGACGACAGGAATTAGTTCATCTAAAAACACTATCTTGAGTACCTTAATAATGTGCTTACATCTAAGAGATATAAAATCCGTTTTCTTATATTTATTCAGTCATTCTGAAATTGGAAAATGTATTTTTCACTTCTGACATGCTCACCAATTTCCTTATTACCCTAACAATATGTAAGGTAGATAAGTGTCTACATTAAAATTATGCTTTCAAAAGCAGCATAAGGATTTTTAAAGTCACCACCTGAACATTTATAGTTGTTCAAAGCAACTTACATTATATACAAGCATAAAAATTGCATCACACTTCGGAAGGTATCAAAAAAGAAAACTTTTTAGTTATCAAATGGCAACCCTTATTTCACTAATGATACTGTAACTTGATCGTACAGAAAACCACAATATGAGTCCTGTATTATCACGAGACTTCTTCCATGGCACTTGAATTATTCCATTTTACATAAATAAATACATCGTGACTCTTGAAGAATTGATCATTAACAATCAACTTGGTAGTCAACACATTTTGGATTAGGTAGGCCATCTGAAAGGAAATGTTCATTATAAGTTAAAGGCATTTGACAGGAAAATATAAAATTATTTATGGAATACATTGCTGATTAACCATCTTAACTGAGGAGGAATTTATAACATTCATCATCTCCTTGTCCTCATTTAGTTAGCATAACTCTAACCATTACGGCAGCAATAAATGGGTTTAATAAAGTAAATGCCCTCAGAGATAATTCACAGATAATTGATTTTTAAAAAGTCCTTTTAGAATGAACTACCCATGAATTTCTGCAGATTATGGCTAATTTGTGAATGAAATGCACACCTGGTTGGAAATGTTCAATGCACAATTTAAATACAGGCGACTCCCGAGATTCGATGGGGATGCATTCCTGAAAACGTGGTCGAATCTCGAACCGTCGCATGTCGAATCAGCACAAATTCAAACAATTAGAGCAGAAATAATGATGTCTAGACTGAAACTAAACCTCTCATGGTCGGGCGGGCCAAAAATTACTTCGCGTAAACTAGTTTCTAATTCGACTGATCGATCGGCTGGGTCGATTCGACCGGTCGAATTCTCAAGTTGGTCGAATCTCGGGAGTCGCCTGTACAAGCAAGACTATATAATACTTAGAAGTGGAGAAGGAAGCCAACTTAAGTGTGCACCATGAACCAATTTTCTTAGCTACTCCCCACATTGAGCAATAAAAATGTTAGAAATAACAACAACTGCCAACATGAATAATTTCTCCCTCCCTCCCTATTTACACTTTCAATTAATCATAAGCCAATATATGCCCAAGGCATAAAATGTAATTAACCAGGTGAAGTGGTAACAATGAAATCTGTCAATATAATTTAAAAAATAAAGCAGAAATGATTAAGTTTACAATTTATTATATTAACATGGCTTTTCACAATGGCTTGTTTAGTAAAGTAAAAAAAAAATAGTATCTTATCCTTTTTCAAATCAATGTCAGAAGAGCTCTGACAGGAAATTAGATATGTCCCAGATAAGACACAAGAAGGCTACAGTACATAAGGAAATTAAAAGAAAATTAATATTCTTTTGAGAATGTATATTTTTGTAATTTTTTCATTACAGTAAATACTTGTATAGTATAGGATGCAATTTTTTTTCAAAATTTCTGGGCTCAAAGATGGGGTATATCCTATACAAGAGTACTTAATACTTCTAGTTTTTCCCCAGAGATGTCTTCGGTGAGAAACGAAAATCAAAAAAACAGCAAACTACAATTTGTTATTACTCACAACATGATTGACTATGAATACATTTTTTTTAAAATTATAAAGCAAAAAATTGCTGGTCACTGAGTCCAAATTATCCTCGATGATCTTGTCAAACCTTTCTGGAGCTTTGGATTTCCTATGAAGTCTTGAAATTCCTGTGGAACCCCTAGGAAAGGTTCATTTTTCATACATATTATCTAATTTTTTTGCTTTGAAGTATTTATCAGAGCTGTGTGCTGGATCAAACAAGGTGTATATAAAAATAAACATGGTGTCCTACATAACTCATGAACCCCCAAGAAATAATGCCCCAGTTGAGAAACACTGCATTACAAAAGGGGCATAAAATTTATGTATTTCTCTCAGTGCAAAGACATTAAATAATTCACTCATCAATTTCACAATTAAATAATAAAATATTTGCAACACATTATGTGCTATATGTATGCATCCTATATGCATGTGTATTAACATTCATATATGAGCCCCAAAACTTCCCTGCGTCCTATACATGAGCGCATCCTACAGGTGAGCATTTACTGTACTTGGTGTGCCATGTAAAATCTCTTTGTGAGCCACCTTGCACATGTGTCATAGGCTAAAGACCCCTTGGATAAAGCAAATTGAATAATGAGCAGCACAAAAAAATATGAAGGACTGAGAATCTATGAAGATAAAAAATGATGTAAAGTGCTGCACTAATATCAGAATACAGGCATTCCCCAGGTTATGTAAGCCTCGATTAACGTAAACCCGCACTTACATAAGCGGTCCTATAAATCACTAAAAAAAATTTTGTTATGCGGAAAGTTTATGTTAGCAGTTTGTGTAAGCGAGCAGGATCTACATACGTGCGTGGAGGAAAAACGCAGGGCATGGGTTGTAATGCGATGTTCTCAGTGTGTTCTATCATGTTTGCTTGATCTTGTAACGTGTTTCGCTTTTGTGCAAATTAACCTAAGTGTCGCCCTTGCAATCATGGCTGATAAGCGTCGCAGTGACAGTAAAAGTGCTAGTTTACATGCCTTTATTTTAACTGATTACTTGTACTGTACTGATGCAGTAAATTATACTTTAAACACACAGCATCAGTAGCAATTTTTGACTTACACAAAATTCGAGTTATGTAACAGGTGCCAGAACATTCCTTACGTAACCTGGGAAGTGCCTGTAGTATGAATTTCATTTATGAAAAGAGAGTAACAAATTCAGATTGAAAAACAGAATCTTAAGATATGACAGAAGTATGATAATAATATATATAAGATTTATTCTGCAAAGTAGTTCAAGAATTGAAGATAGGAAAAGCTACAGACAGAAATGAAATATCAATAGAAGCCATTTGAACAACAAGTAATATAAGTGATTACCTAATCCATTAAGTTCAGGACACTATATGAAACCCTGTAGGGCTCATAAACTAAAGTAATAACTTTTTAATGTAAACACATACCATAAAGATCAGTCTGAATCCTTGGTTAGTCCACAAGGCCGTCTGAATTCTTGCCCAGCTTCATGTAACCACTTGTTTGAAACTGGAATTAAAAAAAAATATCATGAGCACTAGCTGCTAATATAGAATCAATGAATATTTATATTATTTTTATAATATTTTATATTATACTTCCAGCTAATAATGCCATATTTACTAGCATATAAATTTTCCACCTCCAGAACAAGGAAAAACATAAGAAAAATGTGAGATAATCACTAGAATTCAGCAGGAGTCACTAAATGACCCGGTGGTTCAATGAAGAATATGTGACTTATAAAAACATTACATAATCAACTCAACAAACATAAAGTGAAAGAATTACAATTATTATAGATGAAGTTACAAATGTCATTTTTGCAGGCAATTGTTACCATAACACCAGGGACCTGTGAGAAAAATTCCGTAACCTGCTGGATATCAAGGCACCATCACAGTTTAGTCTCATATTCCAATAATTGTATCGAGAAAAATATTTCGGTAGTGTTTCTTTCGGTTTGGATGTCATTGAGATTTTTGGTTACTTTCTATATGCAGCATGTTTGAGTGAAAAGCTGTGCATTCTGAGATTTTCATAGCAGTATCATCATTTCTATATCACAAAATGATTATATTGCTGATAGGTTAAAAATAATTCACTAAAATACTTAATTATTATTAATAATAACAATATTTATTGATATTAATGCACATACATATGTATTAGTGATTTTTAGTTAGCCAGAATTTTTTACACCTAATCATGATTTTTGAAGTGAGGGTTATATTTGAGAATTTTTTTCCACAGATTCAGTCTCAAAAAACAATATGAAAATATGGTACAGTAGAATCCTGATTATCCGAGGTTCCACATTACCTGAGGTGCATGAGAAAAAGTAGCAAGGTATCATTTTTAAAATTTGCAATTGAAAATTATCATATTTGATACAACTGTATCAAAGTGGCAGCACTGAACTTAACGATTAGGGTATTTTGATAATTAATCCAATTTATTTTGAACTAATCTGTTTTTACTTTTATTTATTTCAACAGATAGTGAAATTAAGATATGTATTGTTATATACATTATATAGGCCTACATTGGGAATGCAGATAGAGAGAATATATGTGATAGCTTTCATGAAAGACGTATTGAATGAAAGTCATCCTGTATTTTCCCGATATGGGCACCGTTCAGTATTATCCAAGTTTTTTATTATCAGAGTTCTGTGCAATCCCAATGACCTTGGATCGGGACTCTACTGTGCATTCTTTTTTTAAATAACCTTGCCGAAAATTGACTGGTGTCCTAATCCCAGGAGATACCCATTTATCCCCAATGTAAAGACCGCATTATAACAGGCTAGATCTATCGAGTGTTGCCACTAATAGGAACAGTGGCCTCCTCTTTCAGTAAGAACAACAACTCAAAATTGCTTTATTGACATAAATGATTCAAATTAATTTTATGACAAGCTTATAGAAATACAAAAATATACCAAATAAGTTGATACTTTTTAGAACTCCATTAAAAGGCATCAAATAGATGAAAGAACTCTTAAGCCAAAATCAAAGTCATTTCATTAACAAGCTTATAGAAATACAACAATATACCAAATAAGCTGATACTTTTTAGAACTCCATTAAAAGGCATCAAATAGATGAAAGAACTCTTAAGCCAAAATCAAAGTCATTTCATTAACAAGCTTATAGAAATACAACAATATACCAAATAAGCTGATACTTTTTAGAACTCTATTAAAAGGCATCAAATAGATGAAAGAACTCTTAAGCCAAAATCAAAGTCATTTCATTAAACTACTGATTTGTATTTCAGTTACAAAATAACCACAGTTGTAGTAAAGGAACAAGACGGTCACGTAATGGACAATATATCTATCCTTAGTTTTTCTAAGTGATTTTGGGTTTTGGATTAGGAGTTATGGTATAAAAGTTATATAATTTTTACAGTAGACTCTAAAACATGGACATATTGCTTCCAGTGGCAGTGAAAATGTCATATCAGTGGATGCCTCATAGGAGCATAGTTAAATATGGTAATTTATTGCACATAATTAAATCAGTGTCCATAATAAATAGACTGTTTTCCTTGGGTACTTTAAAGTGATAATAATAATGAGTAATTCAATCCTTAGATTGGTTTGATTGACCACAAATGGTATGGTGGTTTTCCAATGCCTTCCACACCGTGCATACAGAAGGGCAACCAGGTGCCGGCATTAGCCTACTCTTAGGAAGAGCTTCAAGGGGCACAACTACTTAACGTCTCTTCAAAGGGACAGGTGCTGATTTGTGTGATCTCCTCATTTTTCATTGTCTCATTCTCTTGGTTCATACACACACAAGTAGGTGGCCGGGAAACCTCAGAAAAGAATCCTACTTTTTCAGGATTCATGCCCACTGCCATTTAGAATAGCAGGCAAGTAGTAGGCTAGCACCTTACATGCTGCACCACTGAAACCCCCTTTTTAAAGTGATAAATAGCTGTGTTCGTTCTTTTAGAAAACGTAATCACGAACTGCAAAGTTTTTCTGAAAAATTTATTTTAAAATCTAGGCGGGTCATACTGGGTAGTACACTACTCTATTTACTCAAGTAATACCCGCATGTGTGTAATGCCCACAACCCTGTTTTTAGACCTAAATATTCAGAAAAAATGGAATTTATGTACCGTATTTTCCCATCTATAATGTGCATGTTATCTACACAGAAAAGTTAAGAAAATGAAGAAAACAATGGTGCGTGTCATACAGCGGAAAACAAGTAAATACTTAAAAGATGTACAATTTTCCTAAGCCTGGACTTTATTTTCAGAATACCAAACAGAGAGAAAACATTGCTAGAATAGAGCTATTAAATTCAGGAATGATATTGTGCTAATATATAAATACTAGTGAAGGTTTGCTTGCATTCTACAAGCATTTTCTCTCACCCTAAAGTAAAGAATATGAGTCGACAAATAATTTTTAAACGCAACAGTTTACACTTTCTTGCCGGTTTATATGTTTTCCTTATTGTCAATATTGGGGTAAAAACAACCCCTAAAATTTACAATTATAATATTTTTTTAGGTTTTCACCATTTGTTTCGAATACCTCACATTTGTGCAAAATATCATCGGTGTAGCACCTCTAGAAGTGCATTATATAAATTGAATTGTTTAAACTTTATGAATTTTTAACAGCCACAATAATAAATATTTCCAAAATTTTCAATGTAAGTTACTACTGGAGTATCATTCCCTACCTTGTTAAAAAATTTCAGCTTCCTGCACCTTCAGAAAGTACATAAGCATTAGTCAATTTGTTTAACATTTAAGAATTTATTACGGCCGAACGAATAAAAATTTTCAAATTTCTATAATCCCGTTTTCATTATTTGGCAAATTCTACCAATAGAAAAAATTTCAACTTCATAGCACAATTAGAAGTAGCTAAACCATGAAATGTTAGTAAAATAGTTTATAATTTTTACCGGCCAAAAAATAAACATTGTTGCAATTTTGCAATTATTCCTCAGATTATTTTTTTCGGTTCACCTATGTATTAAATTTCAACTCTCCAACTATTGTAGTTTGGGCCAGACATTAGTATCCTCCTACATTAGGGTGACCAGGTGTCCCGGTTTCCCCGGATTTGTCCCGGTTTTCAGTTTTGTCCCGGTGTCCCGATTTTTTTTCGGGATGCATCAATGTCCTGGTTTTTTCTTGTAATAGTGATGGTATATGCAGTAGTTTTTTTATTCCCGTTTATACGAAATTATTTTGAAAACCAAACTCGATATTCCAAATACTATTTTATAAAAAGCATTTGCATTTAAGTGCTGGAAAATCAGAGACTCACGGTATTTCACTAACAATAAGAGCTGATTCTAAGAAAATACGAATTCTCTTATCCATGATTTTCAGTTCACTCAAGGTATGTAAGAAACTAAAATATTCACTGTGGTTTTTGAGCCGCTGAAACCTCTCCTTTATCGAAGTAATTGTTTGATCCAGCACAAGATAAAAAAAATTACTCGGAAATAATCTTGGGGATTATGAAAACTTGCATCAACCTGTGCAGATTCAAAATTGGGGGTCTTTCTTCATGGCAGAATTTCGGTCTCTTGCATAAATTTTGATTCAGCCTGTAGTTCTGTTGCCAGTTCTCGTGCATCTATAATTAATTAATTAAACCCTATTTCTGACCTACAAGCTCCAAAATATTGCTGAATCTGCTCAAGAGAATTTATTGAAGCTTTCATATTCACAAATGGACTTTGCAACAATTTACTTATTCCATTTATCTTAAATAGAATGTCGTGCCAAACTGTTCAGAAAATGCAAAAACAATGTCTTTTATAAATTACGCGAGAAAATTAATCTCAATTTACTAGATGTTGGATGTTCGGCACATATTTTGCATAACGCTATGCAGTCGGGATCTGAGAGATTATCTTGTGATGTAGAAATGGTCGTGGTAAAAATACTGTCATACTTTTCAACTTTTGCAGTACGTACCGAGTGAGTGAAAAATGTTTGTTCTCTATTAGATTTGCAGTATGAAAAGTTACTGACCCATTCAAAAATTCGATGGTTAAGTTTATACAATGCGGTTGATAGAGTATTAAAAATGTTCGAAGCATTGAAAGCATATTTCTTTTCAGAAGAAAAGTCCCCAAAATGTATTGTGAAATTTTCTGAATCACCAGTAAATGAAGCATACTTCCATGCAATGCTTAATATTCTTGGTTTATTTAATAAACAAATTCTAAAAATTGAATGTTCGCAAAATTGCGTAATACAGGTAATGAATTAAGTGCATGAAACGATTGGCATGCTTACATTACGCATTAACAAAAAATTTGTTCCTTTGAGTGTCCTCAGAGTTTTATCTGATAATAATATTCAGAAGGATGAAATAGAATCATTTAAAGAGGAAATATTTGACATGTACGTAACAACCTGTGACTATCTAAAAAATGGGTTGGACCCTTACTGAAATTGAAGTATATGGAATGAATGCTATTAAAAAGTTCCCCAGTTTGGGAAGAAGTACAAAGTATGTGTAAAAATGTTAATGACGTGAGCTTTCAAGTTGATGAAAGTTTTTTATTTAATCAATTTTCATTGCTTAAAAATTTGATTTCAAAAGAGATGAAAGAAAGGAATGATGAGTGGCTTAATAGATCTTGCTACAGCCGGTGGTCATATTTTTTTTTTCAAAATTTGAATTTCTAGAACGGAGTTCAGAAATGGAGAAACTATGTAACTTTCTGTTTGCCATTCTGGCACACAATGGAAACGTGGAAAGAATATTTTCACAAATAGACATTCAATGGTCTGATGAACGAAACCGTTTGGATATAAAAACCATCAATTCCACAATGATGTGTAAATTCAACTTTAATATGACCTGTAAAAGTTTTTATGACATGATTAAAAATGATGAAAATTTGATCAAGGCAGGCAGAAGTATGTACTTTAAAATATGATTGAAAACACCATTTTCACCTAATATGTTTTATTGTAATACTGCTTAATTAATCATGAAATATGTAATTTTATTGTTATTTCAATAAATTATAGTCTATATATTCTTTTGTAAACATATTTATTTGATTTTTAGAATATTCAAGAAAGAAAATCAAAATATCCATTGTCCTGGTTTTTTTAGAAAATGTCCCAGATTTTCCCTTTCAAAACTTGTTTCGTCCCGGTTGTTACCAAAAGCATTTGGTCACCCTATCCTATATACCGTATTTGACCGAATATAGCCCCCCTGTTTTTGGCCAAAAGTGAAGTGCAAAAGTTGAGGGGGGAGGCTATTTTCGGGCACTAAAAATTTGGTGGGTACAAACAAGTGTGCAAACCTTCAATAACGATGAATTTCATTCGAGTCAGTAAGTGTTTCTATCCATTGTAAGACTAAACTACTCGGGTTGCGAATATTTATTTGCAAGGCTGATTGACGTCTCCATATAGGAAGGATTTTTCAATTACTTGATCACTCTCATTATCGTCAAATTGCATGTTTTACCGTATTTGCTCGTGTAAGCCGCGCCCCCGTGTATCCTGCGCACCCCGGTTTTTGGGCCAGCTCTAGGGAAAAAAATTTATTTGAGCCGAAAAAGGGTTTTTTAAATCACCAATTCATATTTCTCAAAAATGCTACGCTCAAGTTAAGCATCTTCATACTCCTACGTGACGAATTTATTGGGTGATCTCTTTATATCGGTACTAGCAGAAATCTCCTCGGTAGTCCTCTTTTGTTAAACACTTAACTGTTTTTGTCGTCATATTGGTCATGTTCGGCAGAAATCGTTCCGGGAGCGATCACCGATCATTCTGCTGTACGTAATTTTCCAGCCATATGGTCACTGATCCCTACCGTAGCGGTCGTCATTTTATTGGCGAACTAAAATTATGATCAGTGATCACGGTGGCTACGGCTTTCATAGACGTATCATAGAATAAAGGTAGCATGCCGTATCTGAACATGGTAGGCGTCGTCTGCCGTGAGAACAAAACCCTCACCAACCCAAACTGGTCGCGCATCGCCGTGGCCTCCGTGACGATTGTAGCAGAAAGCCGTCGAGTTTGGGGAGCACCCGTTAATAAACTTAAAACTCATTAAAAATTTTTATACAATGAATGAAAATCACTAAATACATCGAAATTTAGAAATAGAATAATAGATGCGGCATGGGTGCTAGCTTAACGTATATTTGTTTACCGACACGACATTTTGAGAAAAAAGGTCGCAGCTTACACGAGCAAATACGGTAATACCAATAAAATTAACCTTACCCGAGAATGGACTAATTGTCTGGCTAAGCTCGAATTGTTAATTACACAAATGAAAGATAGATTAGCATTGCGCATCGAAATATGAGCAAAGTGCGAATTTATATTGCTGCATTAATTAGTATGTTATTTCGACTTTTTAAAGTTTATTTTTACTCCCTAAAAATGTGTTTTTGTTCATTTCCTTGTCAAATATCTCTTTCATTAGTATACCCTCTGAATTCTGAGGTACAAATCTGAAAACCTTAAAATTCCAATTAGCATGGCGTTTTATCACTCGCTAATTGGTACTTTTTTATTAAATGAGTGCGTTTGATATTCAAATTATACAGCATGTTTCATGACATTAAAGTCCTAAAAATGATCATGTCCTTTCAGGGTATTAAAATATTTTCTAGATTTGTGTGAGAAAAATGGGTAGGGAGGCTATATTCGGAGGGGGGCTATATTCGGTCAAATACGGTATATCCTATCATGTATCCCCTGAACTAATTGTGATAAATTATTGAAACAAAAAGCATTTGCAGCCTCACGATTCCCCCTCTCTTTGACTAAGTTAAGCACATCTAACTTAAACATCGCAGTATGCAATTTTTGCCATAATTTATTTTTGTTCTCCATGTGCTATTTTTTTAACAACGAATTGAAATGGTGAAACTAAACATGTCACATAAGAAGAAAACACCAGAAACAATCCTGCTTTACTCTGTCATTCATTTGTTACAGATGCCACCATAGCAAATCGGATTATTCCATTATTACTTTGTTCAAAGAACCGCTTTTTTCCAACTCAAGAGAAAAATTTTTACTGCGCGGTATCTAGAAAGTATCTATACATTTTCATAAAAATATCAAGGTGTGCAGTATCTATTAGGTGTGCATTATCGATGGGAAAATACAGTAATACCCACATTTCCAAAATTTCAATTTTGATATTTTATGGCAACCGGTTGAATAATCTATCAGAAGCAGAGTTTGATGATACAACTATGGCAACAAGCAAATATTTAAGAAGTGACTTCTAAAAATGACTTTTAATACTTTTTTATGTATGTAATCATGAAAAATTGACATCCAATGTCATTATATTACACGGAGAGTACTCGAAAACCTACTTTGGAGCTTATCTCCTTAATCTTGCAGAAAGGTACCCACACACAATACCAAAAAATAAACCAGTCACTAGATGAACTATAGAAGCATTTATCATGTTTCTGTATCACTTACAGCTTTCAGAAAGCTCAAACAAACAACTCCAATAGCTATTTAATGACACATTTCAAATGCAAGATTGTATTCTTTGCTTTTATACAGAAAAAGTGTGGGCATTAAACGAGTAAATACGGTAATTTCTATATTTTCTGAGACAATAGTAAAAAGTACTAAGTGGTAGGAATCCATAAATCATAATGGAATAAGAAAATCTGTATATGAAAAAAAGTAAACCTTACCCCATTTAGAACCAGTAAGGACCGGACATGCAGCATGCCTTGTCAAAAAGTCACCGTCTCCACTTGGATACAAATTGTGCCAGAATGCAGCAGTCCCTTTTTTTGGCCACAGAGATACCCGTATTGATGGGAAAACAGTTGCTCCTCCTTGTTGAACATCACTCATCTGTAGATGATAGAGGAATTATATTAATTTTAATCAACAAAGAAAGAGTAGGTACATTTTGATTCGACAGCTAATTGGTCAATTAGATTTGTTTACATTGCATTATTATAAATTTATTTTCACAAAATTGAAGAAATTCATATCCCTTCTATATTTTGCAATCAAAGGTAAACTAATTTATTGCCATGATTTTTTTAAAGTTAGATTTTATTTGATAAAAATGCACTGCCACATCCAAAATTTCAAATATTTTCCACCTAAATTTTAAAAGAACAAGCATGAAGAATTGGAAATTTAGGTGTTTTATTTGTATCTTATTTTGGTGGAAAATTAATATACAGAGACACCTTGATCTATCATTTCCCTATCCATCATTTTCCTGGAAGTATTGTCCACTTTCTATAGTCCCTACAAAAGTCTCATATAAACAATGCTAAGTCATATAGCATACATTGTTTCTAAAAGTATTGTTTTACTACATCAATTGTTTTAAATTTTTTGGTCATGCTTTACAATTTGGGTTGCCATTTCAACAATGCCTGTCTAAAGTTACTTCAACCCTCCCCTTTTTATTACAAAATTTGTTAGCAGTCCCTAGGTCAGAGGTTTCCAAACCTACTGCGCCCCCGTTCACTCAAGAATTCCTGCTGTGCCCTACCCCCTGACCTAGGTAATTTGACGCCATGCTAGGTGTTCAGTAGGTTTTGGAACATTTCATTATCTTAATTGCAACAGCACAATATATCCTAACATTACAAATAGTGAGTGCAACACAGGGTATTTTGGGGCATGGGACAAAGAACATGAATTGTGCCCTAGCCCAAACCCTGTATTTTATGACATATAAAAAACAATAATTATAATTAAATGATAAACAAATGCATATAATTTAAATGTTTATTTCCATTGCAGTAACATACATCATATGGTATACCATCAACTCGTCGTAGTCAATTCGTCACGCGTCAATTCGTCGCAAGGTAACTCGTCGCATGTCAATTCGTTGCACGACAATTCATCGCATGACAAACTTGTCGCGCATCAATTCATCACAGGACAAACTTGTTGCACGTCAATCCGTCAGAGGATAAACTCTCTGGGCGCCAATACATTGCATCGCGAGAATATAATAGTACAAGTAATACTATACTATAGGTTTTTGGTCACAATCTATGGAGAAAATATTATAAAACTTTCAATTCTTAAGGGGCTGTTTTGCCCCATTATTGCCTCAAATGAGGTTTAAAATTATAAGGCGTTTCCAGATGAGCTAGGGAGTTTAAATTTGGCAAGACTGTATGTTTTGTCACAACTACAAAAATTCCAAAATTCTAAAAATATCAATTTTTTTGGGGTTGTTTTGCCCCATTATTGCCACATATCAGGATAAAAATTATAGGCACTTTCAGATGAGCGCAAAATTTCGAAAGGTTATGTTTTTGGATAAAACTGGTTGGAAAAATACGAAATTGTAAAAATTCCAAATTTTAAAAATGCTTGCAGTACTAGTATTAATGATAAATGGTTTTAATGATATTTTCATGTGGCGTAGAGTTCTCCATAAGCAAACAATTTTTAAAACTGCGTCAGTAACGTAAATAATTAGACGTAGATTTTCCACAAATTGTGATTTCCACACCTTTGAAGATATCATCACCACACTTCACATAGATCTATAATTTTACCCTGTGGGTAACATAGGCTATATGATGATAAAAAAATTTGGAGGCAGGGGGTGCTTAATTCAATAATTATTTTCCCGTAAGTTTACATATAATTTTAATTTTGCACAGTGCAAGATTTTCTACCTTCAATCATCAAAATACCTAAATATGGACCCATTTTCTTCATTTTAGCTTTATTCGACGGTTAAAACTGTGCACTATCTTATTGTTGCAACGTTTACATGTGACATGGTCAAAGTTGAAATTAAACGGGCATTTCCACTAGTAGCATTACAGTATTATCAAAAGTATACATCAAATTGTGAATACTTATTTATTATTATAACTTGGCATTATTTTCTAGTGAAAAAATTAAAATTAATAAGGTTCAGCTTTTATTAGTCGAACTCATGTAATGCCGATCAAAAATGATGGGAGGAAAGATACGATCATTCAAACTATTTAGGGAGATCATATTAACATCAGAAAAAACTGTCATGAAAATCGTTTCCCCCTCCCTCCCTCCCCTCTCTCTCTCCCCCCTCCCTCTACCCCACTCTATCTCTCTATCTCATATTAAAAGTATTCAAAGCACATTTATACCCATAAGAATTGAAATAACAATATGATATCGAGGTCTAACAAAGAAATAGGTAGGCAAAGTAACATTCTGTTAAAAATGGCAAGATTTTCTCAAACTGTGTGAATTAAACGTTTAAATTGGACGATTTCAAACTGTAGGCAGAAAAAAGATGAAAAGAATAAGAAACTTTATAATGTATTCTTCAAAATGGTTTATATCCGAAGGTGAATTCTCTCTTATTTCAATCTAAAAAAGAATGAACGCCTGAACGTCAAAATGTCCATTTTTATGTGTTACCTTATGGGAAATGGAAATTATCCCCTGGAGTTGAACCCGGGTCTTTGATCTCGAGTTCGATATATTAAAACGTTGTTTATTATATCATAATGCTATACTGAAAATTTCATCAAATTCGGTTCAGTCATTTGCGAGATATTAAGCTTCAAAAAGCATTACACGCAACGTTTGCTACAGACTAAGGCTTTTATTTATATGATTATAAAGTGGGTACAACAAAATATGCTGAATGGCTTTAGGCAGTCACGGTTTAAAAACAGTTTGGGAGGTGCAACGTGGTGATAACGCTCTGCTCTGTTTCTTAGCTGGCGGAGACCTCGCTTTTGTTTATACACCCATATCATGAGAACTATAAATGATATTGGATTGGTGTCTTTTCCAAAAGTAAATTTCAACATTTCTGTACTTTTTCTTTGCTGAATGTATCCCTCTAAATTAATTAGGGAAAAAGTTTTCCGCAGATCGATTTTTTCATGTCCCAAGCAAAAATTTTGGTGAATGAGAAAAGTTATTCGTTTTTCAAAGGCATTTGAGTAATAATATATGTTTTTGATTTCTGCCATTGGCCCACAGATCTGGTTTTCATTTACCAGAGCCAGTGTTGTACCATATGTTGGCTTTTCAAGGGGTTTTTCCTTACAAGACACCAAAGTCAACTTTTCAGAGATCTACGGACAAGGAAATGAAAGAAAGAGCATAATTACACAAGAAATTTTGTATAAAGTACTTTTGGATGCATATTCACTCCAAAATGATAGTCTCTCTATATCGAGGGAAACAGGGGTTGGTGAGCGCAGCAAGCAGGAGGGATATTTTGAAAGATCAATAATGAAAAATCATTTAATAGTAATGGCATAAAATTTGTTTACGTTGTTGCTATCCATTTTATTCTATTCTTTGGATTAGTTCATTGTCAATTGCTTGACTGATTTATGCAAGAAAGGATTTGCTCTTTAAAGTATGTACACTGAAAACTACCTTCACATGTTACGCCTGGACATATCAAGGAACATATATGCTTAGTGTCTTTCTTCATGGTTTTCATTACATATATAAACCAACGTAGACCAATTTTTGGACATGGACAACTTTATGTAGCAATATTCAGAGCAAAGTCACATCAGGGTGTAATAATACATATAACTGGAAATGTTAATAAACCAGAAAATGACATCATTACTAATATAGTTTATAATGAAGTGTTAACTTAATTTTCTTTTAAATTTATTATTTTTGTTAATTTGTTATTAAAAATTAAATACATTCCATATGAAATACATTTATTTGATTCATTTTCAGAACATATTTCCATTATACTTATCTAAATCCAATAAATGGTAGAAAAAAGCGGCTGCAAGTGAAGTGAGCAAAAAGGGATTGGTGAGCAGGAGTGAGCAGATGGATTGCCCCCAAGTACTTACATAAAAGAGAACAGTGGCGATTCTATTTCCAGTTCCTAGTGACTTGAATGCATTCTTTTCTTCTCTCTATGGTAAAAAACAGGATTCAGCATTAAAATGTGACATCAATAGATCAATAAACAATAAAATAATACACTAATACATTAACATGTAAAATATTACAAAAATTTGTTGGATTTATGATTTTAATCTGACTGCTATAGCCTTTCATTTCTGATAAAATGATAGTTATTTACAGTCCTTTACATAAGTAAAAAATCTGATGTGGCCAACACATGACTTTCTCCATATTTGGGGTATAGATATTTAAATTATTACGAATAGCATTATGAGGCAAAATTATCATTTTGTATCATAAAACCAACTTCCATAAAGGGGATTCTTCACCTTCTGCTCACCCAAACCTCCCCCGGCCTCCCACAGACCTCCATTTTCAAACCTCCTTCCCAATACATTCCACCTGCCCTTCTCTCCCAACACCCGGTAGAATAACACCTTAATTATATCCTTCTCAGAATCTCCCAGCCCAACTTTCCTGACCTTCTTGACCACAGAGACAATCTCACCAGACATGAAAGACATGTCATTTCAACTCCTAAACATAACAGAAATATTATCATCCTCCCCGCAGACAAGGGCACCACCATGGTTGTGTTGGATCGCGCCCAATACAATGAAGAAGCTGAGCGCCAGCTCTCCGACATAACCTTTATCTCCCCCTCACCTCCAACCCCACAAGCCTCCACTCCTCCCAAATTTCCTCCTATCTTCATTCCAGAGGAAAACAGGAAGGCCTCACAGACTCTGCCATGACCCTGATGATCCCCAAGAATCCCCATACCCCTACCTTCTACCTTCTTCCTAAAATTCATAAACCTAACACCCCTGGCTGTCCCATTGTTGCCAGTTTCAACTCCCCCACGGAGCGCATCTCCGCATTCGTGGACTCTCACCTACAGCCTCTCGTCCGTCTACTGCCATCCTTTATCCAAGACACCAACCACTTCCTCTAATGCCTTAAGCACCTCCCTTCTTCCCTCCCACCAACACCATTTTGGCTACCATTGACTTCTGCTCCCTCTACACTAATATTCCCCAGGACTTTCTGCCCTCAGTAAACTACTTGACACAAGACCCGACAAAAGACCCTCCTCTCATTTCCTATTGCAATTGGCAGAAATGGTGCTGAAAAAGAACAACTTCTCTTTCGGAGGGCACCATTATTTCCAAATTAAGGGTACAGTAATGGGCACTCGAATGGCACCCTCTTATGCCAATTGCTACCTAGGGGAATGGGAGACTCATTTCCTCAACACACCTCTCAAACCACTATTGGGGCTGAGATTCATTGACGATATCTTTCTCATCTGGACCAATGGACCTGACTCCCTCCAATCCTTTTTGTTACGCCTCTCCTCTTACCCCATGCTTTCCTTCACCTACAATACTTCCACCACTAACCTTTCTGGATGTCGACCTTTCCATCCAAGACGGAAAAATCTGCACTGGCGTACACATTAAACCCACTAATAGCCTTCAATACCTCCACTTTGAAAGCTGCCATCCCCTACACACCAAAACCTCGATTCCATATGCCTAGCCCACCGAGGATGAAGGATTTACTCAGACAGGAGGTCTCTCTCACTATATTACTCCATCCTCGAAGATGCCCTTCTAAAACGCGGTTACCCACCGGGCCTGATCCGTGACCAGATTCGGAGGGCAATTACACCGGCAACCACTAAACACCACCCTCACACTCCTCTATTCCTGATTCTACCCCTTCCCTCACCCTTACTACCCTCTTCTACCCCAGGATCCAGGAGGTCCTCAAGGAAATCCTCCATGCTGCCCACCCAATTCTTACTTCCACCTCCCACCAATCCCCCTTTACTAATCCCCCATTCTTTCCTTCTGCCGGCCTCCCAATTTGGGAAATATCCTGTGGAAGAAAGAATTACCCACTCCCAACCCTCCATCCACTGCAGGATCTCAACTCTGCTGCAAACCCCGTTGCCTCACATGCCCCATTCACACACCCTCATTTTCATTCACCAGCCCCTCCTCCAACATCACTTACCCCATCCCCTCCAGAAGTAATTGCACCACGAGGAATGTCATTTACCTCCTCACCTGCACCCTCTGTCCTGCTTTTTGTGTTGGCCTCACCAGTAACCCCCTCAACATTAGAATTAATGGCCACCGGAACAGCGTGAATACTAACCGTTCCCTTCCGGTGGCTTCTCATGCCAATTTACACGAGGCAACTTTTAATAACTGCTTTACTGTAAGCATTATCCGAGCCCTACCGGATGACACCCCCGCCCCCCTACTTCGACAGTGGGAGTTCCTACATCTTTCTCCTTGACTTTCTGTCTCCCCCCCCCCCTGGTCTTGACCTCCAATAACCCTATTGGCCGTCCCGCCTCCCCCTATCCCCAAACTCCTCTCATTACCCCTCTCCCCCTCCGCATCTCCTCCCCAGTGTGTCACTTCAAACAGTATATGTCTCTCCATCACTGAAGAAGGGCGTCAGCCGGAAAGTTCCATGTTTGTGTTGTTTTTGTTTTTTTTGTGTTTTTTTGTGTTTTTCGTGTCCTCAGCACCCCCAGCGGCTCTTCAATCTAGGTAAGTGTCCACTGGGCTTCCTCCAACACCTTGTTGCCACCTTCATTATTACCTTTCCTTTTCTTTAAGCATTTATATATGTACAGGGTGAAGAAAAATTCAATGCCCAAACTTCTAGGGGTAATAGAAGAGACCAAAACAAACATCTTTTGTTAAACAACCGTGGGTCTGAAATGCGTCCTTGAAGCGTTACAGGCCATGAAATCGGCAAGGGGCAAATAGGCAACCCGCTCAGAACTTCGTAAGAGACTGTAGAGAGGTTTTATGTAAGGTTGGGAATCAGGAAACAAGTGATAACCACAACTTGAATTTATTTATGCATTTTACAATAAATGCTCAAAATGACCGCCATTAACGTCAATACAAAGATAGCAACGACACAGCAGAGAATGTCATGGTCGCTTCAGCGATACGTGCAATAAGATCCATCTGAGAGTCAACTGGCGCCGAATAAATCAAGCTTTTCATGTAACCCCACGTAAAGAAGTCCAGTGGGGAGAGGTCCGGTGATCTTGCAGGCCAGTTCACAGGTCCTCCCCGTCCGATCCACCGATTGCCGAAAGTGGTGGTAAGGTATCTGCGGATTGGGAGTGCTAAGTGAGCCAGAGCCCCGTCATGTTGGAACCACATTTCTCTCCTGATTGGTAATGGGACTTCCTCCAGCAATTCCGGCAGGATAAACTCCAGAAACACCTTGTACACTTGCCAATTGAGCCAAGTAGGTAAGAGGTAAGGCCCAATAAGGAAGTCATTCACAATACCGGCCCAGACGTTGACCACAAAACGTTGCTGATGGACATCAACAGCTAAGGCATGAGGGTTTTCGTATGCCCATACATGACTGTTGTGTGAGTTGTAAATACCTTCTCGGGTGAAGGAGGCCTCATCCGTAAACAACACAACTGCAGGAAATTGAGGCTCTTCGATAGCCCAGTGCAGAAACCAGCATGCAAATTCAGCTCGATGACGGTAGTCTGTACGGTCCATAGCCTGCACTCTCGTAGGACGAAAAGAATGAAGTAGCTGCTCATGTAAAACATTCCATACAAGGCTTTGCTCAACATCGAGCTCGGCAGCAACTGCGCGAGTACTTGTTGAGGGATTGTCCTCAAAGCGTAGCAACATGTCCTCGTCAAATTGCGTCGTATGCACCGATCGTGGTCGCCCTGCATTCGGTTTGGTTACCCTCAATGAGCCGGTGTCCCCCAGTCGGCGGTGGATAGAACCAAAAGTACGATAATCTGGACACTCTGTCAGGAAAATGTTCGCGGTAGATCCTCTGGGCTCTTCTGCCGTTGCCATTAGCAGAACCATACACAAAGTGCATGTCCCTAAGTTCTCTCCATGTGTAGCGCTCCATGCCAATAATAGTAAGTTACTAACACTCACGATTCTGAACAACAACCTTCGTTCTTCAAACCAAACAGCTGACTGCGTATTCGCGTATCGATGGTTACCATTTGTTTGTTTCCTGATTCCCAACCTTACATAAAACCTCTCAACAGTCTCTTACGAGTTATCTGAGCAGGTTGCCTATTTGCCCCTTGCCGGTTTCATGGCCTGTAACGCTTCAAGGATGCATTTAAGACCCACGGTTGCTTAACAAAAGATGTTTGTTTTGGTCTCTTCTATTACCCCTAGAAGTTTGGGCATCAAATTTTTCTTCACCCTGTATATGTGTGTGTGTGTGAGTGAGTATATATATATAAGATTGCAACTAGTAGTTGAGAGGGATAGGAGGGAGCCAGTGGACACTTACTTGGAGTTGTGGATGTCCAGGGTGATAGAGGAAGGCTTTGTCTTGAAGCTTTTGGGCATCCGCCCTTCTTCGGTACAAGAGTATTACTAAAACTAAAACTAAGTGTCTCACTGGGGGGATAGGGGATGGGAAGAGGATGGGGTTCGTGGAAAGGAGGCTAGAGTATTTGAGGTGGGGGTGTCAGCAAAGGTTTAGACCGGGAAAGGAAAGAGAGTGGAGGATTTCTATATGAGCGAGCTCCCATTGGCGGAGTTGTGGTGCAGGAGAGTCTTCTGGGAGAGCCTGGATTGTTTTGACTGTAAAACATCTATTGAAGGGTAGAGAGTGGCTTACCGCATGATCGGCCACTGGAAGGGGGCACTTATGAGCGACACTGACCCGATGACCGTTCATGCGGATGTTGAGGGGTGTGGTGGTAAGGCCCACGTAAAACGCTGGGCATTGTGTGCAGTTTAATAAATAGATTATATTTCTGGAGGTGCAGGTTCCGTGGGAAGTAATTGGGTAGGTGATGTCTGTTATTGGGCTGGTGAACATATGATGGGGCAAGTGAGGCACCGTGGTCTTTCGCATGGGAAAGACCCTGAGGGGAGTGGTGTTGGACCTGTAGGGAGTTCTTTGTGCCACAACAAGTCGGTTAGATTCCTAGGTCGACAGAATGATATGATGGGTGGCTTGGGGAAGAGTTTAAGGGTGATGGGTGAGGATGTGAGAATGGGGTGGTCGGCGGCAAGGATGTTTGTCTGGGCTTCGTGTAGCCCTGGGTGGAAGGTTGTTGTGAGAGTCAGGGGGGTGTTGCTTTGAGTATGTGAGTTTGGGTTCGTGGTTTTCCGGAGGCAGGGGAAGGAGAAATGGCGTGGTGTATTTGGTGGCGGATTAATTCTGGAGGATAGCCTCGGCTGAGGAATGCCTCCTGAATTTTTGTGCAATATTCGGATAGCAAAGTGCTATTCGAACATATCCTATATCCTTGGCGGGTGAGGGAAGAAGGAAGGGATGTTTTGGTGTGGTGTGGGTGGCAGCTGGTGTAATGGAGGTATTGTTGGTGGTTGGTGTCTTTGATGTGCACCGAGGTGCTGATGCATCCATTTCTAAAACATAGATTTACGTTGAGGAACGTAGATTCTGTCGTGGAGGAGTGGTGGGTGAAGGAGGGGGTGGGGTGGGTGGAGATTCTATTTAGGAAGCAATCAAGAATTTCTGTCCCATCGGTCCACAGTAAGAAGATGTCATCGATGAAGTGGAGCTAGATGAGAGGCTTTTGGGGGGAGGATTGGAGGAGCTGGGATTCCCATTCTCCCAAGTAGCAGTTAGCGTAAGAGGGTGCCATACGTGTGCCCATCGCAGTTCCTTTGGTTTGTTGGTAATGGCGCCCTCCAAACGCGAAATTATTTTTGGTTAGAACCATCTATGCCAGCATAGTGAGGAAGGCAGTAGATGGTTTCTTCTCCTCTGACCTCCTGTCAAGAGAGGTTCGAAGAGTGGCAAGTCCTTCTGGGTGGGGGATGTTCGTGTAGAGGGAGCACACACCTATGGTGACCATATATACACACACACACACATACACAGGGTGATCATTTTATCAGGAAACTCGCTAGCACCAGCCCTCGCCCGGCTAATTCCTTGGGACTTCAGCCCTGTATTGACGCGAATGTCCATTTTTTTTACTTAACCCATCTCAAAGGATTGTTTTCAACATTTTTAGTACTCCGAAATTTCACATGTTTGTGTATTATTTATGCATCGCTAACAAACGCAAGTATTGTTGAGCTCTGAGATTTGGTGGAAATAAATGATTGGCATTGATGCGAATGCCTTTTTCTATAATTTAACCTGTTTCAAATGATTGTTTTAACATTTTAATTACCCCAAACTTTCAAATGTTTTGTTTGTTAACAACAAACTCAGATACTGTTGAGCTCTGAGATTCTGTTGATTAGATGGAAATCCTTGGCATGCAGCCTTAGTAAGTACGATCTTTAATGGAATATTAACATGCTATAAATATCAATTATTAATTTAACTAATTGCTTTTTGTTAATTAATTCTTTAAGATAACAATGCCATCCATGCAACCATTAACTGTCCAAAGAGAAGAAAGAAGAAAAAACGAAAAACGATTGGAGAAGATTAGAAGAGATCGCGAACGCACAAAAAGGGAATCGAAAGAACAGCATTCACAACAAGCCGATATTTTACGTAAAGCGTCACTCATAATTTGGGACAAAATATCCATGGTTCTGAAGGAAGCTTTGACTGTCTGTGACAAACTGTTACGGGATCTTATGAAGAGTGAATCACCATTTGGCGGGAAAGTAATTGTTTTTGGTGGAAACTTTAGACAAATTCTTCCTGTTGTTAGACAAGGTAGTCATACATCAATCATTAAAGCCTGTGTGAAGAATAACAGACTTCGGAATTTGGTCAAAACCAGGAAGCTTACACATAATATATGAGCAAAAACAGATAATGAATTTAGTCAATGGTTAGTGAACCTGGGAAACGGAACACCGCCTCCGAATAAAATTTTTCCTGAGTCTATTGAAATACCAATACAGTGTAAAAGTAGCTATGATGATCTTATACAGCTCACATTCCAAACAGATTACATTAACAGAACTAATATATACAATCTAACTGATATTGCAATACTGAGCCCAAAAAACAAAGATTGCACCAAAATAAATGACCATATTGTGAATACTTTAATCCAAGATGACTCCAAAACTTACTTTAGCGTGGACACTGTAGATTATGAAGAGCAGTCAGATGAACAGCTATACCCTATCGAGTTTTTGAACAGTTTATCACCATCCGGCTTATCACCGCAAAGACTATATCTGAAAATTAACACTATTGTAATGTTGATCAGAAATTTAAACTCCAGTAAAGGATTAGTTAATGGAACACGAATGATTGTAAAAGGCTTGCACGAGCACTGTATAGCAGCAGAAGTTACTGGCACTGGAAAGACTATTCTCATACCCAGGATTCAGTTATGTCCATCAGATCCTACCATTACCTTCAAACTGTGTAGAAGACAATTTCTGATCAAAATCGCATTTGCTATGACAATCAATAAGGCTCAAGGACAGATGCTTAAACATGTTGGAATATACCTACCATTGCCCATTTTTTCCCATGGTCAGCTTTATGTAGCCTTTTCCCGAGTTTCGTCATTTAAGAACATTGCTATTACCATTATTGAAGGACCTCGACAACTTATACAGAATGATAAATTTATAACATCAAATATTGTATTTAAAGAAGTAATCAAAAAAATAACAAAAATATCTAAATAAAGTTTTGTTTATTAAACATTTTGTTTGTCTTTATGTGCGAATAATTCGCACGGGTACAGCTAGTATATATTATGTCCTTAACCACTCAACTGGGTAATTTTTTTTTAGGTCCCACCCTCAGTGGGTAATTAAATAAATAAAGTTAAATATCACCCAGTTTCCTCAAATATAAAACAGCGTAAATGATAAAAATGCTTCTCTTAGAAACAAAACGTCTCTTTCAAATCTCAGAAGCAAACTGAACTTTCCATATACATCTGTTTTTCACATGTACGGTTAGGATTACTAGCAGGAAAAACATTCATAAATAGCAGGATTACCCTTGAGACAAAAGCGCATGCAGAGAAAAGTGTGAGTTTTCGTAAGGGAGTGTGAAAAAACCCTGAGTGTCATAAATGGTCATTCAAGAAGTGGCGATCATGGAAATGCAACCCGCAATGCATATACAGAACTCCCTTATGAAGACCTGCTTCTCAAAGAAAAAGGAAGACAAGGCCATCTGTGGTAGGTAGCACGAACTAGAAGAACCTAGCTATAAGTGCGAGATGCTACGGGACGGAAAATCACGGCATATTCATAGCAATCAGCATGAAAAAGGCCATGACGTCTATACTCGACATACCCAACACCGGTACGTCCGGCCATGACGTCTATACACGGCATACCCAGATGAGTGGTTAAAGAGACTTTCATCTTCAGCTCCTTTGACTGCTAAGGGGAAAAGTATCAATTTAGAAGTGAAACTTGTGGTACTTAAACGCCTTGAGCAAGGTGATCGTGTGATTAATATTGCTAATTCAGTGGGGTTAGTTGAATCTACCATGTGTACTATAAGGAAAAATAAAGACAAAATTAAGTTGTGCAGCCACGATGTAACGCCATTATCAGCAATTAAATTGCAGCATTTGTGTAGTTTGGTGATGGAGAAAATGGAAGCCTTGTTAATTGTTTGGAGTGAAGACCAAATGCAACAACGTGTTCCATTAAACACATTGATAATTCAAGAAAAAGCCTGGAGCCTCTTTGAAGACTTAAAAAAATACGATTCTATATCCACTGAAAGTTTTAAGGCAAGTTCTGGATGGAGCGCTTTAAAAAAAGAGCTAATTTACAAAACCTGAAATAAACTGGCAAGGGAGGTAGTGATGATTTAAAGGCAGCAGAAGCGTATTGTTAAACTTTGCAGGCTATTATAGGAGGAGGATATTTACCAAGTCAAGTTTTCAATGTCGATGAGACTGCTCTCTTTTGGAAAAGAATGCCCAAAAGAACTTTCATTTCCCTTGAGGAAGAGTCTGCACCTGGATTTAAGGTGGCTAAAGATAGGTTTACCCGTCTTTTAGTAGCAAATGCAGAAGGGGATTTTAAGTTGAAGTCCATGCTAGTCTATCAGAGAGAAAATCCAAGGACTCTTCAAGGATATGAAAAATCCACTTCCAGTTGTGTGGCAATCAAACAGGAAGGGGTGGGTGACTAGGAAGAATTTCTAAGAATGGTTTACATACCGTCGGTCCAATGGTCAAGTTGCGAATCTGCAAAAACACGATTTTTCAGGAAAGGCAAAAAACACTTTTGATGGCAAATGAAAAATCAGGTTTGATGGTGATTTATTTTTACCCAGCCTTTCGTAGATTGACTTTTTGTTATGTTTCAGATAATACTGCTTTCATGCATGTAAATTTGCGCTGAGCAAAATCAGAGCAGATTCGCAGCATGGCCATGGTGAGAAAATAATGATCGCTGTCTGCATATATGTAAAAGGAAAGTTGCGAATCTGTAACCTTATATCCACTGGTTTATTTTTGCATATCTTTCAAGATACTTTTGATGTTCTTCGTTAAATGTCTATGTTTACTGAAAGTAACTTTTTATTGTTAGTTAAATGAAAGATTATAAATTGGAAGGTTATACACCGCAAGTTTTCTCACATAATAGAATGGTCCTGCTGAACCTTTTGGCGTATTAAGGACAGTTTGTAAATCGAAGTTGAATGCAAGTACATCATTCGGATCTGCCTTTGCAGCTTCCTTATCCTCGTTCCTGCATATACGAGCAGTTTCTTTGTCTTCCAGGTGCTTCTGATATGATTCTTCTGACAGAGATTTCTCCTACGTTGTCATCTCCTCGTACGCAAGGCATCGTTTGCATGCATCTTTCTTTGGTGTGTGAAAAAGTAGCTTGTATTCTCTAAAAATCTGTCGGTACTTCTCTGCACTAGATGCTTTCTTCCCTAATTCATTGCACCTTTCCCTATACATAGCGTACATCTGTGTGATATTAAGGGAAGAATCCAAATACTGATATTCTGATGAACTTAGTAATGGGACTCCATTGCTGGGAAAGAAAGAACGTGTTGTCTAATGAATTCTTCATCTTCTTTCGGTAGCTTGTTTGGAGGAGTCTTTCTTCCTCTCAGATCTTGTTGCAGAGTTCTCAATGACGAAACTTTACTAAAAGCATCCCTTATTAGTCATTATGTTACATTCGGTGTGTGCAGAAAGAATTGTCGAGGGACAATTTTCTTCTGCCCTTCACAACTTAGGGTATAGGTTTTAGTACTACTTCTTGAGAGACCTTTTGTTGTCTTCCTAGATGTTTTGCAAACTGTCACATGATTTAGAACAAACTGATGCTGTTGTTCCAAGTCCGATAAGGAATGGAATTCTCTATAAATTTCTGCTCTCTTATTTTCCGGCACACAGATACTGCACGTGTTTTGCAAGGTTTAAATATAGAGGTGGTTTTAGTGGCCTGATAAGAACAGTGTTTCACCTTCTGGTCTCATATTGTTCTCCTCGGAGACGCCTTTGCCTTAGTAAATTTCACTTCCATTTGCTTGGGCCAGAAGCACGCTTCTTTTTTGGTGCTGTACCTCCAGGGGTGCAACATACTAAATTCTCCATTACCTGAGAAGGTCCCGACTGATCCACGTCAGAAATAGCAGACGGGATGTGGCTACTGACGGTTGCGTGCGGTTGCGGAGAACAACGTAGACGCATTGTCACGAGGTTCTAAAAGAAATATTAAACATCACATTTTTATTCTGAGATGCAACACAATGATGGCATCTAACATTCGCAACTTGCCTATGGTGATGTTGCAGTAAATTAAAAATACTGTACCATGGTAAAGATGCGAAAATTGAACATTCGTAACTTGACCATGGTGAAACTCTTACGTCACTACAGATTCGTAAAAGTGATATCCCTCATTGCTCAGAATCCAATAAAGATGCAGGTTTGTAACTTCTCCATTGTGTGCCCCATTCATAGACGACCCAAATTTTAGGCAAATCTGGAATTCGCAAAAATGTCAGTTTCACAACCTGACCATTGGAACTATGATGTTACTTCTGTCTTGCTGTAGAAAAATATTTAAAAAATAATAATATTGCGCACAAGGCATTGTTGCTTCTCGACAATGCCCCTGGACACCCAATCAACTTAAAGGACAAGTCTGGTAACATTAGAGTTGAATTTCTCCCAAAAAATATAATGGCTTTGATTCAACCTATGGATCAATGCATAATATACACATTTAAGGCAAACTATTTAAAAGAAAACATTAGCCCAGCTGATTTGTGGAACAGAAGAAGGAAAGTTGACAGTTCGAGAATTCTGGCAAAATTATAACATCATGCATGCCATTAACAATATTGAAGAATCTTGGGATGAAATGAAACGTTCAACATTGAATTTAGTGTGGTGGAAAATATGGTCAGAAGCTGTTTTTGATTTCTGTGGCTTTGATGAACCAGAAGCTGTAATAATGGGCATTGTTTAACTTGTGCAAAAGGTGGGCTTCAATGAGGTTGAGACAGGTGATGTGAAGGAGTTACTAAATCCCAGGGGCGGATCCACGGGGAGGCGGGGGGGGGGGGGGGGGGGGGGGGCGATCGCCCCCTCCTTGGATAATCCCATTGCACTCCACTGGGTGCTTTCTTAAATTCATTCTGTGCAAAAGTCTTCAATTATACGCCGCAGATTAGGTCTGTATAGCAAGGGAAAGAAGGATTCTGATAGGGGTAGGGATTTTCAAAATATAGAGCAGCTGGTAGGGGCAGATTCGATAGGTGGATTAGCGATTGTCCCCCTCCCCCCTTGAGAAGTTTCTGGATCCTCCCCTGCTAAATCCACATATTGAAGATCTATCATATGAAGATCTACTTAATTTGGATATGATGAAAGCATCTTCGGAGGATGAGGAAGATAAAGATTCGGAAGGACAGATCACTCGTCAAATTACAACAAATAAACTAGGACGGGTATTCTCTTTAATAGATGAAGTTTGGTCAATTATTGAAGAGATGGATCCCATGGAGAACTAGAGTTTGCATGTTTGCAGGGACTTGGATTAATCGATAGAATGCTATAGGGAAGTTTATAGGGAGAAGCAGAAGTCTATGGTTCAAAGTACATTAGACATATTTTTAAGAAAAAGACCATTATCAATGGCAAGCACAAGCATGCCTTCAACAACTGCTCACATAATTCGTGCAACCAGCGAAAGTGATGAGGTTGCCTCTAACACAGACGCCCAATAAATTCAAGCAGGAACCTCTTTTTTTGTGTGTTTAATGAAATATTTCATTTTTAAGGTTAATAATTTAATGCAATCATTTTCAAAATTTTTAAATGTTTTATATAGGTTATTGTGATGTAATATTTTTAGCGAACTGACTACTGATGGCATTAGATCCAGAAAAACCTTAGCGTGGCAAATTTTTGTGGAATTACATATGAAAATTTTTGTGTTAGGAATGCATCTCATCATTATTACACGTATTCTTATGGAAAAGTAATTTTCATTTAGCGCGGCATTTTCCTGGAACGTATCTACCACATTAAATGTGGGATACCTGTATCTACTGGTACGATTTAATTTGGATTTCCGGCTGTGACAGGTTTCCGCCAAATACATGTTCCACCTTTCATAGGTTTTACTGTAGTGGTATTCTCATTAATTAATGTTATTTAGTTAAGATTCAGTCTAACTCAAGGATATCTAAATTGTTTTTTGGAAATATATTGTGCATAAAAAGCAGTATCTGATGTGTGCAGGAAAAATATTCACCTTCTTAACTTAAAAACTATTAAAGTACAGCATGATAACAAAATTGTTTGTGGTAATAAAGTCTTGCATTTCCAGCATACTACAATTCTCTAAAGCAATGGTTCCCAAACTTTTTGACATGACGTCTCCCTTTTGGTTTTCACTAAGCCATCATGCCCCACCATGTATTTGATTGAAATAAATGTAACCCTTTGCACCCATATTTACATCATTATTCATGATCACCTAATTTGTAATTATTCTACTCATGCATCTGATACATATTGGGAAGATTGAAAAATACATTTAAACTATGCCAGCTGAATTTGACATTAAAAATTGATTTTTTTCTCACGGTCTCGCACGCCCCCTGGAATTCTCTCATGCCCCCCCCAGTCTGGGAACCACTGCTCTAAGGATAATGAGTTGGGTATAAGCACCGCTTTCTGATTTGGTGCAGACAGTTAGGAAGCGACGTATGGACTCATGAATCACCATTGAGGGAAGATTCATCATGGATCCACTCTCCCTCACATTGATTATTCGGGAATCAGCTCAGGAGAATGATATCCTTCTAAGGGGCAGCTTTGGAACTCTGAGGTATGTAAGGGAGTCAAAAAACCTCTAAATGGAAAGTGTGTGCAACAGAGGAGGAGGTACTGATTGAGAGTAGAGCAAAATGTTATGGAAGTATTAGCAAGGAGCAACAAGGGTGAGAAGGGGATGATTTGGGAAGGAGCGAAGACAGCGAGAATATACCCACCCCTTCCTAAGGAAGTTATATTGACTTTTGTAAATATTCTGTTGTTAATCCTTTTTTATTGTTCATGTTCCTTCAGGATGAATAAATGCTCTTAAGAAAGCCTGGCATCTCTATCTCTGTTGCTCAAAGCCCCAAGGACAAGAACCACAAGGTCCTGATGGAATCAAAATGCTACTCACATTGTTGCACATGCAACAACACTAGCAGTTAAAGTAATTATTTATTAGGCATCTAAAAATTGGCTTTATTTAACTCATCCAAAACGATGAGTAGAGAATTTTGAGGAGTAAGATATAAAACATACCCTAGCAAAGTCAAAATGTGGTTCGTAGTGTCCACCAATGCCATAGTTGACAACTTGCAATTCTTCTGCTGTATCTACAGTTAAAGATGATAGGTCTTCTACTCTTCTGTTTACTTTTGCTACTTTAATATCATCTTCTGCCTTCAACCAAGCAGATTTGCTGATTCGATAGTTAGCAGTTTCAAGTTCACCTGTCTTGTAGTTTTGGACTGTTGCACGCCTGAACTGGAATGTAAAAAATTCAACGTTATTGTAAATTTTATGATACAAACAACTTTTGCCAACATTTTTAATGTCCAATTTCTTAAAATCCATTATTAATTATTACAGCAAAAACCTTTTTATATGTTACTTAAAAATTTAAACTTTTCATATTTTGTACATATTATTATTTTTTAATTCATTATAATTGAAGACCAACTAAGAGTAAATAACCTCAGTGGAAGTTTTTGCACTTTGAAATCTCACTACATAATAAGTGTGCAGACCATACATTTATCTGCTTTATACTAAAAATATTTTATATTGAAAGTACAGTAAAACCTCTTCCTTACGAACTCCCTTAGAATGAAGAACTCTGTATAAGAAAATGCAGTGCTGGTCTGGACAATTTCATCAGCTTAACTATATAGAAAACCTCTATATTACAAACCTCTGATAATTACAAAACCTCTCATTTACGAAATATAAATTGTACCCGTTCCACTAAAAATGAACCTCTATACAGCAAAATTTATAAATATAAATAAATGTTAATGGATCTTAAGCACTTTTATAAAGCAGATGCCATATATAATCAATGCCATCTATTTACATGGTAAAGGTACTATTTGGACCATTACTAGGACTCACCAGTCTCACTGACAATCATGATACACTGATGATACATGTGCTTGTTTTTTTGCAGATTGTAATCATTTTCTTTTTACGTAAGTATAAATATGTATGATTAAGTACGAAAATTACCATATTTAATCGATTGTAAGCTGATCTTTTTATACCTTTTTACCATCACAGAAATCGCCACTCTGCTTAGAATCAGTGTAAAAAAAGTAGTCAATGAATTTATGTCCGTAGTTACATTATAACGCGAGATATAAGTGTACTAAAGTGGAAGTAAACTATCTACTTTAAATGTATGCAATAAAGAATTAAAATGACTGAACAACTACGAAGAAATAAATTTTGTAAATAATACGTGGTGCATCAAAGTCATAAAAAACGCAGCTATAGAGCTCGTATGTGTAAGAAGCTACATATGTACACAATGTTTCATTTTACTCGTGAATCAAAACATTTGCCTTTCCTACCCCCTCCCCTCCCTATCATGTTTCAGTGTGTCTAACATACGCATATTGGGATTTCCTGAGCGAATAGTCACTTCCTCGTGCATTAGCGGCATAGCAGCCAACTTGGGAGAATAATTTAAGAATGAAAGTGAAAAGGAATGCCCAAGTGATACTCGTGTAGTACTAATGTATGTAATATGGTGTCCGTATTTGATTTACGAGAAACGGCTATTTTTTTTACGAGAATAAGATCCCGGGAGATAACGAGGTCAAATTACTCTTTTAATAGGAGTTGTTATGAATAAGTGAATAAAACATATTTTATGTTGCCGTAATTTCAGTTAATACTCTTTATTTAATTACGAACTGAAAATCTGAGGTGTTCATACTTGTTGGCATTTGAAATAAATGACCCCAGCTGTCTAAGCACTTTAAAATCAAAATTTTTCCTTGCGTGGCCTTGTGAAAAGTGGGAGGTTGGCTTACAATCGATTAAATATGGTAATTATAAATGCTAATACATACTGTATATCTTTTGAGTATTTAACCTTTATCGTACGAATTTAAATCCTGTGTTAGGTGCTCATGGCCAGATTTAATGTACGATATTTAAATAACAAATGTTTGATTTCAAACAAATGTTCTTAACTTATAAACTGTTGGGCAGGTTTCATTCAAATAAAAACATTTTGTAGCTTAATAAATGCATTGTAGCATATGTTTAATCTTATGCATGGCCAATGGCGCAGACTTCCAGAATGGGTAATGAAGTCAAGAGTCTCAAATATCCCTATATCAGGACCGATTTTGCAGCAACACGCAAGAGATTTGTCAATAAAAATGGCCATAGACAATTTCCAGGCCTCCAATGGATAGCTACAAAAATTTAAAACCAGGTGGAATCTAGCCACTCTAAAAACATTATTACTTTATTATTACTATGGCATTACTAGTTTTCTAATATTTGTCTATTTATCGATGTACTATTGTTTCTAATGCACAAACCCATTCTAATATTTTAAATATGTAAAGTCAGTAGAAAGTTATCCAAGTTTAGATCATTAATACAGATAGCTCTGTAGCACAGACACACAGGAATGACAAAATACATAGTATTTATATTGTTTTTGTCATAAAATAAACTTAGTGGAAACAACCTTTTACAAAATGTTTAGTGCTGATATAAATTACAAACAATACAGGTGACTCTTGAGTTTCGAACGTTCGAGATTCGATTAATTCGAGATTTCGACCCAGCCGATCGAATTGGGAACTACTTTACGCAGAATAATTTTTGTGGAGTAACTGGTTCCGACCAACCACACGAGGTGTACTTTTGGTGTAGACGTAGTTATATCTGCTCTAATTGTTTGAATTTGTGCTGATTTCACTCTTTTTTCTGTTAATCTTTTATATAAATTTATTTATTTTATTGATTTATTTATAAATATATCACTTGACACAGCATCTAAAAGGAAATGTAATAGTGATAATGTAAGTGAATCAAATAAAAGAGTGCATAAGACTCGTAGTTATGAATTGAAATTAGAAATATTAAAGCGTGCTGAGAAAGGTAAAAGCCATACTGAAATCGCACAATCGTTGGGAATGTGTCGTTCAACTATTAGCACTTATGTGAAACAGAAGGAGAAAATTCTAGAACGTGATAAATTCATGTAATTTATAACAACAATAAACAGTTCCCCACCCAATAGCTTCTCTTCTTCCAACTTCTCAATTAATAAACCAAGCCCAGTAAGCGCAGTTGAAAAAGATTTAAGGTATGAAAATATTTTTAATTTTATTGTTTCTTTATTCTTAAGTTATTTTGTGCTTTTTAATAACTTTTATATTAATTTTGCTGCAATAAATAGTTGTATGTATACACAGATGTATGCAGGTATGTTATCCAGTTCAAACGAGTCGTTTGTAACAAACAACTTGTGCTATCCAGACTGGGCTGTCTGCACAGCATATTGCATACATCTATCTTTGAAGTTTGAAACAAAAATGTATTTTTTCCTTTTTCGTGCAAAAAAGAAGTTATACATTTAAAATATTTATTATATAATTTATTCATAATTTAATATTGTTATATTAAGATATTAGTAATGTTATATTATCTTTATAGAACGTGAGGGGAGACTTTTTACTGAGATGTGGGAATGTATCCCCCGATTATAACATGCAAGTATATGGAAAAATGGCGTTCGACACTCGAATATTCGAGATTCGAACACGTTTTCAGGAATGCATCCCTGACAAAACTTGGGAGTCGCCTGTAATAATAATAATAATTAAGTGCAAATGTGATCTTTAAAAAACCTAGAACCTCCTTACAACAAAGTGACAAAAATTAGGTCCCTTCAATTTCGTTATAAAGAGGTTTTACTGTATTTACTAGATACACTGTAGGATATACAAAATGGTCATACTTTATCATTACATTACACTGTTTAAAGAACTTAAGACATTTTCTAGCATTTACAAAAATAGCTTTTAGATCCCTTTTTCAAAACCTGGATTGTAGTTTGAATTTTCCATCATACCAAATCTTTTTGCTCAACTTATCACAGCCAGCATCAGCCATCAATTATTCAATGAATGCTGCATTATTTTAGCTAATGAATATGTTATAATGAACAATGATGCCACGACTACTTAAATTTATATGTGATTATGAAAAACTATGTTAGGTTAAAGCACCTCAAACTGAAATTTGATATTTATAATAAATATTCAGCAGGAGTTAATAAAACGTACATAACTTTGAAAAACATGTTACAATGAGTTTTCCATGCATCTATTGATCTGCAAACTAACTTTCTTCAAGAGATGAAACTCATAAGTTATTTACTGTAGAACTGCATTATGAAAACTTAACAAAAAATGACCATTACATTATGATGCACTCTAATCACCAGGAGTAGAGTGAAATCACTTGTCAGTAAAATAGAATACTACAACAGCCTGTTGATTTGATGCTTAAATAAGCTGATAAACTTAGTACGTTTAATTTAAAATGTAATAAGAACACTTAATATGCATTAACTATAAAAAGTTGTGAACAACAAATAATACATAAATGAGATACAGATTTAAATGCCTTCATAATTCTTAGGCTCTCAAAAGGCTGATCTTTAAGCTTTGCTTAGCTTCCTTTTGATCTGTTGGATCCAAATTTCACTCAAAACGATCACAATGACATGCTGTGAGACAGACTGCTGATTTCAAGGTGGTCACAAATGTAACTTTCAAAATGTGACAACCAGCAATAGGAATATTACATTGTGCTCTTCTTGCATGACATTATGGGAAAACCACTAGTTTTTTATTTTTGACTCATCACTTATTCTCAGGAAAACAAAGGCAAGATCATTTTAGAGACGACATTCGGTATAACTTCGTACAACATTATTTAAAGATTGGTTCAGTAACAGAAATCTTTATTCCATGGCCTTTCTCATGAGAAAAACCTTGCCCAGGTTTGGGAGATCATGAGAATTGAGATAAAAGGGGTTCTTGTAACATCTGTTCATTTCAGCTTGGTTCTCGAATTTTGCTATCCGCTTGAGAATGTGAGCATTCACACTAAATAATTTGCTTTGAGTGACGTGCTGAGAGCTTAAACAAAACTTCACAAGAGGTCTGGTGATGTAAGAATAAGGTGATTCATTTATCTGCATCATCTACTACTATTATTCCACGTTGACTATTAAATAGGGTGACCATAGTCTGAGGTGAAAACACATTTTTCGTCGTTTATAAAAAAATGGGACAAAATTTTTGAATGATTTTTTTAAATATTGGATATGTCAATGTCACGATCTATAGCAAAATAAAAATCCTATGGTGTTGGCTGGGGACTGATCTTAGCTTCAAATTACACCATACTTTGAATTATCTGGGATTGAAATAACAGGGTTTTACTGTATAGTACTTACTTTTGGCTGAGCAAGTTTCTTGATAGTTTCTATTTCATCATCATAAATAACGTCATGGTAGATAACAATTCTTGGCTTCAGGTATGCCTCTTCTTCCTTAACACGGGCTAGTTTTAAAAATGGATTGCCTCTATCTATGTATCTGCACTTAAGTTTGGCTTGTTCTTTAGGTGTAATTGTGATTTCATTTCTGCAAAGCATCTCATAAAGTTCTCTTTCTCTAGAATAACCATCCATGTTATCTATTGATTTAGTAGGAGCATCTTTTTGAGGAGTTTTCTTTTCAGCAACTGTGTATGCCTGAAAAAATACAAAATGGAATCTCAGTTTTAAAACAAAAAAGTCGGTAATTGTTATTCACATGAAAATTGCCAAAAGAAATGGTAAAAACTATTTTAAAATTCTTTTGCAATTTTTATTTTATCTTCTACATCAATGTATAAAAGTATATGTTACAATGGATCAATTACTTTTTATAGAATCCTAGTATTTTAAGGAACAAAAATGCTATTAACGCTATTAGAAATTTAATTAAAAATAAACCAAAATACAAGTCCAAAAAATTTTCCTCAATGTATTTTGGTTTGGATGAAGCAATCCTATATTTATGCATAAGGATAATTTATAGGAGTTTCCTAATACTGGATTAACTCCTTTTGTTTTCAAATTCAGCATAAAATTACAATATTTGGTGAATAAGATGCACTTTTGCCCCAAAAAAAGGTCGCAAATATTTGACCTGCATCTTATCAGCTGGAGGCATCAAGGTACCCTAGTCCTATTAAGATCATGCTAGGTCTGATCAGTGTCACTGCTAGTAGTAGAAATTACAGCCATTCCTCTTGGAAGATAGCACAATGCAAAATTACTTTCTTCACACAAATGATTCAAATGGGTATTTTGAAGGTTATATAGAAATAGTACAATATGCCAAAGAAGGAAAGTGAAGAAAGAACTCCTACAGAAACAGATAAAATTGTTGCAGAAAACTAATGATATGTAATTCAGGTGCAAAATAACCACTGTCACATAAAGGAACAGGATGCCTATTTTGTAACTTGGTATGTAGTATTCTAAATCAATTTTGGCATTGCCTTAAGAGTAATGTCAAAAGTTTTACCCTCGAATCTCATTTCATCTTGGGTGTATTTCTAGTACTGTCTACCCAGTGATTCCCCATAATGATGGTGCAATATCACATTACTATACTGTTGGTGGATGTCATAGTTAATACAGTAATTTGTAGTTTCATGCATGTTTAGGATATAAACCAGGTTCTATAACAAATAGACTGTTTTGCTTAGTTATTTTAATGTGCCACATGACTTGTTTTTATTCCTGTAGATCAGCGGTTCACAACTTTTATTCTGTCACGACACGCACAAGATGGTCGATGCTCACGTGAGCAACACACTGTGCACTACAATCCGCTGAGCTAAAAAAGGATTAATAGTGTGTAATAATAATAACTTTAATCCTAAATATTGTTTTCATTGTTGTTAAAATTGATGTAAGAGAAAGGTAAAAACTCTGCTTCAAAAAATGTATTTAGTATTTTTTTTACAAGTTATAATTAAAAATTTTCTGTAACACCTCCCGGCTCTTCGCAACACACCATTTTGTCATGACTAAGGATTGTAATGCCGGTAAACTGGTTTACAGGTTTACTGGTAAATAGCTCAAAAATCCTGTAAAAATTTACCTGTAATTTTGTAATTTTTTTACCGGTAATTCGGTAAATAAAAAATGTTTTTAATGCATGTTAAAAAAATAATAATATTCCGGTGATTGAATGTTTCAATGTTTTTCAAGTCCCGATTCTCTCGGTACACAATTGCACATGCACTGAAGGCTGACACAATAATCAGTAGCCAAGAAAGTCCAGGCGACACTTGATTTACGCCATAGATACGTTCTGAGGTATTATGGCATAAATCGAAAATGGCGTAAATCGAAAGTAATTTTCCTGCAGTATTTGATCATGTACAGTGGCGGATCCTATGAAGTGAACCATTCCTACATGAACTTTTTAAACCTTAGTAAAATATTTCTTTATGGTGATGTAATGTGAGGAGTTATTTTTCTGTTTTTAATATTATTCCTTGAATATGTTTAATGCAGATAATGCATTATAAACGTTAATATCTTAGCACAAATATCTGTTGATCTTTACAGAAAATGAACTTGAACTGCTCTCTAATACAATATTAGCATTGCAGCCAATAAAAGTTGCTGTAGAAGAACTATGTTCGAGAAATTAAAATTTGTATATTGCTGATGTAACATTAAAATTTATGCTTGATGAACTAACAAATCAAAACACATTTTTAAGCAATGGCCTTAAAGAAGCATTGATAGCTCTCATAAAGGAAAGACGAACAACTTATTCTGATGTTCTATAGTTTCTTTATGATCCAAAGAAATCAACTGATTAAGATTACAGAATTTTCAATAAAACCAGCAAGGCCACAATAACAAAGGTAATTGTGGAGTTACTTGAACGCATTTCTGAAACTGAATCAACAGTAGTCAACGATTCCAACATCCAGTCTGAGGATGCACCGACTTCAGTTCGTCATCAACTGCATTGTCTATGAAGGAAAAACTTCAACTGGCGATAAAGAAAAAAACTGACTCAGCCTATGAAGATTCATCTCAAAAACAAAAAAACACAAAAGACCTAACACAAGTCGTAAGAAAGGAACTAATGCATTTTCAAGAAGAAAAAATAAGAGGAAAATATTTAAAAATGGATTTTGATTTCCTAATGACCAGTCGACCAACAAGTGTTGAATCTGAACGGGCTTTTTCAACGGCTGGGTTTATATGTACTAAAATAAGGTTGCAGTTAGGTGACCATAGTCTCGATAAATTATGTTTTCTGCGAACCTATTTTAACCAAAAAGACATCTAATAAGAAAGACTTTCAAAGTGTTTTGTTTATATTAATATTAAACTTCTACTTATGTTTGGAATACAATTTTGTTCAAAGTGTTTTTTGTTTATATTAATATTAAACTTAAAATTATGTTTGGAATAAATGTTTTGAATAAAATTTTATTTATTTATATTAGTTTTATAGTTGATTTGAATAAAATTTGTCTTCCATTAATATTTACCTATCATTTTTCTTTGAATTTAGCATTTTTGAAACTGTATAAATTACCGGTAAACCGGTATTTATGAAATTTTTTACCAAATTACTGGTAAATCAAAAGTCGGTAAATTTGCAATCCCTAGTCATGACACATTGGTTGAGAACCACTGCTGTAGATAATTAAAGCTGTAATACAAGCATTGAAATTATTTTTTGAAAAATTTGTCTTAAAATCTACACATATCCCATCAAGTAATTTTTTTCTTGATACTAAGAGAACACTCATTTCTTATTTAGATCTTCCTATATGAGTCAATCATATTGGAAACAAAAGATAACTAACCAGAATTTAACATGTGGTACATCTGAATCCTTGCTGGCAATGAAAAAAGAATTTATTTTATTTAACAAAAATGCCCTGGTATGAAGAACATAAAATGTTACTGAAATCTGTACCTGCCTATACATGCTATATACAACTGTCAGATGCTTCCATCATTGCTATAAGCTACCTTGTCCAATGCCATAGTTTTTTAACAAATACAGTGGAATCCCGATTTAAGGTTCTCCCATTTAAGGTTTACCCACATTTAAGGCGGTTTTTTTGTGGCCCCAACCAAAGCTCCATATAAATAATGTATTGTATCACCTGATTTAGTGTTCCTCGATTTAGTGAATTGCCCGCAATTAAGGGATAAAATTCTGGTCCCTTGCGGGGCATCGCCTCGATTTCAGGTACATTTACACCGTGACTCGAGAATATTTCATTTGTTGGAGATATAATATTAAATCTAACCATCAATGGCACAACACATACTGGCGTTGTTACTACATTAAATAAACTCAAAAGAATTAATATTTCGTCGTGCTGTTTTGTCAATCCACCTTAAATGTCCTAATCTGTTACGTACTTCATGAAAGTTGCGATGACGTCATCACGTGAACACGGATTTTTTTACGTTTCATTTCGCAGGCGCTCGCTCACTAATGTGACGCGTTAGCTAGTTGGGCCACCCGTGTTTACCACAGCCATATTTACCTTGTAAACCCGAAAGGAAGACAATCCCCCAAAAAAAGGGAAGTCTTATTCACAACAATGTTATTATTACACCAAGGCGGCGATGTTATTAAAACTTTGTATGTATGTTCTTACTCGTCAGTCACTGTAGCATTTCCCTACACCGCACAAGATACGCAATCAAATTTGCGAGGCCACTTCGCATAAAGGGCCGAAATGTAACATATGAGACTAAAAACTGCTTCACTGAGGGATAATTATTCGAAACTCGTAAATACGGTAAAATTCCGTTATAACGTGCCTCACTATACCATGGATTCGGATTTACCACGGGTCTAGTCATGACCCCCAAAATGATTCCATTTATTTTCTTCATAAACATCGTTTCAAATTTTATGGTGATTTATTTTCTTCGTATACAACTTGGTTCAAATTTTACTGCGATGCTAAACTCCCGTCGCTGTCGATAAGAATGATAAGAAATTGTAGCTGAAGTTCAGAATCGCGGAAGAGCAGAAAAATTATCAGAAGATGACAGCGAGAATGAAGAGATGTGTGAGGTTGAGACCCCTTAGATAAGCAAAGTATTGGATAACATCAGTAAGTGATGAATTGAATGGAGAGACAGAGGGATTGTGATCATCTTCATCTTTTACATTTGCAAAATATTTTTAAGACGTATGTGATGAAGAAATGCCATCAGCTGTCACCCCAAAAGAAAATATCGGACTATTTTAAAAACACAGATTAAAGTAAGGTATGCATTTAAATCAAAATACGATATCAGTTTTTATAGTATTTTGCAATTAAATTTGTTATAATGCATATGCTTTCACGTTTTTTAAAATTATTTCCCGAAATACCGTGGGTTGCCGATAACGCGTGTACATTCTGTCTCCTGAAACCTGCATTATAACGGGGATTTACTGTATTATCTTATATAAATCATGCGAGCCCAATTATATCATGTATTCATTATAGCATGTGAACTTAAAAAACTGAAAGGATCTGCATGCTTGGTTGATTCCTCCTATATAGGAGCGCTTCAATTAAGTGTGTTTATTTGCTTAAAAGTTTCAAGAAAGTTTGTCTCGGAAGAATTAAAGATCACAAATTCACTGCTAGGAGGTGCAATGAGGGTCACAGCCATGAAGCGACCATTAATTTCGCAAAAAAACCATAAGCTAGAAGAATCACCTTTGCCGGAGGACTTACAGTTGGTATTATTCTCAACCATCTTCTTTCTGTGAAATTTTACAAATGAAAAAATTGATCGTAATTAATATATGCACTTAATATTTGTGTTTTAACTAATAAAACATATTTGACATTAATGAACTGCCGTTTAGTCTTTCAATTTTAAATAACCCCCATTTAATGTATTACTCGATTTAAGGTACAAAAAACTTGTCCCCGACGCAAACATTAAATGGGGGTTCCACTGTAAGTATAAACGAATTTAAAGCAGTTGGAAATTTTATTTTGATATTTAAGCAAAATGCCATAATTTGTAATTTGGATGCCACAAAGTTATGTCATATAGGAAACAAGAAAATATTGTAAATCACTGTTAAAGACCTATTATCATAAAATATGTATATTAAGCATGGATATATCTAAAAACAAACTTGATATTCCAATCCTTGTTAGGAGTAAAATAAAATGAAAAATGTTACAAGGAAAAGAAATAATATATAAAGATAAAATCTCCATGAAAAAACCATTCTTTAAGGATAAAACAACTGCATAAAACTACAAAGCTCAAATCAAAGCCTATGAGATCAAAAGAACACTTAAGAGACTCTGGGAAATCACATAAAAATGGTGCCATTATATTTTAGATACCAATGCTGGCTTTATGAGGGTCATGAGGTAAAAGAATCTTAGCAGCTTAGATAAGACAATCTTTCAAATATTCTTCTAATAATTATTCTCAACATTCCCTGCACATGGAACAGAAGTGCATTTTTTATTTGTGTGATAGTAACCACTTTTGTATTTAAACATACCTCATCAAATGGATCTGTTGATCCATCTTCACCCTTTCTCTGCCGACCAGTTTGAGATTGTAATTCAGCCTCATAGTACACCTTATTTCCCAGTGCTCGTTGGTGGTTGGGGAGTATTTCTAACAGTTCATTGGTGAGCTGCAGAGCACTTCGCACATTTCCTGTTAGAAGAAAAGTAAACATTTAGATACACATATTTTCTTAAATGAATGTTACATCACCCTTTGCAGGTTTTCGTTTTCAGTGTATTTTAAGGTAACATCATTTTCACAAGTACTAATTTTCTATTACATTTTCTTCTGCACAGATTGGCATTTAATGTTGCCCAACATCAGGCCGATGTGGTATATATAAAAAAATTCAGAACCTGTATATTGTAAAATTTCATAAAATATGTATGTACTAAAATACAATACAAACTCTATAAGTAAAAATGAAATCATATTTAAGCAGATTGACTAATTAAGATATCTTCATGATAAAGTTCCAGCAAATGTATGAATTAAAGAAAAAAGAAAGGAAAACAAGACTGAAATAAAATAATAAAAACAGATATGCATTACAAATAAAAAATTCACAGAGGAAATGGATTGCTTACATCTATAAATCTAAAAGCTTTAAGATTTATGCTCAGGAAACAGGATTTGATGCAATTACCTTGTTGGTACATGGAGAATGCCAAGTACTCTAAAATATCAGACTTTACTGTCGTCTTGTTACTCTCTTCCTCATATCTCTGCAGTGCTTCTGTCATCCAAAGGACAGTATGGTAGAAATCACCATTGTTATACGACTGCCGTCCCAGTTCAAAACATCCTCCAGCTAAAAATTAAATTCATCCATTATGAAGTGTTCACATTCTCAAAATGAAATTTTGAAATAATTAACCAAAACATATACCTGACAGAGCAGTGCTATATTGGACCCCGTTGAGTTCACCTCTTGCAACCGAAGCTGTGTCTAACTTATAAGTATCCTGTAGTCTCATTAAAGCTACTGCAGCTCCATTCAAATCTTCATCAGATGGGAATTTCAGCACTTCTCTGTAACTTGTTATGTTTTCTATAAAACCTTACGGTTAAAAACAAATCAAAATGAGGACTATAAAGAGATAACATTTATAAAAAATCAAATACGAATTTAAATATTACACCAACTAATGGCCAACTAAATATAATGATTGGTATTTTAAAAAGCCCCTAATTGAGTAAAAGGGATCTGTATATGATATACATGACACTTTATAATTTATTCATGAGAGAGATTCGCCATTAAAAGTTTATGGCGTAATAACTGCCACAAAATAAAATGTTACGTTTAAGGCTTAAAAGCATTCTTACCCTGACCCACATCATCAATCATATTAGCTTCAACTTCCTTCCAGTCTGTAGTCAACCTTTTGACCAAAAGATAGGCATTTATAGGGTTTGATAGGTAAAGTTGAACATCTTGACTAGCTTCATCATGTTCTTTGGCATACTCGGCAGCATACCTAGAATTTAATACCCATAGTAGACAAATGAGTAATGTTTATTTAAAAATGTGAAGACTATTGGAGGCTCTATTAATTTTAATACTACTGAAACTTCAAAATTCAGTCCGTATGTGAGAAACTTATGAATTGGGCACAAGTCACAGTGTCATTAGCTTAAGGTTCACACCAGGCATGTAACTTGGGGGGTGCAGGCCCACACAGTGCATTGGGGCCCCACAAAAATAGTTAAAATTTTTCCCGTACTCTGCAGTAAGGTTTTTGAAATAGTAATATACTTATGGGATTGAAAGATTCCATCATTTGAAATGAAAACGAAAATACCCATCTCAAGTGTTTGGAGTTGTTTTGTCCTATCCGTATAATGCTAGAATTACAGAAGTCTCAATGTATTTTTGGAATTAAAACGTAAAAAAATCGATAAAAATCAAAATGGTATAATAATTTTATATATTTTTATATGAATGGAAGTCCCAAAAACTTGACTTGTGTGGGGGCCCCAAAACCATAGTTATGCCCCTGGTTCACACATTTAATATATTAAGGGCTTACACTCATAAAAATAGTGAAAATTAAATGAAATAAAAACGCAAATAAACACATAAAATTACCTTTTCAGCAATCTCAGTTTATTTTCTTGCGCTTCTATATATCCTTCAAGTGTACGTATGAGGACAGATTCAGTCTCAAGCAGTTCTTCCATGTCAGCCAAAGCTGTGTAAAGTTCTCCATGGCCATGATGGAAAACCACAGAAAGGACTAATATAACCAATGAAGCCCCTGAATGCATATTTGCTGGCACTTGAACAATCTATACCAGAAAACTGTGGTTGCTAAAACCTAATATTGGAATAAAAGTAGAAGTAATTATTGGGAAAATGCCAAATATGTACTTTTAAATATAAATTTATTCTACTCTATATTGGTAATTTTTTGGGAATATTAAGAAGCTTCAAATGTTATTCTATTTCATTTCAGCTATCAGAAAAAGAATGTGAAAAAGGACAATTGTGAAATTTAAAATAATTTAAGTTGTTTAAAGAATTTTAATAAGTATAATGACGAAATAGATTTTATATCCATTAACCATGACTGTGGGAGTTAAAAGGACTTACATAAATCATCTATTGCACATAATCTAAAAGCTGAGCTTTTTTGAATAAACATACATTTGCATTCAAGAGAGAACTAGCAAAAGTGCCGTTGATTTTCAACGGATTTAGTGAATCTAAAACACATAAACATCGCAAGAATAAGATAGTACACAGTTTTAACCGTCGAATAATGCAAAAACGAAGAAAATATTTAGGTATTTTGATGAATGAGGGAAAAAACCTTGCACGCTTAAAATCGAAAATTAAGTGTAAATTTATGGGAAAATAATTATTTAATTAAGTACCACCCTCCCCCAATTGTTTTATCGCCATATAGCCTATGTTGCCCGCAGGGTAAAATCATGCGAAGTTTCGCGATGATATCTTTAAAGGTGTGGAAATCACAATTTGTGGAAAATCTACGTTTAATTATTTAAGTTACGTGGTTTTAAAAACAGTTTGCCTTGGAGAACTATGGCACACGAAAATAACATTTAAAACTATTTATTAGTAATATTTCAATTAAAATCAACAAATATTTGGTTGCCATGTAAACAAAGCAAAATAGCACTAAGAAATTGAAAAAGGATATTACGTTAAACATTTTCCCATACAAATGCATTGGACTTTCAACTTCGGCGACAATGGCAGTTGTCATGGTAGTTTATATTTGGTATATTGTTATAAAACTGATAATAATCACGTCTTTTTCTTATTATAAATGCATTTTTACGCTAATTCGTTCAAGATTCGGATTCCGCCTTAAATAAAAATAAACTTTGTTCCTTCCTGTATAGAAGCATCCAAGTCTCAAGTTCGTACCAAGTTTCTAAGTAATTTTAAAATTCAAATGAAAAATAAGCTGCACTCATCCCTATGTTACACAAATGGAGAAAATGAAAAAAGAATATATATATATATATATATAATTAGAAAGGTCAATCAAATCGGTTTAAAAACCTCACCACACCACTTAACTCTTTATCCCGGTTAAAATGACACCATCCTCTTATTTCTGCGTGCTGTAGTTGCTGAGTTATAGAATAACATACATACTAACACTGATTTATAGATTTTGCTTTATAGTTGTTCAAATTGATGTAATGGATGATCCAAAGATCCTTATACGATAGGCATAAGCTGGATTGGCGGGAAATGTGGAAACGTGAAAAAATCTTATATGACCGGGAATAGAAGATATTCCCGTTCTGAAACAGGACAGCAAGTCTGCTACGGTAGTTCAATAGTATAGGCATTAAATTTCATTTGCAGTCATAGAAAATAAGTCATAATCTCGTCGCAAAACACTTTCTTCAAAGGATAAAAACTCACTCGAGGAAACTGGATGGTAAATTATTTTTTCTACAATGTTTATAGCTCAAAAGATAAATTTATTTTTACTAAAAACGTCTCCGAAGACACAGTTAATACAGATAAATTGGAATGGAAAAAGAATACACAAATTCATTATAATAGGCTCGCGCGAAAGTTTCTTCAGTAACCTCGATGGGTAAACGAACCGATCGTTTTCTATGCATTATTCTAGGCGTTTAACATCCAAGTGGTAACTTACTCACTACGCATCCCGTCGGAATACCACAGTTTGGATATGCAATTTATTCAGAATATTTTCGATGACAGTATCCACAAGACGAAGATCACAAAAGACTACAAAAAAGTCTTTCGATTCACATGCGATGCTTATTTGATCGATTGAATTTCTGCCGCCTACTTACGGAAAACGCGAGTTTCACCGCGGTACGAATTGATGAATAAATGAAGTCATTCTCTTAGCGATTCGCTACCATATACGGCCGTAAACGTCCGTTCTTTCGAGTCAATTTAAGTGCACTACGTACATAGACGACTAGTATGAACCAGTATTTAAGATTAACGACAATGGAAAAATAATCGCTCATTGCCTTTTTAAAGACAGGAAAATCGACACATACGAGGACGGTAAAAAAACGCTTTTTTCCGTCGCTGCGTAACGCGCGATCGAGAACTTTCTTCGGGTTTAAAAGGAAAGCTCGTCAAAACAAACATTAAATTTCACCAGTTTCTTTAATTCTTCCGCAAACTCGCAGTTAACCTCAAACGTTCGAGGCAAAATAAAACGTGAAAAATTCAAATTTAGAATGAAAATAGCACGAATTTGAAGATCGAATACATAAAAAAACAAAATAAAACAATTCGAGTTTAGACCAATAAGGCGTGCCAAGCTTACCGAAAAAACAAGGTCTCCCTTTCGTATCCCGACGAGGTCACAATCTCGGCTGGCCAACTTCCCCAGCTATTCGAGACGGGACGAATAAAAACTTCCAACACTCGTAAAACCTGCCGGTCGAGTGCCCGGTGGTCGGTGGAACTTAAAAAACCCAACCCTCAATCCGTACCACCTTTTTCAACCCAATAATTACATTTTTACCGAACGAGAAACAAGTTCGACCAGGTCTCGCACGAACGGAATGAGAGGGGGTGGGGGAATCGTTCGAAAAAAATCAGAAAAAAAAGGAACCGGGTACGGGCGGACGAAGAACATAACGTACGAAACCGAAACTCCCGCCGGTTACTTTTTTTTCCTCAACCTGCTCACCTTCTCGCCGAGGAGACGAAAGCGACGCGTCCGCTGCAGCGAACACCCCTTTTCACCGGCACAATCACGGCCACGCCGTACGGAGTCGATCGCACCGAAACCGTCGCCACGTTCTTCACCACTTAAACTCCCGGCTCAAACACTCCCGTTCCCGATGAACAACGCGACGGTAGTAGACATTCTCAACACGCCCGATGGCACGTCCTCCGTGTCCTCCCCTCTTCACTCTCTCCACACGCCCGCCTCCGCCATCCTCTCTCTCCCTCTTATCTCCCTTCTTCCCTCTTTGCCCCTCACCGCCTTTGCCTCCGCCCCGCCACGCCGGCCTCTCCCACTCGCCCACATCCCTTGTAAAACCCTGAGGCCGCCTCTCTCCCGCTCCCCCCCCCCTCCCCCCACCAATCCCCCCACCAGCCTCCTCCCCCAACGCACCCACACTCGGTCGGAGAGCGACCCGTAAGTCCGCAGACCCGCGCGAATGGTAAAGCTATCGTGGAAGAGGCAGAAAGATCGCATTAAAGAGAGCGTTGATGCTCTTGTTCCAAATGCTCGGAGACGGAAAGTTCCTTCTTAGAACTGAGAGTGGATCACGACCTCAACGATCCCGTGATTCGCGGTTACATTTACAAACGGTAAACTTGAAAATGATGATCGAATGTGAAACCCTACCTTGCACGAAACCGTGTGAATGTAGCTCGAATTTTATATATGTAGATGGAAGAAGATATACGGAGGCGGATATAGGGCTAGGAGATCTAGGCGACCGACGCCTAAGGCCTCGCGCCTAGAGTCGCTAAAGAGTTAGTGCTAAGGGAGTCAGGAGCTTAACCTAGTGAGGGGTCGGCAGTTTTTAAGAAGAAGAGCCATTTTTTCAAAATTTGCAAAGAATCCAACATAAGATGAGCCGCAGAGCATGTATAATGAAAAAATACGTATTAAATACCGTCAAGTCAAATTAAATGACATCTATTTATTTAAAAACTGCACACACATACCCATACAATGATGTTTTAGAGATAATTCGTAAAAAGAACTTTCGAAACAAAAGTATATTTTACATAAGTTTGTAGTATCCAATGAAAATATACTAAATAAGTATTCAAATGAAGCAAATAGATTCTTTGAGAAAACGAATCTAGGACTATAGATGAAAATGAGAAAGTTGATAATGAACTTTTTTACTTAAAGAGCCCATACTGGATGCTTATATTGAAAACGCTAATATTATTATCAATTAAGACCATCATTGTCGTCTGGTGCGCTTTAAGCGGGTCTGGGCGTCAGGAGCCGCGGGTTGCCGACCCCTGACCTAGTGTGACCAACTGTCCCGAATTTGGAGGGACAGTCTCTCCTTTTCGTCACTTTGATAAATTTTCCAACTTCTGTTCCGTTTTTTGAAAAATAATTATTGATGTATTAAATGGTCATTTAAATTATCTGGAACACTAGTCACACCAAGCTATCTGATATCTGTTACAGCTATCTACGTATCTAAGGCTGATCTATCAATATATGTGCCATCAATCCCTCCTTATAACAGGCAAATATTTAAAAATGTCCCTCCTTCGCTTTATGAAAAGTCGGTCATCTTAGCGTACACACAAGTGTGTGCCTAGGATCTATATAACCCCATGTTATATTTTCCTGTTAATCGCCATGTTGTTGTTCATTCTATTTATTTAATGATTTATATTGGTGGAAAATATATTAAATTACGTATAAGAGCAAAAAATGTACATATTATTGAACAAAAATAACAAATCGAATTAAGATGTATATGGTCTACCAAATATATAGAGGGAGCAGGGCCGGGACTAGGGTGGGGCGAGCGGGGCTCTTGCCCTGGGCGCATTATTTTAGGGGGCGCCGAAATTGTGGTTATATGTATACGTATTTTATAGAAACATATATTTGCAACCATAAAATTAATTGAAATGACGTGATAAAGTGAGATTAGCGGCGACGGGCAGACAGTAATTATAATTAATATTTTTACGTCATAAAACACAGGGTTTGGGCTAGGGGCGCGATTCACGTTCTTTGCACCGGGCGCCCAAATACGTAGTCCCGGCTCTGAGAGGGAGTCATATAGACCCCATGCGCCTACTTAAATGAATGTATACTTCGAGTGTGAAAAGTCCCAACAGAAAGAAGCGGTCATACGTACTAAATGATGACGACGGTGAACGTAAACGACAATAATAAACCAATCTCAATTTAAGGGTACCACTGAAAAGAAATAAACATTCTTATTCGAAGATTTTGAGCTGCTATTTCCACCAGAAATAATGTAATATCTAAGTATATACATATAAATATTTGAATATATATGCAAATGAATTATTAAAGATTTGAGAGCCTGCTTTCCTCCATAAAATTTAACCGCGTTTTCAGAAGCAAAGAGTAGTGGCCTCGCAAACCACTATCTCTTGGAGCCTCGCACGTCATAAATCCGCTTCTGAAGATATATCCCATCCCCATTCATTAGTTCGAGGTTCTATAACTGGAAATTTTCATTATAAATCTATTACATAAAATTTTACCATTCCTTAAAAAATCGAGATACGTTGATGCGACTGCATTAACTGCAACAGATTTTTCTCTAGAATAAAATGATCAGCGGAAACACTAACAACTGAGTATCCAAAGGAGAATTATGCAATTATTTCTATCATCCTACGCTCTAAAGAGGATTATAAAGATTCGAAGCCCCAGTGACAGCTCCAATTCGTATCCATTACAGTGAATAAATTCTTCGCCTATCAAGAGATCAGCGACTGTCGTTTGTCGGAATTAAAATCTCCGACTTTTTTTTTTAAAGGGCGTGACGGCAGCGCGGCGGTGACGATGGATACACATTAGGTCCAAGGGACCAAATAAATACGGAAGAAAGGCTTAACCGTGCAGAGTGAATCAAAAGCGTACCACGTAGTCACGGCTATCGCGAGTCGTCGACTACGCGCGGAAGCTATCAACTCTCGAATTCGTGCTTCACGAAATCGATCCTCGAAAATTACCACGGGTCTATCAATGATCGATCGCGGCGGAATGGAACGTGCGGCAGCGATAAACGGCTACTTTTAGAGATTTTCTCAAACGTTCGAACGACTTACGATGCCAAGTTTGAAGCTCCTATAAAGTAAATTGGGGTAGAGTTAAGAAGGGTAGTCAGAGAAAAAGAAAATATAATAAAACAATTTAAATGTATCGTTAAGGAGTAATCACGGTAATAAGCCACGAGCTTTCGCGCTAGAATGTTCCTTAATGAACACGCCGCATAAAAAAACCCCTTTAAGTTTATTTCAACATTACAAGGTTTTATATATAGTCAAAATTCATTCGGTTGAAATTTTCGATCGATCGAATTATGTTTTTTCGCACTGCGTTCAGCATCCTGCGCAGAGCCGAACTACAGTCGAATTGTTCATAACTCGAAGTGAATTCATCTTACGGGACAAGATTTTTTTCATGTTATTTTCCTTCTGTAACTCGAACTTTCTATAAGTTGAATACTATTTTGTTTCCCTTGAGGTTTGACTTATAGAAGTTCATTGTACTTTATATGGCAACTCAATTCTAGAGTTTTCTTTAAACTTTCCCTGAAATTCCACCGCATACGGTTACGACCGTGATAACGTAAACAAAGAGCCGTTTAGTAAATCGTTAAAAATACGGCAATATAACACAAACTTACATATTCATCGCGATTTAAAATACGACCGCTTATTTTACGACGAACTCTAAGAGCGGAAATGCAATCAAGATAAATGGTTAAGCGTCACCGCTCACCACGACGGCATACTCATGGCCTTATGCGTAGGCGTGAATATGTACCAGATGAGGTCGGGAAACTGACAATTCGGTAAGGCGCGAGCTTAGCAAAGTTTCTTTCTTTGAGAAGTTTAAGACGTCGTCTACCGACTAAAGCGTACCGCAAACATGGCACGGAAACCCAGCGTACAGACCTTATTAACATGCGGAAGAAGGCGAATTAGCGAAGGGGAAGAACCGTTCATGATCGAAAGGGATTTAACCCTTGGCTTAAATGCATGACATTTTTATAACAAGTCACCTCGTGTCTGTTCATTATTTTGAGATTATTTATATGAAAATCTAAAATAACGTTTCTTTTCTCTTATATATCGAAGATTGAGCAGGTGAGAAATGTTACGTATTAAAGACAGGAGTCGGCAACCTTTCCTGCACAGGGGGTCACATTCGAATTTCAAGTCGCGAGAGCTTCGGCGAGCAGGATGAGCTTTTACATCGGCAGTTGACAAGGGATTCTGTGGTCCTAAAGTAGGGAAAAATCAAGTCTAAAAAATTAACACGCGTTAAAACTTCATCAGACAGTATTGAGACCATAATTTTACCGAAACATATGAAACAGACTTAAATTTTTGCGATCAATTTTTCTTCATAAATTGGCGGCCCACATGAAGCACTTTCGAGGACCTCATGCGGCCCGCGGACTATGGTTTGCCGACCCCCAATTTAAGATACATATATATATATATAAACTGATTTGAATTACACACACGCGCGCGCACACACACACACACACACACACATACACACACACATATATATACATATATATATACATATATATATACACATATATATATATACATATATATATATATGTATAATTAAAATTCAGTTAATAGAAATTCCGAAGAATAGCTTTTGTGCACTTTTTTAAACGACGATGCAGATACGCAACACAATGCAACCAAGGCTTAAATGTCACGGAAATGCAGAAATATCAACGAGTGGAATAGGATGAAAGTTTTTACTCCGATCGTGAGTTATGGGCGTCGAAAGCCGTGTGTAACATCATGGCGCTTCCTTTCTCCGCAACTATGGCTGAAAGGAGATTATGAAGCGTATGGAACGAGGGCCTTTCAAATGCTCCGCGGCGGATCATCTTTGAAGGAAATGTCAAAGTTGACGAACGAAAATTTCTCTATTTGGGCATTTGGGAGAAGAGAAATTTGAGAGCGGTTGATTCCGAGAGAGATTCCCGACTGGAGCCGCCGATGGATGAATGACCGCATCTGTTCTAAAAATAACATTCCTCCCGACTCGCACACTCCGACACTGAAAATACTAGGTCGAGAGAAGAAAACCTCGGAATTCGATAGAACCCGACTTACTCCGACAAAAATCTTTGTCAAAAAATAAAAAAACGAAACCGAAAATAAATCCTCCCGGTTTTCCAGTTCACTTCATTCTCTCTCTCTCTCTCTCTCGAAAAAAACAATAAAAGCTAAAACAGATTTTGGTCACCAGCAGACGCGGAATGAATAGGCTAGACAATTTACGATGGCTATTCAAAACCTCTCATTCTTTCCATGTAAAACAAAACCTGGCCAATTTTCTTATAAAACGGGGCCAATTTCACCGACCCAGCTACACTTTAACGTTCGAACGCCGGTTATATAACCTCCGTGAGATGACATAAACGTGTTTAGTATCCCTCCAACTCGCATCCTCACGCTGGCAAATTGAAAAAGATCGGCGTCAATGAAAATTTTTATACGCTCGATGAGCGAAAGATTGGCTCTTAATTGAGCGCGAGAAGATCGCTTCTCCCCGGGAAAACCTTTAAAGGGCAACCTTCCGCAATCCCTGCCATCGCATTATCTCGTCTTTTTGTTCTTTTCGCCGCCGCAAAAGCCGAAGGATAAGGCGTGGAGGAAGTGAAGGTTGGAAAGATCCTCCCCTCTTTCGAGATGTAGGAAGCCATTCCCTGCGAACTCCAACCCGACGCTCTTAATGCAACCTAGTGCTGTTTCCCGCGCGAGAGAAATGAACCGTCGGCACACATGGCACAGAAAACTAAACCTCGAGGATTCAGTATTGAGAGAAAGTAGGCGAGGGAAACGCGCGAAATGAAGAGGTTTTTAAAGCTTCCTCAACATAAAACGTCGGCGGTGGGCGTAAAATCGTATCAGAGATTCGAATTATTTCGTCGGACACGAATCGACGACAGGAGCTATATCGGTTTCCGATCGAACGCGGGGTTCTTTTGAACATCTGTCTCTTTATTAAACGGGAACGGGTATGAATGATTACATCTCCGCATATACCCCCGTTCGAACCGCGCTAGGGGAAGGGGAAATTACGTTTGAATGCGTTATATGCCTTCCGCGAGATGGAAATACGATTGCTGAGACGCGGTTCGAGATTTTTTTTGCACTGTTGTCTCACGAAGATACGGGCGTGCGAACAGGCATGTGTGCTTTAATAAACGAGACGCTGTATAACTGAATATTACTACTGGTGTTAATTTAAACCCTTTCGGACCTTTTTTGTTTCCCAATAAATGCTAATTATAAGTATAAAAATGAAATCCGTAATTTATATTTTTTCTGTTGGAAATGAATAAAAAACAAACAAATCTGGCATTAAAATCGCTTTAAAATAATTTCAGCTGTAGAAATGTAATTTTCTTATGTAGAAACATGTATAATTAATTTAACTCAAATACTATATAGGTATAACACGTAAAATTAAGTAAAATACCTAAAATTATGAAATGCTCGTACATATGAGTAAATTATTATTATTGTTATTAGCAATGCTAACTTTTAAACATAAGGCTCAGTATTTACGGTGACTAAGCGTAATATCGCCAAGATATTTTGCTTGATTTTTCAGTACAGTTAATTTTCCTTGTTGCCATATAAAAACTTCCGTACAGTTTACATGCACTTAGTATGGCCGCTTTTTGTAGTTGCATGTGTTTTTTGAAATATCCATTGTTTGCAGGCCTCGGAGCAGTGACCTAGGTATAATGCCTACGCTTTATATCGACATTAGTAAATTAATTTGTGTGCTTATTTTCCAAAGTTAAAATACTTTTACGGCTCAAGAAAATGCTTCCTAAAGAAAATGTTTTTTCCTTATTAGGAAGTACCGTCACTGAAACAAAATGTTTGCCTCCTAGTATTTTTATGCACCAACAGTGTCTGTTTTTGGTAGTTAAAATAATTATAATTGAAAAGGATATAATTTGTTCTTTTTATCGTCCCATCCCCTCTTCGGCAAAGTAAATCAGTTCCGCGAACCTACTCGGTTCTGTATAACGTTTATCTGCACTCTGAATTTTTCATCCATATGACACTGTTGAGGGATCGTGACCAAAAGCTTCAGTTTCGCGAAGGACAAGAAGGCCTTTCCATTTTTCGCCTAAAATCCACTTTCGCCGACCCCAAAAACAAAATGAAAATCGTGACTGTCTAGAGCCGATGCAAAACCCGACAGATGACGACTGAAAACGAGGGGAATTAATACATCTGCCATCAATCATCAATGTTCCCTCACCGCAGAAAGAGGAACTTCCTGCATGCTACCGATTACGGAAATGATAAGCCATATAAAATCTCTTTCTTTGTCGGATTCCTCGATTGATACTTTGCGAAATTTTCTCGCCTGACAGTGGTTTGAGGGATTATTGACGCAAAAAACCACACACGACTTCTCGACATTCGGTAAATAACGTCGACATACTATAAGGATTTAAACTTATCTATCACATTCAATAAGAAAGCAGAAGAATTGAGCACCTATGTGATGTACTACATAAAATATAAGCTCGAAGAGTTATAACGACATACATTAACTTTGGAAATACAGCATATAAAACTTACATTTCTAAACCTTCCAATGCAGTGGTTTCCAAACTGTGGGGCGCGCTCTCATGGGGGGGGGGGGGGGGGGGGGGTGTAGTTATCTTTACCTTGAGACCTTCAATATGCAGGTGTCAAATTCTAACCTTCAAGTAGCTAGAACTTATCGTTTGCGTCACAAGTAGCTTGGCGGGCCGGATGAGAGTTTACATAGGAACTTACTCAAGAGATTTTAAATATGAAAATAAAGTTTTAACCATTTTTACCGTAAAAACTTCTCCAGGATATGTGTTATGACAACAGTAGTTCTTAAAGTGTACAAAATTGTCTGTAATAAATATCGCAAACCATATATTTATCAAAGCTTCGCGGGCCACATAAAATGCTCTACCGGGCCGGATGCGGCCCGCGGGCCGTAGGTTGCACGCCCCTGCTCTAGAGCCTAAACGGTAGAGCGAAAATGAATGAAATCTCGTTATTAGGCATTTTATCATACAGAACAGAAGCTATGAAGAAATGGTTGACATTGCTCAATAATACCAAATAGTTCACATTTCTCAAAAATTAATATAAGGCTAATTTATTCTAGGCAACTTTAACAATAATTTGATTTTCTTAAAAACGGCTATAACGATTTTGATCAAATTTCGTACCGTTACTTGAGTATACGTCTGAAATAATGCTACATGATTTATATTTCTCAAAAAATGAATGTAAGGCTAGTTTATTCTTGGTCAACTTTAACAAAATTAGATTTTCTAAAAAAAGGCTCATACGATTTTCATAAAATTTCCTATATTTATTTAAGTTGATGTTTATAATAATTCTACATAGTTCATATTTTTCTAAAGATAACTAAACGACGCTTTAGTATATGATAATGTTTGTACAATGCATGTTGTACCGATTTTTAAAGATGTTTGCATTAATGGTAATTGTACGTCCTGTAGCTTTTGTTTATGAAACGTGGATGAACACGGTATAGAGGAGAGCGCGAAGATTGTTTTCTTATGTGAGGGGGGTGTCTTTGTTAATGTTTGGAAACTACTGCCTTAGTGTATGTGTGGATGGGTGTGACTGGTCCCTGAAGCGATGTAAATACCCGTAAGCGTGTATGTTTACTTGGTAAGCCCCTCTCCTTTTTCCTCTTTTCTCTGCTTTTGTTCTTTTTTACCCTTGCCCTCGCCCAACTATGTTTATGGTGTAAACTGTTTAACTTTATATTAGACTTTACTTACGCGCATTATATTTCTCGCTGATATATTATGGCGCTATAAAATTTCTATGATGAGTGAGTTGTGAGTTTTAATGCTGATGAATCTTGACGAGACACCAATTTACCTGCAGTTATATTACTGTAAATTTTTGTAAATGTTATGTCAAGAAATTATTATTATTATTATGATATACACGAAAGTAAAAGAATATGGAATACTTTTTCCTACTATTTACAGTCAATAATTATAAGTATGCAAAATAGTATATACTTCAGAAGACGCCGTTAAGCTACGTATTCAAAATATGTTTACTAAGAATAAATATATTATAAAGTAACGACACCGTATGGAATATTCCAAATTTGAGGTCTTTCACTATTCAACGTTAGTGACTTCGTCATCTTGAAAACTATCTCGATATTTTCTCCTGCTACGAGATACGAAACGAATTTCAATATTTAGAATTAAAGTGAATGGTCTCCTCTATAACTCGCAACAACAAATCTTTATAAATAGTTACGGACCTTGAATTCTACAAAGAATGATTCGTACCGGAAATATTTTTCACAAACAGGATAAAAACGAAATTAATCACCACATGACACATACCCCGCTTAAAATTAATAATCGTCTAAGGTTTGTGAGGCACTTGTACGTGTGTGTGGTGAGTGTTGATAAGTAGAAGAACTCGACGTGAAAGATAATGATGTAGTTGTAATGCTGGGAAATAGTTTTATAAGCGCAGAAGGCTAATCACATTCTCCTTCTCAAAGTTCACATTTTTGATAATGATGTATTTCATATTAGTGACTCATTCCATATTTATATATTTTCATCTAATTTTCTGTCTTGTAAATGATAACGAAAAGGGTTCATGAAAGCGAGTAATTCCATAAATTTTATATTAATTAATTACATTATATTAATACCTAGCAATAAGCAATAAATAAAATGACACCTACTTTAATAAATAAAAATGCTTATTCTGGAAGCCGGATAATCCATTCATTTTCCACAAGTTATACTTGCCTGGGAACTCAACTTTTTTACCACTACTTCATCGAATACAATGAAATCCATTCACGTCAAGAACCCTTCAAGGTCATAAAGCAGCCGATTGTATGGAAGAACCAGGAAGGGATGAGGAGGAAAAATTGAACTTCAACTACTTTTTGCTTAATTGATCGATTCAATAATATACTTTAGAGTTTTACTTTATATATTTTTCAAGTTAATTCTGCCATCTTTCGTAACTACAAGATCTAATGATATTAATTCCCTTCTGAAGAATGAACCATAAAAGCTAACTTCTTGCGCAGTTTCCCAAGACAAAGTCATTCAATTCCGCTAATGAATTATTTATGGGCAATTTACTCTCTTGACAAAACAATTATTTTCCGTAAAGTATTTCCTATTGAATTGAGGGGCATACCAAGCATAGAAAGAATGCTATTTCATAATAATTATAGACGTTTTCTGAGTCATTTCACAATTAAAACTGATTTTAAGGTAGTATTACCGTGTTATTACACAAAAAACAACAATCAAGAGGAAATTTCTCAAAAATTCATATATTTCGCAGAAATTGTACAAGAATACGAATGGGCTGGAATTATAATTCCACTTTCTCAATGCAAAATACAGTAGAGACTATATTTATCGGATGCCTTTTTCGGTTAAACGAATATTCCTGATGATCGATACGCGCACCACAGTACTCACTAATGAAAATGATCAGCAAATGTCAAGATGCTAAAGAAAACACTAAAAGAAGTTAATAGTTAAGTATTAACGCATTCGTTAAGTGTCAAAAAAGTATGTAATGTAGTTATAAAAATCGCTCAAAAGTTGTAAGTTTAAAAAATTCTTTTTACGGTTAATAGAGAGTTTACCGTATTAACAATCTATTAACCTTACGTTACACTACAAAGATGCGCAAAACGTATTCGTCCGTATATACTATATAATTTAAAATAAGTTCAAATTCTAGAAAAATGAGTACGAACACGATAATTCCCAAGGCTACGTAAGGACACCGTCCTTCATTCTTCATGAGACCAGTTACGTACGCTTTCGAAAGGTCAGGGCAAATGTTCACCCCGTAGCCCCTACACCACGCAATGCATACCATTGCCCCGTCAGGAGATAAACACGTTGTTAACCAACACATGCATAACCCCCATCCCGATCGCCCTCCAAGAAGGGTTAGCCACTTTCAAACGATTTTTGTCAACATCCCACTTCTGGCACTCAGACACCAGAGACGTTTATAATCTTCTCTGTAACGTAACTCCTGACGACTCTCGACTGCAATCCTTTTCCGTTTAACTTTTCTCTTACCAGGATTTTTGACACTTTTCTAACACCAGAGAAGGATGCAGCATTACCCTACGGTTTAAGTTAACTTTCATCGTGTTAGTAATATTTTTTACGTCGTTTTCGTCTAATAATCGCTATAATAATAAATCTGCTGACTTGCTATGACTTCCGTCCGTCCGTTTGCAGGTTTACTTAAATTGAAAATGTTAACTAAACGACAAAAGAGGCAAGGCTGAGATTTGCAGGGTAGCTTTTCATACTACAGTAGCAGTATCCTAACTTGAGCTCCGACACAAAGAAAGAGAGGGGTGCGACGTTACCAAATCCCATACGAGAATGGACAGAAAGGAGATCGATTGTACACGGTTTGGCAACGTTGCGGTTCGGTGATTTTTCTGATTTTTCTTGGTTGTCGCAACTCAAGCTAGAATTCTCCTTTGTTTCGAAAATAAAATACTTTAGGAGGCCCTGGGAGGAAAGTGTGAATGGGCAATGAAAATTGAAATTTTTTCAATGGTCTTATTTTAAGATAAACATTATAAATTTGGTACGTAGTTTTCAAGTACAATTTTTATACACGCCTATCCTTCCTAGACTAGATAAAAATAATTGAAGTGAATTTGGCTAGAAGACTCAAAGAGAAGAACGTATAATAAAAAATGAAACCCTTACTAAGAGAATATACACAAAAATTGGCGTAACATAATCAGCGCAAACTTATTCGTATGCGTACAATAATTTCACTGGTTATGTCAATACGAATTTACTAGTGGAAAATATCTTTTCCCAATTTTTTCCGTATCAAAAAAGCTGCTGGAGTGGGGAGAGCTTGGGGGGGGGGAGGGGGGGGGGGAGGATTGGGTAGCGTAAAACTCAATATATTATAACGTCACCGGACACTAAAGAATTGTTTCTGAGAAATATAGCTTATGGGCTATGGTTGGCGACATATAGTTCTATAACTGAAGAAATTTTTAATCAAAAACCTACCACCCATTTTGAGTATATCGAAATCTTGTGAAAATCGACAAGAACAAAATATCCTCTATTGTTGCTTAATGAAGTTCATTTCAACAATGCTTTATCCCGGGTGATACGATACGTTCTTTATATAAAAATGAGATTTATTCTGATTTCTTTTAACTGTTTCCGGCACCTAAATGTTTATATATCTAAATATCAAAGTTGATTTTTTCACCATCAAAATAATTTTTTAATATACTCTGTATATGACAAAATAAGAATCAGTTGAAAGGAATTATCTCAAAAGAGACTAAGAAGTAAATATTCCCAGAAGGAAAAAATCTGATGTGGCCAACACAAGACTTTCTCCATATTTGGGGTATAGATATTTAAATTATTATGAGTAGCATTATAAGGCAAAATTATTATTTCGTATCGTAAAAGAAGACACGTCGTTGCCGTAAATTACGTATATTTTGAATGTTTACAGAATTCACCGCTACATGGTGTTGGCGCTGTATACAGGTATAAGGATAAATCGAAATATATCCGAAATGGATGGTTCTACGAAAATTAGTTTCAAACAAAACTTGGAAGAAATATTATTCTCTACACCTTTGGTCCTTACGAAGATTACCAATAACGATGTTTTTGAGATATTTAACGGAAACCGAAAAACCGGTTATTTATAAATAACTCCTAAACGATAACTACAATAGAAAATTGTTTCAAATGAAAGTTGTAGGAAATTACATTCTCTATAACTTTTGTTTAGAATTGTAAATACAATAATGATATTTTAACCAAGGAATATCGCAAAAACCGAATCGGGTTTCGAATAAACCTCGACTTCCGGTTATCCGTTATTGTCCAAAAACTAATCAGTTCTTTGTGCTCATGTAAGAGTGTTAGATATGAAGTTTGGTAACGATATGGCACGTACTTTTTGAGTTAGAGCGCCCACAATAACATACACACACACAGAGACATCATTCCGAAAATAGTCTAAACGTGTTCTAGGGACCTCAAAACATGTATTTCCGTTGAAATCTCGAAGTCGATTTTTTTCATGAATACAATACTTTCCCATTACTATGTATGGAGAAAGTAAAAATCGGTAATATTTATTAAGAGAAATTTGGGCGAAAATCCCTCCTTGTTGGTATGAGAGGGATTCTCGAAATACCAACCTCTCCCTCCCATCTGCATGCTGGGAAGAACGTTATGCACATACGGAATTCCTAAGCGTTCGCAATGCGTGAACTGTTTCCCACTCGTTAACTCAGCGCATTGTGAAGTACGATACGCACGGGTCGCAGTCATGTTTGATACACATCCAAGGTGTCGCAACAAAGATATTTAATTTTTCATCTTCATCCTGATGCGGAGTTTCCAATTTAAGGAATGGACTACAGAGCTATTCTTAAAGAGTGAAATTGATTGAAGATCGTGGATCCTTAAAAATATCGCTACAACTTTGTAACATATTTATCTTGAAATATCCTTTATTTCTACCAATTAGATTAATGTTGCTTTTTTAAATCTACAAACCGCCTTTCTGCTATAACAATCTGCAGGCATTGGTAGAGGGGTGGTTAGCGTGTCTAGCTCCCAATGCTAGCGTCGCAGGTTCGAATCCTGCCGAGGGCATGGTCGTGTGTGCTCGCCCTTGTTATTGTTGTTACGCTCATTGTAAAGGCCGTAAAGTGCTGTTTATGAGCTTGTTGAAATAAATAAATATAGCGGTTGTAGTTTCTCCTGATAGTAACAGGACGTCCCTTAAGGTGGCATGAGGCATTGCCATAAGTGGATTAACTTAGCTAGGAATAAGGCAGCATTCAATAAAGATATGGAAAAGAATTCAATGTTACAGACAACAGGAGGGCACACTATTTATGAGGCAGTAGCATTTTTCTGGAGATTCGGAGGACTGTATTACAATTCACTCAAGAAGTTACTTGAAAAATTGTATCGAATCCTATTGACGAAAATATTTTATATCGTCAAAATTCCTACATTAGCAAAGGGTTTTCGACCATTATTTTAAGTTACAAGTATGAAGTAATCAGCATTCAATTTCACGTTTCGCATTCGTAACGAACCACACAAGATGCTATCGGGAGCCCCATTCGGCCTATGGACCGTAATTTACCTACCTCTGGCATAGATGGACGATGTCAACGGATGACCAAACAAAGTTGTCGAAAATATGACCTATTAGCCCAATCCAAAAACTCCTAAAATAATTACCGAGACCGAGGTTTTTGACATATTTTGCGAAATCCCGTCAATGAATTTTCTCCTTTCCTCTTAACCCTTTCACTCCTGACGGTACGCCCTCCATTACCTTAGAGAGAGTGCCCAAAAACAGCCGAGCAAAAAATAAAACAACTCGCATTCGTTCAAGGGTCCTATCATTATCTCTCACCATCCATACGGCAACGACACTGCTCGTTCCCACATCATTAGTCGCAACAAAAAGATCGAGAAATTTACCATTAAAATGGACGTAGGGATATAATTTCATATGTTATAAAACTGCGTAAGATTTTTAATCGTTGTAGGATTGATGGTATGCAATTTAAGGGCGTTTCGAGCCGCAATTAAAGATTCTTTTATTAGGAGGGGGTATGAAAATTACTGACAACACCTTCGGACCGCGCAATTTTCGGCTATCACCGAGAAACGAATACTAATAAGGAATGTGACTTTGAAATTCCTTTCGCCTCGCTCGATTACCATATACATCGCAAACATCTTCACTCTATCATATGGAGAAACGCTCAAACTCCTAATTAAATCCCCCTCACACCTACCATCATCATCATCTCCGAGATACCGTCCCACCTGTCGCACGAGAAAAACATACGCAATTCTAACGAGTTCCACATAAACTCCATTTACAGACGGGACTGTTAACTTAAAAAAAGGCTCGGGAATGAAATTTCTTTAAATGGAAATAATAGCTTGTCTAGCCCATTGAAATGAACAATGTAGATAATTTAGACGAAAACATTTAATTATAGCAATTTTCAATATTTTTGTTTATTCGTATGCTTTACTGTATGATACATAAATTTTAAGGTGTTTTAAATATCATTACATCGATTAAATAACGGTGTTTTAAATATCATTACATCGATTAAATAACGGAAAAATTCACAATTTCACGAAATACGAATTTGACCTACGGCCTGACAAAATCCGGGACTCTCTCGGAAAATGAAAAGTATTGCTATTGTTGTTGTTGCAGTATGTTAATTAATCTATTGATTGGTTCGCAACCGCCATTATTCTCTTTTTCTCCCAATTCCTTTAGTTTTCCTTATAATGTGACGTAGATATCCTGTATATGTTTTATATGTTGTAATCAGGATCTTCTTATCTTTTTCCTTTCATTTCATATTATCGATTTAATAATACTATCACGTCGAAGGATATGGTCCATCCGATTATTACTTCTCCTTTTATTATTAGGTTAAGTAATATTTTTCTTCTAAAATTCTTTCCGAAACTTCATGGTTAATTACACTGTCTGTGCAGGATATAGCAATCTCCTCCAACACCACATTTCGAAAGTCTCCTAGCCATTTTCCGAGCTATATAAAGCGACACTCTTCGTAAACTGTTTTTTATATAATATTGATATTATTTGAGAAAAGTATTATTTTTAATACAAAAAGCTTGCTTATCGTGTGAAATTATACTCTCGGTGCCCTGAATGCTCCTTCCATTTGTATCTAGTCCGCATCCCTAATATTTAAAAAAGATATACAATTTTCAATCCAATAACAACACTTTTCAAGTCAATAACAACACTTTTCAAGTCAATAACAACACTTTTCAAATCAATAGCAACACTTTTCAAATCAATAGCGACACTTTTCAAGTCAATAGCAACACTTATTAAAATAACCTTCAAGGCTCTTCAAACCATAACGGCATTTCTTACTTGCAATTGCGATTCTTATTTATATTATAAAATTAAAATTGAAGGTAATAATGCTTTAATTAAAAAGTCATTGTATTGTTTTAAAGGTTCTAACTTTAAATTATGGTTACAATTAAGATATATAAATGTCATCTCATGACTTTTTAAGACCTAATCTGCTTTTATTGTTATTTTATATAATATATTTATTTATCTTTAGTGTTTTCAACATGTATGTTTTTCTATTTTTATTTTTAATTTTAGAAATGAATAATACCCATGGACAGTCGAGAAGATACAAACAGCAATCATTCTGAAAATAGGGAGAGACGCCAAAAGATGTCTCCAAAAAAGAGATTTTAGTAAAACTTGTAGTGAATTAAGGCATGACAATTCGAGAAGCCTCTGGAGTAGCTGACATCAAAGAGAGCACTGCGCGAGGGATCATAACTTCTTATAGGCGTGAGGGCGCTATTGTTCATAAAGCACGTGATGGACAAAATCATAAAAAATTAACTAACAATGTGCTTGAATGCATAGAACAAGTCGTGGAGGAGTCGCCGGGTGCTACTTTGAAGGAAATATGTGAAAAGCTACAATCAAAGGGAATCAGTTTAAGCATGGGTAGTATTTTTAATGGTCTTGAAAAGTTGGCAATTACATTAAAGACCTGCCACCGAGAACTTGATCGCGTAAACGCCCCTGCTACAATAGCAAAACGGCAGGCTTACGCCATTGAATTTACATCACAGGGGCCAGAAAACAAAATGAAGTGCATCTTTATTGATGAGAGCAGGTTTAATTTGCACTTGCGCAGAAGCCAAGCTCGATCTAGAAAAGGGACACGAGCAAATGTAGTCGTTCCAACGGTGAGAGGGAGAAGTGTTACATTAATTGTCGCCATGAACAATCAAGGTGTTGTGCATTCTAAAGTAGTAAGCGACGGAACGTGTAATGCAGAAAAGTTTTCGGCGTTTGTTCGCGAACTAGTGGTTAAGCTCAGAGAAAACGAAGAATATAAGGGATCATGGCTAATAATGGATAATGCTAGGATTCATAAGCAGGAGAAATTGCAAGCTATCCTTTCGGGAATATATCACCTTAAATTTTTGTCTCCATACTCATACATGCTTAACCCCACTGAGAACCTCTTTTCAAAAGTAAAGTCTCCTTGTTACTTCAACAGGGGAACAGAATCTTATTACTGTAATAAATGACAGTCTTGCAACAATTACACAGCAGGATTGCAATAATTACGTGTTAAAAATGCTCGTAAATTTGGCGTCCGCGGCGGCAGGAATGTCATACACTCATTAATTTAACAAAATAAGTGCAGGCTATACAGGCTGTTTTTATTATTACATAATATGTTGTCCGTGTTTTTGAAGTTAAGTTACAAGATAACTAAGATGTTACTGATTTTAAAAATGTTCTTATTGATTTTTAAAATGTTACTGATTTTAATAAATGTTTTACTGATTTGAAAAGTGTTGTTATTGACTTGAATCATTTACGTCTGCAGTTTTTTTTTCTTTACCTCTCAGAACGACAGGTTCGACCTAACAACTCCATTGCAGGTCTCAAACGCATATTTAGGGAGTGCACATACAACTTCCGAGGGCTGTTTTATTTCTCTCCCTCTCGATACGTCGCATACTCTAAAGCGGGGTACTCCGCGCATTAGGAACCTAGTATTCATTTACTGTCCATGGGTATTATTCACTTCTAAAATTAAAATTAAAAATAAAAATAGAAAAACATACATGTTGAAAACACTAAAGATAAATAAATATATTATATAAAATAACAATAAAAGCAGATTAGGTCTTAAAAAGTCATGAGATGACATTTATATATCTTAATTGTAACCATAATTTAAAGTTAGAACCTTTAAAACAATACAATGACTTTTTAATTAAAGCATTATTACCTTCAATTTTAATTTTATAATATAAATAAGAATCGCAATTGCAAGTAAGAAATGCCGTTATGGTTTGAAGAGCCTTGAAGGTTATTTTAATAAGTGTTGCTATTGACTTGAAAAGTGTCGCTATTGATTTGAAAAGTGTTGCTATTGATTTGAAAAGTGTTGTTATTGACTTGAAAAGTGTTGTTATTGACTTGAAAAGTGTTGTTATTGGATAGAAAATAATATATATAAAAGGTACATTAACCCTTCTTTGCCTGACTTTTATATTGTACAACATGACTTTTGTTTCACTTTTATTTATTCTCACGTTATATACAACATGAAAGCATTCCTACTTGCCGGAAATTCACATCTCGCCGATTCTAAGGCTAATTCTCAACAGAAACGTCTTATTTCAAAGGGAGTTATCCAAAACATCTATTAAATTTTTTCAAAATTCTTACCAGATTATACTTCGAGCTGGAAATTTTATGAAAACGACAGTAATCACATTCCGTTATAACGTTCCACTCGAAATAAATTAGATACATACGAACAATACACATTTGCAAGCCAGAAATCTTCAATACGACAAATAAATTTGTTAACAAGTAAGAAATTTATTATAAATTTGCCCGAATGCGCTGCAAATAAACATAATCTATTTATTTAGCGGATTCGAAGAAAGTTACGATGAATTTCTTTCTTGTTATAAATCGAGTCATTATGAAGCAATTCCACAAAGTTACATATCAATCAATTTTCAATTTTCATTCAACCAAAATTATATTTATACTTCGTAAACAATGCCGTTAATAAAAATCCTGGTTATGTGAATTTATATCTAAGAAACCATTCGCGTTTAAAGTTTTTAATCTTACCCTTGGATTGAAATTTCAACGGACTTTAAATATTCGTTTAAACCGATATAAAGATGTATAAGTAGCATAATATTTTTAGTGGAAACAAATTAGACAGTTCACAAGGATTTATCGGATATTTTAACTCGATGACTACCGTTACGCCCATCTGTCCAACAGCAGTATAAGATTTCGTCTTCAGCATTTCGTCAGCTCTCTCCTCTCGTCTTCCTCACCACAATGACACCTTTCACCACCATCTCAACTCCCCGTCAAAACGTCCTCGATGCGGTTCGGATGTAACCGAGCTCACTTTGGTGCCACAAACCGACTCGCTTCACCAATCCGGTCCCACTACAAAATAGGACGACACGAATGTGGCATTGTGAAAGAACCACGATAGGCGATGGCAATGCCCTCGACGGAATTCGAACCAAGGCAACCGCTAGCGCGTAGTTAGAAACATTTTCCTACGTAACAATCAAACGTTCCCTATACTTAGTTAAATAATGCTGGCTAACGACGCATCGTTGTCGTTGAGTTTTACAACTATCGTTAAATGATTGGTCAATCATAAACACAAATTCTCAGTTCAATAATAAGCGCTTATGTACCGATAATTGGGAAAATTAGTGCTTATCTTTGGTATATTAAACAGCCACGAAAAGGTTACGGAAAACCAGATGTGCATCCCGGCAACAATGCGACCGTCTTCAGTGGCAATTCACCGAAAACAGATAATAAATTAGAATTTCAGATTTTCGGTCAATTAGCATTGAATTAACCCTCCGAATACTATGGGGTCTCTAAAGACCCCAGCGCAAGTTTGTCTCTTTGTCTTGAACGATGAAAACTCTGAAATGGACCTTTTCTGTAAAAAGTAAGACTGGAAAAGCCCATTATTTTTATTTTTTGTTCAGCTATTAACAAAAACAGACAAACTTATGCTGCAGTCGCTAGAGGCCCCCTGGTATTAGGAGGGTTAATTTATGAGCGAGTATAGCATATTTCATTACAATAAATAAATCGATATAAGAACATATTCTACTTAAATATACTCGCGATAAAAATCCATAGCAAGGATTCAACCGAAAAAAACGCACCACCCCTCTTCCTTTCCATTTCTTCAGCCTTCTGCTTTCTGTTTTCCTCACTCTCTTCACTTTCTCTCTCTATCTGTCGGCACCACTCCTTAAAAATTGTCTCATTTGAATCGTAAGTCCTTCCCTTTACCAAAAAAATACCCCTTCTGTGCCATCCTCTTCATAAAACCTCTCTCACCCTCTATCTCCCATATCCTTTCCTTCCCCTCCATATCCCTCCCACCCTCTCCTCCCCCTCTATACAACCAAGCTACGATACCTCCTCGTGCCCTCCTCATCTCGTTCTCCATCCACTCCCTCCAAACCTACCCCGTTTCCCCTCACCACACTCGACCCCTTCCCAACACAAACACATCTCTCTCTCTCTCTTGCGGCAGTTAAGCGAACAGATTGCATGCGTTACTGACAGACTCCATTTCCGGGAGCTGCAAGAGAACGCACGGGTGAAGACCTTGGTGAGGAGAAAAAAAGCCCATTTCCTATGTCGAATACTTTTGGAACTCCTGTTCGGATAACTACATCCTTGGTCGATGGGAAATCGATTGGATTTGCATCGGACACGTTACGAGGACAGGAATAGTCGCCTAGCGTGAAAATTTTACGGGTAAAGCACGTCAAAAGGTTCGATACAATGCAAAAGGTTTTCGACGAATCGGTCATGGATGTTTATCCGGCAAAAAGGATCGAAAACAAACAATGGGAAACCGGCAAAAAGGATCCGTAAAAAAAATCGAAAGTCGGCGGAAGCGGCCCTTTTGAGGTCACCGTCAGACAAAGATACAAGAAACGATCTCGTTAAGGGCGATAAGAAATCGGAGTATAATTTCTGCCGATTTCGAAGGAGATGAACTTATTCTCCCGGCGATCTCTTTCCCAACGGCGGCCGTTTCTTTTCGATTAAATAAAACGTCTAGAAACCGCACGGGAGAAAAGAGTACTACAAATTCTCTCACACAAGTCTAGAACCATGACGAAGAAAACAGGAGAAAAAAATTTCTTGGTAGTTAAAATTTAAGGGAATAATGTTTTCGCGGAATAGCCACCAATTAAAACTTTATAGGACATTTAAGGCATAGAAGTTTTCTTCAATGGCGCTATAAAATGTGTTGGGACGTGGAGTAATAAAGTGGTTCTCGAGATTAAATTGTTAGAGTCGATTTAAAACGATGGTTAATGGCTGGACGAGCCAGGTGTTGGAATTCCACCCAAAGAAGTTACTCAGGAAAGCGGTGACATTAAATAAGACGGAAAGCACACCTGACCTAAGTACCGCTTATCGTGAAACATATTTCACTGAATCTAATTTAATTTTAACAAAAAAGGACACGAGGTAAAACCTCTTTTATTTACTTTTCGCATTTAAAAAAATAAAAATACCGCACGTTTTCTTATTTGACCGTAATTTCTAGCGAATAGCATTGTTCCGAGCCAGCTTTTGCGATGCTCAACTTTTTGAAAAAATTGATAAGAAACATGTGACGAATACAATTACTGAAATACCGATGAATTTCCTTATAGCAAGAGAATAAAGATGGATACGCCATGCACGCATTCATACAAGGCAGAGGTATTCTTTAGGAATTGCGTAAATGCTTTAAAAATAACTATACACACAGCTTAATATAACGTCAAATCATTGATAAACGATATATCAGAAGTGATGGCAATGAACTGTCAATTTTTACAATAATATTACAAAAGGATGATTCGCCAGGAAACGCAAAGTTTTGTTCATAGAAAGGTGGCACCACTGCTTGTCCTATGTGAACCATTCGTATCATTTTTTCTTTCTCATATACGAAGTATATTGAGAAAGTATTGTTCACGAAAAAATTCGACCTCGAGATTTTGATGGGAATATACGTTTTAGGTGTACCTGAATCCGAAAAAGTAGTTTTCGCAATGCCGTCTATCTGTTCGCGGCTCTAGAGCCTAAACGGTAGAACGAAAATGAATGAAATTTCGTACTTACGCATTTTATCATACAGAATAGAAGCTATGAAGAAATGGTTGCCATTGCTTAATAATTAAGGTAAGTTTATTCTACGAATTTTTAACAACAATTTGATTTTCTCAAAAACGGCTACAATGATTCTGATCAAATTTCGTACAGTTACTTGAGTTTACGTCTTCAATAATACCAAATAGTTTATATTTATCAAAAAATGAATATAAGGCTAGTTTATTCTAGGCATCTTTAACAACAATGTGATATTCTTAAAAACGGCTCTAACGATTTTTATCAAATGTCGTACCGTTACTTGAGTTGACGTCTGAAATAATACTACATATTTCATATTTCGCAAAGAATGAATATAAGGCTAGTTTATTCTTGGGAAACTTTAATAACACTGGGATTTTCGAAAAACGGCTCATACGATTTTCATCAAATTTCGTATGGTAATTTAAGTTGATGTTTATAATGTTTCTACATAGTTCATATTTTTCAAAAGATAACTAAACGGTGCATTAATATACGAGAAAGTTTGTACAATGTATGTTGTACCGATTTTTTTTACTTTTTATAAACAACGCCTAAAATGCCAAATCCTATAAACGGCGAAAGCTAGAAATTTGAACCGTAAGTTGCATTGTAAAAAGAAAAACAAAACCTTCGCCTCATCATAGATGCCCAAATTCAAGTTTCCCTTAGATATCTACGGATTGTCGATCTAAGCCAAAGGAGAAATTCAAAAAATCAACGAACCAGTCGTATTACGACACGGTACGCAACCTCTGAGGTGGATCGAATCGTCCCTGAAAAATCTAAAAAAGGTGGACCTCGCTTCGGAATTTTACTTGGCTACAGTCGCGTAGCTTGCCGGGCTAGGATATAACTCACATCGGACGTGGAAATAAAACGGCGAGGGACCTCGCCCATTCCGCGGTCCTTCACATCGCCATTCCCAGTGCCAAGGGCAGCGAGAGGGTGTGTTAACAGGGGGGCGTGGAAGGAGTTGGGGGTGGGGTAGGGAGGGAGGGGGCGAGCAGGGCGCGCGAGGAGACAGCAAGACACTGAAACCGACGCCAAACCCGCGCCTTTCAAACCGCAAAAAGGGGGGAAAATGAAGCAGACAGCGAAGAAAACGATTGGTCGCCGTGGAGTTGTAGGACGAGTAGAAATGGTGGAAAGGTGAGGCTTTCTTCGGCGGTGGTGGGGATACTCCTTGAGGTCGATCCACGGGTCATCTGCCTCGGATTGTGCTGCGGTGGAAACATCCCACTCCCACTACTCTCACTTTTCCGTTTCCAGCCCGCTCCCTCTCACACGTCCTCAGGTCGTGCACCGCCATCGGAGGTCACGTACTCTTTCATCCCCCCCTCATTTCTCCAGCTATCGCGCCCCTCTTTTGAGGCGCTGAGCCAATGACATTGCCAGAAAATATGCGCAGCGATAGGGTCGCATCTGCATCGATGGATAAAACAGCTAGTCACGTAGTCTCTCTCGTTCTATCCCGCAAGCGGAAATTACCGGCGTGGAAATGTTTTTTTCGGGAAAAATAAAGGAAAGAGCTAGGAGAAATATCGCGTGCGACGAAGAGCTGGGTTGGAATCGAGGGGGCGATTCCCAGAAGGAGTCAACCGACCCACTTAAAAACCGATGAAGGTAGAAATGGATTTCGGAATGAGTGGCGTAGCTTGCCCTCTCATTCAAAAATTATTGTAACCCCGTGAAAATGAAGATACTGACTTAATTAATTGATAAGGAATTAAAATACAAAGCGATTTGATATTTATTGCTATTACTCCAGCGATTACTACAAAATGCAAAAAAAATTATATTCGATAACGAATTATCGAAATTGTTTTATGCCTGAAAACAAATTCTATTGGAGATACACAAAATAAGTAATTACTTTTTCAAGTTCTTATTCTTGAATTCGCTAGAGAATTATCGAGGTCATCTTATGGCTGAAAAAAATTCCAGAGTAAGCGATTAAGTATAACAAAATTGAAAAATTAAGTACTTGTCTTAGGTTTCTGTTCACTTTATTCTAGTAGGGCAGGTCAACTTCGAGCACCATCTGATAAGTATTTATTTACATGCAAATCCCGAAAACGTGTGTACCACACAGATACATAGCTAGGTATTTCCCGTTAACCGAGAGAAAAAAAGTCGCAAATTTGTGAAAGACCTTTAACTTTGAGATGGGCGGGTGACGAATTTACTTTGTTGCTCAGCTATTCGATGCCCAGCAATCGCCTAAAATGTGAGATCGCTCGGCGAATGTTGCTTCTCATATCAGTTTTGAAAGAGCTGTTCCGGATAATGGGTATAGAATATGCACGTAGTCAATGTAATTATCGCAGAAGTATAGCTGCTTAAAATTTTAAGACGGAAATTCGAAATTATACCCATATTTAACCTCTGGACCAACTTCAAATTGCTCCCTCCGAAAAAAGTTATGCCCAAAAAGTCTTTCTTTTTTTATGTATGCAGGCAACATGCGATATGCTATGGCTACGAAGTCCAAATTCCATCAAGGTCATGGACATTTAAGAGGCAAGAAACTTCATTAGAAGTTGATAACATGTGAGGTGATTGCACCCTATTATCCAGAACAACTACGAATAGGACCTAACATTACAAGAAATTACACGACAATACAGATGAATCGTAATATACATACATATGTACATATTCATGCGAGAATAATCTCATATTGAAAAACAAATGACGCTTTGTATTCGGGTATTTTACTCAAAAACAAAGTTAATTAATCGGTGTGATGAACAGCACATTGAAATTTAAACTCTAATACATACATATAGGACATCTACGAAAAAGTTGAGTACAAGCTATATAACGAAAATAATTTTTGTGCAGACAACGTGGTTCAAATTTATAAAATAATAATTTTCACATCAATAGGCAATCAGAAGATAAATTTCCAGTTCCCTTTCGAGCATTTCGCTCATCACCTAATGACTGAAACATTTGACGAAGAGCAGAAATGATATAGCAACAAATGTGTGAATATAGATGAAGGCACACTTAGAAAACTAGTACCTCGATGGAGAAAGGTTGCAAAACAGCGTTTGAAGGGTAAATCCCGGATTTACTTCAAATTGCGTAAGTTGACAAAGATCAGAAAATGATTATGCAGAAATAAAGGCGTCACGAATCAGGACGTACGCTCCGTGAGGGTCAATAAGTTAGAAGAAATACTCGATACATGCTGCCGCGGCAACAGTATCTTTTTCAAGATCATACGACAGGTAAAAGCTCGTTTTCCACTCGACACTTTGAAAACATTCGCTGTTGCCCTAAAACATGTAAAACTTTGCTTGCATATTATTTACTCATACCGATAGCTTTCCTCCGTACGCCTCTCTATCCATGTAAATTTCATATTTCTCATTTAAAAACCCACTCTACCTCAAGTTCTCAGCGTTGCTTCTAAATTTATTTTGCTTATGTGATATTCTTATAATTTTTACAAAAATAACTTTGTTAAGAACCGCTTATGTATTTTAATACATACGATCCTTTCGCTGCGTTACAGCATATTAACTGATTTTGACATTTCTTCATAAAAAATTGCTACAACATACATTGTACAAATTTTCTCAAATACTAATGCGTCGTTTAGTTATCTTTTGAAAAATATGAACTATGTAGAATCGTTATGAACATCAACTTAAATAACTATACAAAATTTGATGAAAATCGTATGAACCGTTTTTTCGAAAATTCAGTTGCTCTTAAAGTTGCTCAAGAATAAATTAGCCTAAAATTCATTTTTGAGAAATATGAAGTATGTAGTATTATTGCAGACGTAAACTCAAGTAACTGTATGAAATTTGATAAAAATCGTTAGAGCCGTTATTGAGAAAATCCAATTGTTGTTTAAAATGTGTAGAATAAACTTCCCTTAATTATTGAGCAATGCCAACCATTTTTTCATAGCTTCTACTCTGTATGATAAAATGCCTAAGTACGAGATTTCACTCATTTTCGTTCTACCGTTTAGCTCCTAGAGCCAATAACAGACAGACAGAAGGACAGACAGACAGACGGCATTGCGAAAACCACTTTTTCGGACTCGGGTACACCTAAAACGTACATTTCCGTCAAAATCTCGAGGTCGAATTTTTTCGTGATTACAATACTTTCTCAATATACTTCGCATATGAGAAAGTAAAAAGGAAAGTTTCTCAAAAGTGTTAATTTGTAGATTTTTAAAACGATTTATTTTATTCGTTTAACAAATTCCAAAAAACAGAACTAAGGCCTTTACGGTGGAAATAGTAACCATTATAAAAAATCATAAAACGTCAGATAAAGTATAAATAATGATAAATGATGTATAGTGAAAATAACATCAAATAACATTAAAATTTTGTAATTTTCGACCCCCAAAATATTTATCGTATTGACAATTAATTAGTGTTTCCAGACACTAACTCTACATATTTAGTATACAAGATTCTCATTTCGGCAAAACATTAGCCACATTCTGCAGCTAATTAAGGATGGTTGTTTCTGATAATAACAGTAAAATAAACAATCGCTAAATACCAAGGATAAAGCTAGTAGATTCAACGACGGAAGATTCACCACTGAGGACGGCTACTTTGTATACACGATGCACATTACCTGATTGACTCAACCAATTCGTGGTTAACGAAGCTACATAGTTCAACTATAGGTCAGTTCATACAGAAAGTCATTCCATCTCCTGCTAACTTTTAATTGATAAATCGGCTCAAGCGGCTAGCCCTTCCCTGGATCGCGCTTTCTCTCAACGTAATTCGCAGCGGTTTGATATTACGCGATTTTCAACAAGCGTCAATATTCTTCACAGCAGGAAGGCCGCGGGAGTCGGAGTGAATGATTCAAAGGTCACGGTAAAATTGACCCGGGTGACCTTGATATCGGAATGAGACAGTCTGCGATGCCATATTTTTCATCGAGCGAGAGAGAATGAAGGGGGAAGGGAAAATAACTGGGGCATAGTGATGGAGTTTACTCCTCCCGGAACACTATTCGATTTCCCATACTTCCAGCAGACCTCATAACAGCAGGGATATTTAAAGAATTATCAAACTCGTCTTGCGGTTAAGATCAAACTGATTAATCAGGATTCTCCAAAATCCATAACATTGTTATGAAAAACAATTTCTGCTACATGGCAGCCATCATCAGTGGTAATTCGCTGATAGTAGGTTCTAGAAATAATTTGATTTTCACAACCATTATATGGCTTTTGGAATCCTGATTCATTATCAGGAATATTGTTCTCTTTTGGCAAAAACGATGGAAGCGGATCCAAGGATAAACAACAGCGCGAGTTTTAAACGCATGGTGCAGGAATAAACCGAAAAGATAAACAAAATCTACATAATTTCTACAGTTTATACGCCTCACTCGGGTGTTATTAACGTTGGATAATTACGTAAGAAAAGCCGTATTTTGAAGTAATTATTGACGATTGGGTCGTATAAAGAAAAGAAGTACGAATTTCACTAGCTTATAAAGAGCAAATATTTTTTGCTGAGATTATCCGATGAAATCGTGTAATTAATAGAGTAGAAAAATCAAGATATCTCACCGAGTTCTTTCATACACAGCAAAAACAAAATGCTCAATTAAACGAATATTTTCACTTCTCTTCGAGAAAACAACATACAATGATAACCAAGACTTTAGGTCCCTTAAAGTTAGTGCGAATAATGTGACGTTGCTAATTTATTTTAAATTTATTTGTACATAAATTGTTCCATGGTTAAACACAATATCTTCAACATTAACCGTATTCTTTTGCTATATTTTAATACAAATCGATAATTTTTATATTCTGCAAAACGAGATTTAATTCTTTATTCAAAATTGTCACGTAAAAAACCTTATTATGCCTCACTCACAATCAAGTGGTAATTTCTCCTGCAGTCGCTTTAAAAAAAATAATCTTACATTCAAATGTACTACAGAGTTTTATTAATCCACAAGTAACTCGAGGTCGACCGATTTCTCGTAAAGTTTCTTTCCACAAAAGCTACGGTTATACATGCATATAAACGAAGGGAATAACTCCAAAATAAGGTCGCGTTTTCGATTAAAATTGCAAAGAAGGCGAATTTTTCTATACCAGCGGCCCGCCACGGCGTTTTGTGCGGCCCGCGGCCGCTTACGTAAATTTGTAAAATTTAAAAAAATTGACAGGTTTTTTATAGTTTGGGGGAACTAACCCAATTTGTATGGGATCATCCATAAATTACGTTACGCTCTAGCGAAGAGGGTGGGGTGGGTTGGGTTGGTGTTAGAGCCGCTTTTGAGAAAATCAAATTGTTGTTAGAAATGTGTAGAATAAACTACCCTTAATTACTGAGCAATGCCAACCATTTCTTCATAGCTTCTACTCTGTATGATAAAATGCCGAAGTACGAGATTTCGTTCATTTTTGCTCTACCGTTTAGGCCCTAGAGCCAATAACAGACAGGCAGACAGACACACGGCATTGCGAAAACCACTTTTTCGGACTCAGGCACACCTAAAACGTATATTTTCGTAAAAATCTCGAGGTCGAATTTTTTCGCGATAACAATACTTTCTCCATATACTTCGTATATGAGAAAGTAAAAAGAGAGGATTTATGCATACACCAGGAATAACAATATTTGCCCAGATGTTCCAAGAAGGCGACAAGGAAAAGTCTTAGCCCACATTCTACATGACTATCGCTTTTTGGTGTGATTCAGTCACCCACAGGAAAGGTCATAAATAATTTAAACAATCGCTGAAATGTACCCGAGGAAGCCAGGTAAATCAAGAGAAGACATCAGAAGGCCGCAGTACGAAGTTTCCCCTTAGCGGATTCGGTGGCACGGCATGTACGCAATTTGCATAAATCGTGACTAACGAGTGGAACATCCAACTGGTAACCGATAGTTGGCGCCACTTGTCAATACCTTCCAAATACCATAAGATTCGTCTGAGACTTGCACTTTTTTATCATTACCAACACGAGCACGCAAAAGAATTAAATAAATCTGGTATAAACAACGTTTTATTTATCATGGAAAATTTTTGTTCTCCACTATGAAAACTTTATTCCTTCTTATGTCATCTAAAATTACCATTGGATTTCCTATGAATCGCAGTATTTCTAACAGACGCGTGGATTATGAAACCGAAAGCAAAGGAGAATAAAACAGCCTATAAAGGTCGTTTTCTTTTGTCTTTGGAGGCAGCGTTCCATAAACTACATCCTACGCTCACAACAAATGCCGTCGCAATTGAATTTTATAGGAAGTTACAAAAATGAAAACTGTTGAATCAAAATTAGTCCTACTCAACTGAAAAGAGTTATGTGCAGCCAATGTAAACGCTTATTTAGAATTAAATGAGATTATAAATGAAAGATACGTCATTATTACGCCGAGTGTGTAAATTAGCAGTTTTATACAGAAATTAGACATATATTACGAGGAAGCAGAAAGCTCATAAGATATAGACAGAATGAGAGCTAAAAAAACTAATTCCAAAAGAGATGTAGGGCTTCATGATAAATGATAAGCCTAAGCGCTTTGTTGAAACTTTTAAGGACGTGGATAAAATGGTATAAATTTCAATTAAACACATTATCACGCAATTCCTAGTTAAAAAAACAATGTTATATTGTTTCGTATCTCTTAGTAATTCCTCGATTGTCTTTTCCTCGCTTTCTCTTCCATTTACTTACGGTAGGATCGAAGTAATGGGAGGGTCATACTTTTTGGACCGGCGGGCCACGTATTTCAGACCTCTGATCTAGATAAAAACTACGATTTCACATTTATCAGTTACGGGATAAAAAAACTTGTAAATCGGCACCAATACCACCTGCCAAATACATTAGTTACATAAATTGTATCTGAAATGGACTACATGGCAACAAAACAATCTCTAAAAGCACTTACAAAAAATTGACAATAATTTATATTTAGAGTAAAAAAACAATTATATTCTTTTACTTCTGCATAAAACAGCCACAATAACATACATTTAGCATTAAGTGCGCCGACAAATTTTCAGGTGTAAAATTGCTTTTCAAGTGGCGCACTCAAGATCGCTAAAAAAAACGTGCACCTCAGTGCTTGGCAAAGAAAACAAGCCGTTCTTGACAAGAATGCGAAAATGAACCAAAACGAGAACATGAGTTGTGAATTAAAAAACCCGATTCGAAATGAGATACAATACAGGCTCTAGTGAATTATTACATATTCATGACCGCATGAATAGATTCAAGGTTCAGACTCGCATAAAAGAACCAACCCAAATAATGCATGGTACGTCAGTGAATCTGACGGGCTGTGAAACATCCTCGAAATTCACCTGTTAAATAAGCTATACCTAACCAAAAGCAATTCCTCGAGAAATTTGCTGCGAATAAATATTTACAATTTTCGCGTGTGTTACAATTTCCTACGCATTAAAAATAACGAAGTAAAAAACTTTTATTGCACAATTACTTCAATTGTTCGTAGCAAGTAAACGATTCTATTTCAAAATTTTCTAATTAGAATCACTTTCGGTGAATCATCACTGAATATGGCTGAATTGTGACCGAAATGCTCATTTGGTTTTTTGTAACCTTGTTATGGCTTTTCGAGTTTCCTAATACCAATAATTATTTATTCAATATTTGTTACTTAACGCTTATTCGAATTTGTTTTCAGCCATAAGAAGAGTTCGATAATCCGGCCTCAATGTTTGAACTGAAGTCCTTAATAGAAAGTGTCAAAACAAATCTAATTTTAAAAAAACTAGTTTAGTTTCAATCAATATAATATTTTAACTTTTCATTCGTAATGTCATCACATTTCGACGTGAGACTACGTCAGTGTTCTCCAACTGGTGTGCCGCGGCACATTAGGGTGTCGCGAGGAAGGCACTAGCGTGCCGCACAGTCTGAGGATATTTAATTTTCACAAAAGTGTTTGGAACAAACAAATTCTCATACATTTTATCACTCAAAGAATTTATTCTGAAACTACGAGAGGAATTGGTAGACCTAAGTGACGATCATACAACGTAAAATTATTATGCTACCTTTAGATGTATTTTGGCTAAAAGCTAAAGGTGTGAATATCCTTCAATATCTGAATATCCCATCGATATGACATTCCAAATTCAACAACGTATTTATGCGAATTCAGTTGTTCTTCAACCCACATTAAAATTATTAAAAGGGTATATTTAAAGAACCTAGATGAAGAAGTTATTGTAGCTCTTTCTATTAATGAGCCAAATATAAAGCGTCTTCGTACCAAAAAGGCAAGCCCAAATTTTCTGTCGAAGAGCATAACATTTTTACACGTTGAATTGTGTGTGTACTTCATTTACAATAAAATTTTACAATTATTTCAATATTACTTTACCAATCATAACAATCTAATATAGTTGCGACTTTTATTCGTTTTATGCTAGTTTTTCTTTAAAAATGTGTATTTACGCAGTGAAATTAATCAGGGGTGGTTTGGTGTGCCGCGATGTTTTTAAGCATGCATGAAGGTGTGCCGTGGAGCAAAAAAGGTTGGAGAGCACTGGACTACGTGACTGTGACATTTCCCACGCGATTTATCCCTTTAAGAATTGTCAGTTAATGGAAAATCATCATTAACCGTACATCCCCTGACATTCTTTCCACTTCCTTTTCAGGCGGGTAAAAAAAACCGTCTGAAAGAAACGTCCCTGGATTATGAGATTTTTTTCATAAACCCAATCTCACAGCCATGCTTTTCCCGACAGCCATTTCCTTTGGCTGGGCATGTTACCTAATGCATAACTGAAAGAAAAATATACAATACAATTTGCTTTAGTTGCAAATGTTACCTAAAATCATCTGCTTTCGTTCATTAAGAATTCCAAATTGTAAGTAACGATAGAATCGCCATTTCAGCATTTACTTTTGATACAATTCATGGTACAAGAAAGAATCGTATGGTTCAGCTTGTGTCTGAAATCGAAATGAACGAGTGAGGGAAGAATTGCAGAACAAAATATATAAGACGAATTGTTTTAAGACACCGAGTACTCCGCAGCGGATGATCCTAGATCCACCAAATTATTATCGTGTCTAGCTCTCGTACAGAACAAGCTATCCTGAAAATTTGGTTTCTCCAGGTTAAAGGATTCCAGATACATTTTCCCTACCGATGGGCAGCCAACCGAATACATAAGAGATTTTTTAATAAAACACTAAAAATCCTAATGAATATTTTTTGATTCAGTAATTTAAAAAAAAATTAAAATCTAAAAAACAAAAGGCAATTAAAGCAAATTGGAAGTAAAATAATTCGCAGTCGGTAGGATTCGAACCTACGCTCCCAGAGGGAATCTGATTTCTAGTCAGACGCCTTAACCACACGGCCACGACTGCCAGATACTTCCTATCATTTGGGTTATGCTGTTTATGTGAGTCTTTTAACATGTATTCTTCCAGATTTATTAGCAAAGTTCTGATGTAGCTTACTTCCCAACAACTGATCCTAAATCCACAAAACTTTTACCGTGTCTAGTTCTAATGTAAACCCGTCTTTCCAGAAAAATTTGGCTTCTCCGGATTGCAGTATTTCAAAGACATTGCACACACAGGCGGATATACAAACCGAATGCATACGCGATACTTTAAGAAAGAACCGCTAAAAACTACGTCTCTCCTATTGGTTAACCACCACTGATGACGTCTACATTTGTAGTCGAGATGTGTATCTTGTTGTCCTAACTTTTTCAAGGTTAATGGAGAAACATGGTTCTTCAACAACTTATAATTTTTAGGTATTTAATTTTAGGCTTGCAAAATACCGATCGCGTAAGCATTAAAATAGGGTTTTATAATAATGTCTTCAGTAAAATAACCGAACTCCGCGCCTATAACGTTAATATTATTATAATTGCTTAATAAATATTATAGATATGTATTTATTAATATTTTTAAATGTCTCGTGCTCTTACGTAAATGAGTCTAGTTAAAAAATTTCTTTTCAGAAAAACATTTTTCGACGTTTTCGAGAAAAAGAAGTACTCTGAAAATTTGCTATAGCTATACGAACGGCAGGATATTACTCGCTCTCAATTTCTGCAAATTTTATTTGCTACAATGCATAAGATAACATACGATAAATCTGAAAACAATATCTGCATGGACTAGTAGGCTTAATTTGAGGTGAAAAGTATTGTTTTGACATAGCATGCGCTTGCTTCACCAGCCGACAGAAAATTCCATGAGTTTCACTATTTACATTACTGTATGAAACACGGTCGGAATTTGAGGTTCCTCGCGCCCCTTGCACCAGTGCCCTACACTCCTGGTTAATAACCACTGTTTATATTTTATATTGGTTAAATTAGTTTTCCTGAACAGGAGTTTGTAGCCCCTATCGACAGAAAGGTATGATATTACAATGATTTTTATACTAATTTAAAATGTATAAAATGTAATACATTATAGAAAGAGGAAAGTGAACTGGATCGGGAATAACCTGAGAAGCGAGAGGTCAAGATTAAAGACGTTTTATAAGGAAGACTGGAAGGAAAAAGCGAAAGAGGTAGGAAAAGGTTTCAGCCGAGAGACGACTACAAAGGGACTATTTTTTAGATACGAAGAAGACTGCGAAAAGCAGGAACGCGTGGAGAACCAGGTTTAACTTATAATAATCACGGACAGGTTGCCTATGATTATGATATCATACATTATTTATATATTTAAAAATTCAGATTTAGACTATTTTTAAATCCACTAAGACCCTCAAAAACGTTCCCACGAAGGCCTTTGTGCCCGCTGGGGTAGGGCTGAAGACCTAAAGATTAAGGTATTACCCAGGGAAAATCCGGCAATGATTAGCATTCCAACCAAACGGCTTTACCACCGCGTATTCGGACGAACTTCAAATAAGAGGAAAAGTGGTGAGCGGCGAAGAAAGGGAACAACACAACGGATATCGAGAGTTGTCTGGGTGGGAGAGGGTGATGTGGCAGCGGAGGAAGAGAAAGGGGGGAGAGAGAGTGTGTGAAAGAGAGTGAAAGAGATGGAGAGAGAGAGAGAGAGAGAGACAGAGACAGAGTGGAAGGAGTGGGCCAAGCGAGAGGTTTGGGCGTTTTACGTGACGCGAATAGGAAAGACGGGTTTCCGACATGGCGTCGAATCATCAGACAATTCGCGTTGAAGGTAATATAGACGGATGAGAGCACGGATTTCCATTCCCCGATCACAAATGCATTTTGCAAAGACAACGGGCTTTTACCATTGCAACACTTGAGCGGGCACATAAAAAAAATCCCACGGCACGAGGCTTAACCACGGAGTTGGCGAGAGAACATGATGGGGTGGTTGCTTCTCGAAATCTTAAGCTTCCAGATCTTATACCTGATACGAAAATGCTTTCACTTAAACAAAATAAAAGAGCACGACCATAAAAAAACTTCGAGCTATGGAAAATTTTATCAGGAACTACGCTGGAAAGGGTTTATGTAATAGTCCAAGAGGTACGCAGTCTTTAAGATAATCGAAAACCGAGACAAGTTCCCCGCATAATTAATTAATTAATCAAATTATTATCCAATTACGAAGTTCACCGTAGAGGCCAATAGGCGGTGGTACTCCGTAATAAGGAAAGGAGCTGGTATATTTTCATTGAAAAATACACACCTAGAGGAAAAACTTTCTAATTTCCATTTGCTTGTTCGTGCAAATTAGTAAAACTGTTTCCTCTACGTGCATGATTTTTTTTTTACATAAAACATACCAGTTCCTTTCCTTATTCAATTATAGTTAATTACAAATCTGTTACGAACCTGTTTTTGCACTGGTGGGGACACTCTTGCCCACCTATCCTATCATGATTATACTAAACCTTCAGGCATAAGTTACATGTTGGAAGTTCATAAAGTTCTCATTTACTTTTCGGATTATTTTTATTTTTAATTTAATATATAAATGCATCTTTGTGAAAAACGTAAATACTTGGAGAATTATCGTCTTATTTTTATGATTATTATTCGCACGTGCGCACATAAATGAGAAATAAGTGCGAGTATGCGCATGGAAAAAATAAAATAAAAATGTCAACAACCTTTTAATTATGAACTAAAAGGTTAAAAATAACAGACATGCCTAATCTAAAATTTAAATGTTATTTTCGACCTCGTAAAAAGAAGCATCAAAATGGGTTTTTAACGCAAAATTATTATGACGGTAACAGGACCTATTTTTGTTAATACTTTACCCCTGCATGACTGCGTTTATCTTTCTTCACGCTCACTCGCTATGACCGAATAACATTTGCACTTGCGAATCACAACTTCATCTTCATATAACAATTTCCTTTGCCATGGCGCCGGAGGTTTGAATGACTTATAAACTCGAGAAATGATTGATATATTATATTACTCTATCGTTAAGAAGGCAATTATGCATTAATAGCTCTTCATTTTCACGTCAGTAAAACCATTCTGAAAAGTGTTAAGACTATAGAAATCTTTTTCTCTATATTCTATTACTTTGTATTTTCCTCCAAAACTACAGAGATCCTGTTCAATGAATACATTATTTTAGCATAGTCTAAGGCCGATGGATTTTTTTCTGGCGCAGTGAAGTAAATGAGGTAATATAACTGTGTTGTACGTTCCCTTCTCCATCTATTCGAGGTCAAAAACTTCGACTAAGGACAAGTATGTCATTCTCAACGACAAATAAAGTGGAAGTGTTACTGAGTACGTAAGATACGTAAAGGAAGGAAAAAATATTCTTTAGCATCTCAGGGAATAATTTTAGCATAGCTGTATTTATACGGTTCTCAATAAGACACTGAAGGTTGATTACTAAATGAATTCATAAGAGGAGTGAAACCATTTTCTTTTGCAAGATATTCCCCAAATCAGTGAAAACAAGAAGCCAATTTAAACCAATATGGATATATTAACGGCACATACTTATGAAATTACGCGACAGAAATACCTAGCGAGTTGGAATAAAAAGCAGGAAAATAGAAATGCATGAAAATTAACCGGAAGAAACGCGAAAAACGTCTAACACGAAGAATCACCAGAGAGTTTCCGAACAAATGAACACGCCATTAGCGTAGATGACTCACTATAGTACTCTGACTACAACACCATAAGATGACGATAAAATGGTCGTGGAGTTAAAAGTGTTGCTGTTGGCGCTATGACAACAATGCAATTCTTGTAATGTCTTTATAGCAAATATACTCGAACAATCAAAGAAAGCAATTGAAACGGTCGTGCAACTAGGGCGTTATTTTAATCTTGTAAGAAAAATGCACACCTAAATAATGGCACGTACTATCTTTTTCATTTCAAATAATAAAGGAAGTATCGAATTTTAGCGGCCATGGCGGACTTGAGTAAAAACCCTGTAATATAATCCAACAATTAAAGCGGTCGTGCAACAAGGCAGCCATTTTAATCTTGTAAGAAAAATACCATCCTAAATAATGGCACATATTATTTTTTTCGTTTCGAATAATAAAGGAAGTATTGAATTTTAACAGCCATAAGCGGACTTCAGTAAAAACCCTTTATGTCACGCAACATCCGAAGAAACGGTTCGAGGTGGATGAAGTAATTTCTCTCGCGAATTCGACTGACATTAGCCTTCAAGGAAACGCATTGCGTCGAAAGAATGCTGACATTCTATAGTTCCACAAATAACTCAAAAGGATGAAAGAGAGGCATTGCTTCCTTGCGGATTTTCATAAAGCGTGAAATAAATAAACTTATCGAGATTGATCAAACTACGTAAGAGGATTCCACTGAAAAGGCAACTTTCGAATTCGCATGAGATGAACTTTGGGAGATTTTAGTAGGTATCCTTCGGAAATGTTTTTTTTATCAAATGAGAACAACTTGATTACATTCATCGATTGGAGTGTGCTGTTGCACGTCAAAAACATGAGATAGGTAAGTCACGCGACTTCGGTGCAAAGCGAGAAAACGGAAAACGCTCGGTTATCCTAGATGATGGGTCGATGGAAACAAGAGTCTTACACGTCCTCCAGCAAAAATGTTAACTTTAGGGCTCTTCCGTTCCTAATCACAGGTCCACTTTTGCCCGGCACAAAAAAATCCGATGGCCGCAATTTAAGTCGTGAAAACAGGATTGCTAGAAACTTCTCACGAACTATACTAAATTATACTTTGACAACTACTTAATTCTGAGATGTTCCCATCAAACATTTATGGATTTCTGCCGCGAAATGCAGAAGTTGGTAGAAATTGTTATTTTAACATTTTTTTCTAATTACAAAAAACATAAAATTAGCTTTTAGTGACCAGCGTATAAGGTAAAATTAAAGATTTTTTTTACTTTTTAAGAGTTCATACATGCAACATGTAAACCCCTAAGACAAAATATAATGCGGTGAAATAGTGTATTTTTGTTATTTCATACCTTGAAACAACTGTTGTATCAATTTGGACTCATTTACAGAGGCCTCTGCAGCAATATCTAAATTATATATGAAATATTAGGCAAGTGATTCTTCTACGAACAGCTGTAAACGGCTTAAACACAAATAACAAAAAAAATTCACGTCAACCAAAACATAAAAAACATCGATTCGAAACATTTTTATATACACACAAAACCTTTCAAAAGCAAACAGAATTTTGCGGAACCATACCTAAAAGTAAACATGAATTTATACACAGGGGCAGAGCCGTAGTGAGAGCGGGGCAACCGGGGCACGTGTCCAGGGCGCAGCTTCGTAAGGGGGGGCCAAATGGAAGTCTTATTATACACTTGACAAAATGTGGTTACAGTTTCGATCTCTTCACAACGGCCAACCTGAGGTTCAGCTGAAGGACCATGACTGTACCAAGTCATAGGTTAATGCAGGGCTCCAGAAATACAACTTAAATCTACTCGCCACAAAAAATATTTACTCGCTCATAGTATTGCGGCCTGTTTTACATAAGTATTTTTATAGATGATGTTTTAAAAAAACTCAGTATTAAATGTTATGATGATGAAACAAAAACAATGTATTCTTTAATTCTTACAACACCTTACAGTAACACTCCTTGCTTTAGATGGATTTAGAATGTACACAGATAACATTTAGTTTAGTTACATGAGGGTTTCTTATGCCCTCCAGCGTGTCTTTTCTTGGCTGCATAATATGTTGTGCGAATTATGTGAAGAAATAACGTAATACATTTAAAATGCATCTTGAAAGAGGCTGAAAATTTACTCGCCACCGGTCTCCGTTAACTCGCCCGTGGCGAGTGGGCGAGCGGATTTCTGGAGCCCTGGGTTAATGTGTGCAAAATTAATTGACTGCTTCAACACTTTACGCTCTGAATGTAATTTATTTTATTTATCCTCGTCCCCAAAAATGTGTACGCCCTATCGCATTACATTAGTCGTGCAGAATTTTATTTTCATCCAAGTCGTCGATAAAAAGTAATTATTGAGGACTTTATTGATTTTATTGCTATCAAATCGAAAAAATCGGTACAATATACATTGTACAAACTTTCTCAGATATTAATGCGTCGTTTAGTTATTTATTGAAAAATATGAACTATGTAGAATCATTATAAAAATCAACTTAAATAACTATACGAAATTTGATGAAAATGGTATGAGATGTTTTCTTAGAAAATCCAATTGTTATTACAGCTTCCCAAGAAAACAGGACTGGAAGAGTATATGGAAGAGGCAAAGACATTTTGCGATGAAAAAGGAATGCCGAAAATAAGAGGAAGAAAAAGGAATTTAATGACACGATAGAAACTGTAGCACCCTCAATACCTGAAACAACAAAATACTATTTACGATGGCATTAGCCAACAAATTCTCTTCAAAGGCAACTGTAGGCACGATTTACATCTTTATACGAAATTGATAATGACTTAAAATTTTTAAGTTGTGCTTTATATTGTATAATACGACTGAAGATGAAATGATAAATTCCTGTAAAAATGCTGCGTATATGTTTAAAATCAATGTGGATGAACGCGAGTCAATCGAAGAAGTTCCCAGTTTGAAACACCATCCGCCTTCGTAAAAATTACACAGAAAGAAATTTTGGAATTTCTGAAGTTAAGTTGTGGAAGTTTTGAAGTTCATGAAGTTAAGTTCCTTTCTCAATGTGGAAATTTTGCTAAGAAGTTCTGGACATTCGCCACATCAATTTCAAGTGGAGAGCGTTCTTTTAGTAAACTGAAATTGACCAAAAATGACCTACGGTCATCAATGAATCAAGAGAGACTTTCTGGTCTAGCCATCTTATCTATTGTATATGACACTGCTAAAAATATAGATTCCAATGACATAATCAATATTTTTGCTGCAAATAAAGCCCAAAAAATAAATCTGTAAAGAAACGTTGTTTATTTTAGTTAAACACCCCTTTTAAAATAGGCACATCATTTTATTAGATTATCTTGGGGAGACAAAAAATCCTCTGCTCAGGGCGCCAAAAGTGGTCACTAAGGCCCTGCACAGAAGTAATACTAAATTTTACGCATCGACGATTCCATCAGTAATACTAACGCGTAACCATATGACAAGTAAAAGATTACGGAGGTAGAAGCTAGTCGACAATTGAAAATTTGATGAGTTGTTGAAAAACATTTTTTTACGGGACACCTAGCGATCACTGACCTCGGTACAACGCTTGGAGTACACTGCCTTTGAGAGCAACAAGGAAAAGTGCACTATATTAATGGAATGTATATAGCTTTCAAAGGCGCTCTTTTCTATATTATATAGTAACAGGCTTTCTGTTATATATTATTAGCTTCCGCAAAACTTAACTATACATAACAGCTGGATGTCAATTTGTTAGCCGTAGCCACGATCTTAAACGATCAACGCTTGACGGATTTTGTTGGAATTTAACGAGTGTATATATTTAAGGCCTCATATAAAATGGAAGTTCTAACTGACTGATATGACCCAATATCATACTTGGTCGATGAGGATCACACCGATCTAGACGTTACACGCCCACGGTAAGGGAAAAAATTCGGCGCTCCCTTCCCCCTATGTATACCGTATTTACTCGTGTAATACCCGCACTTTTCCCCCCAATAGTTTCTGTCAAAAAGTAGGGGTTCGGACATTGCATGAGATTTTCTCATTCATATTTTGAGGATAGGCCACCCGCGAAACGCCTACTAAATACTTCGCGCCTGGCGTGAGGTATATTGCGTCGACGTTTTTCGTTGGGCGCAATATACCGCGCATTTTATTTCATCAATTTTTAACCAAGGTATTATTTTAAATGCGTATAATTATATAATAAGCACGTTACTTATCATGTATCTTTGTTTAAATTCCTTGGTAGCTATCGGTAGGAAACCTAAATCACGTAAATATTCTATGTAAAAAAAAAGAGAGTGTAAGATAGAGTTAACTCTCATAGAAAAGGTGATGAGAGAGAAATAAACAACTGAAATGCATACATTTCTCATTAAATACAAACGATTTCTATAAGATTTAATTCGTGACATGCTCAAATTAAATTTTACGTTAACCGCATTTTTTGGGTTCCTTTGAAAATAACGCAGTTTAAATTAAATAACTTGAGAATGTGTAACGACTCAAAATGAAACCTTTCGGCGAGATTAAGGAGGTAGACTTCAAAATATGTTTTCGAGTAGTCTCCATGTAACATTGGATGTCAATTTTTCTTGATTACGTACGTTAAAAAAGTATTAAAAGATATTTTTAGAAGTCACTTCTTAAATATTTGCTTGTTGCCATAACTGTATCATCAAACTCGGCTTCCGACAGATTATTCAACCTGTGTTGCTGTAAAATATCAAAATCGAAAATCTGGAAGTGCGAGAATTACACGAATTCCATTTTCCACGAATATTTAGCTCTAAAAACGGGGTTGCCGTCATTGAACGTGTGCGGGTATTACTCGATTAAATATATATTTTTAAAATTTGTTAAAAATTAAAATTATGCTGCGAAAGAGCACGTTTATCTCTATAAGTGCATGCGCAACGGTCGAGCAACTGAGTTAATTGAATCACTTTTGTTGACGTTCAACACTTATTTGATTTCGTACAGGAAAGAGTAGTGGGAGAGCGATTGATTTACTGACCAGTAGAGTTATTTCTTTAACATTATATTATTTACTTAAGATATTCGATAAACAATAATACTAATCAATCGATCAGAATCAAAAATTTCTCGAACGGCGTCCCTATTTGGTGCGCGGTGGTGGAGGGTTTAGAGATGGGCAAATGTGGCGACCGCCCGGGGCCAAACACGTTCGGGGGGCCCAAAAGCATTTAAAATAATTGTAAAGCCCATATATTGGCAGCACTGATGGAAGTATGCTTTTGGCATTGTTGATTTCTTGAGAAATTGCTAATTTTTATAGGTGTTTCCTTTCGACTCTAGGAGATAATTTATTTTTCCCATAAGATAAAACGTATAAATCGAATTTTCTGACATGATGACATTATTTCGTTAACATTTTAAAGTATCTCAAAAATATGATTTGGATTTTAATACGATTTTATCACAATTTTTATACATTTCTTACGCATTCGGAACGAGCCAACAATAGACTTTAACAACTGCAGTTGCCATGACGATGAATTGAACAAATTCGTAAAAATCACGAAGAAATAGTGGTAAAACGGAATTTTTGACCTTTTTCGAATGGGATTTGAATTTCTACGATATGGAAAGTTACGCCGAGGAAACTATGGAAATTCATTTTCATAGTTTCCTCGGCATAACTTTCAAAATCCCGAGTCGATATATCATTTTTAAGATATTTTAAAATGCTAAAGACAAAAGGCTTGCTCGCTTCGTTCAGCTCTTCCCATGTCATTCAAATAGAGAAAAGATATGCTCTTGGAGTCCAACCCAGGACGACTATCTACACGGCGAGCAGTTTCGTATTGAAAAGCCAAGTGACTCCTGAAAGTTTAATCGAAATAGATTGAAAAGCTTTATAGTTGTGTGCGGTTTTCCTTATTCTCTCATCTAACTCCATAGAGCGTTCCGACGGACGGACAACGGACGGACCAACAGAATTAGGATATTATGTATACCTATAATAGCAATTATTATTGTTGGAACATTTAGTTATATAATATTTATCCATTAGTCAACACTATTTTTTCGTATCGACTAATGAAATTTCTTTATAAGGAACTGAGAAGCGTCTACGATCTGTTCCAAATAAATACTTTGTATTATATTAAAATCCGGTATTTCCTGCATATATGACAAAAAAGCGAACAGAGCACGAAAAAAATATTCACTAGGAGAGAGCACCAAATATACCACTGCCGCAGATGTAATGTGGAAAGAGAGAAAGGTAGGGTCGAAAACTTCACAAAGGGAAGACGATACGCATCCTTATCCGAGTAAGCAATAAATGATCATAAATACTTTCTCCACAAAAAAAAAGGTATAAAGATAACAATGACCCGACCACCAAAGAAACAAGTGCTCTCATTTGAGCAGAAATGGCGTTTGCATCATCCCCCTTCGCCAAAGCGACTCGTCCGATAAAGAATTATAAATTATGTTACCGAAGCTCTCGGGAGCTTTACCCTTCCAAGCGTACATGCCGTATTTAGCGTTTGTGGTTGATAAATATGACGGAAACTGTACCTGAGATCACTTATTTATTACAAAATTGCAATTTTCGAGTTGCAGAAGAACCGTACTACGTCGAGAAAAATGATAAGAAACAAGTGTTTACATTGAGATAACCATAAGAGATCATATGCACCCAATTATCTCGCTATATCGACACTATAAGATGCTTTAAAGCGCCCTAATCAAAATTGTAATGCATAATAAAATCTTAGCGTATAATAAATAAACATGTGGCATTTTATCTTTGTAGCCATAGCTCTAAATCATGGGGTTTCAACTTTTTTTTGCTGACGTACCCTTTAGAGCATTTTTTAATGTTCGCATACTCCTTATAGCAGGGTTTCCAAAACGGGGGTCCGCAACACGTATGGAGGAACACTTTTCTATTAATTTATATACTTGATAATTAATTAAATAATAATAATAACTTTAAATGTATCTATTTCCATGGAAATATAACTTAATTGGCAGGTAATTCAAATCAAATAAGACGTGCTTCTACACCTCATTGTGTTGTCGAATGTCAAACCCACGTATTTAAGAGTTCAGGGGTATTTAAGATGTTCCAGTAGGGGTCCGCAGGTTTAAAAAGATTGAAAAACCCTGCCTTATAGGCATATATATACGTATATTCACAGTTTGGTGGATTTTTGTTTTATGACGTCATTTTTAGTCGTCAAATCGCAACTTAAAATTCCGAATTCATGCATGAAGTAAGAAGAAAAATTTCAATCTTTAACGCTCACATAGCCCTTCAAAATTCTTGACGTACCCCCGGTTGAAACTCCTGCTCTAAATAATCAATTCAGCCTTAATTTTTCAAAACTTACGAGATATTATTCGAGAGAATAACATTATGCGTCTAAAATTTAGCTAATTAAAATTAAATTGGCTAAATTAATTAAAAATTATTGTCTTAGATATCTCCAATAGCCGTAAGAAGGTTATCTTCTTCAGAAACTACTTTCGGTGAATCATCACTGAAGACGGCTGCGCACCTGGTTTTTTATTACCTTGTTATAGCTATTGGAGATACATAAGACCAGAACTTAATTTTTTAAATGTTGATATTTGAATGCTTATTCTGGAATTTATATTCGGCCATAAAACAAGCTAGATAATTCTATAGTGAATTAGAATGATATATTTTCTGAAACCTCCCGAGACTAGGTATCAAAACGGCTATAAAGACGAAAAACTATACTTTCAATGAATACCAGATCACTCAAAAAAAGACAAATTTACTTTTTGCGCGTCTATAACGTGAGTGAAACAAAAAAACGTTTAAATTACTTGCCGGACAGAAAAATAGAGATACGTGCTATACTGAGGAAGGAACGAAGAAAACGAAATGATAACCAATCTCATTTGAAGTTGTCTCTTGGCATACTTCCGAAAGAACAACTAATCCCTTTTTTTTATAAAAAATGATCGACTTTAATTCTTCAAACGCCTTTCACGTAACAAATGACTTGAATGCGTTCCTAAAAAAAATCCTCGAATAAATTAATAACACCAGGACCCAAGATCCAAAATGAAGGTCCATTAGGGAAAATAATTATTATAGCAATAAGTCTTTGTAGTCTGTATTGTTTTAAATTAAAATTTTACTGTCTAAAAATATTCAATATTTCCAAATAGTAGCTTAGATAATTTATCTAAGTTTCCAGTAAACCAAAATATGCCATTAGAACCCGAAAAAACACACCAAAAATTATACACCGCGGTAGCACCAAATCTACAGCCGTGACGATGGTAATGCACTGGAAATGAGATCTTTGGAGTTTTTGCCGAGTGAAGATTGCGTGTATTTTTATCTTAGCAATCGTAAAAACGCAATAAATGAACTTCTACCGAAAGATAAAGTATATGGATATTGGAAGTAAGAGACACTCTACTGGCGCCAAAGGGTTCCTGAAAGTGTACCTTATAATGCGGTTGCGTGCAAACTTTTTACCATCGCATTCATACTTGCGAGTTTTTTGGAGTGCTTCGGCTGGAGGGATAACAGTTAAGATCGAGACTTACTCGAGAAACGATGTTATTATAAAAATTCAAGTCAATTCTGAAAAAGTTTTAACGTTAAAAATTCTCCGGGAAGTGCTTTATGTCTATAATTTCAATTAAAATTAATAAAATTGTCCGTATTAAATATTACAGCCTGTTATTTCAACAAAGATTCGCGGGAAGTATGTCGCATGCCCCTGCTTTAATGAGTAAGCATTAAAGTTTGCTCATGTTATCGCTCTTCGCGAAACCGACTCCTCAGATAAACGATCATAACGCCGACGTTTGCTTTAGGATCGCTTCCTAGGATATTTCATAGCGTCCAAACTTAGCTTTCACTCTTAAAGTATTAATATGATATATGTCATTTGGACACATTAATAGCACAGATATTGAAATTTTACAGCTAAAAAAACAATGACAATGTTATAACATCGACAATGGATATTAAAAACCTTTCGTCACAAATGATAAGCAGAATGTGTTAGTATCACATGCGGATGACATTTCCTATTGGCTCTACAGTTGTTAATGCCAACAATTCTATGTTAATTTTATTTTTGAAATAAGGATCAAAATAACATTGTGCAGGTTTGGCCACTCGCTAAGTGTAATTAATTTTTCATTGAGTCGTACATCTTTTACAATTACAACACAATTTTGGCAGCATAAAGTGGAGAGAATCTATATAAATACTTGAAATGATCGGAGAAGAGAGGTGTGTATTTTTAATATACACATTTGCATCTCCATCGTTGGTTAACTATAAAATGCAGAGAAAGGTAATAATAAAAACGATAAAAGAACTTACAAGGGTTGACACATTCGCAAAAAAACTACGCAGAAATTCCATAATCCTCACGTATGTTTCTCTCCATAACATTTTATTTTGACGAAGTGCTTATTTAACGCGTTCATTGCAATTTGTCTTGTTTTCGAGTGGCATTTAAAATACTAACAGGTAGACGTTTATAAAGCCGCTATGTTTTTCAACTCTATTTTCTGGTCCTTCTATGGGGTGTTTCAAGTTGTCAAGTATGCAGTCCTTACGCTACCTAATAACCGTTCAATTACAACATATGAATTTTGAAAACAGCTCTTTCATCCGTTCACGAATGTTGGCTGGATAAAATTCATATTCAATTTGATCACACTTAACGTGGGTCGTAAATTTATGACACGACAGGTGCAGCTTAATGTGATCGTAACGGGCTAAATTAAAATGATTACACTACCCACAACATTTCTTCTTCTCCATCCAAGTCGAGATTAAAGATGTGATTACAGGGCAATTAATAAACAACCACCTCGGGTATTCCTATTATTTCGATACACGCAGTAATAAGCCGATAAAGGTAAAACCTTGCTTCTTATGCTCTCCGAAAGCCAAGTTTCACTAAAAACAATTATGTCAAAGCGCATAACTTCACCTGTTAGTCGCGCTTCGTAATCAACTAATTTATACTTGATTGATTTTACATTCGGATAATAGAGTGTAATAAGAGAGGGCTTGGAGCCAGGATAAATCTAAACATCTTCAGGTAACGACAGCAGAAATATGATTATCTCGTGACAAGTATAGAATATATGTAATGCAATAAAGTGTGATAATGAAATATATAACATTAATTATGAACAATCTTAAATGTTGACTAATAAGTTGTAAAACGTTGACACATAGCTTACGATGTAAAACAATAATGTTTATTTTCATTTATTTTGCCATGTTTTAGAATCCATTGTAATCACCATAGTCTGAGGTTAGAAGAATTGCTCCTCTAAATATAGATTAAAAGTTACCTAATCTAGTGTTCAGTTTTTTTTGGAAGCGGCAATATTATAATATTACGAGACAACCATAAATACTGAACATAAACAATAAAAAACTGCAAAAAATGCCTAACGTTATTAGTAACGTTTGTTGATTCGCCCCTTTTATGGCATTTTTAATTTTTAAGCCGATTTAACTTGCTAAAAGGTTTAACAGTTACGGGTGATATAATGTAATTAGCACATTTCAGTTTTTTTAACAAGTGAAAAATTATGCAAACAAACATTGTCTCATTCTCGCAACTAAGTACCATATATGCTATATCAATGTAATGTAAATCTTTAGCGGATGTTACGACAAAATGGTGTATCGTATAAACAAACCTGCCAAATAAAAACAAAAAATGATCTAAAATCTCTTAAGATACCAGAAATTTCAAAAAAGGCCAGAAGACTATTCAACTAACGAAAGCTGGACGTAGAGTTTTCCTAATAAATAAAATTGAAGACATAAAAATATTGAAACACTTCAGAAACTTAGAACAGATCGTTAAAAGGAAAGTAGATTTGAAATAGATAAATCCAAGGTTCAAATTATATGAATGTAAATAATAATAATAATTAGAATATTAACAGTGAAAGTCACTTCGAAATAATTTCGCTCCGTGTGTCGAGGCATCAGATCTAAAAATATGTTGAATTAGGGTTTGAGATTAAACGTCTGCTAGTGTAACATTAACCGACTATGACCACTCCGATGTCGACCAAGCTCTCGCAGTTAACTCAACCGCGACCCAACTTCTTAAGTGGGTCGAAGAACTCACAAAGTATGTCTAGGATTTTTATCGGCTAATCATTTGATACTAAACGGCATGATACATTAATACGCCATTTTGATTTAAAGAAGTAGGCGGTGATGTTGGCGAAACTTTGAGACAACATGAAACGCATGCAGCGTAAAAATCCCTCAACGCCATTAAAATCATTATAGCAATTTCTTCCAAGATCTAAATGGAACCCAAAAATATTCCAGATGGATTTTAAATAACTTTGGAAAAGGTAGATCCATCGCGAAGTGACATCTCAAGTTCTTAAAATTTAATACAATCCCCAAGACGGTAAATAAATGGACCTAACAGGAGATAAAACAACATCCTTGACCTTCATTTACAACCAAAAATGATTTAAAAAAATTACGCCATCAATAATAATATTCTACAAAAAATTCTCCAAACAAATCTGAGATCTCTTTCGAGGAAAACAAAAATGAAAAAACTCCCTCGCTTTGAGTGCATACGCCGCCGCTTCGAATGACGTTCCATACGACATCAAGAGCAAACACGGAGGACACACATTCATAAGCAGAGATGACATCACTGGGAGTTACAAAAAATATTCCTTAGACGGAGCCGTTTAATTTTTTTTCAATTGACGAAAGTTAAAAAAAGCATGTTTGGCTTAATGTGACAGATTAACCGAGTGTGGTGGATAAGTTGATTTCAAAGCAAGATATTTCTTATGATAGACTTTCTAAAGGGGAAAATGACAAAGATGGGCACTCTGATATGACTTATCTAACAACTCATGCATTTGAAAATTTTCAATACTAAAAGAAAGCAAATTTTAAGTTTTGTTGTGCCACGGTTAATCGATCGGCAATAAATACAAACCTTGGCAGTTACTATCCTAATTTCATAGAGAAGGATATCATTTAATGAGAGAAAAATTTAACTAAATCGAGATTTCCAGCTAAAGATTACACCAAGACGTTTCGTTACTTATCGAGATGTACTACTCCTATAACAATGGGTGAGAAACTCGTTTCCACCAGCTCGTCTAGTGTTATTAACGATCTTACCTAATGAACCGATAATAGTCCAAGAGGTCGATTCACCCTCCAACATACACGCGCATTACCTTAACGAAACACCTATATTGCATAACAACGCACTATTTGTTACTTAAACTATGAAGTAAGCTTTCCAGGAGCGATTATTTTTTAAAACGAATAATCGAAACGTATAAATGAATAACGAAGGAAATTCACGCCAAGTTCCTATCTGGAATAGCAAGTTAGGTAATAAGAAAAACTTTTTAGCATCACTGACACACGACACTGGTGGATTAAATCTCCCGCACATGAAAAAATGAACGGTCGAGTACAGGATAAAACGCGGGAATACAATGTTCGAGCGAATAATTTGCAACCCCACCGAAGCGCAACCATTGGTGTAATTCCCACGTATCCGCCGAATAAGGGGGTCACATTACGGAATCAGCTGCTATTTCTTCACATCCTTTTCACGTATACTGACTCACTACCTGCAACTCAAGTGAACTTCCGGAGCTGACGCGCAGTTAAACGCTTTAATCCGACGGTATTTTGAACCTTTACTCCTAAAACCAGTAGCGCACACAGATTCTCTCAAGGGGGGGAGAGAGGGAGAGGGGGGGTCTGACATATATATCTGACAAACACAAAAGTTGTATGCAAGTTATATCAACGACGCGTAATGCATTATTAATTATATTTATGTTTAAAACAAAGGGGGCAAATCGTCTCCTCTCTGACGGCTCCCATGAAGCCAAATTTAAAATAACGATGTATGTTTTCACAATTTAGATGAATCCCAATTTTCCAAGGGGAGGGGGGAGGGGTACGCCTCTTTGAAAAGCGCCTTTAATTATATAGAACTAGCAGAAATACCCGGCGTTGCCCGGGGAAATTTGGTTCAAATCCGATCGGAATTCTTGATGATACATGGTATTTAAGAATTCAATCGGCCGCCGTTTTGAATAAAACGCGCAGAGAGAAACAAAAACCACGTATGAATTATTCCTGGGAGCCCTCCGCAATCATACCAAATTTGATTCAAATCAATAGTAGTACTCGGGATAATACGCGTAACTTAACGTTTAAATCGGCCGCCATTTTGAATCAAGCGGATAGACGGACACTAAAACCCCGTGTTGACCTTCCCCTGAGTGCCCCCTACTATCGTGCCGAATTCAGTTGGAATCGGTTGATTGTGGGCGGGTATCAAGGAGCAGACAGAAAATGGACCGACACTTTGAAACTAACGGGCAGACGGACAATAAAATCAAGCATTAACCTTCCCCTTGGTACCCCCTACAATCGTGCCAAATTTGGAGGGAATCGGTTTAGAAAAGGAAACGACTGACAGATAGACATGCAGACAAATAGACAGATAGACTTACTAAAATCTAGTGGTTGAAATTTTAGTGGTAAATGACAAAGCACGTCTTATCATAAATTTTTAGAATGAAAACTTATTTGCAAGAGACTATCAGTGGATTTAAATTACGGGTGAGTGCGCCACAATTGATTTCGAGACCATAAGAACCTCGACAGGCTCCTGCAAATTCTATTGCCGCGTCACGTGCCCCACTTCTAGATGCACTTCATTATTTCAATGACTGTTTATAACTGTGCAATGTCAATATCTAGCAGGTATTTATGGAGTGATAGGCCGCATTGACAGGAAGAAGTATCTGACGCGTCTCCACCTTAACGTCTGACGGGAAATCCATGCCTTGGCAATTCTTTGTGATATGCGATGTACGTCACTGGATTAGTATCGTAATTTTAATAGTAAATCTCCATTGCTAATCGTCAGCTACGTTCATGCAGATTTATAATTTCCCAATTGTAGGCTCCGGAAGATATAAAATAGTAATTAACGTAGATAAAAGTTTTCCAAAAAATGAATTAGTCCTTAATTTTTTTAGATTTATTATTTTCTACGGCAATTAATGGACAAAATACAGGTCGAGAGTTTAAAACACGAAAGGTTAGTATTTTCAGTCTTTCTCTCAACTGTTCGGTCAGGGGAACTTTCCGTTCGAATTAAATTATTGGACAACTCGTCAACATTACCTTTTATAAAAAAAACCAAATTTTAACGAGAACGGCAAACAAAAGCGAGTTTTAAAAATAGTTTCCAGAAAAATTCATGCGATGACCAGAATACACGCGCCTAAATATTATCTTATAGAGTCGCTAATAATCATCGTGATCACTTCATGCTAAACACCCTTTTCTACCAATTAGTCCAGGTGAACCGATTTCCCCGTCCTATATGTGACTTCAACCCGCAGATAAATGCATCCGTTGCTAATTCACTAAGACACTGATATAATTTCGATCGGAATGGATCTGATAAAGAATCTAAGAAAGGGATAAGATCTATGCGGACATCTAACTCGAGTCCTTGGAAAAAGAGATTGTGAAGTTTAGGTAATAATTTTTTACGAAGACTACAATAGAAACAAGGAAAATATTTTCGTTTTGAAATCCATGAAAATTTTGTTTGAAATATTTAAGTGACAGCGTTCTTAAATACTATCTCGGGAAAGAATTCTGCCGCCAGAAAAATTGCACTGCTAATGGGGGAATCATTACCGTAGATATCGAGATAACATTAGGCGCTGAGAATATTCCCTTTATAGGCGCGTTTCGCTTGCAGCTATTAGCGTCGGTCTGTCTGTCTGTCCGTCCGCATGTTCGTTCTCGGCCTCTACTGAACGGATTTTCATGAAATTTGATATTAAGGACTTACAATCAAAGATAATAAGAAAATCGCAAAAATGAATCACGTAGTCCAATCAGAGGTACCACTTTACTGGTGACAAAAAAATGAACTTTCCGTCATATCTCGTAAAGTATTGCTCATATCAAAATACTTTTCAAATAAAACTTGAACTAGTAGAGTATTTCTTTTCCTATACAATTTTATTGTAGGAGCAGCCGTTATCAATAAAATCATACAAGAAAGTCTTCATTCGAATTGAACTTAAAAAAATTTCTTGCATCGTTACTTCATCATTGTTGTTAACAAACAATCTCATAAAATACGTCTAATTTCCTTACGTGTGCATGCAATATTTTTAAATAGGAAGAAAATGGATTATTTATGACGAAGAAAAGATCTTTAAAACGCCATTCCCCTGTGTACACATATCATTTCCTTCGAATACTCCATTGCACGAAAGGCGCCCATTTGTGATACGCTATACACTTTCCTAACTTCTTAAATATAATCCTGTAAAGTTCATTTGCTTATAGGTAAAATATCTGCTAAAATCATGTACTTCAGCCAAAAACCGAAAGGCAGTAATGAATACAAATTAAATTACCGAGACTATGCTCATAAAAATGGGCACTAAAAAGAAATATTTCGATGATTATTAAGCCAAGTGTCTTTCGTCTAGTTTTTAAACATATAATTTAATGAAAATCACGGAAATTTATTTAACTAAGCAGAAAACCAACCAAATTCAATTGAGTCCCTTCACAGTGAGGGAAACGGCATGTCGAAACTGAAAAGAGCGCATTAAATCCAAGTAAGTGACATCTGGTCCATTCCGAAGCATTTTTACTTTCTCATATACGAAGTATATTGAGAAAGTACTGTAATCGCGAAAAAAATTCGACCTTGAGATTTTGATGGAAATATACGTTTTAGGTGTAGCTGAGTCCGAAAAAGTGGTTTTCGCAATGCCGTCTGTCTGTTACTGGCTCCAGATCTACAGCTTAAACGGTAGAGCGAAAATGAATGAAATCTCGTAGTTAGGCATTTTATCAAACCGAGCAGAAGCTATGAAGAAATGGTTGACATTGCTCAATAATTAAGGGAAGTTTATTCTACGAATTTTTAACAACAATTTGATTTTCTCAAGAACGGCTTGAACGATTTTGATCAAATTTCGTACAGTTACTTGATTTTACTTCTTCAATAATACTACATAGTTCATATTTTTCTAAAGATAACTAAACGACGCATTAGTATATGAGAAAGTTTGTAAAATGTATGTTGTGCCGATTTTTACAATAGCATTGAGGTAAAATCTTACGTTCTACGAATTATCTCTCCTGTTACACTCCTCGCCGGTTTCGGTTTGCGCCGGACCTGCGAGAATGCCGATCCCCAACTGAGATGCTTCCAGAGAAAATACTCCTTATGGGAATTTTCAGTATAAAGTATAAAAATTCATACTTCGTATATATACGTTTTATCGAGATTTTACTGTAAAGGATGGTTGGTACCTCATCGGGTTTACCTCTTGTAGCGTCATTTGGATGAATAATGTATTATTATTATTATGACTCAACTTTCGGTCTCCGGGTTGCACTTTCAATCTTCGGGATGGAATGAATTTGGGCAAGAAATGCCAAGTTTTGTATATTTCAGTGAACTTAACGACAAATTGACATTCATTTCAGAAAAAATGACACGCACAGAATTGTATAAAATGATGATCGATGTCTGCGAAGAACTGCGATCGCGCCTAAACAACGAATTTGGGGTACCAAAGTAGCTTCTGCTTAACTGTATTTCCCCCACTCAACAGCCCCGGTTTTTGCCAGACGAGTATATAATCCTGCTGTTTACAACAGTTCACCTAGGAAGTATTTTGAAATTTTAAATTTAACTGATATTAGTTAAGAAAAGCTTGTAAATTCTGCCGAAGCTGTCCATACAATTGTCAATGAGGGCAAGTTGTACGACGAAACAGATGAAGAAAAATCAATTATACCAAGTACATAAAAAAATTCAATCGTGATTGGACGAAAACTTGTTCCATTTATTTTAAAATGTGAAATTAACAAGAGATTTACAAAATAGTAATTCAAATACCAGTAACGATTGCTTATGCCGAGAAAGTATTTTCGGTGATGGGAAATATTTTGAGGGATGAGCGAAATCGATTAGACATAAATATAATGAAATCGGAGCTTCTCGTTACAATAAAATTTTACATGAGTTACTTAGATTTTGCAAAATTTATATCCCAGCCGGAGAATAGTGATCTTCTGAAACTTTCAAGAAACGACAAAAATATACTTAGTAATTAAAATAATTATATATGTTCCATTACTATGTCGCTGCAAAACTACTTTTTCTATCGCTTTGATATATTTTAAATAATTATCTATCTTCTATCTCTATGTTACAGATAAAATAATTTTTTCTGATGGTTTTTCTTCGTCCAAAATGTTCGAGTTTAGATTCAGTCTGAATTGGCAACCCTAGTTACATGCTATTACATAAGAATTCTGAGCACTTAACATTTAATAAAAGACCCAATGTTATTATTCCCTTGTGTCGAATATGAACTTCATTATCATTCAATTCCGACGACGAACTTTTGTTTCATTATCGTCACTATATCAAAACAAAATTTAAAACCTAATTAAAGGAGATTTGTAAGACCATTAGGATTGTGAACACTCATACGCAACAAATTAACAAAATAACTATAATCAGAAAATATGAATAAGGAAGAATAAAGGTACACGAAGTCATTCAAGAAAAATATAATATTGCGACGAAGGCCGTCTCATATTACAATTTTCCGACAACATGAGACAGTAAATTTTAGAATTATATTAGTAACGTGATGAGATATAACGGGCGATTCTACTAATAATTCTTATTAATATTAACAGAAACTGTACTAAAACATGTGAAATAAAGGTGGTCTTAGTCATCACAAGCATTCCTAAAATAGGTCCGATGGCATAAACAACACCGGTGCACCATAAAACACCAACAAAATAACATATAACAGGAATATAACTATAAAAGACGCTTCTATCAAAATTTGAGAAAGTGCGCATATCTACTCACCGCAATGCTACAGTACAGGACGATTGATTATAACCATGTAATTAACACCTCTTCTCTGTAATTGAAATTGGTTTAAATATCCATTGCCAGAAGTATTTGCACGAAAATTCTTAACAATTTTAACTACAGTATACACAACCATAGATCAAATGGTGAAACTGGGATGACACCTAGTGATGCCTCTTTGAACCACAAGACAAAACATGACCGAAAATAAGCTATATTTTCATTTAGTGAGAACAACTTGAGAAATTGAAGTTTTTGTTTAATTTGCTTCACTACTGTGATGATAGCTTACTTTTAATAAAATATTTCCAATATTAGTTGGTTTAAAGTTAATCAAGATATGTAATTAATTGTCGTCGTTAAGAATTTTAAAATTATTATACTGTTATCTACTTCTCATTCATTGACAAAGTAAATTTAAACTCCTTTGGTGAAAGTTCGTGCATTTTATATTATTTATAACTTTCCTTAATGTGATTTTAGTAGCGCGTTTTTATTAATGTAAAAATCTAATTTTTACTGATGCTCAACACTTGCTTTGTAAGACTCATCGCAAAATTTTAACACGATGTTTTAAGGTTTCCATTGTGGTCAGGAAAGGTTTGTAATGAAGATGTTTTGGTTAATTAAACATATTTCCTGAGTTAGATTCTTGTCCTAATACCAATATTATCAACTAGGGAACATGTATTGTGGCTTCCCGTTGTTTCCCCCACTAGATAAACACAAGGGATGAGTGAAACCTGGTGCCGGCATTACCCTATTCTTACGAGAAGCTCGCAGGGAGGCAACTTCTTAATGTCCCATCTGAAGACAGCACTGATTTGTGTCTCCTCAAAACGCAAAAGTAGGAAATGAGGCAATCCCGAATTTAAAAATCTGACTTCCTTTGGATTTTAAACCAGGACAACTGTGTGCCACCTCTACCCCTTTAGTGATTTTATACCAAGAAAAATAGTAACTTTTGGCAAAATGTATTAAGAAAAGAAAATGACTCAATGTTGCTGTAACAACTAATGAGTGTTCATGCCCAGGGTTATTTCCATATTCTTTCACACCAGGAAATAAATACAGTATGTTGCTTTAATATTTTAACTGAGAATGACTACTAACTCGTTATGCAGAATTGTTTTATTATAAACAGATGCTGAAATTTCTCATTCAACTCATCAGCTACTCCGCATAAAATACATTGAAATTGCATTATCCCTTGTGTTTTGCTGTTGTGAGTCCTCTCTCTCTGATAAGTTGTATCTCTCCTTTCATTCTTCTGGGACTAAAAATCTTAATGTAGCTGACGAAAATGAGAGAATGTACGTTTACCTTAACAGGAGATGTTAAAAAAATATCTATCAAAACATTCTCAACACTCATCAACAAATGTTACCACCCAAAGAGGACACTATTTGCTTTGAATCTTGATGAATTATTGAAATTTACTGCAGAAAATTACTAAAAATAATGAAAAGTCTCACATTTAATTTATTGATTAATTTATATAAGGGAATTCCTGTTGTCTAAATGGCCATTTGGTACCTTATCACCTCTTCTTATGAACTTAATGGACATAACTGCGGATGAGCCCTGAATCCTCTTTATATGTCCTCGGTCCCTCACCTTGGCCTCCCTACTGAATTCTATATTTTAAAATATGAATTAATAAAGTATTTATTTAGTTGCTCTTAATAAAACATTAATTTTAATTTGTCACTAGTGCAGTAAAAATTAGTTAAAATATTTGCTTTCGTATTATTTTCATCATCATCACAGTGAAGCCTATTGATGAAAACCTGCAGCATAGCAACCCTCTCGCCTTCCCCTTTTGCTATCCCTAAAGAACATCCAAGAGGGGTGGCCCTTGCCCCTCCCTTGGATCAGTCATTGCCTGAAGGTGGTGGAAAAATAATTTGGACTAGGGGTGAGGAATTTCCAAATCCGTCATTGGTGACAACAAATGTCACCCTTTGCAGCATCCAGTTCTAAAGCTCCTTTATCTTGTGTGTGTTGATTTTCTGCCAAAAATCACTATTTATCTAGGCTTTTCAGATTAGTGAACCTTCCTATACAAATATTTTCTCTTTATTTTAGTTAAAATAACACAAGTTAGATTATGTGACATTTGAATTATGAAGGAAACCCTACCCGGGGTGCAGTGGGTGCAATGCACCCAGGTGCCTTCTCATCAAGGTATTTGTATCTATATATTATTGGAATTCATCTTAGGAATGTTTCCTACTTTGTCCGAATGAAAAGGGAAAGTTGGAGATTCTAAAATGACACAAAATCTTCCATGCAAAATTTTTCCGATCCCTTGCGATACGCGGTCGCATGACCCAGGGTCACTAGAACACACATCAATGGCAACCAAAAATGGGTTCACCATAGGAGTTGCCAAGAGGTGCTCTGCTAATTGCTATCCCGACCCTAACGTGGAGCTCCAGCTGAGCCGGCAATCCTTTCAGAAATTACCATTGACCTTTACCACAAATTCTTTCGCTGGAAGAATACCAGGTGCCTTCACTTTTCCTACCACTTACCGAGTATTGGAAATCCCAAATCCATTTTAAATCGGTTTGGTATAGCTTTTCTGAAAACTAGCTTCCCTTACTCCTTCGTGATCTTCCACCTATGTTAACGTTCATATTCATTTCTAAGTAGTACCAAATTCAAATACTGAAACAATTTCTCCTAATAATGAGAGAATTATTGACATCTACTTCATTGGATTTTAAAATATCTTAAAATGAAAATACGAAGTCGGGACTTTGACGTAGGAATGCATAAATAATTGAAGTTTTGTTTTATTATTGTCAGAATAAATATCGAATCTAAATTGGTTGGTAAATTGACAAAAATATGGGAATTTTTGATTGATCATTAAGGTAACGGGACAGAGTATTGGATTATAATCATATGTGCGGCGAGTTTCATAATTTTCCTTCAAGCAGATATTAAATGATATGTTTATATTAATAATTATGCAACTAATTTTTTCAATCAATTCGTTATGGGATACATCGACAGAAATACATCAGCTTGTCCCCACTCTCTGTCGATGAAAAAAGTCATATTTGATCATACCACGAAATTTCGCTAGTGGGGGGGGCGCCACAGAGATATCTTGCACCAGGGCTCGAAACACCCTATGCATGGCCCTGGGTGAGGGCATTACTTGATTCTCATGCAAGAGAGTTATCAAATGAAGAATTTACTTTATTTAAAACATAGTAGGCTTTTACATTCACTATAGAATTACTGACCTTATCTTATGGATAAAAATAAATTCCAAAATAAGCACTTCAGTTTCAAAAATGGAAATGGTTTTCTTTAACCTTGTTATAGCTGTTGAAGATACATAAGACAATGTTATTTAATAATTTTTGAGATTGGCAACACTGAATATATTTGGCACTAAAAATATTCAGCAAAGCAGAAAATTCATATCGTAGAGTATGATTGCGAGCAGGGCAGGACCAAGGCACTGTAGAGCCAGGTGGTTGCCTGGAGTGCCAAGTATTAAGGGCACTATCCTGATCTCTATGTAAATTACTTGCAAGTGAATAAATGTTGGATACCAATTTATATTACGGAATTGTCAGTAATCTTGACAAAATTCCATTTACTTTTTCAAAATCAAATATTTTACGGTATGATAACTAAGTTAAAAGTTTCTTTTGAAACTTAATGGAACGGAGTGCTGGAGCAGTTTCTTGCCCAGGTTCCCAAAATACCTCGGACTGCTCCAGATTGAATGCCATTTAAAATAACTGTGCAAGTCACATGTACCTTGTGAGCTACATACATGGGGATGGCTGCAATGATGTGATATTATGCCACTAGAATGGGAAATCACAGGATGGACAATCAAGGCTGTGCACCGAAGCTTCAATTTTGGATAAAATACAAATATTCATACTTTGAGCTAGGAACTCAAACACTAATGTCAAAATAATCTTATCTATCTATCAACATGTTTCTCATTAATTACACAACTATCTTTCATCTTTATCATGATGATGGTTATTTTACAAATTTATAACTTTATTACCTATTGCAAGTTTTGTAAAAAATTTTGTTATTGGTTTAGATGTTTCTCCTTTCCTTTCCCTCATATTCATGGAATTCTACAAAGTAATGCCTTATTTGGCATATCATATTATTTCTGTATGATCTGCAAAGAGTCTATTTGAATTATTTATGTCATAATAACAATTTTGTATTGCGCAATCTATTAAAAGGAAAGGTACTGTTTATCCCAACATACATACATAACACTCATTTAATGCAACTTGCTCATTTGCAAGCCATATGACAAATGTTCCTGGGTACAGTCATACAATTTAAAGTTAATTTTTCCTGAAAAGGGTGGGCATTAATAGTCAGAAATTATAGTACATTTTTCTCCCTTATATTTTTATAATATGTTGAGATTTAATGATGGATGCTAATAAATTCCCAACATTCATACATAAAATGTTCCTGTCTGATTCATCCTGGGTTAAGAATGTTTTAACATAAATTTTTTGCCAATTAACTGAGATATTATCCTTCCACATTAACTAAATCAGGATGGGCAACCTTTACAGTAGGCTGCAGTGTTGGCTGCAAATCCTTCAGCTGGCCAGGTTAGAGTTAAATTGGAAGTTGCTCAGAGATTTGAGGAGTCATATAAGTGAAAAAAAAAGACCAAATTTGCTTTATGAGGTTGGTATTCCAATATTAAATGCTTTATCAGTATAATATGAATTTTTAAAATATGAATTTGTGCTACAAAATTTTACCAATCTCGTTTTCATCAAAACTTCACTGACGACATAAACTTCTCTCGCAGGCTGGTGGCTCCTCAAGCCTGAACTAAATTGTCTCCTAAATCTTTTCCATTATATGATTTTTAGAAATTTTCTATTGATTTAATGTGTTCTGTGTTTCAATATTATTGTCCAGAAGAACAATCTCCCATTTCTTTGATGAATTTTTTATATTCATCCAGTTAATGCTGGAAACTAACGTGATCTTGTGTTAGTATGACAGCATAGAACCTTTTATCGAAATTCCACTTATCTGGAAATCCAGATACCTGGCTATTTTAAAAAATAATGCATTTTTCCAAAATTTGTTAGGAGAAAGAAATTTAATGCCTTGCTAGTAATTACCTGGCTCACCACTGTGCATTGGGTGCACTCTGGTGAACAAGTGAACACGTAATTTGGAAGAGAACAAGGATTTTATATTGAAAAGTACCCGATTGCTGTAGTATTTCTATTACAGTACAGTACAGATATATAATATAATAGTGCTTGAAATGGAAAATATTACAAATTGAAACAGTTCTGGTAGTGGAAATGAAAGCAGTGGATGCAAAATAACTGATAGAACATTTACAATCAAGTTAAATTTTTATTTATTTCTTATGTACTACGATGAATAAAAGTAAAGAAAATTTTTTATATTACTTTTATTAAATGAACTTAACAGAACAGTTTGATGAGACGGAATGATATTATCGACACACCGTCCCGGTAGGTTTTAGCTCTTTCGGAGCATTGTATATGAATATATTCCAGATAACCGGAAATTCCAGATAACCGGCTATCCCCATATCCCAAGCTTGCAGGATAAAAGGTTCTATACTGTATATCTAATATAACTGTATTTCCCTTACATATGTAGCATCTGAAAGCAATATTGAAAAATTCAAATTCGAAAGAACTTCCATAATATGAAACAAAGTGTGTTATTAGTTCATTTATAGGCAAAATTTTGTATGAAATTCAGGAATTCAAAGACTCACAAATACAACATATGCCACTGAGACATATGCAAATACAGTAATACCCTGATTTACGTCGAGGATGCATTCCTGATAATTACGAAGTAAATCAAATCAACGTAAATCGAAACCATTCTACCCATAAGAATCAATGTTATAAGGCAGTGATGCATGCAAGACGTCGCAATTTTTACCTTGAATATTACGTACCACATTTACTCGTGTACCCCATGCACCATCTTTCCTGAAATGTCTGTGAAAAAAAGGGGGTGCGCGTCTTACAAGAGGATTTCTGAACAGGTTATATAAATTGTGAGTATCGATAGTAAATTCTCTGCAATATGCTTGTGTCTACGTTGATATTCGCAAAAGACGTCAAAGTATACATGTATTTATGGAGTGTATGACAAAAGAGCAAGCCCCAAAAGAGCAAGCAACATAAGAGCGAGGGACAAAAGAGCAAGTGGACATAAGAGCAAGTGGACATAAGAGCAAGCGACATAAGAGCTAGTGGACAAAAGAGCAAGTGAACATAAGAGCAAGCGACATAAGAGCTAGTGGACATAAGAGCAAGTGGACAAAAGAGCAAGTGGACCTAAGAGCAAGTGGACAAAAGAGCAAGTGGACTTAAGAGAAAGTGCCCAAAAGAGCAAGTGGATAAAATTGTAAATGTAAATTGACTGAAGGAGGGCGTAACAAAGATTTCTAAAACAATTACGGATATTTCCTAAGGAATTCCTAAGGAAACACAGTTGACTATGATATCAATCAACTAAGGATTTTATAACAATTACGAATAGGAAGCAACAAATGAAGATGGAGGGGGTAAAAGGAGGGGGAGGGAAAGGGGAGGGCGTAGGAATTACTATGGAAACACAGTCAACTATGGTATCAATCAACTGAGGATTTCATAACAATTACGAATATGCAGGAACAAATGAAGATGGAGGGGCAGAAGGAGGGGGAGGGAAGGGGGGAGGGCATAGGAATTACTAAGGAAACACAGTCAACTAAGGTATCCATCAGCTGAGGATTTCATAACAATTACGAATATGCAGCAACAAATGATAATGGAGGGAGGTAAAAGGAAGGGGAGGAAAGGGGGGCATAGGAATTCCTAAGAAAACACATTCGAGTATGATATCAATCAAATAAGGATTTTATAACAATTCCTTCCCTCTCCCTCCTTCTACCCCCCTCCAATTTCATTTGTCTTGCATATTCGTAATTGTTATAAAATCCTTAGTTGATTGATATCATTCACGACTGTGTTTCCTTAGTAATTACTATGCATCCCCTTCTCTCCTCCTCCTTCTACCCCTCCATTTTCATTTGTTGCTTCATACTCGTAAGTGTTATAAAATCCTTAGTTGATTGATATCATAGTCGACTGAGTTTCCTTAGGCCTGCCTACGCACCCCCTTCTCTCCCCCTCCTTCTACCCCCTCCATTTTCATTTGTTGCTTCATATTCGTAATTGTCATAAATTCATAGTTGATTGATATCTTAGTTGACTGGGTTTCCTGAGGAATTCCTATGCCCCATCTTCCCTCCCCCTCCTTCTACTCCCTCCATTTTCATTTATTGCTGCATATTCGTAATTGTTATGAAATCCTCAGTCGATTGATACCATAGTTGACTGTGTTTCCTTAGTAATTCCTATGCCCCCCCCCCCTTTCCTCCCCCTCCTTCTACCTCCTCCATTTTCATTTGTTGCTGCATATTCGTAATTGTTATAAAATCCTTAGTTGATTGATATCATAGTCGACTGTGTTTACTTAGGAATTCTTACGCCCTCCCTTTCCTCCCCCTCCTTCTACCCCCCTCCATTTTCATTTGTTTCTGCTTATTCGTAATATTATAAAATCCTTATTTGATTGATATCATAGTCGACTGTGTTTCCTTAGGAATTCCTTAGGAAATATCCGTAATTGTTTTAAAAATCTTTGTTATGCCCTCCTTCAGTCAATTTACATTTACAATTTTGTCTACTTGCTCTTTTGTCCACTTGCTCTTATGTCCACTAGCTCTTATGTCGCTTGCTCTTATGTTCACTTGCTCTTTTGTCCACTTTGTCTTTAGTCCACTTGCTCTTATGTCCACTAGCTCTTATGTCCACTTGCTCTTTTGTCCCTCGCTCTTATGTCGCTTGCTCTTGTGGGACTTGCTCTTTTGTCTGGCACCGGTATTTATGCGACCAAGCAAACGTTTAGGTTACGCTCGTGCTGCAGGCATAAACTCACAAAAGTAGGCAGAAAGAATACACCGACTAACTGATAATTATCTTTCAATGACTACTGAGGGTTTTCCAGCTGGATAATAGGTAGGTGCAAGTTTGGTCCTTTTCCCTCATCTACTTCAAGGTATTCGGAGTGGTGAAATTTTGTTGCGAATGACAGATTTCATCGTTTGAAAGGAAGGCAGAAATTCCCATCTCAAGTGTTTGGACTTGTTTGTTCCTAACCTTTCAATATTTACTCATGAGACAATATGCGAAAAAACTTGCCACCTGCTTAGGGAATTTCCCATTCATAGATTAACAAGCAACACGTGAAGCTCTGCATTGGTGTGTAATATTACATCAAAAACTGAAGTGTGGATGAAGTTATGTAATAGTACAACAAAAACAGTTAAGGGGTTAACAAAAGAGGACTATCAATGAGGAGATTTCTGCTAGTTTCGGCATAAAGAGATCATCAAATAAATTGCGTCACGTATGAGGGAGCGATGAATACAAACCAGATTCTAAAATTCTGTCTTTACACTATCTTTTCTAATTTATGAGTGAATATAATTGTTTTTTGTTTTAATACTTTATAAATCTGTTTTAATTGAGTATTGTAATTCATTAAAAGGTTCAAGATGATGGAAACAGAAAAGACTGATGATTTTCCGACTTTTCCCATTTTCCGAAAAATCTGAGATAACGACGTAACTTTGAAGCAAACCAATGTAAATTAGTACACAGGTACTAAATGATCGATGATGTATCTTTGAATCAACATAAATAGGGTCAACGTAAATCGGGGTATTACTGTATATACGTATATGCAGATTCTCAGTGGTTCTACTTAGTGCCAGGTTGAGGATACTCAGGAATAGCATAAATCTTTTTAATCAAAATTTAAACCATTTTACTCATATATTTTTAAATTTCACTTAAATGTGTACGTTCATTATTATGTGTGTCCTGTTATATATTTCTAAATTATCTATTTGGTCCTGTCAGTGCCAGATTTAGAAATTTCCCGCCTCCAGGCAATATTATTTTCCTGCCCCATTTTTTTCCTTAAATGAACTGCTTGTGTATTTGGTTTTTCTGCCCATTCATCCATCAGTAAAACATAATAGTCTAACTCATCAAAAGTCTGCATAATATTAATTTTTTTTCATTCCATCTTGAAATCCCATTTTTATTGTAACCCTAAAATCCTGCTGCCCCTAAGCCACTTGCTACTTTGGTATTACTGCAGATAGGCTATTGGTCTCTGCAAAATTTCAGTTTGAGAACCCTTGTTTGGAAATTAAATGAAGATCAATTTTAATTTCACAAAGGATGGAGGACCGGAAGTGCTATGGTATTAATTCACTTTGGAATTATTGAGCTTTTCTTATAGCTGAAAAAAATTCCAAAATAAGCATGTTGAGTGCTTGTCTTAAATAACTCCATAACATATATATAGAAAACGAGATGTGCATTTTTAAAATTTACTTTTATGAATAACTGCTGAAGTCAGCTGTATTGTGGACAAAATGCACATCAGGTTTTTTATAACCTTGTTATGACTATTAGAGATACTTAAGACAAGTGTTTAATTTTCAATGTTTGATATGTAAGGTTAATATTGACTATCAGAGAAAAAAATGTTTAGCCTCTATCCTCCGTTCATCCTCATATGTGGTCTTTCACTAATCCTGCTCTTGGCTGTGCAACCTTAAATTGGGATCCAATGTAATGCAATATTTTAACCCTAATTTACTAAGTCATAATGTTGTATCTTATCCCAACGTCTCATAGAAATCCTAAAAAAAGATTTCATTCAGACTACATGAAAAAATTTAACAAACCCAGCCATGAGTGGAGGTGTGGGGAGTCAAATTCCAGATGATAAAGGTCAATATAAAAGTTTTCAAACAATTTTTATACCCTTAGTTGACTGAAATATTAAGGATAATGGAAATAAACTGATTGATAGAGCTTTGATATACATATTTTCTAAATGAATGAGTGCTCAGGTAAGTATGTCAGAGGAATAATCAGATTAGGCAACATTTTGAAGAAAAGTGTGGAAAGACTGCCCATATTTTCCAGTATTCTTCCAGTATATAGTTCTAGAGCAGTGTTTCCTAACCAGTGGTTCACTAACCTATAGCAAAGGGATGGCAAATGCATGGCACATATGCTCAAAGTGGAATGTGTAAGCTTGTATTTTCTGCATAAAATTTCCATAAGTTTCTTAGAGAGGGAGTAAACTAGATTTCGCGATGTAGGTTTCAATTTATTGTCAGGTTTTTATTTTATTACCGTAATTTTTTGATTATAATAAGCAACCATGTTTGTATGAGTGAAATGTGAAAATTTTCTTATCACCATGTATAATATGCAACACATTTTTTGTAAAAAGATCACTGTAATTTTTCACTTGGTTATTAGCAGTATCGAGACAGTTCTCGCCTTGCCGCCAAGCGAGATATGTGCAAGAGTGTTTACGAAAACTTTACGTCTATATAGTTTTGACTCTCACTTTAAAGATTGATACAATGTATAAAAACATGTCTCAATGTCGCATTGTGTAGTAATCTGGTCAGTTGAAAAAACAGTTCTCGCCTTGCCACCGAGCGAGATAGTTTAAGTGAATATCATGTCTAGTTCTGACTCTGCCTTCATACAAGCCAGTCGAGGTATGTAAAATAATACTTGCTGCTCGCAACTTGCATTCTATTATAATTAATGGTGGTGACCCTCCCCTACTGCATTGATTTTTTTCTTAAAGGAATAAATTATTTAAATTAAAAGTTGCAGAGAATATTTAAAAGAAAAACTCTCCCAAAGAATGTAATATGGCCAAAAAATGTGTTCGTACGTGCAAATGAAAAAGGCTGGATGGATGAAGAATTTACAAAAGATTGGCTACGTAGTGTGTGGTGTAAAGACTCAGTACGTAAGCATCGTAGTATGTTGGTTCTCAACGCATTTAGATGTCATCGCATGCCGTGTGTTAAGGATATCTTAAATGATCATCGCACTGAACTTGCAATCATTCCCGGGGATTTGACGAGCCAGTTACAAGTGATGGATGCAAGTTGCGGCCAATAATTTAAAGTGCAGATGCATCAGAAGTGGAACGAGGGGTTTTATGCTGGTGCACATTCCTTTGCACCGTCTGGCAACCGAAAGAAACCTGACATATTACTTATTACTCGATGGATCAAAGAGTCCTGGAATGCAGTTGATCCATCGCTGATTAAGTGTGGCTTTAAAAAGTGTTGCCTCACAAACACTGTGAATGGTCCTGAAGACGACATCATATGGAATTATGATTTCACTGAAGTGGATAGTGAGGATGAAGACGACGTTCTTGGTGCTGCCATTTACATAAACGATGAGAGAAAAAACAAAATTGCAGATGAACTATTTGAGGACAGTGAGGGCAGTAATAATGAATTCAGAGGCTTTAGTGATTTGGACAGCTAAAAGTAAATAAATAATTATTTTTTTTTTGTTTTTAAAAATATTTAAAGGAATGTTATCGAAATGCATTGAAATGTATGATTTATTGGTAAAAATATGTCCAAAAATATAAATTATTTCCTTACTGAAAAAAGTATGCATTTTTTACCATGTATAATATGCACCCTAACTTATTGTCAATTTTTTGTGAAAAATAATGCATATTATAATCAGAAAATTATGGTATTTAATAAATACCTGTGCTTAAAATAAAGGCTGCAACACTTATTGGGCATTATTGAGCTTTTTGGATGACTTTGTACTTCAATTATATCTAATTTGGAGTAAACTTTGGATGGTTTGGTAACCTAACTCCCCTTCCATCATTATATGATGGGTTCTTCAAATGTTGAATTCTCATTTGTAGCCTTTTCAGGGAACATAAACCCCATTATTATGGAGGGCACTCTGTATTGAGTTATTCAAAATAGGACTGCAGATTATAGAAACTTCACAAGTAGCAAAATTATTTTAGATGAAAATGAATAAGGATAAAACAAAAGTTGTGCTATAAATCACTAAAGAAGTTGATATTTGGTGGAACTCCATAATAGGAAAATGGGTGTAATTTGAACAAAAATTAAACAAGTTGCAAACATACACACATGGAAATAGTACAACATTTAAAACGGTGTAATTTGTTTCCTTTTTATTCAGATTACAACTATTCCCAAAAAGTTGTAATTTTTTGACTGGAAATCCCACAGATGGATTTTTAATAGATGAGGAATGGTTAAAACATGTAGAAATATACATACGTATATTTAGACAGTATTTAACTCCAGGTGGTAAGAATACAAAAGAGATCACAATGAGAATAAGATGATGCAAGGAGGTATTAAAGGTAAGACAAGGTTTAGTGAAATGGAGTCATATGTATTTTTTTGGCTAATCAGCCTCTTGGACTAGTATAGCCATCCTTCCACACCAGGAACATATAGAAGGGAGGAGGAAAACTCAGTGCCGGCATTAGCCTACTCTTTACGAAGAACACTAAGGGGGTAAATTCCTTAACGTCCCTTCTGAAAATCAGAGTGCTGCCTTGCATATTCTGAAATTGAGTCTGAAAAAAGATTCTAAAAAAGAGATCAGTGGAAATATGAAATGCTTTATTATATGGATATGAGACATTGGCTTCAAGGAAATAAAATGTGAGTATATTAGAAGATTTTCATATATTTTTCATGGGTGTGGCACAGAGACTATGGAAAACAAAATGGACCAATAAGATAATTAATAAGAAAGCATAAACAAGAGAAAGATAGAGAAATATAAATAGAGCAATTAGACAGGCAAAAAATAATGGGATAATTTTAGAGGCAATGAATTCTAGAAGAACCAGTAACAGTTAAAGTGGAAGGAAGAGGAAAGTGATTTTTAATTATTTAAAAGGAGATATTAATGACAAGTTAAAGGAAACAGTTTTAAATGGGATTATAATGGCATGGGACTTGGAAAATAAAACTTGAAATTGTATAAAAACGTTAATATGTGGTAACTGAAATCTGCAGAAAGCTAAAATGGGTCACACCAAATATAAATTTGGATTTTAAAATGCAGAAAAAATCCACATTATCTTATGGATTCTATAAATATATTCTTGCTCCAAATTGTCCTGAATTCAAATTTTCTCTTTGGCATGAATAATATATTTTTTCAGCTGTGGGAAAGTCTAATTATTGAGTATGTGTATTGATATTAACCTGTTTAAATGTTAAAATTCAAAATAATGCAGAAATTCATGTGTGTATTTAATGGGAGACAGGGATGCACCTGTATGTAAATTTCTAATCTACCATACTTTTCTAATGATCTTAGTTTCCAAATAAAGTGTAATAGGTCTGGCAGGAGTTGATGAACAGACACTGCTGATTCATGGCCATTATGGCAGTGGGCTTTTAGGTTCCTGATGTTATTGGAACCGTAATGTATGGTCTTTCAAATCATGATCTGACATATCGGCTAAGGAGAGTGACGGGTGGAAGGCGAAATTCAGGGTCGGCTGGTGGCAGGTACCACCAGGCCCTGTCTCCCTATGGAAACACTTCATCTAATTGATATTTATTGTTATTTTATTTGTTCATACTATATAATACTGTGAATGATATATTTTTTATTTTCGCCAGCCATTCCATGGGGCCACTATATCCCACTCTCCCCTCTGCCCCCATGCAGATGCCCAAACTGCTATGCATTATTGAAAATAGTCAAAAAGCCCTTTCTAGGAGCTGTTGATTGTAGATGAGTAATAAAAATAAAGGAAAAATTATGTATATCAGTGGCGTATGCAGAATTTTCCTAAGGAGATGGGGACCAGATTCTATTCCTATGGAACAAAAATGAAACTCAATGTTAAAAAGCTGAAATAATTTTTATATAATTATAAATAATCAGTAATTAAAATGAGGGCTTTTAAAAGGGAAGTATAGAAGTGAATTTTAAAATGGCAGAACTAATATCGAACGGTTAATTAATTTATTGATGTTTGTCTTACTCCTGAAGGGGGGAACCAGACCTCATGCTCCCCCCCTCCCCTCCTGCGTACGCCACTGATGTATACATTAAAAATTTTCAAAAAGTCATAAAATAATTCGTACAGATTATTTAAATGGTCATCATCGTGAATTGTCATTTTCCATGTAATTTAGTTTTATTTCTGTTTTTATGTTGAATGTATGGGACAGGGATAAAGCCCAAGGGCTTTTTTTCTGGTGTTATTTATTGTAACTGTTGCATACTGGGAATAGTTAACGAGGAACTTGCCACAGGCCACACACCTATGGCGTGAATTATTTTCATGAGTGAACGACCCAGTGATGGGGGACTCGCGCATCATACAAGCATCTGTATGCCTCAAATAGACAAATCGAAACGTTAAAGTGGGATTTTTCCGACCAAATAGCTACGCACCGTTCCGAATTTCCCACACTTTTCCACATTTCGCCCTTTGCGTCGTTGTTTTAGCGGACAAATTCAACGCCACCCCAGGGCCAAAATACGTAGGCACGAGATAAAACAATGCGCTCGGTGTATACTGTGTTCTGTGTCTAACCTCGGCCAGATCCGATAATACCTTGAGTCTCTGGATCACTTCCACAATAAGATCAGATACTTAACGCCGTATTATATGGGTGGTTAAGAGCAGGCCCGCACCGGGCATATTTGCCTCCCGGGTGCAAGCAGCTTATGCCGCCCCTTCCGCACTTATAAAAGTACCCTGGCCCAGATTTAATTTAAGAAATAAATAGTGTAAAACATCAAATTAAGAGAGATTATTGCCACCGCCCGTGATATTGCCGTCCCTAATATGTTGCCGCCCGGGTGCGATGCACCCCTTGCACCCATAGGCCGACGCGGCCCTGGTTAAGAGTATTGGCCGCCGGATATCAAGGTAGCTGTTTTGTTTCCCGCCGAGGGATTTTTGTATTTGTGATTTGGGGTAAGATGTAAGAATGGATTTTATAAACTAAATCTCTCCCATAAATGAATACGTTGGAGTTGGAGTTTATATAAATATATATAATCGTCAATATGGAGTAAGTGGGGCCAATGTGGAATATTACTGTGCTGGTAAGCTAAGATATATAATGTTTCTAGAGAGTCTCTATTCATATTCGTGAATAATAGAAATTTAAGTTCAGAAGAGGCAGTCAGGACCATTTTTGGCGGAAGGAGCGGGGGACATGTGGAATACTATTCCAGAAGATATCATTAATCCAATTATTCCTTTTTAACATTCACTGAAAAATTATTTGTTAAAACAATGATTTTTTTTAGTTGCTTAATATAACAGGACGATCAGCAAAGCTAAACATTCGAGTTACATCTTTTCGTAAAGAGTCTTCCAGTCATACTTAAAAACTAAAAAACAAAATGGTATTCCACATTGCCAATGCTAACTCTAAAAATAACGTATACTATACGATGTAAAGGTATATATTTTTCTATGTAAAAATCCTATTTGTAAAGCAACCAGGCCCTTTCAGAGAGGTCCGGGCCACCACAATGCTTTTCTAGCCTTAACTGTAAAAATGTACTAATCGTTGAAGAAAAATCTAATTGCAGATGATCCTCGGGTCAAATGGCTCTCCTGCCCCCATCTGAGAGGGTCTGAATGTAACTAATATTGTAATTAAGGTTCTGCACAACGCTGTATTACGGAAATGTTTTTTTAATTTAATCATTGTAAGTACTTAATAAATTGCGACTATTATTGTTATATATATATATATATATATATATATATATATATATATATATATATATATATATATATATATATATATAACAATGTGTTCACTGGGTTTCCTTCAACACCTAGTTGCCCAAAATATATATATATATATATTAGGGTGGCCCTTAATTTTCGACTTTCGAATTTTTTTGGTCTCACCCCATAGAATGGTTCCAATTCCTAAAATAATGAACTACAAATTTTTTTAGCCCGATCAGAGAATATTAACAGGTGCCACAAAGGCCCCAAAGTTACGAAATTGTAGATTTTTCTGGATATATCAATTTTTTAACGTATTTCAGGTAATATCTCAAAAATGGTAAGTCCTTATCGAAATTTTGATGAGATGATGTCGATAAAGCATTAAATTTCCTACAATTTTGGCATTTAAACTTTTTTCATGCGCCCAACCGTTTTTGAGATAATCGCATTTGAATGTAGAGAAAGTGAAAAACCATACTAGAGATAGAACATAGACCTAAAAAGAATAAAAGAAAAATGCTGCAAATAATGTTATTATTATAGTAAAATTTTTACACATTATATATTAGAAATACATCACTACCCATTACGATTAACAGAACAACAAAATCATTTTTTAAAAAACATACAAAATTAAATTACATACTTATTTTTGTAATAGCGTTTCTTTTTTACAATCTGGTATTTTTTTCGATAATCATTAACAACTTGTAACAGATATTGCTTTTTACTTTCGTCTTTTGTTAAAATATTATTGTACTCTTGTATTAACTTAATTCCCCTTTCTGCCACATTATTTACTACCGACAATTTTGTCAAGATTCGGATTCCTTTCTGATAATCACCTCTTGCTTCCCATGCATCGGGGTCTGCCTCCAAAAATTCAGTTGGAATTTTAAATCCTGAAAAAAAGTTCAATGTTTCCGATGATACGAATTTGTTTAACTCTTTCATTATGAAATCCTTCACATCTCTTGGACGGAATAAAATCCTTTTAACAGTAATATCCTCTGATTCCTCCAATAATTTTTTTGCCTCTACCATTTTCAATTTCGTATCCTTTGGCACACGAGAATCAAAAAATGCGAGAGCAATACTCTCAGGAGCAAGGTACCATAAGTGTCCGCAAAACTTATTCATGGGTGTGCGAGAAATATCAGAATCTGGATACTGCGCCAAGTTTTTTAATAATTGAAAATCGTTAAAAGGGGCTTCGATCGCAACAGGACCTCTAAACCAGGCTCCTACACAAAAATCAACCAAAAAAATGCATATGTCTTGAAATGCTCTCTCTTCCCTAGCTTGAAGCTGAAATTGATTTCGGAACTTAAATACTTTTGAGCTATATATTGCTTTCGACATCCACCTCGCGTGATGGAAAGCACCGGGATATCAAAAGGAAATGCCACGAGGTGGAGTTGCTCCCAGAAATATAACTGTTAACTCCAGTAATTCCCTATAATCCTCCCTACACTGTTGGACTTTTAGAGAATGTATACAAAATTCTATAGTCTGATTTAGGATATTCTGAATGGCTGATTTCACAAATGTATCCTTTATTCCGACGTCAAATTCTGTTGCGTCAATATTGGGCCACGTTTCTTGAAATCTTTTGAAAATAGGAACGTCTGGACCCAATGTAGGCAATCTCAATTTCATATCGAACACACTCCTCAGCTCTAGTTCCAAAATGTACCGTCGACAGGGCAGATACAGAAGGTCATGTTTGGTTTGTCACATTTCCTATCAGATATATTTCATCATGCGGACGAAGGGTGATACTTGCTGATGACGACGAAGATGCAGCCATTTTACAAAAAATTTTAATACTTTAACACTTTTATAAACACAATTAACACAAATAAACTTGAACGAAAGCACTGTCAAACATTTCAACTACCACAGTTTTACCACAACTGCCGCATATACTTAAGTGAACTCGTTACGTGGTCACTGGAGCCGCCAGAAAGAGCAAATCGCGGGGGGAAAAAGCCGACAAAGCAAATGAAATCAGGGGTTAATTTCACTGCTCTCTGTTGTAAAGCGTTTGTTTATTCACGCTGCCACAAAAACGGCGACTTCCGAATCACTACTAGAGTATTTTTTTTTGCTTTCTCTACATTCAAATGCGATTATCTCAAAAACGGTTGGGTGCATGAAAAAAGTTTGAATACCAAAATTGTAGGAAATTTAATGCTCTATCGACATCATCTCACTAAAATTTTGATAAGGACTTACCATTTTTGAGATATTACCTGAAATATGTTAAAAAATTGATACATCCAGAAAAATCTACAATTTCGTAACTTTGGGGCCTTTGTGGCACCTGTTAATATTCTCTGATCGGGCTAAAAATTTTTGTAGTTCATTATTTTAGGAATTGGAACCGTTCTAGGGGGTGAGACCAAAAAAATTCGAAAAAAAAATTTCATCGTGTATAACTATTTTGAAAGAGCTAAAATATCACGTCATTATTTCGTAGGATTTTAAAAACCGATTTCACTGTCATTATTAAAATAATTAATTAAATAATATTTTCCATTTATCCATGTGTTGTAAAACAGACAACAAATATAATAATATCGCATCCCATTAGTCGATTTCTTTCAAATCATCGAGTGTTTTGAAACAGGGACGAAGCATCCGCACTTGGCGCAATTTTGTGAGCGAAACATCCGGTGCCGGAACGTCCGCCATTCATGCCGAACCACCCTAGGCAAACGCCCGTGCCCAAAACCCGCCCTGAACGTGTAAAATACAATCAGAGAAGCAATCCCAACCAAACCAAACTGTTGAACCGAACCGAAACCAAATATTTTTTTTTTCACTGAACCGCGAACCGAATCAGAAGCTCATGCAAAACTAGTTTGGTTCGATTCGTGAATTCAAAAACATACCCAAATTCGTTACAATTTCCGCAATTTCCGTTACTATTATTACATATTGATGAAATTATTAGTTCAGTTAAAATTCCGGTACAGATGGAATCAGTAATTTTGGCATTGCTGATTTATCGCATACTTGGCAAACATAAATAAATATCGATATACACCTGTAAAATTGCCCCAAAAGAATGTGAAGCAATCTTACGGGAATCGGATCACCACATTCACCACAAAACAAAATAAAATCGGGACATTAAAAGACAATGAGCCATCAGCTGGGTTAAATTCAAATATGTTATGTTAACATTAGGCTGTAAAGGGATCTTTGTAGAAAATTTTACACGGATAAGCAAAAAAGCAAATTTAGAATGCGATGCGGAGATAAGAGAAACAAATATAGCCGAGAAAAAGCAACAGTTCGCCTCATAATCCGTGGCCGCCTCCGCGCACGTGGCGATTCGCGGACGTATTGCTATAAAAAAAGACGCGAAAAAATCTAGCCGCCATCGTTCGCCGCTCAAAATATAAAATCTATTGGACTATCCCGTATTTACCCTTTTGAATTGAATTATTAGAAAAATATAGGTGATCTTCTTCCTTAGAAATCAACTAAAATAAACTAAATATAGAGGTCGGGAAAAATGTTTAACCTACGAACGAGGAAAAATAGTCGAATCTCCGAGATGTCGCGCATGTGTATTTTTAGGAATATTCCCGGTTAAGCTCATCACCCTCTAGCGTTGAGCTGAATGGGCGCTGCCAGTGAAATATTGATTAATGGGTTAGGTCATGGGGGGAAGGAAGAGTTACTAAAGAGCTTCCTGTGAAAGTTCGGGCTAGTTGAACAGGTAGCGCTCGAGTAGCCTCCCAGATGCTTCCTTTCCACGAATTTCAAAGACCGCTTCCGTCGCGATTTATTCAACGAGATTTTAACTGGGAGTAAGGTGAAATCGGTTAAGCTTTTATCCCCCCCTCATCGATGGACGAAGAATGAATACATTGTGAAGCGACGCTAAATAAGTCGACTGTAAAGAAAGTCGTTTATTTGGCGGCTAACATTTTGGGCGTGTCGTTGGTTCTACACGACTAGCTAAATAAATAAAAACGAGCATTTAAACGCGGGTGATAATTACTATCTTAATTTTGCGGTCGTCTCTCGATTGTCCTATAGCTCTTCTTCCAAGTAATTATGGAACCCCGGATCGCGAAAAAGATTTTCCGTGCTTACATTTGCTTTAGAATGGGATATACGATTAAAAGAGGTCTTACAGAGTAACCATTTGAAATTGAAATTTTATTCGTAGCGTATCCACACCAGTCATAGATTTACGGAGGCTTCTATTATACCAGGCTATCCCTCGAATGCGTTTACCTGTCTTTCCTCGATTACGCTCCGTTGCAAAAATCTTTAATATAAGTTTCGTATTTTACGTCTCGGGTTTTTGTAGTGGTCTCCAAAATATTAGGGTTCTACAAATACCCAATGATGCTGCATTGCTACGAAGCTGGCCATAGAATAAATTAATGTATTTCGTAAATTTCGAAGATACAGTAAAGTCTACTGTCATTTTTTATTTATAGCAGATTTTCTTTACTAATATAACATGTACCAGTCAATTATTTAATCTTCTGTTCACAATATTATGGCATCGTTCTGCAACGCTTCTGAGATTTGGAATAAAATCTTCGTGAGGACCAAAGTTGTACAGAATAATATTTCTTCCAAGTTTTGTTTGAAACTAATTTTCGTAGAACCATCCATGATACGAAATGATAATTTTGCCTCATAATGCTATTCATAATAATTTAAATATCTATACCCCAAATATGGAGAGAGTCATGTGTTGGCCACATCAGATTTTTTTTCTTACATTTTTGAAGCTGTATTGATAAAACTCATTAATTCTGTTCGCTTGTACTCCTTCTTTGTCGTCGGTTTAGATTGATTTTCCAGTGGTATTCTCAATGGCTTCGGCTGTACCAATCCGGAACCACAAGAGCACGGTGGATTTTTTGAAAAGCTTCAATAAAGTAATTCCGCTTAGCATTTGCAAAGAATATAACTTGAATTTTTTCGCGTTGAAACCTTTTGCGTTGCTTCCAGGGCCGGCTCAACAATACAAGCAGACCAAGCGACCGCTTGGGGCGCCGAATTTTTAGGGGCGCCAAATTTTCCTGACAAAAATTTTTTAGAAAATATTTTAATTTATTTTTTTCCATCGATATGTTTAGCGTTTGCAGCTGGCGAATATATGTGAAAATGTGACTTTAAATGAATGTTCGGGGGCAATAACCGGGCTCTACTCCGAATGGTAAAATGGTATTTCCGAAAGCGTATTCCGAAAATACTACCGAATACAGATGGCTGGATGTTGTTTTTCCAACATTTTTATTGTTGAGTCTTTGACGACCGGATGAAAGCAGTTTTCACCGCCCCTAATATTTATAGCTGATTTCCTCTGTGATTTTCCGCCCCCGAGGGATTCTGTCCGGGTGCTTAGCACCCCTTACACCAAAGGTAGTCGCGAGCCTGAAGAGAGAAGCATTCCCTTAGGTTGGAGGGGAGGGGGGGAGAATTATTAAGAAAGGTCATGACTCCAAAGGAAACTCAACACCGCCACCGCCGTAATATCCTGCTCCAGTCTCAGATGTTGGTCAACGGGAGACATTTGCAAGGGTTCCCAAGAGCAAGGAAATCTTTAGAAAGTCCGAGGAGGATAGGGGATATCCCGAAACCCTCCCTCCTGCGGGTCCCATTTGTTTCCACATGCATTCATTCTGGCACGTTCAAAATTCTCGATTTATTGGTTGCGGCTCTTGTTAGAGGAAAAAATATTTATCTTTTGGGTTTCTTTCACTGCTTCTTAGTAACTGATACGCTGTGTTAGGTCGAACTGAGGACGGGATACTTATTCTCACACCACTGTTTTCTACCCCTTCTCCTTTAAATTTCCTTCTCCCTCGCATTTCACGTCAGTGACATCGAAGAAGAGCAGTTTGTCAGAGTTAGTTCCAATACATCTATCGTTGTGGAAACGTTAGTCGAGTGCTGTTCTTCTTTTAGTGACTGAAGAATCTGTTATCAAGTTATAGCAGGTTTTTTTCCTTGGGAATAATTGATATGTTTTTGTCTTTGCTCAAGAAGTGACGCCAATATTTAGTGTAAATATTATTCATTGGTAAAAGCAGGTTTTTGACCCTGAGAGTTGGAGCTATACCTAGTCTACGATCAATGGAGATTTTCTAAACCGGGAAGCTAGTATATATTTTTGTTCGATCTTTTTATATATATCTTTCACGTTGTATGGTTAAATTATTTTTTAGTTTCATTCAAATAAGTTTGTTGCTATTATACTCTTTCTTGAACCAACCTTTGCTAAGATGTTTAGTGTAGAGGTTTTTCTCTTTTAAATTTGAGGTAATTAACTCTACTATTGGGCAATTTTATTTTCTTTTAAGAAATTCATCCTGAAGATCGTCTTAAAATTTCAGTTTTAAATTGGTAACAAATTCGTAAGCTGCTCCAGTTAACGAAAGGTGTCCCTGACTTGTTGTAATGATTCCAAGTAACATACGATGTTCAGCTTGCGCTTGAAGTTCATGATCAGTCATAAAATTGGAGTCTCATTTACTCACGATATATCCCGCTTTTCATTCCAACGCATATTTATTAAATAATTTTACTCGGAACGTCTATCCAAGATCACTTCCAAGATAAGGTTTTAATTCCATTCGTTTCGTCGTTTCTTTTTTCCCTGCATCCTCCCAAGTGCATTTCGCAATCAAGAATAGACAATGTTCATCTTGCTCTTGAAGTTCGCAATCACTCATAAAGTTGGAGTCTCAGTTACGTCATATCCCGCTTTTCATTCCAACCTATATTTTTTTATTAATTTTTTTCGGAACGTCTTTCCAAGATAAGGTTTTGATTCCATTCGTTTCGGCGTTTCCTTTTTCCCTGCATTCTCCCAAGTGCATTTCGCAATCAAGAATCAATTTCCTCCTTTCTATTTTATTCCAAGAGCAATTCGTACCATTAGATGTAGATAAGGGCGTCGCTGCCTTTATTCATCCGTTTGGAAACACGTGCTTGTGTATGAATAAGGCAATGTGTCGATGTCGCATTTTTTACGCATTCTTTATGAAACTAACTGCACTAACAAGTTTTCCAACCAACGATTGAGCCCCATCTGTGCATACATCAATGCAATGCTTCCAATCAATCTTATTTTCATTGAAATAAGTAAGACACAATTTATAACTTCTTTGTGACATTTCAAATTTATTTTCTGTGAATCAAGTCTTGTTTCAACTTTCACTATATAGTAATGGGAAAGTATTGTGATCACGAAAATTTTTTCATTAGAATTTCTGCTTACGCCCCAAAATATGGCATTAAAAACTCCACAGACTTAACTACAAAGTTAAATAATTTAGATATTTTACCTTCTTATAAACTTGTTTCCTTTGATGTGAAGGACTTGTTTACTAGTGTTCCTCCCCGTGAGACCCTTAAACTCTGTGATGAAATCCTAATATCTTCAGGTGTCCATCCCAGTGTGATTATCTCCATGTGTGAACTTATAAAAGTGTGCATTTCCCAAAACTACTTTGCTTTTAATAAGACATTTTACCATCTACAAGAAGGCCTAGCTATGGGTTCTCCTTTGTCACCTCTCCTTGCCGATATTTTTATGAACAATTTTGAATGTAACGTATTTAGTTCTAAATTTCCGGCCATTAATAATGTTGTTGTTTGGTACCGTTATGTGGATGATATTTTCTGTATTTGGAAAGGTTCCCTAAGACAATTAGACCTATTTTTATCACTCCTCAATAACTTACACCCATCCATTAAATTCACACAAGAGACTGAGGTAGATTTCTCCCTCAACTTCCTTGACTTAACTATCCATAGACGCCCTCACACCTTACAATTCGCAATTTTCAGGAAACCGACTTACACCGATCACACCATTCACTCTTCTTCTTTCCACCCCACTCCACACAAACACGCGGCTTATCACGCCCTTATACACCGGTTAACCCTAACCCCCCTCTCACAGGTAGAATTCGTTAAAGAATTAAATGTAATCAAACAAATAGCCACCGCCAACGGTTTCCCACGTAAATTAATAGACAAAATCCTATTTAGAAAACAGAGGAAACTAACCCTTGAACGTTGCTTTAATACTCCGCCCTCTGTCAACAAACCCCGTTGGTGTAAATTACCTTACATCCACCACATTTCCCGGTTAATTGCGAATTACTTCCCCAAAGATAAATTGCGAACACCTTTCTACACCCTCAATAATCTAGGAAAAATATTTTCTAACAATAAAGATAAGGTTGAACATTTATTTAGGAGCGTTGTCTATAATCTGTCATGTAATAACTGTAATTCCATTTACATTGGGCAAACAGGGAGAAATTTCCACGTTAGGACCACCGAACATAGAAAATCTTTCTTACAAAATTCTTTCAAATCACACTTTGCCAAACACTTACTCGAATTCAACCATTCTTCCAACTTTAACCCAGAGGTAATCCATTTCGCAACTAAAGGTCCCAGTTTAAATCTTTTAGAACAGTTGGAAATACTTTTACACTACAATGATAACACACTCAATCTCGTTAACGAACTTATTTCCCCCACCCACTCTCCCTTGCTTACTTTGTTTCTCCCTAACACCCACCCCTCCCCAATACCTTGATTCAGCCGCCCCCCCCCCCCCGCCCTCCCATTCATTGGTCGCCTCTACGCATTTCCCTCCCCCACTCCCCTCAGATTCCGTATATATTTGTGTTGCTTCTTGATTTTGTACTTGATGATGACTAGATATTAGTCGAAACCGGTCGTTTTTTCTGTTAATAAAAGTGGAACTTTTACTAAGTTATCCCTCTCATTCTTTTATGATGGAGTTCCACCAAGTAAAGGCTTCCTCCGACGATTTTATGTATCGTTTACCTCTTTATTTAGAGTACGTCACGTATTTGTTTTTGTTACGCCGACAATTCGTTCTATTATAGACCTTATTTTTTAAAATGGATCAGAAACACACACACACACACACACACACACACACACACACACACACACACACACACACACACACACACACACACACATATATATGTTTCTCTTGTGCACTTTGCATTTGGTCAATTCCTATGACGAATAAATTCAAAGTGAAAAGAGCGCAAACTCGCTTTTTTGGCAAGTAGGTTTTATGAAAAAATGTTTTGGATTAATTGGAAAGGTCAGAGAGAGCTATTTTAGTCTGTTCCGTAGAAATAACATTAATTATTGTTCCTCGAATAATTTTCTGCTTTCCATTGAAGTTGGTTACGCTCAGTTACCTAGAAAATATGCACGTGTCGCAACGAACCTATTGCCTCTCTTATTACGCTATTTCTGCAGTTATTTTACTTCCCTCTTCGCCAACTGAAATTACATACGGTGCTGAACTACACTGCGCCTTAAAAAAAGGTTGCCATATTCATCAGGCTAAAATGCAACATTGCATCGGCAGGTTCAAACGACGAGGGGGAAAGGATTCGAATTAATCTACTTTTCCGCCATTCTTTGGTAAATATTAAAACGATATATTCTACGCCACTTAAAATTGGATGCAACAAGTACCATTCAGACGAACGCTAGGCTGATTAATATCGTTATTCCGATAGAATTATCCTTTATTCTAGGTCGACTTCGTGCGAGGTAATATCCACGTAACTTCTAATTCAGTTAAGGTCATAATGTAACCTTAGTGACATAAGTTTTACGGTGCTTCGAGCGTGATTCTATCTCAGGGACAATGATTGCGAAACGGTCATAGTGCCGCCAACCGGACCTATGTTAGAAAGTGGAATGCAAGTATTATACGAGTTTCCCTGAGTACGGGCTCGCTGCGATTTGCGAGATTCAGAGTTTTATTGAATGTTTAGCGGCAAAGTAGCTTGTTAATGCGAGTTTTACTACCTACACTAAATATCACATTATCTCGTGAAGTTACATCCAAAGGTGTATTTTTGGCATGACTTTGTATTGAATTAACTTATGGGTAAATATCTATAAATAACAAGTAAGGAAGGAGCTGCTGAAGTATACAGCATTGACGGTTTGTTCAAAAGAAATTTTAGACAGACAGATGGACAAACGGGAAAATGTGCGCAATGAGACAATACTGAATCGATTGTCGAAAAAACGAAGCCGCTATCTGCTTTCGTATAGAATAGTGTGACCAACCGTCCCAAACTTTGAGGGACGCTCCCTCCTTTTCACCACACGCTCCTCTTTTCTTGAATGTTCCAAATTTTGTCCCTATTTTTTGAAAAAATCATGCTGTGAATCCCAAATTGTCATTCAAACCACCTCGGCACACCACAACTGGTCATGCCAAGCTCTTTGGTAAATGTGGGTGACGAAGCGAAATGAAAGAGAGACGATGTTGACGAGATGATTCGCATATCTTCTCCTCCCACGGACGGACGGCTCTCTCAAGATCTGCCATCCAAGTTTTTATGTTTATGCTCCGACGTTTCTTGAAAGAGATATATAGCGGGAGACCGATGCATATTCACTCGCTCGAAATAACAGAGCTTAATCACAAATCGAGGTCAGTTTAAAAAACGATTCATAATCTGGCCACTTGAAATATACTTACGATGTAATATCTTGATCAATGCTATGAGGTTGGGCTTGGCTTTGGTGGGAACGTTTTCAAATCTCTAAAACAAATTATTCGGGAAGGAACCTTAAGGCAACTTATTTTGTTTTAAATATAGTCTTCCGCACCATATATTTTAGTTTCACCCGTGTATTTAGATGTTCCCGCGTTTCAGTCTGAGTTGAAAATTACCAGATATGTACTAAAAATATAACTAAAATTATTCGGTTGTTTTCCACCAATTGTATAATTTAATTATTACATTATAACTCATATATATATATATATATATATATATATATATATATATATATATATATATAATATCTAGAGCCCGGAAGTTCAGGAATTTTGCCTATTTTTGCCTTACTTGCCTATTTTCGTGATTTTTTGCTAAAAAAAAACCTTTTTATTATTTCTTTGCCTATTCCATTTTATACTTTTTCCAGTTTTTCATTTTGAGTTATATTGTATGTTTCATATTAAACAAAAATCCGCTTTAGTGCATATCTCAGACGTCTTTATACCTGGAAGTCCCATTTCCTTTACCTCCCCAGGACGCAATAGGATCCCTTTCATTAGCGTTAATGGCATAGTATGTCCTTAAAACCTTTCTACTTTCACTTCAGTTATCCCCATTTTTTGTTCAGCATATGTGTAGTGCACATCGCTTCCTACAAAACTGTCTAGTTAGTTTAGTTCATAGACACTGATTTTAAAATGCCGAAAACCGCTTGCAGTAGTAGCGTTAGGGTTAAGCATTTTGTGGAGGAATTTGGTGAAGACATATTTTCAATTGATGGCAAAGTGTTGTTCTGCAGATATTGTGAAAAATCTGTAAATTTCGAGAAGTACTTCATTTCTCAGCACCTCGCGACTTCAAATCACAAAGCCGCAGGTGCACGTAAATCAGGCGAAAGAAAGCCGTTTTATTTCTACTTTCCATGATAAGGTAAACGAAATTTCAGATAAGCAGTCGCATTTTTCCCTCGATTTGTGTGATGCATTCTTAGCCGTCGGTATTCCCCTTTGGAAGCTGGAAAACCAGTCACTGAAGACTTTTTTGAGGAAATACACGAATGAAATAGTTCTTGGTGAATCTACTTTACGGAAAACATATTTGGACATAAGTTACAGTAGTGTTATTAAAAAAATTCGGAGTGAAGTCTTTGGCAAGAAAATTTGGATCAGCATAGACGAGACAACAGATGCTGTCGGGAGATAGGTCGCCAACGTTGTCGTAGGAACAATGACGCCTGATGCACCTCCTAACATTTATTTGCTAACTACAGATGAACTTGAAAAGGCAAATAGTTGAACAATTGCACAACTCTTCACCATTGCCCTCACAAAACTATGGACCGACGGAATAAAACACGAGGATGTCCTTCTATTTGTAACAGATGCGGCTCCTTACATGAAAAAAGCAGCCAGAGCTCTGCAAGTTCTTTTTCCTCAGATGCTGCACCTGACATGTATTGTTCACGCTCTCCACAGGGTGGCTGAAGAAATTCGCGGACTATTTCCCGATGTTGACCTTCTAATATCCAATGGAAAAAAAGTTTTTCTTAAAGCTCCAACTCGAGTTAATCTATTCAAAGAGATTGCTCAGAACCTTACACTGCCTCCGCAACCAGTTCTTACTAGATGAGGAACATGGCTATCAGCTGCTATGTACTATGCCAGGAATTTCAAAACATTCTCTGATACTAGGGATCGATTTGACTCAGATGAAGCCACATCTATTCGCGTATTGAAATAACTATTAACCAAGACCTCTTCAGAACGAGTTGTTTCATATCCGTCCACTTTTCAATGTTACCGGATGCTATTACGTCGCTAGAAAAAAGAAATGATTCCCTTGTGAACTCACTAAAAGTTGTGAATGACATTGTAAAGGCGTTATCGATCGTTCCAGGTGAAAAAGGACGTGCTGTAAGTGCTAAGCTTGAGAAAGTGTTGAGTGCTAATCCTGATTTTGAAAAAATAAAAAGTGTAGGTAAGACTATTGAATGTAATAGGTTTCGGTCGATATGGAACCATTAACACTAGCTTGTTTCAAGTACGCCCCAATCACTTCTGTAGAGGTGGAACGATCTTTCTCTGTTTTAAAATATCTTCTTACTGACAAAAGAGAAGCCGTTTCTTTCGAAAACGAAAAAGCATGTTGTTGTAATGTGCAACCGTTCTTCTTTTTTGTGCCTTTTTTTGAGAAAATTTGTTGCCTATTTGCCTGCCTATTTTGCCCTTGTTTAGTGCCTGAACTTCCGGGCTCTAATAATAACATTTCCGTAACTAAGGGAAGAACTAGCGAAGTTTTCAGAAGCGGAACTTTTTATTGACGTATCACAGAACATATCGTTGTTCAAAAGAGCACATAGAAATAGTGATTCAACACAGCAGCACATTAACGATTTTGACTTATTTTATTAAAAATATATATATTGGTAGAGTAAAATTAATTAGGGTAGGTATTGTGTGCCCCAGTAATTATCGAACTTAAATATAATATTTAGAGTATATAGATTATTTTCTTATATATCGTAAATTTATTTGCAGCCTAGAAGTACAGAAAAGAACAATTGAAAAAGGAAGCGAAAATAAAGTGGACACGCCACTGTAATACAGCTCATTATAGCCGTGTAGTCCCTCATATTTGAAAATGTCCTACCTTAGTTTCCTGAAAAATTTGTCACCTTAGTTTAGGAGTTAGCACGACAGACTGACGGGCAAACCGAACGTATAAGCGGTTTAAAAATTGCTAATAACAGTTTAGATTTGAGTACATTAAAATCACGGTTTTAGAGAATGGCTTTCATGAAAGAGCGAGGAGATGAAAATTATTCAGTTATCGGCAAAGGAATCGAAAAATAGAATTTCCGATTATAATACGCACCCAGCTTTTCAGGAGTGAAATGTCAAACAAAATTATTTTATACCATATATTAATACGCACATAAAACATTGCCGTAATCAGAACAATGTAACTTGTGCAGGTTTCAGAGACGATGGCAATTAACTGCTAACTAACTAATATAGTACAAAACGCAAGTTAGCTAAATTTTCGATAATTTATTGATTACCGCAATTTTCCTATTATAATGCGCACCCATGTCTTCACGAGTGAAATGTGAGAATTATCCTATAACCATGTATAATATTCATCTCATTTTTGTAAAAAGATCAATGTAATTTCTGACTTGGTTATTAGCAGCATCAAGTCAGTAGGTACTCACCTCAGCGCCGAACGAGATAAGTGCGAGAGTGATTTTTAAAAGTATTGCCATACAAAGGTCACGAATGGTTCTGAAGACGACATCATTTAGCACCAAGTGCGGATCAAGAAACTTTAAAAGGGGGGGGGGGGGATTATTGACTATTTTTCCATGGAAGTGGGGGATATTTTTAATTTGTACACTAAATTTTTGTCAAAATTATTTTATATTAATAAATCATGGTACACGATAGAATAGTGTGATAATTATCACCGTGAAGTCTATTGGGGAAATCCTCCTGCAACATGACAACCCTCTCGGTTTTCCCTTTTGCTACCCCTAAAGAATACCCAATGTGTGGGGAGGGTGATCGCTCCCCCCCCCCCTCCCCCCCCCCTTGGATCCGCCACTGTTTAGCGCACATGTCAAACTGGCAGTCCGCGGGCTGCATGCCGCTCTATCTCTTCCTTACTGCGGCCCGAATGCTAATTTTTCTCTCAACTAACTCGTTCGATATATTATATATAATTTTAGAAGCGTCCGTCCGTCCCACTGTATCTCAAAAACAGTTTGTCGTAGAGATATGCGGTAAAATGCGTTTTGTTTCTACTATCTACGAGGTCCCTGGAAATCTTATTTTCATTTTCATAAAGACCCGGGTTCGATACCAGGGGATGATTTCTGTTTCCCATTAGATAACACGTAAAGATCGACTTTTCGACGCGCACGCCTTCATTCTTTCGTCGGCCTTGGTAGAAGGGTGGTTCGCTTGTTTATGATCCCAATGCTGGGGTCGCAGGTTCAAATCCTGCCGAGGGCATGGTCGTGTGTTTCGTCCATGTTGTTGCTGTTACGAGATTAAGTGTAATTGGCCTTGTGGTGTTTCTAAATTTTTGCCACTTAATAAATAATTAGTTAATTAAATTAAGAAAAAATTGACCTACGATCTTCGATTTTGAACACTTTTAAATAAAAATAAATAAGGTTTCTTATTCTGATTAACGATTTTCGCCTTCGGTTCGATATCGCTTGATGTTTGACAGATCTTGGGTTCATTTCTAGAGGATGCCATGGCGACCATGACATTGTCGACCCACGAGATCGCATTATTTTCTAAATCTGCACATGCCTAATATATACCTTAAAGCAAGGAAATGATAATAAATTGTCGATACGCACACACAGCCATGCTCTCAGCGAGATTCGAACCTGCAAACCGTACATTGGGAGACAAAGACACTAAAATCCTATGCCGGGGAAATGCATTATTAGAGTTAAAATGTGAACGACGAATAACGACAGTTATTACAAGGATAATTACTTACTTCACACAGACTTAATTTTTTAATAAATTAATTGAAAAATATCCGCACAATCATTGCGCGGATACAGCTAGTTTTTTAATGAATACTTTAATTTTGTAAGAAAGACAAGATTTTTTCTTAGTTAATGAAATACAACAGAACGCAGTTTCAAAATCAATATTTTTAACAATAAAACAAGGGACCAGTCTTATAGATTTTTGCCAATTATGGCCTTCATTATACAACTGTAATCCTAATACGGCCCTTCTATAACATCCATCATTTCAATGCGGCCCAGATGCTTCTTTGAGTTTGACATGCCTGTCATGCAGAATGAGGATTTCACTGAGGTGAATAGCGAGGATGAAGATGATGTTTGCGGCGACGCCATTTACGCAGACGATTAGAGATAATACAAGATTGCCGACGAACTATTTGAGGACAGTGATAATTCAAAGGCTTTAATGATGAAAACGGCTAGAAGTACCGTATTTACTCGTGTACAATGCGCACTCCTATTTTTGGGCCAATTCGGAGGGGAAAAAATAAATTCGTGCTGGAATAAATTAACATATACGGCGGCGGAAATTTATAAAAAAAAATTAAGCGCGGGATTCCCCATAGGTGCGTTCTCTCCCGGGTTAAAAGAGCGTCAGCGGCTCACAATGAACGCGACGGTGTAGGGGCCAGTGGGCTGGCCTACTACTACGACGATCTGCTAAATCTACAAGACCTCTGGCAAGCCAGATCCCCCTGATTGAGCGCAGAGGAGAATGGAGCACGCTCAGTTCAGCCCACCGTCCTTCGGAAGGGACGTAAAGCCGTTGGCCCCCTTGGTACCTTTCGTTAAGAGCAGGCAAATGCCGGTACTAGGTTTCCTCTCCATCCCTGGATAAACGAGGCAAACAGTCTGAAGAGGCTCCGATAGCCTATAACGGACTTTAAATGACGCTTTTCCTCCTCACAATGAATTCGGCAAACACATATTCCAGCTGCCAACTTATTCCGGCAAAAGTTTAGGTGGAAATTGATAGTAAATTTTTAATGACAGAACCGCTCATTTTGAGTAAAAATAATAAACTTAAAACTCATTTAAAAGGCACAGCTTTAATATTATTAAAATATTACGTAATCTCAATCTCGAAGATGCACCAACGGCAATATAACCGCGCATTTAAACCCTAAACGTTTGCTTGGTCGTATAGATACGCGTATACTTCGTAGAATTATTCGTCTTCTGCGAGTGTAAACGTAGACGAAAGCGTGCTGCAGTAAATTTACTATCGAAACCCGCATATTTGAAAACTTGATCAGAAATCTTCATGCATGACGCGCAGTCCCTTTTTACCGACATTTTGGGAAAAAATCTGAGCGGGGTACATGAATAAATACACTAATTGAATGATTATTATTATTTTTTGTTAAAAAATATTTTAAAGCAATACTATCGTAATGCAACGACAAGAACGATTTATTATTAAAAATGTGTCCAAAAATATCTATTATTTACAGACTGGAAAAAGTTGTAGACATTTGTTGCCATGTATAATACGCACCCTAACTTGTCGTCGACTATTCGTGTAAAATGTGTATTATATACGGAAAATTACGGTATACTATATACGTACTATAATAAATGTTAAAAATTTAAAACGATTATTTATCTTATTCGTTATTTATTCTAAGAAGATCTTTATAATGGCTGAAAGTAAAATACGATTCTTTATTTTTTTCTTTTTAAATAAAAATTTAAAAACAAATTTCATCGAAACGCGGGATTAATAAAAACTATGGGGTTGTAATCATTTTACAATACGCAGCCTAATTCCTTGGCCAATTTTTCGCGAAAATAAGCGTACAATATAAGGAAAAGTACGGTATATTACCGGTGTGAAGTCACGTGAGGATGCACAATATATGGCAACAATGAGACTAAATTTCTCTGTGCTTGGCAAAAAGGTTTCGTAATCGTCAACTAAACGTTACGACTTGTTGTGGATCATTTATTCTTAGTCAGTCACTTCGTTGCAAACAATGGCTGAAAACCTACGTCGTCCATTAGCATGCACTGACATTCTAGCAATGCGTTACGAATTACCTCTTGTCAGTAGAGTAACATTATGTGGCATCCTTAGGAACATTCTTCAAAGCAGAACTCGACATAAATCTCTCCGTAATCGACTCATTTCCCGGATAGAGCATATTTAACACTTCCTCTGCGGTCTTCCTTTGTCTCGGAGAAAAATCCCTCGAGAAGTACATTCCTTAGACATTCCGAATATCATTCTCTGACGTTTGTCGCTCAGACATTCTTTCGTTATTCGGAACCGAACGAAATGGCGTTTTATTCCTTTTGCGTGTCATACAGTAATAGAGCAATGAGTTGGCTGAAAAGAACTTTTTAATATAGCTGTAAAACCTGCACTTGTAACAACTGATCGGTTGTCTGACGAAAGGATCATCCCGAAAGCTCCAATCTACATGTGTAAACGTTTCTCTCCTGCATCTCAGCGGCCCTTCTCTTGGTAAGTGTCCACTAAGCTTCCTTCTCTCAACACCTAGCTGACGTTGATATATGTGTGTGCGTGTGTGTGTATGGGTGAGGTTAATATAAATGTTATTAAGAATTTCAGAAGTGAAAAGCTAGGTATTATAAAAACATGAGAATGTCATAAAACAACTGAATATATATCATAATATATACCGTATCGTACACCCAAATTAAGCTATTAAGATATTGAATATAGCGAGTGAATTATTATCATACGCTTCGGTATGAGTCAACAAGTTTAGCGAAACGTTTAAGTTGAGTTCCCGGCACAGATTTAATCTCGAAAGGTTAAAAAATCAGACACATGGAATGAATGCTGAGTATACTGCTTGTGTGTACTAACTTCAACTTATCATCTAAACCAGGATTTATCAAACTGGGGACCGCAAAATTATTTGAAATGTAAGGTGAAATGCCATAATATAAAATATTCTCGAATAATAACACCTCATAAATAAATTTTAGGAAATACGATGTGATAGAAATTGTTAACAGTTATATAAAAAAGGAATTTGTGTTTTAGTTTAACATTTTTACTATTCTCAATCAAAGGGTGACGCGACAGTTGAAAGTTTGAGAACAACCGATCTAATCAAATAATTCGTGGAATTCATTTCATACATGGAATGCATTCGATGGAAGCAAAAAAATTAGCCGACTCGGAATTATAAAAAATTTTACTGGAATAACAAAATATTCACTCTCTCACTTTATTATTCGAGGAATCACTCCGTCAATTTTTTTCAGCGGATGCTTAGGTGGGATATGTCATCTGTCACTCACCTGCGGTGGCGAAGCGCCCACGCTTTCGAAGAATAATACGCTGCATCCAACGGTAAAAAATTTGATGAAATTCCTGAACATGAAAATGAATATAAATGAACCCACGATCAGTATTTATGTTCAATGGGACAAACTCGGACTGCAAAAAAAATTCCCTCCGGTTGCGACTCCATAGTTTAAAATTAACTTAGCACCAGTTGATGTAAAAAATAGGGAAATTTCGAGAGGTATTCAAATAAAATCATTCGATTTTAAGTAAGTAAATATGATCGCTATTTACCTTTTCATCCATGTGTTTATCTATAAATGTATGCGTGTATAAAATATTGAGATTAATCCTTGGATGCAAGTGTGTGGTATTATTGACCCATCCACATTCAAACATTACACTTTCTTCGAATTTCTTACAGATATCGATTTGTGGTCTTTTATTTCACTTATGCGTCTCCTTCGTAATTTTAATACCTGTCTTTCAAAGAAATACCCATTTCTTGTGTTTGAGAATTTACACGGAAACAACAGACCCAATACATTTACATAAGTGGAATGCTTTTCACCCGCCATTCTATGTATGTTTAGCAATAGCTCATTCATTTTTGAAGGCTAATGATGCATTGAAGGATCGTGCTTTGATGACTAAGGCTGGTGGTTAGTCAAACTATAACACAGTGGTGAATTGGATGCATATAAATATAAAAAAACAAAGTTACTACGTTTCTGTAAGAGAAGGAATAGAATGAAAATTATATATTAGATAGTCAAGGTTTAGCGGATAATCAGTGCAAGTATCTGGGGTAGTTTTTACTAAATATTTACACTGGAGGCCTCAAATGGACAACGTGGTTGCTAAGGTATATAGAGCTCTGCATATTATAGTGTGAGTGTTAGAGAAAAGCACGCCATATACTAAGGAGATAGCAGACAAATACCTAGAAATTAGGTTATGCCTTAGGATCCGTACGGTGGGGCCCTCGTGGGTCCAGGGACCGCTTTGGTGCCCGTGAAAGCTTACCATGAACCCTGAAAATCAAGCACTGGGCATTATTCTTGTTACGCCTATGCTTTTATATCCATGTGTTAATAATTTTGAAATATTTTCAGTAACAAGTGAAATTTTTAAAATAATTTCTAAATAACCGATTAACGGTGCCACCTGGCTATCTGGTCAAATTGTAACGTGTTTACCTCATTAATCATAATAATTATTGCAAAGTCCATCAGTAACTTTTGAAAATTCACGAAGAAAACATAAAAAATCGCAAATTCAAAAATGAGTTCAACACGGACAAGGCACAGTGTTCAGAAGATGAATATAATGTCTGAATATTTGAAGAACGAATTGCTAAATGGGACGACGGAGAATAAGCCGGTAAAGGGTAAAGAGATGAGCCAGACCTGGAAGACGGAAAGGACAGCCTCACGACTGACCTGGAGACTATATAAAAATACGACTTTTTCGATTTTAACGGTGATTATGGATGGAATGAAGTAGATACGTAAATGACCGCACTAAATGGCACATACAAGGATCAGATTTTGTCTGTCTAACTAGAAAAACAACCTCAAAACAACATTCGATTTGTCCATGGTTCAAAAAACAAAAACCTGTCAATCTTCACATTAGTTGACGCTAGGAGACAAATTATCACAGACTATATAGCAGAAGAAATAGGTGTGTGTACCAATAAAGAACCTAACCACGTTACAGCTATCATATTTATTATTCTATGGTGAATTATATAAATAATGTTCTTTAATATGCAGCAGTTATATAGGTCATTACAACATTTCTCTCAAATATGCCCTATTTATTTGTGTTGCAGGTTATTAAAAAAAGCAGGAAACTCCCACTTTTTTCTGTGCAACTCTAAGAGTGTGTGTGTGCGTGTATAAAAAGTGAAGTGTGTATATAAATGTAAATAAATATTTTCTGACATATAACGTCTTAAAAATAAAAATGCGTTATTTTTATGACAAAAATCATACTAATCTATTATTTGACCTTTTTTACCCAAACTTTGCATGGTGTGTGTTTACGCTGAGCCCTGCATCTTGGGGTTTAGAACTAGGGTCCGCAATCTGGGGCTCTTTGGCAGTATTACCGTATATTTCTATTATGCTAAAAATCGTCTTTGCAATTGTTAACCATAAACAAATAAAAATAGGTGCCTTTCGTTCAAGGCTTGAAGAAAAACTGAAGCTCTTATAGTAACAATATAATTCGTCATTTTTAATTTTTGCTGAGTACAATAAATCGGAAATCGTTTGATTTCTTGTCGGTCCAGTTTAACATTAACTCCAACAGGTGTCCTGGGAAAGAGGCAACGTTGCCTAATTACTTAAGAGAACGCAAAGAGAAGATATACTGGGCAGAGGTAGTGCACGACATGGCAACGTTGCTCTACATATATTGGCAGGAGCTGTCTTTCAGAGGTCGTCCACTCTTTTTACATTCTCATATACGAAGTATATTGAGAAAGTATTGTAATGGCGAAAAACTCGAGATTTTTACGGAAATATACGTTTTAAGTGTAGCTGAGTCCGAAAAAGTGGTCTTCGCAATGCCGTCTGCCTGTCTGTCTCTTACTGGTCTAGAGCAGTGTTTCCCAACCTTTTTAGAGTCGCAGCACCCTTAAGTGACTTTTCAGAATTTGGCGGCACCCCTCCCTATCCACCATCAGTAATGATCGTGGTGAAGTTCAACCCCTAACTCCAATCTCCATATCTCCTTTCATTTCGGAGTGCCTTTGCGAGGAAATGACGGTCGACTTAGCTCTGGTTTGCATTTTTAAAAGCCGACGATGCAAAATGAGTCTAAAAATGGGAAAACAGAATATTTTTTGTGGCACCCTTTGGGAAACACTGCTCTAGAGCCTAAACGGTAAAGCGAAAATGAATGAAATCTCGTACATAGGCATTTTATCATACTGAGCAGAAAATTTGAAGAAATGGCTGACATTGCCCAATAATTAAGGGAAGTTTATTCTACGCATATTTAACAACAATTTGATTTTCTCATAAACGGCTGTAACGATTGTCATCAAATTTCGTACAGTTACTTGAGTTTACGTCTTCAATAATACCAAATAGTTCAAACTTGTCAAAAAATGAATATAAGGCTAGTTTATTCTAAGCAACTTTAACAATAATTTGATTTTCTCAAAAACGGCTAGAACAATTTTGTTAAAATTTCGTACCGTTACTTGAGTATACGTCTTCAATAACACTACATACTTCGTATTTCTCAAAAAATGAATATGAGGCTAGTTTATTCTTGGCCAACTTTAACAAAAATTGGATTTTCTAAAAACCGGCTGATATGATTTTCATTTTCTAAAGATAACTAAACGACGCATTAGTATATAAGAAAGTTTGTACAATGTATGTTGTACCGGTTATTTCCTTTGTAGATATTTATCGAGCAAGCTATCTATGTCCACTTTTTGTTATGATTAATAATGTTATGATCAATTGTATTTCAAGTGTGAGTTAATATTTCCCATCATTTATGAACGGCTATCACGCAAGATAATTGAAAGCATTTGAATGACGGGCACACGCGGCATATTTCGACTTTCAGAGGAAAATTTAGAAAAATGGTGTGGAACTCACGTGCATCGCAAATTTAAAATCATTAAATACCAATTCGAAAGAAGGAAGAGTGAAGGGAGAAAAAGAGAATTTTGTAATTTTAAATCATTTCTTTTTAACGAAAATAATTATGGCGAAACTACAACCAGATTTTACACAATAAAAACAAAATAGCAAACCGAGTTAATTTAGTTGAAATGAACCTATAGGTCAGGTATAATGCAGAATTAAAAATGTATTAATTCTGATTGCTGCGATAGGGTCGGAAGCGTTTAAGGTTCTACTAAAAATATATGCAATATCTGATTTCTTTGTCATAAATTTAGGCAGCAGCACATTTCAATTCCACGACAGAGTAATAAATGAATAAAAATATATAAAACATCTTTTCCCATTTATACTCTTTATAAAGCGTACTGAAAAGTATAAAGTAAATTTTTGGGTTCATGAAAATACCTGGATCTTAAGGAAAATTTTCATTACATATGATCATGAATCTCTTTAAAAAAGATGTATGGCATCTGTTGACTAAATTATTCACATTATAGTCTGAAAAATTCTTTTTTTAAATTAATTAATATACATTTATATTTCGGACTGAATACACGTATATATCTGAGTGAAGGTAATAAAAAAGAGTATAATAAAAAGGGAAAGAAATTCCCTGGAGGAGGAAAATGGTGAATTGTGAGAAAGGGATACATCGCATGGCTACGTTATGGAGAGCTGGAATAAATTTAAAAGCAAAACAAATGAGCTTTTATTCAAGCGGCATTTTCTAACCATGTTTTTTGACGGTAAATTACTCCAGTTTTACATAAAAAAGAAGAAAGTATATTTTATAAATATATAGAGTTAAATGTGACCTTAAGAGTTAAATGGCAAAATGTGGGATACTCACACGAAGAAAAAGATGAACCATGTAGAGTTATTAAAGAATTATCGATCTCGTCTTATGGCTGAAAACAAATTCCAGAGTAATTACTTAAGATTAAAAAATTGAAAAATTAAGTACGTCTTTGGCTTCTTCAATAATAATCTTCTTTCGGTGAATCGCCAATGAATAGGGTTTCCTTGTAGCCGAAAGGCTCATCTAGTTTTTATAACGTAACTTTGGCTACTGGAGATATATAAGTATTTAATTTTTCAATGTATGATACTCGAGTACACATTCTGAGATTTTTAGTAATGTGTACAGTATAAATTTTTAGTCGTACCAATTCTAATTCCGCATTATATAAGTTTTTACATTAATTTTTTTCCTGGTATTGCGTTTCGTGAAAACTATAGTGAATCAAAAAATTTCCACTTATTTTGTTTTATTTCCCATGTATTCGCAACAAATTAGGGTTATTAATTAGGGATAATATAATAATATATAAAAAATCAAATAAATAATAAAAAATCTTTAACATCCAGGGATTTCTCTCGCACTGTGGAACTTAGAGGTACTGATTCCGTTTAAACATTTCGAGAATGAAGAGGAACCATTACTTCAGTAGTTCCGTAACAGTTATGATAGAAATACCGGATCCACTGTTCACAACAGCTTCCTGCTACAGCAGGGTCGGATCTCCCTCTGCCGACGACCCTCGACCCTACGAATCAAGTCAAGTTTAGAAGCGAAGATGGCTAAAATGTTACGGAAAGGTTTAACCCAGTGATGGGCAATCTTTTCTACGTGGCAGTTACCAATTCTTCGGTGGGCCTCATTAGAAGGGTAGTAGTATCTGCCGCCGAATACTAAGGTCGCAGGTTCGAATCCCGCCGAGGGCATGGATGTTTGTGTTCGTCGTAATGGGTTGTATGTAAGAGTGGACTATATAGTCTAAATATCGCCCTTGAAAATAAAGTCGAATTATTATTATTAATATTAGAATATAAATCGGACGTTAACTAGAGATTCATAGGTATCATACCGGTGACGATCAAGGCTACATTAGCTTTTTAGCGTTAACATTTAAAACTCAAGTGTTTTATTTTCATAATATATAATATGAATTTGTGTGTTAAATTTTGCTGATCTCTTTTTAATCACACCTTCACGGGCAGCATAAAACTCTCACGGAAGTCCACTCGTTTAACCCATAAAAATTTCAACCAGATTTCCCAGAATTAGGAACAACTCGCTCCATTTATAATCTATCCAAAAAACAAATAATTAAAATTTTTCACTCTGCCAACCTTTTCGAGCGACCCGGGTCTCCTCGAGATGTCTTTGAGAACGCTAAAGGAATTCCTCGATCGGCCGAACTAAAATTAAAAAAAACATCTCCGAAGGCTAAACCATTCTCTTTCCCCCACTCCTCTTTCTTTCCAAACCTCAGGTAATAACGCGTGCGCTTTGTACGGAATGATCAACAAGAGGAGAGAGGGAGAAAGGAGAGAGAGGGGAAGGAACCATACGCGGTAAGGTTTGGCGAGACGTCTCCTGGGAGGGGAAGGACGCGAAGGACAACGACTAAGCAGTCAAGGTTGGAGAAAGAGAGAGGGGGGAGAAAAAAGGAGTGGCGTTGAGGAAATCACGATGGAATACCGTGCAGGCAATCCGTTCTACATCCGAAGACTCCAAGTCCGGAAGTTTAAATACACCGGATTCTCGTTATCGTAATTCTAACCCCCCTTCCTCCCTCAGCTACAAGATTTCTCTCCTTCCCTCCCTCTCTCCCCTCTTCCTCATCCTCTCTCTTTATCAATGTCGCATTCTGACCGGCTCTCACTTGTTAAGAGGGAGTGAACCGCTGAGGAAACGACTCGAAAGAGCAAACACACGAGAACGCTCACGCTACGCGAGATTTCCCGTAGCTCAGCTGACTCGAGTGGTTCTTTCGCACCGAGGTGTCAGTACGCCGTCGCTCGTGTTGTGGAAGGGACGCGAATTTTGCTTCGCGGAGAGTCGGACGACACCACACTCCGGGTTGAAACCAAGTCCGGAGGGGGAAACGAGAGGGAGTCGAAGCCGGTAACGCCGAGTACTTCGTCGTCTATAACTGGAGGTTCGTGTTATGTGAATCGTTTTAAGGGAAGGAGAGTGGATCCGTCGATGATGTAAAACGGATTAAGTTTATTCGTCGGGGAATGTTTTTACAACGTGCGTTTAGCATACATCCATACAAATGTCAACATATAAACATGTACAAACATATGCATATATATATATATGTGTGTGTGTGTATGTATATATATATATAAACAAACACAAACATATGCATACATATCCATACATGTACATACATATACTAATATATGCAAACATATATACATACATGGCGTGGAAATCTCTCACCTGGGGCAAAAAAACAAAATGCCGCCTTAGTTAACGACACATGAGTGTAGATAGGCGGCAACATCGTAGCGATGTCGTCCATAGAAACTCACCTAACGCGAAAGTCTTATCTTTATATTTATTTATTCTAATCATCCATCGTGTTTTTGCAAATTTCGTCTTCGTGTCACGAATCAGTTCAGTCTATTAAAACAAACGAACTTTGTATGACGCTTTAAATACGCAACTCTTATTTTACTGCCGATTGTGCAATACCTGATGAAGACGACTTTTAGCTAGAGCGAGTTAAAAGGCCGCAAGGGCGATAGGACAGGTTTATCAACCTTTCCACGTGATTAGCCTAGTCCAGATACCCTGTTTTCGGCCACCGGTTCAACAATTCACTCCAGCCACGGGGTTAATTTAAATGCCAGCCGACGTTCCGCCTTCGTAACGGTGCCGCCGGCTCGAATTCCCGTAACTTCCGACCCTCCGAACGTTTAGGACAAAACTTTGACCGACTGCCCAATGGTTTTTTAAAAAAATTTCTGAACGGATTTTTCCGAAATGTGCGAGATATTTTCCATGCGACGTCAGACGCGCATTCTAAGAATATCCGCGCGGAAGGATGACGACGCGGAAGAACAAATTAATATCCGGAGTATATATTGTTGTTTAAACATCGAGTCGTCGATGGTATTTTTCGTCGCGTGAAGTAATTAAGAAAGTGTAGATGACGGTGTGGACAAAAAGTCGCGCAATGTGTATTTCAAAACTCGATCGGCGTTAGAATTACATAATAACGAGTGGTTATGGAATGGGGTTTATAGAAGGAACTTGCTAGTCGGACGACTTTTAGGTGGGGAGACGGGGTCATGTTGCCAGGAAAAAGAAGAACATTTTCTCCTATATCCTAAATTACTTTGCTCGCTGTAAATCATTGAAATTATTTTCTAGTAATTTGTATCGATTCGCATACTTCCAACCACCTTCAGCAACATATCAGTTATTATACTACAACAAAGCTTTAAAAAACAGCAACTATTCACCGGATCGACTCATGGTACATGCAGTCATGGAATATCAAAATTCTCATCGAACCGGTTTCATGTAAATTAGTTTTAGTGAAAGTTAGTCACTGATATATTTCCTTATCCATTGATTTTAGAAGTTGACTTCCTTGAAGTTTCCCAAAAAGGCCGTGACCTATAATCTCTTCTGGATAAGATGCTGTGGTCTCGGAGAGATTAAACCTTGTGAACCTTGTTTGTATGCACGAAAACGAAGGATTTTTAGATGCTACAAAAAAGGCCACGGGTAATGATCGAACCTTGTTATCTAAATCAAAATCCTTATAATCCGTTCTAATCTTCGACCTCGAGATTATTCCTCGAGTACAAATTTCTTCGTGAAAAAGCAAACACTTTGGGAACTTCGGAAGAAAATCTATTTTTCACGAAAAAGGATATTAAAAGTTCTTAAACAGTCGCAAGTTATTACAAACGACGAAAAAAATGACGGTCAAAGAGTATTTTCGTTGATAGCTCATGGGATTGAGGGATATCGAACGGCTACAGATAACAGAAGGAAGATAAGATAGCAACATTCTATTCTCCTTTTTTAATATTGCAGCAATTCTCAAACGTCACAACTTTCTCACCCCAATTACGTACGCTTAGGTAGGTAATGAAGCAATAGCAATTAAATACAAGGGCGGTAGAATCACACCAGTCGGTGAAGGTAAAAACATTTCCGTGCTAACAAAGAAATAGGTTTCTACGAGAAAAAAATTTGCTCTCGAAATCAGGAATCATTTACGGAAATGTATAACTTATGGGCATGGATGAACACTGTCATTTGTGCAACAGAGTGTTACCAACAGAAAAAGAAAAGTGTAAGAAGCGATAGGGTAATCAGCGAAATTCTTTCCTTTCCGCGAAGGACTTTAAACTGTAATAAGAACGCCTCGGGTCAGGAATTACACTATTTCTCAATAAGATTGCGCGTTGCAACGTGCGCATGAGCTCTTATTTTAGCAATTCAGGAGGAATTTCCAATTTATATCGCTGGAAAAGGTAAATGCAGACATGCATTGACAGCAAAGTTGAGACAATCATGATGTACTTGCCTGCGCGCAGATAGTTCTAAGCGATTTTCTAACATTAGTAGATGTCGCGTTTTAAAAGGTTATTCAACATTATCTCTTGAATTTTCTGGGGATGGATACTTTGGCGAGACATACAACCGACGATCGGATATTCTCCTTGGAGAGGAAATCAAGTCTTATCCGTTTCGAGAGGTAAGGTTGCAATATTAATGTCATATATTTCGTGTAATCTATGTATATTTCATATGAATGGAAATTTCTCCTTGTTCGAGTAATATTCCGACTAAGACTGAAAATTTAATCGAAATGACTATATATACATACACATATATATATGTATATATATATATATGTATATATAAGATTGCAACTAGTAGTTGAGAGGGGTAGGAGGGAGCCAGTGGACACTTGGTGTTGTGGACGTCCATGGAGATAGAGGAAGGCTTTTTCTTGGAGCTTTCGGGCATCCGCCCTTCTTCGGCACAAGAGTATGAGATATATGTGTGTGTGTGTATTTCTCAACTAAGAATGTGGGACACCATAACTATATTTTATACGGTGTACGGATGCTATTATCCCTCGAGACTTTAACTGACGCGTTCATATATTTCACAGCACTGAGGTTGTAACCAAATGGAGCAGAGAAGGTCGTAGGTGCTCGAATTCCACAAAACCAGAAGTAAACAGCTCATATTGTTGAGTTTCACCTATAAAAACGTAGGGCGATCCCCTAAGGTTGTATTTTGCATTGTATAATATAATTAATATGGAAATAAATATTTTTCACTTTTTATGAAGATGAATTATATTTATTTGAAACTTTTGTTCAACCTACCATATCCGAATAAACTTCTGACTTCGCCATTTCGTAACAACGTAAGTTAAATGAGATTTCTACAAAAATTTTATGGTTTACTGATTCTGTTATCGGAGGTTTCGTTTTTCGCACCAACGGTTAAATTTTAAATTATTTAGCAATTTTCGTCAAGAAAAAATGTTTTTAACGGTGAAATGAACTATTTCCGAAATTCACACCTTTTAGGACATTTTAGTGTTGCGATAATAGTGCTAAATTTGACCATTGAACGTATTTATTTGAATAGATATAAAAAACTTTAACTAAAAAAGGGTCATAAGGAAAAGCACCAATGCTTCTACATGCATTAATTAAACGATACATCGCGGAAGTCTAATATCAGCTAACAAGAATTTAGATGGGAAAAGTGAACAAAATGAGAAAATTACGAAAAGACGAATGAAAACTCTCTGAATCACAATAAAAATTGGTACTTTATAAAACAAAAGCATCCCTATTTCTCCATTTTTCCTCCTAGTCGAGAAAAAGGATACAAGCACCATTGTCACATTTCCTAGCCCAATGAATTACGGACTATAGATATGGATTTGATATCCTCACTCTCGTTCGTATAAGATTGGTCGTTATCGTACTCTTCCCTGCCACTAAGTAACAAGCATTTGTGCAAATTAACCTCATAACTATGGGTTCGAAAAATTGTAACCTATGGAACAAATTCATGCACATTCGAAAGCACAGTGTGACTGATGATGTGTAAAACGTCATAAAAAACTAATCGATTTCTTTTTCTGCAGGACTCAGTTAATCCAATACATACAGAGGATGGGAGGACTGTTTGGAGCAGCTGCCTTCGTCCTAGTAGTCTCCACGCTTTTGGTATCATCGACCTCGGCCAAGTACGACATTGGAGTGGGCATCGCGGATGTCACGGGACCAGCAGCGGAAGTGACATTTGTATGTGACAAAAACGTCTCAATGATTCATTCATCCCTATAGAAAAAATAATCAAAGCGGAAACTTCGCGTATTGACGGTACACTGACTCCGAATTAACAAGTCGAATGGGGTACTGCAGTGAATGCCAAAAGGGTTGCCGAAAATGATTGTCATGGGTGATGCGAACAACCTCGTTAAATTACTAAACGTACGATTTGAAAAACTTGATGGGTCGTCAGGGCAATAATTTTCCCTCTAACAAATCAACGATGATTTACAACCAAGAAATGAATGCATGAGTATACTGCCTAGTTTTAAGGTGGGGATGCCGCGAATTTCTGTTTATCTTTACAGGGAGCCGCGCCTTAAAAATTATTGGAAGCCTGGGATATTGTGATTCGAAAGAGAACTATTGAGCTCGCCTTATTGATGGAATCTAATTTATAACTCCATTAACCATGAAAAGGTATTACTAATATTTTCTAGGATATTTACGCTAATTATGAATAAATATTTTAGCAATATAAAAGAAGTACGGAAGAATAGAATAGAATATCGTCTTTATTTCTGGGCGAGATTGAGACTGGACAGTCTCTTCTGCAATATAACCCATACGGCTCGTAATAAATATGTTCTCTAGTGTAAAGAGCGTTCTCTGTGTTAATAATCATGTCCCCGTGGTATTTCGCATAATAACACGAGAGGTAAAATGAAAAAAATCTTTGCAACGATTAGAAACGGGGAATATTTTACTGTGAAACAATTCCACAAAGTAACTTCAGCTGTTAAATCTCAAATGAATTGTTTGAACCAACATACACTACATGGATAACTACATACTGTCGCCTGGAGCTCGATGACGTATTCTGGATCAAATAAGTGGTTTTTGAGTGGACCCGAAACATGAATAAAAATTGTGAGAACAACCTAGCAACAATATTTAATAATATATTAGAAAACTATTTATGGCGTACGAAAAAAACTACTATCTTAGCGATTAAAGTAGTCATTCACAAATATCGACGAAACCGATATCAGTATCTTTATGGGTTCAAAAGAACCGATTATAGATTAAATAACTCCATCGTTCATTTTATAATGTCTCCTAGGGACAAAATACTCCTTTTTAAGGAATTAATCGGTCGAATTCCATCGAACATTAAGTGCGGCTGCACTTAGGTTGTTAATAAAATTTATTGTGATCGTTAAAATTTTGGCTCGTACCTTAACTATACAGAGAGTGGCGAAATATTTGCCGCACTCTCAGTTAAATCGGCAGATTTGATAAAATTCTTTCGTCGTGCCAATGGATTATTCATTCTATTTTTTTCAACGAATGAAATAACGTGGTATCATTCAGAGTCGTTCTTTTCGCAAGAAAAATCCGAAATCTATTTCAAAATAGCGAAAATTTTCATATGAAAAAACATTTTATTTATTTATGCAACTCACTGTTACCGACCTTTTTTCAATGGGCGTAATAATACAAGATGCTCACATACCGTGTCCTTGGCATGATTCGAACCCGCGACCATAGCCAGACATTCTAACTCACATCTCTAACAGGTCCCGCAACAATACAGAGAAACGATACGTAGGTGAGACCTGGGTTAGTTAAGACACGGATAGGTTGAGACAGAGACTGTATTTCCTACGTTTCTTGCCAAACTGATACGCAATGTCCATGACACACGCGTATTGCGTTCTTATTTTCTCTATCCAATTAAAGGAATATATATTTTGATGGTTTCCCGTTGACTCCCACCCCGGACACATAGAAAGGAGGAGGGAAACCCGGTGCTGGCATTAGCCTACTCATATGAAGAGCACCAAGGGGACCAACTGCTTATCGTCTCTTCCGAAGAACGGAGTGCTGACTTGTGTGCTCTCCTCATTTTCGTTTCTTCGTTAGCTCGTTTTCTTACTTCCCACACAAACAAAAAGTAGGCCGAGCGAATTGGTGGCAAAACTATGTGAATATAATCCCTGGTCTATCGCGAGCTATAAATAAAATCGGAAATTCGCGAACAAATGTGTAGTGTACCACAAAATTACTTTCCCTCCTATGTGGGCTTATGTACAGATGGCGGCGTCATTCAGAACTTTCTATGCACCTTCAACTTTCAACCGTCCAAGAGGCACAAAAAATGGGTGCAATATCATTTCAGAAATTTTCCCATATTCGCATGCTTTTAGTCCATACAATAATGCCACTACCTACCTTAACACTTATTCATGCGCAGTTTGAATCGTAGAAACTGCCGCTGGTGCTAGTGGGGAGAACTTGGCGGTAGGTGGGCGGAAAAGTCGACACGTTATATTGTCCTTGAACGGGAGATACTTATTTTTTAAATATAGTTAATTGTTTCAGGCATAGAATTGTGGAATTTCGTCATATTGTAGAAATAAAAAGACTTACTTGGTAATTCCATATAAACATTAACTTTTATAGAGTTAGATTTCATTGCTGTGCAACATCATCAGGTGAAGTAAACACATAGCCGATAGCAATTTATAGTTATAGGTACCATGAGTGGGTGGGGGTGGGTGATTTGGGAGAGGGTAGTTGAAGGGATGGTGGAGCGGGCGATCATTGGAGGAAACGTATGTTCGTGGGAGGGGGGGGGGGGAAGAAGAACGGTTGAGCTAAGTGAAGTCCAGTAAGGTGAGTAAGGAGGTATGGAAAAACAACGGAAATAATTGGGCGGAATAATTAGATTAATGGAAGGTCGAGAAGTGGGGAATGAAAAGGACACAAAATATCATTTACCACTTCACAGTTTTTTTGATGATACACTCTATATAATTTCGAATTGTTCCATAATATCAGGCCTGGAACCCTTTCTTTCATAATGTAAGACTTCAAGTCGCAGTTTTGTCCATGCTCAATTACATGTTTGGCGAAAAGATAGGTTGTGTTACTGTTCATGAAGCAAGAATGATGTTCTTTCATTCTTTCTTTGAAATTTGCACCGACTCATGATATCTGTAACTATAAATAGCTAGCGGCTATGATGATGATGTTGCACAGCAACGAAACCTAGATCGTATAATAACAAATGTTTATTTGAAATTACCAGGTGTCTTTTTATTTCTATAATACTTATTTTTTAAGACATACATATAGAGTAATTCTACCTTCCGGTAGGTTTTAGGCACACACTACCATATATGGGCTATCAAAAGGCTTTCTCTTAAATTTCTCATACCTTAATTATTACTTAAGATAATTAGTTCTAAATTTAATCGAAACGTAGGCGGCCATTTTTAACAAAATCTACATTTTTGTTAAAATCGACAATAATAAATTACCCTCAAATTTTCCGTTAGGTAGCTCATTTCTGCAAGGGCTGTATTCCAGATAATATTATGCATAAATACGATATTTTATCAAACTCTGTTAAACCGTTTAATAAGATAAGCTCACAGACTACATATAGAATCTCAAAAACAACTTTTTGGATTTGGGTTAACCTAAAATAGTGATTTTCTGAGTACCGGTCGTGACACAGTACTGGGTTGCAAAGCTTAAAAGGAAAATATGATCACTCAAAGCAAAAGCAGCTAAAATAAACCGAGAATGACCGGGAACAAAATTATCCCATTATATAAACGTCAATCAATTTACATTTTCATTCCACTGGGCCTCGAGACAAAAAGTCTGAATAGCCTAAAACTCACTAAAGCTACGAATTCGATTTCAATATGCTCTCTATAAAATGAATGGCATTGGTTAATAATACAACGCGGAGCTTTTAGACAAGTTTCATGTCCAACGATTCCTGCGTTGTCATTACAATACCCGTGTTTGAATAATTTTCCATAGAATAAAATATTATTTGATTGGTATTGTAAGTGGATTTTCGTGTATTTTTGTTTTATCACTTTCGGAAGAAAAATTCTATTAATAATCGTTTGTTATCGAGAGAAATAGTTTCGTACTTTAAAGTTTCTATAACCGGGAAACGTTTCAGGAAATTTTATGTTTTGTATAAGGATAAGAGCCTGTATTCAATAGAAATTATCTCTTTAGGCATAAAAAATTGCAATGTCGAAATTAATCGGCAAACTAAAGAGAGCAGGAACCCATTCGCGTATCATCATTCTGATACGATAAGAAAAGATTTATTTATTGTATGATATCCACGTCTGATAAATTGCATTTTAGAGGCCCACAATGAAATTGCGAAATATATCTTGTCGAAAGGTACTAGGAAGAGATATCGAAGGAATTTCCTATTTTAATAATTGACCATTGACCTTTCGCTTAAATTTTTCTCTCTATATTTAACATTGTTAATATTGTCTGAATATAGTATAATGTAATTAAAATGTGACCTCCGTTGGAAAAAACTTATGGTATGAAAATATAATAATTAAGAATAGAAATCAAACTTTGCGCTTTTAGAGGTAGATAATGGTATATATTTTTCATGGAACTAATCACTTTCGGCTCAACTTTGTGAAATTTCTCCATATCAGATGTGATAAGGAAACAAAATTACTTTGTAACAAATGAAAATTGATTAATTAATTTTTCGTCATTAAAAACAATTTTAATATATAAAATTTCAAAATAATGGAAATTACTGCTTCAAATACAGAAATCTTGTATCTACGTTCATGCTTCGACTAAAAGAGAGAGAACTACTTATGCAAATTATATCTTTCACACGAGGAAAACTATTTTAAGTTTCCGTAACTTAAGCTATGTAAGGTTTATCTGAGACTAGCCAAATGTAACTGGAGAACCGTTGTGGAATGACAGTGAATGAATATGCAGTGTTTATCGCATGAATAATGAAATATAGTGGTATATGTCAAGGGCGGTGAGTTTTCTTGCTCGAAATTCATCTAGTTCCTAATTAGCAGTTAAAAATCACAAATTGACACTGACGCAATGTTAGACTGTGTGCATTAATCAGGCACTAAAATTTAACTTTTTCCGTCTCTTACATAACATACTTTCATAGCCAAATCAGTGATTATTTATGGAATGAGATACATCATTCACTATTTAATGACCCAGGGGAAATATATCATTTATTAAAAACCTATAGTTGATATAAATTTGTGTACAGAATTGAAAAAAATTAGCTTTAAGTCGCAGTAATAGAACAAAAATTACTTGTTTATTCAACGCTATGAAAACTAAAGTCGTTAACTTCTTACCAGGGGCGTAACTACGATTTTGAGGCCACTATGCAAATAAACATTTTGGAGCCCTCCACCTATGTAAATCCATCGTTATAAAGTTATTTATTTATGATATTCATTTTTGATTTTTTTCGACCTTTCATTTCTGAAAATGTCTCTATCAACTGATCAATTTTCATTTTGCTTGCTTCCGAGTTTTTTACTGAAATAAGAGATAAATATTTTATTCTACTTCTGGACATACAAGTGCGTTGATAGCTTTTTATTAACTTTAATTTTGAAAAAAGACATTCATTTGACGATGCAGTTGCTGCTAATGTCAAATATATTATAAAAGCTGCACATACGTACATTGCTATAGATCAGTGGTCTTCAACCTTTTTTGAGTCACCGCCCACTTTTACCATATGTTGTCTTTTGAAATAAGTTCACCGCCCACCCAGTGGCGTAGTGAGGGTTTCTGGCGCCCGGGGCAAAGAATAATTTTGCGCCCCCAGTAGCAAAGCGATTTACGGAGGTATGGTAACCCTAATACTAGTTAGATCGTTAGATGAGATTACTGAATACGGTCTCAGTGGTAATAACAGTGTTTAAAAATTTATGATTTTATATATTTGATAAAATTAAACTTAAACGCTTCGCTGCTTCTGCGAGAGACTCCGACCACCCTCAAGGGCCTTTCGATTTTACCGCAGTATGGATACTTTGTCGCCAGTATAGTATGATATGATACTATAGTTAACGACAAACGAACTGTAATAGTTGTACATAAAATAGTTGTATAGAATATATGTGCGTTTTTATAGAATTTTATTTTTCAATGTAAAAGTTAGAATAGCATTTGGTGAGTTCTTTAACGCCCACCAAAAATCCAAAAACGCCCACCAGTGGGCGCTATCGCCCACCTTGAAGACCACTGCTATAGATTGATGACAGTGTGCATTTAATCCAATAGTTCCTTTGTGTCCCAACAGTTTTCAATCTCAACACTAAAAACGTTTTTTGATAGCTAGAGAATTTAGTCAATACATTTCTTAGAAATTTTGTGAATATTTTCTGATTTATTATTCATTCAATTTAGTGAGATTCCTCTACGCATTTTTGCGGGCACCCCAAAACGCATTGAGTTTACCTGCACCCCTTGTTACCAGGGGTGTAGTCCTAAAAAAAAGTGCCAGGGCGCTAAGATCTTATATATACTGTAGTTCGTGACCCGCCTAAATACGCAAAAATAACTAAGGCGTTGTTGTACATCACTACTTTATAATCACAATGTTGAATAGCTGTTTTATAACAATTATTTAAAAAATTATATATAAACAATATTAAATATAAGAAATTGTAAGGAAATTTAGTTTTAGTTTTACTTACGTTGATTGTTAACGAGGAAATATCACCCCCCAACCCAGGGTTACATCCCAGGGTAGAAATAAATTTAAATGACATGAAACCACACTGGAAAAAATCACTGACATTATATTAAAGCTATATATTTTAATTTATTAATTACAATATTCTTTATTTAGCTATGCATATGTAGTGTAAGCAAGTGCGTTACGCGTACGCCTTAGCGATATTAAAATACAGGAAAATTTCGTTCAGTGGATGTTTTTCGCTTTACAAGGCGGGTGAGAGGAGGAAGGATTTGAGGGTTCACGGGTAGGGGGGGACTTCCGTTAAAATACCTCTTTTTTATAAATGAATAAAATTATAATAGGAATTAACTAGTAAAATATAATATAAAATATAACCAACAATTTTAAAATTAGAATAGATCTTATCGAGAAAAGGAAAAGGCAATTCTTTTCAATAGAGGTAAACTAAATAATGAAGCATTAAAAAACGTTTATTGTAGAAAACTATGATTTGTAAAAAAATCTATGAAATACAGCTCAGCAATAAAGATAATGAATATAATTGAAATTTGAAAAAAAGGATTGTTGAAAAGTTTAAAAATAATTTCATAAGGACGAAATAACTTTAATATATCAAACTAGGTTTCCATATATTTTAATGTTAATGCATCTTAAAATTTTTGGTCGTACATGACTACATTTCATTAAAGAAAATGGCTAGAGACACTTACCTACAATCCACCGCGCGACAAGATCTCTTCTTATTCAGAAAATGCCACTTCTGATGTTTCTATAAGAACTTACAAGGGCAGGAATGTTTGCAGAAATAAACACCTATGGCAACAAAGATGATGATGCATATGCATTCAGAAAAACAAGACAGAATGGACACACTAGTATATAAACTTCCCACTTCTACAGCAATCACTTCCGGAGCACAAAAGCGGAACGATCTTTCTCTAGTAACTAGTAAGAAAAGACTTGCATACAGGGCCGGCTTCAGACGCCTATGACTCTTAAGCTAAGTTTGGTGTCACACATGGTGTAAAGACCACCCAGCTCAAAGAGGCATATTCCAAAATATGGAGGGAGGTAGAGGGGCAAGAGCAACGCCCTCAGTGTACCTTTTTTTGGGGGTTTTCCATGTCCCTTTAACGCCCTTTTTAATAGTTTTCGAATGAAGGAAACAATATATGGGAAGGACACAAAGTATGAGTTTCGTGGAATGGTTCACAAGTGCAGCTTCAAGATTTTAGTTTCCCAAAAAATGACGAAGGGAGATCTTTTACTGTTAAAAATTACAATAGGTTGTTGCCACATCGCGAGAAAATGCATAGAGATTGGTTAGTGTAATCGGAAATACGAAATTCGGTTTATTGTTTTTGCTGTAAACTATTTAGAAATTTTGAGAGTAGTTTAACTGGGAAAACTGGGTTTTCAAATTGGAAAAATATATCCAGAGTTCTGAAACAACACGAAACCAGTAGAACAAATTTGTTGAAGTACGATGATTGGATAGAAATTCTCAAAAAAATTAAAAATCACAAAACCGTTGATTCCATTCAACAGCATCTTTTGGAAAGCGAAAAACAGCATTGGTATAAAGTTTTGAAATGTGCTGTGGAAATAGTAAAATATCTTGCCAAACAACGTTTAGCATTTCGAGAACGGTTTGGCGGTGATATGTGAGAGCACTTGCGGAGAATTGAAAAAAAGAAAAGAATGCCGGAAAACAATAAATTGCAAGCAAATTACTTAGGAAAAAACATACAGAATGAGCTTATAGAATCAATTTCTTGGCGCATTAAGCAAAATATAACACTTTAGGCAAAATATTATTCAGTAATATTGGATTGCACACCCGATAAAAGCCACCGAGAACAATTATCAATTATTAATCGTTACGTTACATTTTAAGATGGATAAGATGTAAAGATCCATGAAAGTTTCCTAGGTTTTTTTCCAGTTCAGGATAAAACTGGGGAAGGATTAACGGATTTTTATTGAGGAACTGAATAAGGTAAAATGACCGTTAAATGTTATGAGAGGGCAAGGATACAATAATTCGTCTAACATGCGAGGCAAACACTCAGGCGTCCAATCAAGGATACGAAATCTAAATCCCATGACGTTATTTATTCCTTGTTGTGCGCTTTCTCTAAATTTAGTTGTCAGTGATGCTGTAAAAACATCATGCAAAGTAACTGATTTTTTCTGTTGTGCAAGAACTTCTTAATATCTTCTCTGCTTCAACTAAACGATGCGAAGTACTAATAAAACAAGTTCCCTGAATGACCTTAAAACCCTTGAGTGACACCCGATGGGGAAGTCGTATCAATGCCTTAAAGCCATTAAGATATCAAATTGGGGAAATTTATGATGCTTTCTTTGAGATACAGAGCAATGATTCGCGAGATTCTGCCTCAAGAAATGAAACCAAATATTTAGCAAAAATAATCGAAAAATTCCAATTTCTTTGTTAGCTGGTTGTTTGGTATGGCATTTTTAAAAAGATAAATGGAACTAGTAAATTGTTGCAAAGTCCACCCGTTGATATGAAGGCTTCAATAAATTTTCTTACGCAGATTCAAGAATATTTCGAAGATTGTGTCAGAAATATGGTTAAATAAAATATTAATAGATGCTCGAGAACTAACAACAAAATTAGAGACAGAACCAATTTTTACGCAAGAGACATGAATTTGGCCACAAAGAAAGAATTCCAATTTTGAATGTGCGCAGGTCGGTGAAAGTTTTCAAGATACTCAAGAAAACTTTCTTTTATTTTGTGTTGGATTAAACAGTTGCTTCCAAAAGGGAGCGGTTCCAGCTCCTTAAAAATCAAAGTGAGTATTTTAGTTTCCCTTATAACTTGAGGTAATTGAACAGCTTTACCTTTGACAGTGGCATCTGCAGAAAAGTCGTTTTCAAAGTTAAAAATTATGAAGAATTATTTACGCAGAACAATGTCTGACGATAGTTAACTGGTTTATAACTTATGTCAATAGAAAGTGATATTATGAAATCATTGAAATATGAAGACATAATTGACGACTTTACAGGTCCTCAAGGATAATCGGAAGTGGTCGGGGTAGAATCAGGGCCATCGCGAGGGACGGTCGACCGCCAGGGACGCAATAACCCGGGAGGTGCGCAATTTCTTGGGTCATATTCTTCAAAAAGGAAACCCGGACTCGTTGGTAGTATTTTAGCTGTCGACCTTTCGAACCCAATTTACCTACGAAAGTCTTGGTTGCGATGAAAAGGCCCAGTTTAAGTTTCTTGTCGTCGCCCTGCGTGAGTTTCCGCCTCATGGGTTGCCGTCCGGGTAGTATGACCCTTTGCTGCTTGGGTCAGGGCGGGCCCGTATGGAGTCACAAGTGGCGGACAGGAATAGTGAAAGGGAAGTGAAAGATTTAGCGCCGACCCATATTTTCGGATGTTAAGTTTAGGTGACCATGACTATGCTCACATTTCCCCATATTATGGATGCTAGCGGGGATGCTGGTTGAATCTTTATAGTATACGGTCACGACGGAAAAGAGGCAGGGCTGCTTAAAAAAGTACTGGGGGACGCCCTGGCTCGACTACACCCCTGCTTGTTACGTGATCATAATGAACGATTAAGTCGGAAAGATTCCTTAAACGTTCATTTGTACTGCATTTACACGGTTCATTGTTCCCCATGAGTTATAATATTTTATAGACGAATGCTTAACCACAGATTTTAGCGCGGAGTGGAAGAGTCATTGACATTTTTAAATTGTATTTTTGAGATTGTGCTTTATCGAGTGTATCTTTATTATCTGATAGCCGTGTAGTTTAGAAGTAGAAATCGTATCTGATGTCACCGAGACTATTTCCTTTTATCTCCAATGTAATTTAGTGTCAAAGGGTGATTATTTTGATTAACCGCATGGCAACAGCTTTGCAATGAAACTGAACAAGAGGATAAAAGGAAGTTATTTAAAAGAATATTTTCGACCAAATTGAAAATATATTTTTCTCTCTTGAAGTAATCAGTATTCGTCTTAAATATCACCTCGACGTTGAAGTTCATGACATAGAGGAACCTAAGGTCTTGTAAGACATTGAGTAAATCATTTTAGTTCTATAATTTACTTATAATAAAGAGCTCAGCGATTCAACCAAATTATGAAGAAATGAATACCAAGAAGCGTTTTGTCATTTCTCTTACACCCGTTCAGTATATAATTTATTGGAAAGCTACTCTAACTTTATAACTATAGAATGCCATTTATAATGTTCTGATAAATAGATGTTGACCGTCCGAGAGTTTAACGTTATTTCAATGTAAGAATTTATGACTGAATCAATTTTTAATTACTAATGATCATAAAAGATGAAAAAGGAAAGAAATTGATAATTGATTTTACGCGTCTGATTTACTTAGCCATTTTATGTCTACAGGGGTAATTTAGTTCCTGAACTCCTTATTACGAGGAATGTGTCACATTTTATAGATTATTCAAGGAACCACGGTATTTTGCATGCTCTTAAAAGACATTTTTTATTCTGCCTTATCAAAATAGATTTCTAGCATAAAATTTTAGATTTATCTTTACATGAATCAAAGCAAAATAACCAGACATGATTTAAATAGATTAAATGTTGTGTGGAATGTTACAAAAGTATATAACTCCTTAAACTTCGTTAACACTAGAACGACGGACGGGACAATTTTTTCCCATTCTGATGTTACGTCCCCTACAGTTTCTGTGATTCCGGTTTAATTTAGTCGAGATTCCGTGACTTTTAATCATTTGAGGGTTGCATTCCACTCTACACTTTTGAACATCCCCCCCTCAATATTAAGGATTATAAAACCATTTTACCCTAGAACGGCGGATGGGACAATTTTGTCCCAAAATGAGTCAATACTTTGTTTCACATTCTCTGTGATATTATTCCTATGCAGGCGGCTTTGTAACATTGTTGTAGACTAAGGCATGCCCTTCCCCTCCTCACCTATCATCTTTTGCCAGTCCAACTTCTAGCCCCACCCTTCCCACCTTCCACTTGCTCCCGCAGTGTGATGCAGGTTAGAACGTATTCCTGCAGCACTGTTTGCGGGCTAATTTACTAGAGCGTTTCAGTTGAGTACGGTTCAACGCTACATTCTACAGCATGCTAAAGTATGCAATTGGTAATGTAGAGACTACAACGTTCATAAAAATTGAATCTAGTACTGCGACTGTACGACTTTGTCGTATGGGACATTTTTGTCCCGTCCGCCGTTCTAGGGGTTACGCCATGTTCAGACGTTCTTGTGTTAAGGAGTTATATACTTTTATAACATTGATCTCACCGTAGTCTCTACCTCATTTTTAGTTATGTAGAATAATAAACTTTTAAACGATAGAATCGATCGATGAAGTCGTAATTTTGTGGAAATGACCCATGATAATACATAAACACAATAAAACTGTAATATTCCATTGTCTGTGATAATATAAAAGTGTTAATTCTCACTGTGATTTAAAAGTGTGCAAGGAAAAATTCAGACAACATGCAGCTCAGGGAAAAATTTGCAGTAACAAGTATCAGAGCGGAATTTATCGGCAATTAACATAGGTAATTTTGAAGCATACTGTTCAAGCGGTACTCAATAAACGCATCGCAAGAGCACATTCATAATGAATATTCTGCGATACAATACTCAGGAATTCGCAATATCGTCAATTATTTTTCACCGAAGAGAATCAACTTAGATTTTTCAGTTTCTGGAATCCTTCCTTCCATCCAACTCTTCCAAAATGAACATCATTGTTTATTTAACATTGCTTGCCATTAACGTAAAAAAATATTTTGTATAACTGGGATTTTCTACTGTTTAATTTGTGCTTAAATTATATTAACAGCTGCGGAGGAAATTTTTTACTCCTTAGATGTGTTTATAGCTTAATTCTTCCTCGTTTTCTACGTAGGTTTATTTTAAAATATTTGTATTTCAACATAAGCGAGTTATTTTTAATGGAAAAACTATAATGGAATTTAATGGAAAAACTATATTTCAATATTTCTAGTAAGTCTTCAGAAGCATTTACTCTGGAACTCTGTTTTTAGAGCTAGAGAACAGTGATCTAACGAATATAACGAGGATTTTTAATTCGAAGATTAATTCAACAAGATAAATTCAATATTAAATGTCGCGGATATAAATTCCATTCCCTTGCTTCCAGCGAGTATAAAAGTTATTAAGATCAATAGTTCTCATTATTAACGAGTTATTTCATATACTAGCACGCATGAATCAATATTTCTCCTTAAGTATCTCACCCTTCACCGTAACGCAGGGATCTCAAACACGCGGCTCCCGCCAGTTCAAACAGTGCGACCCTCTCATTGCTTCGATCGAACGATAATTAGATAGAAGACACATAGTATAGACGTGTCAATTACGGAGTAACAAATACATACGAAACATTATAAAACTTTTAAAATTTTACAATAAAAATCTATTAATTAAGACGTATACAATTTTGAGTAGCGTGACTTTTAAATTTCAATAAAATCCTAAGGCTCATTGTGAGGTCATGTGTCTCATCAAATATATCCAAATGCGACACGCCATTTACTCCGAAATTATCGATATAGTCACCAAGAATTTGAGCTTGAGACTCCTGCGAAGAAGCAGGCGGGGCGACCGCCCAGGGCAAAAACTAGAGCGAGTTGCGAGTCGATACGTATTTTGTCGTACGTATATGGCGGAAAAAATAATTTTTCCTAATCTAATTTTTGTACAGGTGAAACAATATTCGACATTTAGTCTTAATTGTATAAAAATTATGCATAAAAATGATATAATAAAATTATATGATATATTAAAATTATATAATGAAATTACCTATGAAGTTTTTATATTAAAACTTCACATTAAAATAGCAGTTGGAATTATTAACATTAATATCTTATAATGCTCGGGGGTGTGTTCATAGGCCTTGCCCCGGGCGATAAGTTCACAAGCTACGTCGTTCATTTAACAGATATCTTGTTTTCCCCCCTTAGATGGGCTACGCCAAGATGGAACAGAAAGGACGCGGAATACATCTGAGGCAGTTTTCTCGAGTTTTTATCATCGGCGATGGTGAATCGCGGGTGGCCTTCGTAAGCGTCGACGTAGGAATGATCGGTCACGGGGTGAGGAAAGAGGTAAGTCACGTGGTAGGAGAGAGGCACGCCCACGCGATATGACAGATAAGAGCGCTTAGGTGGTAGAGCAATAATTTCCGTGTTGGGTGCCACTTATCTCTATGTACGTCATATCGGATCGATAGGAATGAAAACATCTACTCGAAAATTAAAACGTATGGTTGCTCTTTTTAACAACTTTTATTTGCCATGATTTCTAATGCTGAAAATGTAGTGACGGTACGGTTAATGAGCTTCGTAAATTTTATATGTTATATATGAGACGGTTATTATATATATATATATATATATGATTGCAACTAGTAGTTGAGAGGGATAGGAGGGAGCCAGTGGACATATACTTGGTGTTGTGGACGTCCATGGCGATAGACGAAGACTTTTTCTTGGAGTTTCGGGCATCCGCCCTTCTTCGGCACAAGAGTATAACTAAAACGAAAACTGTCTCACTGGGTGTAGAGGGGATAGGAAGGGGTTCATGGAAAGGAGGCTAGGGTATTTGAGGTGGGGGTGTTAGCGTATATATGTATATATACACCAAACTTACTTTAAACTAGCTTTCGATGGCGACAGCAGACCTTTTCCGGTTGGATGTCCACCCACGCATACTTGGGCATCCTTCACGTTCAGAAGCAAAAGGTCCAATCGAGGCGTCCCATTACCGTTACCAAAGAGAGATGTCTACAAGGAAACGATATATCTTAAAAAAATAGTTATAAGTGGCCTCTGAAGGGCATGTACTCAGACGATGACATCCACTGGTACACGACTCATGCTCCGCCTAGTTTTGGAAAAGATGCTGAAAATGCGTGGAGGCTCACGTACGAAAGATGGGCGGACTGCATATTCCTGAAAAAAGCCGGGATAAGATATAATAGTACGTGCCCCTGGTGTCCAGAAGCAGATGGAAGTGCATGGCACATAGCTTTCGTCTGTCGTCATGCTATAAAGCTGTGGCGAAAGCTAAACAACGCTCTCAAAGCTCTCACAGGCAGAGGAGTGATCTACAGACGGGATCTATACTGCGGATTTCCCCAAAGAAAATTTAAGTACAAGGAGATATTGCTGTTTAATTTCTTAGTGACGTTGGCTAAGAGCTCTATATACTCAGCGTTCACTAGGGTATGCAAAGGGGACAGGGAAGACCCTGATTATGTTGAGGAATTCAACGAACGATTGAAAAAAAGATTACGAAAGGAAAGTGTGCCTTTGAAGGTTTCTGGGGCACTGGAAAGATAATCTGCAATGTCGTCGAAGGAAATCTTACCTTTACCGGAATTGTGGATGAGGGAAAATAAATTAGATGTAGTTGAGAACTTGCTCAAAGCACCACGGGGGTGAGTGGGCGGGTGACAAGCTCCGAGATTGCGGTTGCAGCCCATTTGGAGGAGCCCCCCGCTTGCGAATCCCCGTCGGAAATACAAAATGGCAAAATAAGAGAATAAACCATGAACTAAAAGAAACAACAGCTGAACTGTAAAGAGAGTCCATGAAAATAATAATAATAATAACACATACACACATATATACATACATACATACATATATGTAACTTTAGGCTGGTTTAACGTACATAGGGGTAAAATATGGACTATATATTTTATTACTTATCAAAATTAATATGTTACATATGTGTGTGTGTATGCGCGCGCGTGTGTGCGTGTGTGTGTGTGTGTGTCTATTATCTATATAAAAGTTGTTTATAAAGGTTAATTCTATATATCGTTTCTTGTTCTCCTTTGTCGTTTCAAAGCCACTTTTTTTGGCTAAGATAAGGAACTCGGTCATTCATTGTTTATTATTCGCCATATCTGGTAAAAAAAATTCATCTTTTATCGGAACGATTACCCCATGAAAGCATATCTTTTATTCCTCTGTACTACTGTTTTATACTATCATATTTTCTCGTCAAAAATGACGGGAAAAATTAACGCGTCAGCGGTATTTTGTAACGAGTTGGTCGCGCATGGTATCAAAAAACCCCACGTGAAAAAGAATGTTCGAAATACCGAAAAATACAAATATTTAATCTATTTTTACCTTCTCCACACACAGTATACGGTATTACTTTCCTGAAAAAATCAAGTTCGAGATTTCAACGGAAATTCACGTTTTAACTTTAATTTTAAAATCTCTCCACGAGTATTCTACATCCGTCGCGTGCATCATACAATTCGCCGTTTCCCGCAGCCTCTTTCTAGTGATTTTCATAAGTAATAAATAGTAAGCAGAGATATGAGTGAGATACAGTAAATCCTAATCTTAAAAGGACCCACGATAAAACCCACTTGGAAGAAAAGCCATTGCGAGACCAGTCCCCTGAGTACGTTTTCACTATTTTCTTGATGATGCCTGTGTGGTATGAATTTTGTGCGCGCTTTAACTGAAAAAACTACTCGTAAAATCAACTCGAAACTTTAAACTTGATAGTTTAATTCAAAAATAAATCTATTTAGATTTTAGCAAAACATTTTCAAACGAAAAGTGAGGTTTACTCATGATATTTTCCAGTTTTTGCAAAGTATCTCCGTTAGGACATCATTAATGTAAATATTTGCCAATGCTAATGCTGTATAAAATATAATTTCTTACAAGTTCTGTTCAAAACATTTTTTATAGAACGGATTTCTTCAGAGACACTTTTATTATCTTTCTGAATTCGTTCAGTACATTGATGTTACTAGACGACAGCTTTGTTTTCGTTGGTATTTTAGAATTTAATTTAAGAATTTATGGTAGTGGCGGAATCCAAATACCATCGTCATATTTTGTAAGCAAATATACTTGTGATAGCGTCAGCGGTAATTTCAATTGCGCATCGATATTTTGTTATCCATATCAACAAATAACAATTTCGTCTACATATTTTTTTCGATGTGATAAGTTATTCAAAGTATTTTTCATTGGGAAAATTATTCACGAGCGTATTTGTCATAGGTATTAAGGAGGACGATGTTGTCGAGAGTAACTTGTAATTACTATTGCAATCGTACTCACTGCATTGTACGGAGAAAGTCATGTGCTTAACACATCGATTTTTTTTGCTTTAGACTCATTGGTGGCAATAAGGAACAACGTTTATGCCATACAAAGATTTTAATAGAGAATAATGAGTGCAATTTAATTGAAATAAAATTTCGCACGACTTTATGAACGTCGTTCAATTTCCGCAGACTTAATTTACACTGGTGGTTAATATGACCGATCGTAACCGTTTCAATTAAAACCCATTCCACTGTTATTAAGTTCCGCCAGATATCAGCCTCTTCGGTGAATTATATATTTTCATGCGGTGAGCTATGTTTGAGAAAATTGAGACGTGTCGCATAACACTCAATTATAGCAATTAGGAACATTTTAGGTACGATGCATTCAGAAAACCTCTAAAAAGCAGAAAAACAAATAACTGGATAATTAACATCCAAAATCAACTCGGTATAACGTTCCAAAAGGAAAATAACGCGCATTTCCACTACGCAACCTATTTCGTCGCCACAAAGACATCACAGCTCGACGATTTATTGAACGAGGCTAGAAGGGTTTCCAGCGCATTTATAGGAAGTTATACGGAAATACTGGAGGAAGAAACTCTTAGAAAATCTGCAGCTGCGATAAACATCTCCTAGATTTTTTCGCTGAGTTGGGTTCTTACATAATATAACGTTTAAATAAATTATAAATATAAACATATTTATATAAATCGGTGGCGTGTTATTCGAACAATTTTCGGCTCATTATTTTCTACGAAATATAACAAAATGTATCGATCATGTTACTGATATTCGTTTAATCGTTTTACGAATCGAAATACGGCACATGTTTTCGTTTGTTATTGTTTAAATGGCCAAATATCGATTTATAATACTTATACGCATTGATATTAATGTCATAAAAACGTTAAATATGTGAATTCCACCGAAAGATAAACAGGGCAAAAACCTTTTATAATGTCACATTTTTAGAGTCACGAAATTTCGTTTATTTTTCTATGTCTATTATTGCAATATTTAGGCATGGAATATATATCTCACCCAAAAAAATCAACTTTAAAGTCAAAGTATTGCGGTAGATTTTGACAAATTTTTAATGTAAATCACAAATTTCCTGCTATCTTAACTCATACTTATAGTTCAACCTCTCTAATCCTGAATTCTGTGATTCGGAAATACCCCTGGTTCGGTATAGCTCCCGACTAGTGACTAATCCGGAAAAACATTCTTGGTCCGGAATTTAGATTTGCCCTTTCTCGGTGTTCCCACTGCTCAAGAAATAATTTTTAAAATGATAAAAAATCTCCGTTTCATCTATGATCCCATCCTGATCGAGTAAATCGAACTGTTTGTATGAGAAATCTCTAACATAGACATTTTTTCATATTATTTTACGTCTTCTTGGTCCTAATGTATTCACATCCTTGTGGTAAAATATAAAATTATGGTTTATGTAGTTTGTAAAGTAACAGTACAGTCATTATGTACTAAATACACGTGGTTTGGAAAATTCTTTATCGTGAAATATTTCAGGTGCCGATATTTATAATTTAGAGAGATTCAACTATGTATGCGTGGAAAAGGAAATATATCGCAGTATTTCCTGTACAAAATTAAAAATCTGTATTCGAATTCCTCACAAATTTGATCTATCACTTTTCGACTCCACGTTAAAGGAATACTTAAAGAAAAAATAAAAGAACAAAGCAAAAATGTCAATGATAAGCGGAAATTCAATTCACTATCGCATATGATTTAGATACTATGGTAAATTTCGCATATATTGGAAAAAATATCTGAAACCCCCTTTACTTGCCGATATTTTTCAATTTCTCCATCAAATAAGCGGAAAAATAAAAACGATTGTTTCCTGATGACACTCTGGATCATTCAAATTTACTAGATATAATTTTTTAAATTATATTTAATATTATTGGTATAATGTTTTGGTAAAATAAACATTTATTGAATTGTTATTCATACCGAGCGGCATGACGGCGGATGCTACGGAATATCATTCGTAAACATCTGTTGCACTTAAAGGAGAAACTGTGGAAATAAAAATAAAAAGAAAAAAAAATTTCCGTGAAAATTCCCCGCAAAACATCTGTTGCACATAAAGGAGAAACTGTGGAAATAAAAATTTAAAAAAAAATTTTTCCGTGAAAATTTCCCGCCTTGATTGCGATGGCTTTGTCAGACATCGGATTTCTGGGTCAAGAAATTGCGTCTATCTTATCCTATTCACTCGAGTAAATTTGTGACCTATTGAGAGCACAGATTATATCGCAGGCCCCTGAGGAGTTCTGCGCGACTTCTAGGCGGATTATGTTCACTAATACAGTAAACGGAACAGTGGATTGTTGTTTTTCCCAGAACCTGAAAATGATCTGATAATTGATACAAGGATAAACATCTAAACTTCCAAAAAAAAAGCTGTAGCTGTGCTGCTAAACTCCTTCAAGAAATACGTGTATGCCGGTAGTAAACTTTACTATGAAATTCTGCCTTCGTCTCAAAATAATATTCCTATAAATTTAAAAAAAGTTAATGTGTCCAGCACATGAATTTCTCCATACAAAGCAATGAGTATGATTTCTCTCGACGTCAGCGTCCCCAAGAATAAATCTCGGCAATTACACTCGTGAATAATATTAAGACATTTTCAATAGTCTTTATTAAAAAAAACAATAAGTAAAGAAAATTGTTAGCTGTTTCTACGGATAACAAAATGTCGATGCGCAATTAAAATTACCCTCGATAGCGTACGCAACGCTATCAACAATTTTAATATAGCAACTGAAACAATGATATAACTTACCGACGTATTTAACATAAATTTGAAGAAAAATCAAAATATCTCTTAAACTACCGATTTTATGAAAACAAACATTGTAGATAATTACATTGTCTACAACTTTTATAATAAAAGATAGTTACGTAAATTGAGTTTTAAATGAGGAATTTGGAAAAAAGGAAAAACGACAGGAATAGACCTTCACTTCCGGTTGAGCAGTTTCAGCCAAAACGTTTTCAGATCTTCATTTGCTAATAAAAATCTTAAGTATAAAGTTTTGTGCTGATATATGAGTATCTCAAACACCGAAAATACGATAAACTAGAGAACTAACTGACGAAATAAACTATAACCATAACTCCGAAGAAAAGCTACCCTAAAACGCAATACGGTAATTCGAGGAATGAAGGAAATAATAACTAGTTAAAAGTTAACGGATTTTTATTGTAATATTCTATATGTAAAAATAATTGCTGCATTTTTAATGGAGAGTGCCATATAAATAAAATACATTCTGCTTAGGATGTAGGTTATCATTTATATAATTTATACGAGAGGATTTCAAACTTCCTGAATTCATGGAACAATCACCTTTTGAAAGTTAGTTTCCTCGGAAACTTGGCCACGGAGTGTTTCGTCGAAGATGTAAGGCAAAAAGTAATATAAAGTTTTAGCGGTACCCCAGGATTTCACCGAACACAATTTGAATATCCCTGCGTCGTACGTCTAAAAGAGTATCCGAACAGAATTAGAATAAATTGTTTTTTTCCTTTGGTTCAACCTGTAACCATCACACGATTAACAATATTTCTTAGAAAATTTATTATCCAAGCGATACAAATTTGCGGAGATGAAAATTTATTTTTAATCTCAATCGGTTACTTGAAATATTATCATACTATGGAAATGATTCCCGGCAGATATACACAAAATCGAGTCCCTAAATACAGAAAAGTGGCTGCATATATGATTATATCTTATGGAGTAAAATAGGCTTTCAAATTATTAATAATTTTCCTCCATATGTAGTAAAATGTATTGTGTGATATTCTAAGATCAAAGTATGCCTATGTAGACTTCACAAATAATTATTAAGACGTCCGTCAGTTGAGACTGGTCTTCGTCCTATTATAACGTTTATGACGATTTTCGCTACCATTTAGGATAGATGAGCACATATTTGTGTAGGTACTTTTCACAATCTTTGTACAGTAAATCGCCGCTATATATTTCTGAAAACTGCGACGTATAGAGAAACCTATCTTCCCATAGACATAATGGTTACGTTCCTAGCGGATATTTAGAGATATTTCAGGGGAATAACTACTATGCCGCCTGGCCAGCCACCGCAGGGCGGGGGGGGGCGTGTGACAGCTCTTATGAGTCTGGTGGCCCGCGACGCCAGCCTCAGCATTATTTATAATCATTGTGTACTCAAATTCTCATTTTTCCAACCACTGTAAACAAAGCCTTGCCAGCCGACTGGCCTTATGAAATAAAATATTACTCCTCGAGATCCACCTGGCTACGTAAGACTCATGTGGAAAACACAAGGGCCTTTTTTAGTGTAGACGTTAGGAATGAGGATATTATAGGAAGAAGGCTGAGCTCAGAACTGTAGATGTGAATGTGTATGCCAGGTTCTAATTGAAGTGTGAACACGTTAACGTTAATCCGTGAAGCTTACTAAAAAATCTGGAATATTTTTCAGTGTCTTTGAGGAAAGAAACATTAAAGTAACATGGCAATTATAAAGACACAATTTATTATTTATTTTATTGTACTGTAACAATGGCGTATTAAAAACTCCGCTACTATGTACTCGGCGTAATTTTCTTTTCCTTGTTTGTACTTATCTGCTATAAAAATTCGAATTTTCATTTTCAAAATTTTAGTTGACGTTATTGATTTTATTTCACATAAAACGCCAAGTGTTTAAAGAGAAGAAGAATAGCTTATTGACAGCGATTCCAATGGTTATGAACACAAAGGCAAGCATCTGAGTAAGAATCGACACCCAGGTCTCGCCATCCGTGAATTACTTTGGTGCCCTCATTATGAGGGGCCCGTCGATGGGTTGCACCGATTGCACCGACGTTAAAAACACCCCTGTATTATGTATGTATATTATTATTTAGTCTATGTTGCTATTAAAACCATCCCGGCTTTCGTGTTTTCAGTAAAAAAAATTAAGTATTAAGCCTTACGTAGTTAAATATATGTCATTTAGTTCTTAAAATTTAGGTTTTCTTACAGGTGATTGACAAAAACTTTATATAAACTCTTTTTCCTACATGCACAATCATCACCACATTACTATAACGCTAACGTCCCTAGGCATGTTCATACTTAGTGGGAAATGCGTTCCTGTACACATCTGCATTTTAAAAGAAAATACATAACAGAACATTTAGATTATTAACTGCGTACTAACAAGACACCCTGCAACCACATTTAGTTATTATTGTGCTATATAGAATGGGGAAAGATAATACTAGTACAATTACCGGAGATACGAATAAACAAGGAAAAGATAATTAGAGGAACTCAAAAAGAGCAACACGGAAAACACATGATTTATGCAATTCAAAACGTCTATTGACGTGTAAATAAATCTTATTAATTTATAAGCATACTTTAGAAGTGAATGTAGAATGATTTTTAGCATAGTCATTTATGTGGGGCTCGTTCAAAATTTATCGCGGAGCGGGGGAAAGAATTTATAGTTATGTCGATGCCACATTTATACCACTTTCTCCCGAAATAATAGATGATAATGCAATATATAGAACATGCTATCTTAAAAATAAAGTAAAAAATTAAACTTGATATTTTCAAGTTTATTTATATTTCATTTTGATGTATTGAATCACATATTTTCTGCCTCTATGATAATAAAATGACGTGAGAGTTATAATTAGTGTGTTTCACGTTAATAGACTTCTCGTAATTCAATGTGGACCACTCATTCTAAACAGACACATATCAGGGGTTGGGGAAGATTTTTTGCGGCTCGCGATGTCATTATGAAAGCAAGCTGTAAAATGTAATAACCATGATTGCGTATTTGTTGGTAAAAACTAGGGTCGTAAAACCTCTTCTTGTGAAGTTTTGACGCTAAAATATTATCAATTATCGATTTTCAGTGATTAAAATCTTTCACATTCCTTCAAGTAACTTTCGATAGTAAACCTAGTGCGGCCTTAGAATTTGCATCCGTCAGCGCAACCTCAACTGCTAATGCGGCGTATAAGGGTTTCCCACCCTACCCTACATCCGCCTCCAAGTACATACATACTTCCAAGCGCAATATCTAAAGAGAGATGAAAATGTTTTCAAATTAAGTTTTAAAATAAATTTTTAAAAAACCTTTTTAGTTTATACAACTTTTATATTAAAGGGACTAAAAACCTAAAAATAAATTAAATTTTGACATGGGATGAGTGTCATCTGTTGTGATAAATTCTCAAATTTCCATATTAATAATATATCTAGTGTTAGGATACTAATTAACGAAATTTGAACGCATCTTAATATAAAAGTTGTGTGGCTAATCATCTGATCATAAATCTACAGGAATGTTTGACGTTTGGGATTATGATGTTCGTTATTACTTTTTCCATGCTTTAGTATTTAATTTCTTGATCCATTGCAAAAGCATTCAAGGCACGCTTTTCTTACGCTTAGGAAGACAACAATGTAAGCACGAGGTTTAACAATGTCATGGTCGCCAAGGCAACATCCCGCTAAAAAGCCGATTTTTTTCCCAAAATATGTTAATTAAACGTATAATTCGATCGATTTCGAACTGAAGGCAGAAATCGACGATATGAATAAGAAACTCGACTCATTTTTCTTTAAAACAGTCCAAGTCCTAAGGTCGTAGACAACAATTTCTTCCAATTTAAATTTGCAAAAGAATAGAAAAATGTCGCTTTATGTGTTATCTTACGGGAAATGGAAATTATCTCCTGGAGTCGAACCCGGGACTTCTTTATGAGGTTTGCGAATTTTTACTTTGGGGGTGCATATACCAGAACCTACAAACAGTCAACATTTCAGTGCCCTACGCGGCTGCGTATGCCTAAAGAAGGGCGCTACATACCCCACACACACGAGGAGAATTTTCGCAGATAAATTTTTATTTTTTTAAATTTTTAATGCCTTGAAAAAATGTTTTTACTGGATAGAGAAATGTCAGCGAATAAATAAACAGTTACGCACGGAATTATGGTTCGTATTTTCTCAATTACTAGAATAATAACCCGTCATATGACAGGTAACATTAAAAATTATAACATACTGAAAACACTAACATTAATTTTTATATAACATTTTCTAGTAGTTAATGTGGTCATCTAAGAAGACACAATATTTCATATCTCTAGCAGCTTCTAGTGCTGAGATATTGAAAGATTCTAAGACAGAATTGGAAAACTGTATGAATGCTCGAATGTCTCTGAAGAAATTAACTTTAGACAATCATGATGTCATCGGATGCCTCCCATGTCATCTCAGATCAAGGACAAGAGCGTACACTTGCATTCAAGGCATGGGCGAACAATAAAGTCCTTGATTACCCAATGGACCGCGATTAGTATTTTTACTGACAGACAAACGTACGAATTGACCTAAAAATTCCTCTCTTTTCTTTTAAATTGCGCTCCACTCTAACTCAATGCAGCTGCACTGCGTTTCATCCAAATATGTAGTTAGGCTCACTTGCGAGGGATTTATTTTTCTTCTTTTGGCGTTTCGGATGGAAGAAAATAAAAAGTTGACGCGTTTAAACACTTTCTCTTGCATTTATAATACGCGGGGAGATTTTTTATGATGTATTCCCTCGCTTCCCTTTCACTATGTTCGTTCTTTTTTATTAATACGGGATACGAAATTCTTTATGGATCTCCATCCGTTAAAAGTGAAATCCTCGTAGTGGTAACGATAATTAAATTATTTTTTTAAGGAATTTTATCATGCAAAAAACGTCCTTTTAAAATATAGCGTTCTAAAAGGCGTTCTAAATGACACTATAAATTCATTTTCTAAATTACGACAGCTACAGTTCAAGTTTTAAAAGGAGCAATCAATAATTTGTAGAGGATATTTTTCCTTAAGCCTTAAGCAGAAACGTCTTTATAAGCATATGAAAAAACTTGAGTTTTCACAAAAATCTCACTAGAGAAAGCGTTAACTGGTAAAATACTTCATAAAGCTAAAGTCAACTTTAAATGACCTGATTAACGTGTTTTCGAGTGAAAGTCTCACAGACAGCTTTCAATTACAAAAAAATATTTTGCTTTATTTATAAAAAGTCGGTTCAGCATCACAAAATTATATTTTAATCACATATAAAAAGCTTCTGATTCGTACATTAGAGTTGCAAACTTTGTCGAACTTTAATATGAATTCACGTTCTTACAACTCATTTTTTATTACTTCCCGAAAGAAACTTATTTAGGTCATTCTGGCACATCTGGTTACTAATTTACATTTACCTGACTACGATAATAGTTTCCCAATACGGATACAATAGAATTTCGAGATTATGTTAATAAATGAAGAGGCTCGCTGACGAATAAATTAATTCCATGACAACTGGATTCTGAAACTATGGAAGTTTATGAAAATCTGGATGGATATTCCCGCAAAGTTGGTTATTTTGAGGTACTCCGTGACGCATTTCTCCGAGCAGCTACTCAACGGCGATAAAAAGGAACCCGCTGCTTTCTTCCAACCGTTACCGAATGCGCGGCACCGTAAACTTTATCGGAAGCTCATGATGTTAGTGTTTGCCCTTGAGCGCACAATACGCGCAGGGAGAAAAAGTGGGAACTTTTATTCCTGAGCAATGAGAAAATGACATTGACCTTTCATATAACCCGCTTCGTCTCACTCTATCAATCTCAAGTTAGTGAGATTGAGCAGACGAAAAAGTTTGCGTTTGCAAATGACGTCAAACGTGCGTGAAAGTAACGTTAATACGATGAACAATGCATGAACTGACTTTGTGGTTTTATCGAAATATCCGTGATACGTATGGTCAATGATATTACAATTACCAGATTTTGTTGCGAGAATGAATCCTTCTTTGGCCAAATTTTGCTTTCGATTTACAATTAACAAAATATGGGAACAAACATGCGGAACGAAACATGTATTTTATTGTATCTCTGAAGGTCTGGTGATTGTCAAAATCATCGCAGCATCATTTGTTTCGAGAAAATATACAAAACGAAAAAATCACCCTAATATACGTCGCATAAACTTCCTTATATACGCTTGTATCTGGCCTCACTAAACTCTTTCCTGGTTGGAAGGAACTCCGAAGAAGCACCGTTGCTACATAAATTACAAGCGGAAAACTTTTTCTGCACGTAAACAGAATTTATATGTTAACAACCTCATTTATGTGAAACTTCATAAATAGTTTTACCAAACATACCTATCAGGTATTATGTAGGCGAAGCCATATAGGCGCTCAAGCATCATTACTGGACAAAGATGGGCGCATGATGTTAGAGAAGTCATGAGAGCTGGAGGGTAGCTGAGCGTAAAAATGTATATATTATAATATCGCTGGACGTCATAAATTTAATTTCTGAGAAATATGACTTGCGTAGTATTGTTTATGACACCAATCTCTATAACCGAAAATACAATATTTTAATCAAAGTCGATATTTTAGAATAAATCTGCATTTTGTAAAATTCGACAAGAATAAACTATCCTTTATTGGTGCGCTATATTGTTCACCTATTCATAGGGTCTATTCTGGATAATACTATGCATACATTCGATATACGATTGGATTGTATTTAACCACTTAGGGCGTAGAACCACGCATAGACAGACGACATGGCGTAAATCACTTTTTTGGACTTTGAGACACCTATTTCCATCAAAGACGGTTTTTTACGCAATTAAAGTACTTTATCTATATACTAAATATTTAGAAAAGAAAGAAAGACCGTTTGAATCGAATTCATCGCGGTATAAGCAAGAAAAACTAAAAATTCATATGCATTATCTAATCCACGATTCTTTATTATAGTTTTTATTGGTTTCTAATCTTCTCGTGTGTCCTCTTCTCGTAACAGGTGATTCAAAATCTGAAGAAAAAGTATGGCGATCTGTATAGCGAGCAAAATGTCGTCATCAGTGGGACGCACACGCATTCTGCCCCTGGAGGTTTCCTCCAATATATGCTGTTCGATATCTCCATTCTTGGCTTCCTGCAGCAGTCCTTCAAATCCCTCGTCGATGGAATTACTCTGGTAAGAACTTATTGCGAACGTATTATTTTTTGGACTGAATCTAAGAAATTAATCTCGGTTCCAAGATACAAGATCATACCAGGCGTTCCATGCCCCTTCAGGCACCATCCCATCCAGTCTCAATATTCCCAAATACCTCTTTGATACACATATAAATGCAAATACAGTTTTTTCCTGCTATCTAAGCTTATAAGCAAAGAACTATGGACCTTCGGCACATCTCTTCCTCGCTCGGCAATCTGGAATACCACATCCCAAGCCCGATCAAACCGCGTTAATGCGAATCATAATCCATGTTGTAGCGAATCCGTGTTATAGGAGGGCCATGCGTGAGTAGCGGATCCAACGATAGAGGGGATGTATGTAGTTGCGCACTCCTTCGGATGCCCCTATCGCCTATCCCCCTCACCGTCGATGCGCTGTTAAATCAATTCCGTACAAAATTCCTCGAATTGGCTCAGCAGATTAGGTCATTCGAGTGACCTTGACTGCGAAAGATGTATTCAGAATGAAGGGTCGTCGGTCATTGGTAAGGAGGGGAAGACGGGGACGAAAGCTCCTTATCCCTCCCCTCTCCCCACGATGCTCTTGTGAAATCTCTGGATCCGCTCCTGACTTATATCGATACAAATAACAATATAATAATGGAAAGGAAGAATTGCTGAGTAAATTACATAAGAAGCTTCCTTCCGCAAAAAGTATCCTAAGTAAACATTATTGCGTCCTGGCAGAAAGCAGTAAAAATTTCAGAGTAAAAAATTCCACATTTAAAAATAAATTCTCGCATAGTAAACTCCGATAATTCCGCTTTGAAATACATTGCGCTATCCATTACACTAACGTTTCATCCATAGATGCTTTCCTGCAAAATTCATCTTTTTATAGCATGAATTCTTCTCGAGCTCTTAGCAAAGTTGTGATGTCGCAGGATTTCAGAGATATTGCCCACGCAGAGGGATGGACAGACAAACCGAAAACACAAGCAATTTTTTATAAAAAATGTTCCAAAAGTGATTTAAATAAAAAAATACCCTCGTGCAGTTAATCGACCCAGAAATGGAGCATCACAATTGGATAAAATGTCCAGAAATTTCAGCGGCGTAATTTGTGACTAAATAGAGCGACGCGCGATCTCATTCTTCTATATTTCTATTATTTTCCAAAATATCAGATAAACTTCGTCATTTAATTATTCTTTTTTCGTTTTCCCGGCAGAGTATAACGAGAGCCCATGATAACATAGTGCCAGGGAAAATTTTCTTTGCCGAAGGAGATCTATTGAATGCAAGCATCAACAGGAGTCCAACAGCCTACGAAGCCAACCCAGAGGAGGAGCGTTCAAGGTCAGTAGGTGAAAGAGTGCCAGGAGTCGATTTTCTGATTAGTCATTGTATTGTATTCCTAGGCGAGGAATAATATGCTGTAATCATGCATGGAAAGTGAAACGGGGACTGACAAAGCATAAAGAAATCGAATTGATGTTTCCTCGAGGTCAATATTATTCCAAGGTATGTTTTGTCGTCTTTTTTCCTCACATTTAACCCAAATAAAATCCCACGAAAGCGCACAGCCTTCGATTTCAGTTCGGTCTGAAAAATTGATGTTATTCATCAAAATTTGATTACCTTTAGCGTTAAAAGAAAAAAATTCATTTTCGTCGTTTATATACGAGAGAATGACACCAAAAATTATTAACCATTTAAAGCTAAGACATACGTAGAATGCCATAATCGAAATAGCTAAAGTATTTATCATTAATACCTTTATAGAATAAAGCATTTACAATTTATAAATACATGTATCTACCGAACGTTTACGCAATAAACGGAATGCAGGATATAAGGTGAATTAGATTACCAAGCTTTCAAATATTTACCAATAATTAAAACGTGAATTTCGAACAATGTCGTACTGAACCTTCGCAAAACAAAAAAAAATACCATGTAAAAGTTATCGTAAGTAGACATAAATCGAGAAAATATTTTATATTCGTATAATATATGAATTTTTCTAAGGTGGTCTCTTACAAAAAATAACGCCAATCATTGATTTTCTGGTTAAATAAATACCAATAATGCAGTCCCGATGTAGGACTATCTCGAATACATCGAATAATTTCGGAAGTAGGATTTTTCTGAGGGAGAGACAGAGGAAGACTAGTGAGGGAGTTTGGGGAGGACAAGAGGGAATGAGAAGGGAAAACGAAAAGGAGCAGAGGAAGGAAGAAATAGGAAGGAATAGTAGGGAGGAGAGGAAAATGAAGAGATGAGAGGAGAGGAGGAATGGGAGGGAAAGAATTGAGTCATTGGAGGTGGAGAGAGAGAGAGAGAGAAGGGAGGAAAATACTAGGAGGGAAGGATAGAAGGGAGGGAAGAGAGGAAAGATATCCTCGGCCGCGATCATAAGACGAGTATAGATTTTTGGATTATATTTTTTTAAATCTTATAATCGTGCCAATTCCGTACATTTTTCAAGTAAAATATACGTTTTGAAATATTTTTCAATCAACAGCATTAATTTACCGGACAAATTACTCAGAGGCGTAAACATTCCATTATGTATTGTTTCGTCGGTAGACACGAACATTTATTAGTGATCGCAATAAAAAACATTTTCCTTTCCCTGGTTTTATATGATCTGTGAGGTAGCAATTAAAGAATTTATTCGGAGATGAAAATTCGTGAATTTCCGAATGCTGCTCCCCACGCAAATCCCGTAAACGTAGGAAAAAGTGCACCTGGACTCCAACCCTGATGCTTCGGAAAAAATCGGTACAATATAATTGTACAAACTTTCTCGTATACTAATGCGTCGTTTAGTTATCTTTAGAAAATGAAAATCGTATCAGCCTGTTTTTAGAAAATCCAATTTTTTGTTCAAGTTGCCCAAGAATAAACTAGCCTTATATTCACTCTTTGAGAAAAATGAAATATGTAGTATTATTTCAGACGTATACTCAAGTAATTGTACCAAATTTATCAAAATCGTTAGAGCCGTTTTTGTATGGCAAAAATTAAAAACAGATATCCTGGTTTGCAAACATGAATAAATATATTAAAGGCATTACCCTTCAGTAACTCCATTCTCTTTCATGGCAAAAACAATAACTAGGGAAATAATTTCATAATATAGAATAAACATCTTGGGTAATGTAAAAATGAAATATTTACTTATATCAGATATGCATACAACACGGACAAGCAGATGACTCAACTTCGCCTGGTAAACGCCAAAAGTAACCGGACAATGGGTGTCATCAACTGGTTTGCCGTTCACCCGACCAGTATGAACTATAGCAATCGTCTCATCTCTAGCGACAACGTCGGCTATGCATCTATCATCTTTGAAGAGGAAATGAACCCAGAAGCCATGCCGGGACATGTAAGCAAACTGCACTCAGTCAAAACTCATAGCGTTGAATATCAATCATTATACAAATTTGCATCTTGAGAGAAATGTAAACATAGGATCAAATCCATTATTCCAATATTTACAGTATGATCATAAAGGAGACCATAAATAATATCCCAGACGTGCCAAAGCAAAATTAATTTTCTCAACTAATGTAGGAAAGAAAATAATAATTAAACTAACATTCCTATTGTCTGTAATGTTTAAGCATAATATATTTATGCCGGAGGATGATATGCATAACGGATGCTAAGTAATTCTGCTAATTATCACTAGACTAGATCTCAAATTTTGAGGAATTTTACTAAGCTAGGGAAGATTACATTTGAATTCTTCGCCGCACAAAATATTGCTGTCAATAACATATTTTATTTTGAATAACATATTTGAAATACTATTAATTACACTCTAACTCAGTGGTTCCCAAAATCTACGCATCTACAATCCCATCTCACGGTAGCCGACCTTATCGCGACCACAACAACTCCTTACATAAGCCGATAAATATAAAATGTAATATTGATTTCAAAATATTATATTTATTTTATTTTTGCAAAAATTAATGTTAATACTAAATAGATCCTTTAAAAAATTAAAAATTGAAGTATTCAGTTTTTGCGAGCCCCATTTTGGGAAGCACTGCTCTAATGATTCAGTATAATACACCATTTCATTCAATTTATGAAAAATGGGGATTTTCTTCGAGAAAAAATAATCACTTTGTTTGTCATCGTATAACAGATATTTTTTGCAATTAAATTAAGTGAAATTTATGAAAGATAGCTACATCTAGTCGCGTAATCATCTATGAACAAATCAAACGGTCCCACATTATAAAGGGGCGAACTAATCTCTTAATAATGGCAAAATACGATTTGCCCTTTCAAAGCACGCACGCTGCTGATAAATACGATAAAAATTTCGATAAAAGATCAAAGTGACCCAGTGATATTGAAAAAGTTAAATCTCTTTTCCATACAAATGCATCTTTTGAGAGAATTAGAAAACTTTTATACTCATTCTAATCATCTTCATCAATTTTACTGTTCGTCGTCGACATTTACGCATAGTGACTATATCTCTTTGAATAGAGAAAACTTGTACTACGGAAGTGATTTTAAGGTCACCTTTATCATTTCCGTTCTAAGAGAGGAAATAAAGTATATAATTTCTTTTCTAAGCACTTGCTCGACGATAAAGAACTTTCTCATATACGAAGTATATTGAGAAAGTACTGTTTTTTAATGTGGCGGCAGATGGTACTTCAAAAGTTTCCTTATAACACCTCTAATAACCCTACAACAAGCAGGAACAAAAACACGTCTCATTTTTCTCTTCCTAGAGTGGTACAAAAACATTTCCAACGAACATTCCAAGGACGTACCATTTGCTTGACACTTAAAATCTTTGTTTGACCCTCTTGTATGACCTTGAGGTTATACTAGCAGGTAAGGAAGGGCCGTCATCGCCGTGCTTGTGCAAATGACTTTCACAATCGTCGAGACGAATTTTAAAGAGTTTTCCTCGCCTTAATTTCTTTTCCTGCTCACGTTCATGCGCAAATGTATTCACGAGATCATCTCTCCCTCTCTCTCCACATCTCTCCCACTCATCCTTCCGGGCATAAAGGGTGATTTCGTTGCGGCGTTTGCGTCAAGTAACCTTGGTGATGTGTCGCCAAACATCTTGGGACCCCGCTGCATCGACACTGGAGACCAATGCGACTCATTCAGCAGCACATGCGATGGTGAAACGGGAAAATGCATCTCCATGGGTCCGGGTAAAGACATGTTCGAGAGTACGAAGATAATTGCGAAGAGGATGTACAAAAAGGCGAGGGTAAGTGCGCATGCCGTGATCAAATAATTTAAGTCAATTACTCGTCAAACGTGACGCAATAAAAACTCGGTCTCCGGGAGTTGACCAGGAAAGATTATTGTAGGATTTGAATGGTATTCTTCTCTACATCATTAGGTCTTGTTTTCGTGAATACGTTGTATTTGGCTACGAGGAAGAATTTCTTTGGTAAACTTTTTCCAAACGGGTATTATATTAACTGAGCAAAATTTCTATTTATTTACCTGTAATAGTTGAATTTATATTACTGTAATGCATATTTTCTTCTTACACACTTGGTTTTTAGCAATGTTTTTATTTTAGGCCGGTCTATGACTTGTACCCCTCTCATATTTACAGGAATTTGACTGTGTATGATTACATCTTAACAGTAAATCGAGATGCTATATTTACCTCGCAGAATTCCTGTCTTTTATCTTAATTACTACATATCACGTTAAATATTAGCTAATAAGTTTTATCTTTGCTTATGAAGAATTTACGACGTCATTAAATACAGGAAACGATCCTAAAGAGTAATTTTTAGCTTAAAAGAGCTAAATTTTTATTCGTGCATCCCAAAATTATTATAATTTGATTAGAACCAATTTTTCACTAGTATACGCTGTTTAAATGGCGATATTATTAACTGTAGAAAAGTCCCACTATTCTGAAAATACTGATGATTGGGAAATAATTTAATGATGGATATTACCTTTCATTTACAAACAACGTAAATTCTAGCAAGGCTCAAGAGTGACTATCAATGTGCGCTGTTATTTGCGTGTGTTTCAGATAATTTCTGCGGGGCATCTATAGACGCTAGTACAGAGGAATTATGGTGCGTGTTCAGGGATATGATGCGAGAGGGTACGGATAATTTCATTCCACATAAACTTAAACGTGATGGTGCGGAACCAAGATGGTACAACCAGAAAGTTAGATGCGCTCTTAGACGGCAAAGACAACTTCACGCTCGCTTAAATAATAATTCTTCTAAAGTCACAGAGGAACAGAGGTCAACGATACGGCATCAATACAGAGAGGCGCGGTCAAGAGCTAGAGTAACAATGCGAGAAGCATTTAATGATTACAAAAAGAAAGTTCTGCATAGTAATTTGACAGAAAATCCGAAAGCATTTTGGTCATACGTTAGAGAGGTTCATGGTAGAGGCCCCACCATAGCGTCACTGAGAACGGAGGCAGGTGATGTAGTACATGATAGCGCGGAAAAAGCGAATTTGTTGAATGAACACTTTCAGAAAGCGTTTACTTCAGTGAGCAACGAATATGAGGAACCGGCTTTGAATGATGAGGGAAATTCGATGGAAGATTTGATATTCTCTGAAAGAGGTATCGCGCACCAGCTAGAGTCGATTAAGCAAAATAAGTCTCCCGGGCCGGAGGGCATACCCGCGCGTGTGTTGAAAGAGCTAGCCTCGGTAATCGCACCTTACTTGAAAATAATATTCGAAAAATCCGTTGCACATGGTACCGTTCCAAAAGACTGGAAGCTAGCATACGTAACGCCCATCCACAAAGGCGGTGATAAAGAGAACCCCGAAAATTATAGACCGATTTCTTTGACGTCATTATCGTGTAAGATTCTAGAACATATAATCGTTAGCTCTGTTTTGCGTTATTTAGATGGTCGTTCTTCGCTAAGCAAAAACCAACACGGGTTTCGGAAAGGTAGGTCATGCTAAACGCAGCTCGCCCTGTTCGTAAACGATTTGTTACAATGCGGAGAGAAAAACACTCAGGTTGATGCCATTTTCATTGATTTTAAAAAAGCGTTTGACAAAGTACCCCATAATAAATTAATAGGAAAATTAGGAAAGTACGGCATAAACCCTAATATCGTGAGTTGGGTAAAAGACTTCCTCTCAAACAGAAAACAGATAGTAGTTATTGATGGGAAATCTTCATACCCGGTAAAAGTCGCATCAGGTGTTCCACAGGGAAGTGTCATAGGCCCACTACTATTCCTGATATATATAAACGATATCTGCTCGGTAGTTCGCTGCAAAATAAGACTTTTCGCAGATGACACCGTTTTATATAAGGAGATAACGAGTCAGGATGACCAAAAATCGCTCCAGGAAGATTTAAACGCCCTTTCAGCATGGTGTCAACATTGGAAAATCGAAGTTAATCACAGCAAATGTTCCCTGTTGAGTTTCTGGAAGAGTAAGAACAATGAATTAGACTCGGAGTACAGTATTGATAGATTGAATATCCAATCTGTAGAGTACGTTAAATATTTAGGAGTCACCATTTGTCGTGATCTATCATGGAATATGCATATTCGAAGGATCGTAGGCGCAGCTAATAATAAATTGGGTTTCGTAGGCAGAATAGTAAGAAGTAGCACAGAACAGGTACGAAAAACGTGTTATTTATCATTGGTCAGATCTCAGGTCGAATACGCTTCCAGCATATGGGATCCGTACGAAAAGGGACAAATACTTGAGTTAGAAAGAATCCAACGCAGAGCAGCCAGATTCATTAAGCAAAAATATGAGCAAAAATTAAGCGTCACATCACTCTTGAAGGAGTTGAATTGGATATCGCTAGAGGATCGCAGAATTAGCGCTAGGTTAAGGCTTCTGGAGAAATTTAGGTCGGAAGTTCTCTTAGAGGAGGTCTCAGGAATATTAGAGGCACCTACGTACATGGGCAGGCACGATCACGAGAATAAAATACGTGAGATCGACTGTAGGACCGAGCAATATCGGAGCTCGTTTTTCCCAAGGACCGTACGTAATCATAACAGGAGAGTGATTCCCACGGGAGACGTTATTAGGTAGGTTTTGGTGTGCTGCACCCCCTGCCACCCACCAGTCTGGTGACTTGAAGGGTATCATGTAGATGTAGATGTAGATGTAAATTCACCCACAAAGTAACAGATTGCTGTTAATTGAAATCCAAACTTTCGTCTTTATGTTTTATTTTTTCATGAATGTGGATACGGAGTATATAATAAAATAAGGTCGAACGTATCTAAATATAAATATATAAAAATATAATAAGTTCGAGTTATCAAAAGTTCGAATTATGGAAACTTCCAGTCATATAATTTCATAATTTTGAATGCGAGTATCGACTAATGGAAAAATTGAGTTATGGACGTCAGAGTTATGGATGTTCGTCCGCATATCGATTGAATGATACGATCTGGTCATTCAATTTCTCTACGGATCTTGAAAAAAATAGGCCATATTTTATAAATTTTGTTTTTAATGAACAGAAATCTAGTTATAACATACACCTTTATCGATTCAACAGAAACGTTAGAAAATGCGAGCTGAAACCCGCCGAAAGCTATAGTCGATCCGAAGTCGGAAGCCTCCTGACCTACTTAGAGCAAGTAGCCAATCACGAACGTTTCCCCTTCCATCGCCCCTCTCAACTTTCGTGCGGGAGAGCAGATACCGATGCGCGCTGCCAGCTCTTGCTCAGCTGATATACTACGCAGTTTCTAAATAAAAAGGAAACGGCGGTAGAAACGGCAACGCAGTACGATGCGATCTCTTCGAGAGCAGGAGTGAGACTGGTTTCCTCCCCACTACCTTCCCAAACAAACAGTCTCCTATTGGCTGCTGCTAACTCGTGTCCGCCCCTTTTTAGAGGCCAGGAGTCTTCCGACTACGGATCGACTATAACAAGGACGAAAATTGCAAAAGGTTGTCGTGCTATTTGAACTGTAGCGTTTTCGAGCAATGAATATTGGCGGTTTTAGAGCTTTTATACGTTTTATCGCTGTATTTGGTCATGAACACGACAAACGAAAAAACAAGCACACTCACACAAAAGGGAGTCTTCTCATCCCCCTGCGGCATTTCCTCTGGCTACGCATTGGGTGGTGTGGGGACGCGCCTGCGCAGAAACACCTACTTTCGAGCGCATCCAACCACCATCATAGTCATTTTACCAAGGATGGTAAAAAGTTTTTTTAATCGCGTGCCAAAATAAAAAATACTGGACTGCCGATTGCAATTAAAAACACAAAAAATAAATAATTATATGGTTTAACTATGATCATTTTCAGACGTAGAGCACAATAACAATATGTTACATTCAATTTATCATCTAAAAAGAGTCACAATCCCGGATCATTTATAGCCGACTGACAATTATGAAGCAACAAGCATCTCGTTCTCAGACAAAAATTCACTATTTATAGTCAATTATTTTGTCATCATAATTGTTATCTCGCTATAAATTGCCTTTTCTATTATATCTGGAATAGAAAAACATTAAAGAGACCTTTTAGGTGCCAAAAAAAAATCGTCAGGCATGCCAAAAAGCGTCCCATAGTTTTGCGATCGCTGCATTATGCAATTCGGTAGGTTTTTACTTCATCGGACACAATCTGCACATCAAATAAAAATAACTTATTTAGCACAAAAGGTTTCCCAAATTACACCTGTTATGATGGAGGTAATGACAAGCACAGACTTGTGTGTTTGTGTGCGCGAGCGTGGGCGCGTGTGTTGGGATGGGGAGGTTAAAATTTTCTTTTATCATGAAATAGAAATTTTGCGTTTGAATAGCTCGCAAATTTGATACACCACTTTTCAATTTTATATTCACGGAAATTTAAAAGTAAAAAACAAAACTTTCTCAATATACTTCGAAAGTAAAAATCGGTACAACATACACTGTACAAACTTTCTCATATACTATTGCGTCGTTTAGTTATCTTTTGAAAAATATGACCTATGTAGAATCGTTATAAACATCAACTTAAATAACTATAAGAAATTTGATGAAAATCGTATGAGCCGGCTTTTATAAAATCCAATTTTTATTAAAGTTGCCCAAGAATAAACTAGCCTTATATTCATTCTTTGAGAAATATGAAATATGTCGTATTATTTCAGACGCAAACTCAAGTAACTACGAAATTTGATGAAAATCGTTCGAGCCGTTTTTAAGAAAATCACACTGTAGTTAAATATGTCTAGAATAAACTAGCCTTATCTTCATTTTTTGAGAAATATTAACTATTTGGTATTATTGAAGACGTAACTGTACGAAATTTGATCAAAATTGTTAAAGCCGTTTTTGATAAAATCAAATTGTTGTTAAAATGCGTAGAATAAACTTCCTTTAATTATTGAGCAACGTCAACCATTTCCTCATAGCTTCTACTCCGTATGATAAAATGCCTAAGTACGAGATTTCATTCATTTTCTCTCTACCGTTTAGGCCCTAGAGCCAATAACAGACAGACAGACGTACTCAGGTACACCTAAAACGTATATTTCATCAAAATCTCGAGGTCGAATTTTTTCGCGATAACAATACTTTCTCAATATACTTCGTATATGAGAAAGTAAAAAGCATGAAACAGTGGACAATGTCTATATGACTGGAAGAGAATGGCGCATTTGAAAATTATCTGATTCCCGATAAGCTTTATATACGAAGTGATTTGTTCGTAATTAATATCGACTCAAGCACTACAATGGAAGGTAGGTATTGCGTATTTTAAACACCACCATAAGCTTAAAATACAGTAAAACTCGTTTAATACGTATTTGAGAGGACCGACTCATTGCTTCGTTATAAGCGTGACTACGTTATATACGAGAAACATGGTTTTTGGCCTATATATCCCATATAACACGTATACACATACAGTAAAAGCTGTGCTATTCGGCTATTTAGAACCGGCCACCCTTAGATACCGGCAATTACACAAATACAATTCATTTTGTATTTCTTTTTCTTTTTTTATGAATTGTATATGTGTAATACCACAACTTCCACTTTAAAATTTCTTAAAATATAAGATGTATATATTACGTATTTTCTCCGTATACTTCTGTGACTGCCGAGTAAGGATGGCGTTTTTGGTTACGTAAGCCATTTGCATTGTCTAGATGTTTTGGTGTACTTCTACAATTTCCAGTTTTATCGCTTTTTATTATTTAAAAAAGTAGCCATCCATTGAATATGGCATGAAAATAAATACCTAAAAGCAAGGAACAGGAGAGAAAAGGTTGGTTTAACGCTAACACAAAAGCTGGAGCTGATCAAACGAATTGAAAAAGGAAAAAAATAGAGCAGCCATAGCAAAAGAATTCAACATCGGATCTTCCACGCTCTACGATATCAAGGCTCATAAGGCTAAATTAAAGAAATTTGTGTCATCTTCTGACACGAGTAATTCAATTAATAAACATCATACGCTTCATAAGCCAAAAATTGAGGAACTGGATAAAATATTATATGATTGGTTTTCACAGAAATGTTCAGAAGAATTAAATAATTTCGTCCTTTTCTAATAGAGTAAATAAAGATAAATAAGAAAGATATAATCCAATAAATTCAATTTTGGGAACAGGTTCACTGCCGTAATCCCCAAACTTCCCGGACGCCCTAAACTTTTCAATAGTCTTTTTGTTTTGCATGTAAGCGTAGCAACGTATTAAATAAGAATGGTTAAATAGTGTCTATATCTAACTACGTGTGGAAGAATTGAAATGGAAAATGCAAACCCCATGCATAGTTATGTTTGGGGAGTACGATAGTGAACCTAAGGCCAATTTTGTATGGTTATTGCTAAATTTGCGATGACAAAATCGAAAATCGCTCCCCTAACCGGATATTTCTCCTAATCGGCTTTCCACAATCCCCAAGATAGCCGGATAACACAGCTTTTACTGTATTTGCAGTGGGTCGACTTCAATGCCGTACTTACATATGCAAAGAGATGCTTATCAACTTCGCGGCAAGTAAAATTTTCGACTGCTATTACATACGATTTTTTAAATGGTCAATTAATATTATTATTATGGTCATTAATTTACATAAACATAATATCAATTTCAAAACAAAGGGAGCGTGGAAATTCGTATGGAAGGGGTAGATGGAGGAAGGGGACCTCTACGAACAAGTGCGCGGTAAACGGACGGAAACTATTCATTACTTATCGCTCTGCTCGCCAAAATTCGTTATATATGGGGCATTTTTTGCCACGGGACCTAACATTTGTTCGTTACAGCCGAGAATTCGTAAAATGCGTGTTCGTTACAACCGAAAAATTTAACCAATGCCCTTATGGAGAAGTTCAAGGGACCGAGACATTTCTTCGTTATAGCCGAGATTTCGTTTTAGGCGTGATCGTTATAAACGAGTTTTACTGTATATTGAAAAACTAGATATAATTTTTCCATTATTCTAACATTGTTCAGCAGTTATTTTTCAATCATACCGTCAGATGTGGAAAAATCAAGAGAATTTTTATTTTCTTATGACATTTCACAAAATTCCGCCATCAAAAAATATAATTTCCAAATATAGCACATTAATGATATTAAATAAAATTTTTAAATAGCTTTAATTTTGTTAAACGACTATATATTGCTATTAAGAATACCACTAGTGCGATGGAATATCCTGCGCAAGTTTCTTTGAAATTTAACATATTTTACTGTTTCTATCGTAAAATAGAAACCTACAAAGGTGGCGATAACGAGAACCCCGAAAATTACTGACCGATTTCCTTGACGTCATTATCGTTTAAGATTCTAGAACATATAATCGTTAGCTCTGTGATGTGCTATTTATATGGTCGTTCTTCGTTAAGCAAAAGCCAACACGGGATTCGGAAAGGTAGGTTATGTGAAACGCGGCTCGTCCTGTTCTCGAATGATTTATTGCAATGCGAAGAGAAAAACACTCAGGTTGGCGCCGTTTTCATTGACTTTAAAAAGGTGTTCGATAAATTACCACAGAGGAAATTCATAGGAAAGTACGGCATCAACCCGAATATAGTGAGTTGGATAAAATACTTCCTCTCTAAAAGAGAACAGTTAGTAGTCATCGATGGGAAATCCTCCTACCCAGTTAAAGTCGTATCAGGTGTAATAGGCCCTTTACCATCCATAATGTATATAAACGATATCTGCTCGGTAGTTCGCTGGAATATCAGACTTTTCGCAGATGATACTGTCTTATATAAGGAGATAAAGAGCCAGAATGACCAAAAATCGCTTAAGTAAGATTTAAATGTCGTTTCTGCGTGGTGTCAAGAATGGCAAATCGAAGTTAATCGCGGTAAATGTTCCCTCTTGAGTTTCTGGAAGGACAAGGACAATGAATTAGACTCTGAGTATAAAATCGATGGATTGAAAATCCGATCTGCGAAATACGTTAAATATTTAGGAGGTCTCAGGAATAATAGAGGCACCTAATAATATTAGTACATTTACATTTACATCAATACCCTGCAAGCCGCTAGAAGCGTTTGGCAGGGGGTGTCACAACACCAAGTGAAGTCTAGCTAATTCCTCTGTTGGATTGTCTTATCGCGTCTGGGAAAAAGGATCGGTAATATTTCTCTGTTCTAGCGGTAATTTCGAGATATTTTCTCCTGCACTGTGATCTAACATTACGTTCACTAACACCGATGGCGACGACTATGCCGCGTACGTCTTCAACGAATTCGGAACTTTCAAATTTTTCAAATAGTTTCCTTTTGTATTCAATTCTTCTACTCTTCAACGTCTGCCATTTCAGATCCCTCAATAACTCTGATACACTCGCATCATACCGATATTCTCCCTTTACAAATCTAGCCGCTCTACGCTGAACCATTTCGAGCTCTGTAGTTAGGCCCTCCTCGAAAGGGTCCCAGACGGCGCAACAGTATTCCACGATGGGTCGTATTAGGGAAAAGTATGCGATTTCCTTCACATTCGAGGGGCATCCCCGCAGGATTCTAGAGGAAAGCCCTTGAATTCTGTTTGCCGATTCTATAACGGTTTTGATATGCTCTCTACTAGACAAATTGCTACTGAGAGTTACTCCTAGGTATTTGTAGCTATTGACGTATTTTAGCTTTAGTTCAGATATTTGGTACGGGTAACGGTTGAAATTCGTGGAGCGCGTGAAGTTCATTGCGGCGCATTTCTTTATATTCAGATCGAGTTGCCAATCTTTACACCATTTCGTAATAGCCTGAAGGTCCTTTTGCAAATTCTCCTGATCGTGTATTGTGTTGATTTCTCCATACACAAGTGTGTCATCCGCGAAGAGTCTAACTTTACACTTTATATTATCCGCTAAATCATTTATATATATCAAGAATAACAGAGGTCCGATTACACTTCCCTGAGGCACGCCGGAAGTCACTTTGACGACGTCTGATGCAACTCCATCGAGAACTACTCTCTGGGTTCTATCGGAAAGAAACGAGGCGATCCAATTTACAATTTTCTCGTTAATTGAATAAGCCCTTAATTTTTGCACTATTTTCACGTGAGAAACGGTGACGAAGGCTTTCCTAAAGTCTAAAAATACTGCATCAACTCCTATTCCTTTATCCGTTGCTTTCACAATATCTTGTGTGAGTAGAGCTAACTGAGTCTCGCATGACCGGCCTCTCCGGAAACCATGCTGGCTACTGTTAAGCGCTTCTTTGCTTTCGAGAAATCGCATTATTGAGCTACCGATAATGTGCTCAAAAACCTTACAGAAGATTGACGTCAACGATATAGGGCGGTAGTTTTCCACTTTTAATTTACTTCCCGTTTTATGTATTGGTGTAACTTGAGCTGTTTTCCATATCAAAGGAACTACACCCTCATCTAAAGATTTTCTGAATAGAAGCTTAAGGTACGGAGCTAATTCGTTTGCTAACGAGTTTATAATGAATGCAGGTATGGCTTCAGGCCCTGGCGATTTTCTTTTGTGGACCTGACTTAGTAATTTGACGATACCGCTTTCGGATATTTCTACGTCGCTCATATTTGAGTCTATACGAGTAGGGAAATCAATGAAATCACCGCTGTCTATTGTGAAGCAATTTTCAAAGAACCGATTTAACATACTAGCCTTAGTAAATGAATCGTGTACACTTTCACCGTTGTCTGTACGTAGAAGAGGTACTGTGGACTGTCCTCCTCGCATTTCTCGCACGTACGACTAAAATTCTTTCGAGTCGTTTTTTAGTGAGTCCGACAGTGTCGTGGATCGGTAGACGTCAAATTCCTTACGCGCTTCGTCTCTTGCAGATTTACGACTATTTCTGTATATTAAATACTCGTTCGCGTGGTCCCTACCAACTTCTTTAAGGTACTTTATGTGCGCGTGATGCCGTCTTTGTTTCTTGAGCAAGGCACGGAGTTTCGGTTTCACCCACCGCGGGTCCTTGCGATCACGAATTGCTTTAGTTGGGACAAACGTTTTTAGCCCTTCTCGAATGATTCGCAAAATTTCCGTCCAAGAGTCATCTACGCTGTTACTATTCGCAAAATTGATAAATGTCGCTATTTGGTTTGTAACATAATTTTTTAAGCCTGGGAGATCTGCTTTACTGAAGATATAAACTAATCGCGTTGGCTTATATATTGTCGCAGGGGTGTATTTGAAGTCGGCAATTACTATTTTATGATCACCTATGCCGTCGTCGATTTGTAGGTTTCTAGTCGATAGTGGGTGGGTAGTGGCTAGCAGATCTAATATGTTTCCGTTTCCGTTGTTGTCATATCGCGTCGGCTCGTTGACGATTTGCTCTAGCGAGTTTAGAGTGAATGCTTCAATTAATTCACGACCAACTTCTCTATTTTTTCCATCACTAACATAGGTTACGGATTTCCAATCGATCGATGGAAGATTAAAGTCTCCTCCAAGAATGATTACTGGATCGTTCTTTCTCCTAGCTATCACCTGCAATGTACGACTGAGTTCTCTAATGTTCTCGACTCCCGAGTCAGGTGGGCGGTAAAATGAGCAAAAAAATAATTTTTTACCATTTCTCGTACGAGTAGGCACGATCACGAGGATAAAATACGAGAAATCGACTGTAGGATGGAGTGATATCAAGGATCGTTTTTCCCACAGACGATACGAGACCATAACAGGAAAGTTTCAGTCTCGAGAGAAGTTATTAGATAGGCTTTGGGGCGATGCACCCCCTGCCACCCATCAATCTGGTGATTTGCAGGGTATCATGTAGATGTATGTAGGAAAATATTTCATAACAATCAAAATTATTACGTGGAATTTTTTCGTCGTTATTTTGTCTTCCTAGAGTGGCATGCAGTAAGCAAATATGATGGAACGTCTATACAAAACTATATGAAAACCGATTGTAGTTTTATTTGCAAATTTCATTCATTCCTCCTAGCAAATTTGAGTTGCATTTTCCATTCATTTTATTTACTGTTCTAACAGAACACTAATTTTGTTTGCTAGATACTTGATTTAATAATCTCGTTTAGGTGGATCAAAAGAAAAATCTAATCTATATATTGTATAAGCATTTCAAGCTAAAATTTCATGAGGTGGATTGATGGACTCTCGGTAAGTCTTTCAAAAAATAATTTCTCAGTGATTGAAATATAATATTATTATTATACGTTTTAAACAGAGTGTTTTTAATCTTACAAATAAAAGAATTTTAGGTGAGAAATTATTAGCAAAATGGCAAAGAAATCATAAAAATTACAAGATAAGGTTTTGTTGGTAAATACGGTCTAAACGTACTACTTCAATAAATGCATAAATTCATTGTCAATATTTACACAACCTTCATTGATGCATGTTAAAATTTCCTATTTGCGTGCTGGAGATTAATAAAGGGAGTAGCTTTTGTATTTTATGCATCATTTATAATAAACATCTCTTTTCCACGCACACAATCTGTATTAGACCAAAACACCGATAATCCTCCATATATAATTTTTATTTGAATGCATTATCAAAGATATTTTTGTACACTTTTCATACGTAAATTAATCGTATTATTACCGATATGATTTATTAAAATATGAAACTCTATAACCTTTCCAGGAGCTGTTCGACGATCCCTCAGCCAAGGAAATAGTGGGACCTGTTAAGTCGATCCATCAATTCGTTGACATGCCTAGTCAAGATATTGTCTATTTCAACAGAAGGTCAAGATCCTTGACCAAGGTAAGATAACAAATTGTCATTTGCAGTTAGTTCCTAAAGATCTTAATAATTTGAAAACAAAGTTCTAAAAAAAATCTGTCACATGTGCGCGTCTTTTATTTGGGACGACTAGCTGACAGACAAAATTCTAATAAAATTTTGAAATACTTCCACTTGATTGAAATTTGGCACAAACCTAGGTCTTAGAGCATAATAAACAGGAAAAATCTGTAAACTAAATAATGTTTGGTTTATGAACAGCAAAAAATGACAATTCCAAAAAACCGGTTTTTCACTGATAACTCGAGAATCGCTCATCCTAGCGTATTGCGGTTTTTGTATTTAGGTAGGGCGTGAAAATTTTAAACTTTGCCTTACCTACTAGGCGGCTCTATCTTTAATAATTTTTTAGATATTTAAATTCGTAGTAAAAATATGAAAGGATACTTTTAAAAATTCGTTGAAACTGGACGATTCAAATTACTTGGGAAAAATTAGACATTTTCTGCCCGCTGTATATATTATATCGAATAAATAGTCCCGTTCAAATTGAATCACTGATTGTTGAAATATAAGGTGAGGAGTGGGAAAAGTGCCCGCACGTAAAATGACCGAGTTTTTCGCTACTCTTTTGTAATGCGCGAAGGAAAATTGGATTTCCTAAATTAAGTGGACTTGGGTTGGAAAAATATTTACAGGAAAATAGTTGGGTTGGAAGGTTTTCAGAAAAATGATTGGGTTGGTTGGAAGAAGAGTTTTAGCGCGCCGGGGGTTTGTCGAGCGAAACGAGCAGGGGAGAAGCCCCTAGTATATAAATAATCATCTTTCATTATATTTCCTGATTGCTTCCGTTACAATTTAAAATTATCGAAGTATTTTTATGGTATATTAATTATAAATTCAGAGAGCTTATACGCTCAAAGAAAGTCAACATTGAATAGGTTTGCCCCAGGGCAGCGGTTTCCAAACTGTGGGGCACGCCTCATGGGTTGATTTAATTAATCAGTTTGTCAATGTGCACGAGATACTGAGGTTATTTTCTTTCCTCGTCTTATGATATTGAATTGGCGAGATGTCTAATAAACAAAATCGTGCACCTAAGGATTAATTAATTAAAATTTGGAGAACGCATTTCTTGGAGCAAATAATATTTTTTGCACGAGTAAAACGAAAGAAAGACGATAAAGAATACACTATAAAAACTATCCTAACGACTATAAAAACTTTCCATCAGTTGAACTATCAAGGTAAAGATGCGACTGTACAGGATCATGCCACGGAATGATCTTTCTGCCAATCTACTCTTAGCAGAAATTTCACCACTATAACAACAATCGCCTAACTCCTGGAAAAGGCAGTGGGCGGCGTACAGTTGGAGTAGATCTGTAAACAAGACGGTTAACAGGAGGATGATGTGGATCCCTATATTTGATTAATCTGAGATGTAGGTCAAGAGGAAACGAGTCGTATGTATTGAACTTGAGAAACTTCAAATTAATTAAGTGAAACAATTTTTATCACGGGTAAAGTTACGAAAATGAATTTTATTTCCGAAAAATATACCTAATATGATTTTAATAAGAATATTAAATTATATTTTTATATCGATCGGAAATTGAAATTTGATAGACAAAATGTAATGACATAAAACTCCGCGGTAAACCATACCACAATTCAGCTGCAAGGAGTTCGTCATCAGCTTTAACGTATGTACAAACCGTCAGCTTTAAGTAGTGATTCCTGTAACGCAGAGGTTCTCAACGTGGTGCCCGCCGAGGCATTTCTAGGTGCCTGCCTTCGTTTGCACCAGGGTATCGAACCGTAATTTTTTTCGCTCCGGTTTTCGTTCCGGTTCACTCAAAACACAAAATTTCGGTTCGGTTCCGGTTTCGCTCCGGCAAGCGTCAGTGAACCGGTTTTTTTCGCTCCGACCTTAAAATATTTTTAGGAAACTTTCAAGAATTGATTTATTAATTAAGTAATTTTCTTATTAAATCAAATACATCTTCACTATAAAAATACTGATATTTAAAAAAAATAATCAAAACAAGAAAATAAATTATTTAAATGTGAATATTTAGTATATATGTATCTTATTTATTTAAGATTATATTTTGAATTGAATATTTACAAACCATACATGCACCGCACATTATTTCAACATATTAGGAAAGTATAAAGTAAATTATAAATGAGCACGTTTTCTACGATAGAGTATTCTAAACTTATTATGTTATGCAAAGCATTCATCTCATTTTCCAATTTACTGTGCTTAGTCCTTAGTACTAAATTTTATCAAAATCCGCTGAATAGCTACGGAAAAAAATTGTATCCTGATAGAAGGACGGACAGACAGAAGCTAATAAGCGCTAAAGCTGGAATGCCTAATAATGAATTATTAATATTTTTATTTACAAATCGTGCGGTAAAATAATAGATCGCGTTATCTCAATAGTGACAGTAAGTTGAGTAAGATATTACGTTATTTTCATTAACGATTTGTAGATCACGTCCACTGCTCTTATTATAGTAAAAACTGTAAATGCACGGCTTAATTTTTTCATTCAGGGATTACTTAAATGGATTTAAAAATCTATAAAATATCTAAATATCTATGAGGAAGAAGCCCGCAGAAATTGAGGGCCCGAGAATTCAGAAAGGCTGAGAAATGTTTATTAACATGACACAAATTTACGATGACTGAATATTTTTAATCACTTAAGTAGTATGAGAATGTTAAACTTCATTATTTCATGAAATTGAAATGATAAGTACCGTTTCGAAAAATTATAACTAAGCGAAAGCATGTGATTTTCACCCGACAGCAAATAAAAAACATCTACGCACATCTACATATTACCCTGAAATCAAACATGCAAACAAAAAGAAAATAAGACTTACCTACTTATTCGGCCTGTCGTGAACTTTCTTCAGGTGGAGTCTCTAATGTGGGCAAAATATTTCACTAAAAATAACAAATTCGCCTTCATATTTAATTTCTCTTCAGTTTTAAGCAACCAATACGAATATGTGTGCTCATTTTAAGATGCACTCTATAAAATAAATATAAATTTACTAACCTGTAACAAAGGATAACCGAAGTAAGAATATCTCAAAACCACGACTGCGGAGCGATCCTTCCTGGATAAGTTTTAGAGAATGACTACCAGAATACAAGGGTTCAGTGGATATGAAGAGGGAGAGAAAGTATATGGGGACATTAACCTCCAACTTTAAGGAATATCCAAGTTAAGAATCGGGAAATATTTTTGCCGGGAACACACTCCACGGGGTATGCTCGGGGGGTGGGTAGCAAGACAATTAGAGGCTGTCTTCAAAGTACCGCCCAAGTTCCTTTCCAGTAGCCTCGTTTAACAGGTAATCTCAGCAGGATGTATTGTAGACCCTCTCTCTATGTTTTGAGATGCACATGGAAAATCCCACTATTGAGCCAACAGATATTATCACAAAGACACACCCTTGCCAAGGCTGAGGAGAATGTGTTCTCAAGAAAAACCCAACCCTTTTCTTATTCGGTTTCTAAATCAGTAGAAGAATTGAATACAAAAGGAAACTATTTGAAAATTTGAAAGTTCCGAATTCGTTGAAGACGTGCGCATCATAGTCGTCCCCATCGGTGTTAGTGAACGTAATGTTAGATCACAGTGCAGGAGAAAATATCTCGAAATTACCGCTAGAACAGAGAAATACTACCGATCCTTTTTCCCAGACGCGATAAGACAATCCAACAGAGGAATTAGCTAAACTTCACTTGGTGTTGTGACACCCCCTGCCAAACGCTTCTAGCGGCTTGCAGGGTATTGATGTAAATGTAAATGTAAACGTGAGGCTTTCAGAAAGACTCAAACTAAAGCAAAAGGAAAAACCCTTCTTTCGCTCTCACCTTTTATGCGAACCGAAAAATATGGAACGAAATAAATAACGGTTTTCGGTTTCGGTTCGGGTTCAGGAAAATATTTTTTTTCGGTTCGGGTTCGGTTTCACTCCAGGAAAAATAACCGTTTTGTTCGGTTTCGGTTTTAGGTTAGGTTCCAGTTCGATGCCCTGGTTTGCACACATGAAGATACTCGTAATCCCTTATCCAATGATTCTTTTTGAAAATTTCATTACTAATATTTTTGTTTGCAATGCTGCCGAGAATTTGTTAAGGCCGTAACGAACAATAGGAATAACTCGTTTGCATCATAAAAATAATCGTTACTACCAGAACAGTGCACAGACATCCTGTCGCCTGTGACGAGATATGAGCCGTTTCTTTCCATCCAACCTCCTGAACTCGAACTTTTCTCCTTAATCTGACGCTCACCTTCTATGAATCTAACACTGGGAACCTTTGTTTCATCATAAGGCTCAAAATTTACAAAATCCTCAACAGCGCTCTCCCTCAAACCATCCATGGCCATTATTTAAAAAAATAGTCTTCAAAAGTTAATTAAAGAGTCAACAGCCATGTGGTCAAGATCAATGATCTGTTTTCAAAGAATGTAAGCAGACTTGCTACAATCAAGTGGCTCATATTTTTCAGAGAAGATCCAGTGTCTCTTATGAGATTCTGAGCCCTTTGGCCAGGTTTAAGGCATGAGAAGCCAGTCCGGTGCGAATTTTCATATAGTTCGGATGTGTTACCGTTTTCCTAATCCCTCTCCTTTCTCTGTGGCCAAAGTGAATAATGTGAATAATTCGTGTTACAATACAGCAATTTATTATTGCGCCTGTGCAGTGTTTACCTTTCTGCAAGATGTCTGGAATAAGACCAGCAAGTATATTGTTGTAGCGGGGCCACGTACTTCTAGCGCAAATTGATCTCCCATGCGCTACCTTACAAATGATTATATTTTAAACGATATTTAATTTACCTGTTTCAAGCGTCAATCAAAAATATTATTTGTCATTTTGCATTATGCGTCATTTCTAGTGATTTCTAACATTTTTTTGTGCTTGTGCCAGCCTCCAAATTCCAGAATTTGTTAAGTGCCCAATGGAGATAAAAGGTTGAGAACCACTGCTGTAACGAATCTTGCATGTATTACTATAGCATTTGTTAGAACAATGATTGTGGACCAGAAAGAGAGTTTCTTCCCGCCCCTTGCAGTAAAAATACAACACAAGGAATTTAAAATTATTTCATTTTAAAACTTTTCTTAGAAATTTATAAGTTATAAACAGAGTTATAAACTCGGGCCCTTTAGCCAACTTTGGTTTTTAAGTTGAGCTGCTTTTCTAACGACGCCACTTCCATAGCTTCCCCCTCCACTCCTATTTAAAGCGTTTCTTCCGCGGACTTGCCAGTCCTCAGTCGATCTTCAAAATATTCATTTCGTTCCTAAATCATGTGCAGTAATAACTATTTTGATCTAAATAGTTTCAACTAAAGTTTTATGTCCTACTTATTCATGTAATATAAGCTTCTTCCCCTAATTCAGCATCAGATGAATCTGACTGCTAATATAAATCCAAATATAATATTTTTTGAATTTATATCACCCAATGATAGATACATTTTGTTCACTTGAAATTTTGTACGCACGCCAATCAACCGTATTTGTTTTGATGGAGACTGGATCAATAACCAAATAACCAATAACCAAATACGTTCAGAACGTTTAAATGTTTGCTTGCTTACTCAAAGGCATTACATTAGTCCGATGCAAATGGGGAAATTAAAACCATCCAAACCAGCGGGTTCCTTCATCGAAAAATATTATGAATGAATTTCAGTCGGAGTTGGTAGAACTCTCCCCTTTAACGTGCTTTGAAAAAATCTCTTTTAAACTCATTACAGAGTAGGGGGTTAATTAGTTCAAGAATTGAACTTGACACACTCCCTACGAAGGGTTGTCTGAAGTTGGTAGGAAAAAGACATCCGTGTATTCAGGATCAGAATAAATTATTTTTTAATCTTTTAATAAATCGTGAATGGAAAGTGTTCGGGTGGACTAGTGTTGAGTTAGGTGATAGTCTCAGGGCTGGCTCAACAATACAAGTAGACCAAGCGACCGCTTGGGGCGCCGAATTTTTAGGGGCGCCAAATTTTCCTGACAAAAATTTTTTAGAAAATATTTTAATTTATTTTTTTCCATCGATGTGTTTAGCGTTTGCAGCTGGCGAATATATGTGAAAATGTGACTTTAAATGAATGTTCGGGGGCAATAACCGGGCTCTACTCCGAATGGTAAAATGGTATTTCCGAAAGCGTATTCCGAAAATACTACCGAATACAGATGGCTGGATGTTGTTTTTCCAACATTTTTATTGTTGAGTCTTTGACGACCGGATGAAAGCAGTTTTCACCGCCCCTAATATTTATAGCTGATTTCCTCTGTGATTTTCCGCCCCCGAGGGATTCTGTCCGGGTGCTTAGCACCCCTTACACCAAAGGTAGTCGCGAGCCTGAAGAGAGAAGCATTCCCTTAGGTTGGAGGGGAGGGGGGAGAATTATTAAGAAAGGTCATGACTCCAAAGGAAACTCAACACCGCCACCGCCGTAATAGCCTGCTCCAGTCTCAGATGTTGGTCAACGGGAGACATTTGCAAGGGTTCCCAAGAGCAAGGAAGTCTTTAGAAAGTCCGAGGAGGATACAGGATATCCCGAAACCTTCCCTCCTGCGGGTCCCATTTGTTCCCACGTGCATTCATTACGGCACGTTCAAAATTCTCGATTTATTGGTTGCGGCTCTTGTTTGAGGAAAAAATATGTATCTTTTGGGTTTATTTTACTGCTTCTTAGTAATTGTTACGCTGTGTTAGATCGCACTGAGAACAGGGTACATATTCACACACCACTGTTTTCTACCCCTTCTCCTTCAAAATTTTCCTTCTCCCTCGCATTTCACGTCAGTGACATCGAAGAAGAGCAGTTTGTCAGAGTTAGTTCCAATACATCTATCGTTGTGGAAACGTCAGTCGAGTGGTGTGCGTCTTTTAGTGTTCGAAGAATCTGTTATCAAGTTATAACAGGATTTCTTCCCTGGGAATAATTGATATGTTTTTGTCCTTGCTCAGGAAGTGACGCCAATATTTAGTGTAAATATTATTCATTGGTAAAAGCAGGTTTTTGGCCCTGAGAGTTGGAGCTATACCTAGTCTACGATCAATGGAGATTTTCTAAACCGGGAAGCTAGTATATATTTTTGTTCGATCTTTATATATATATCTTTCACGTTGTATGGTTAAATTATTTTTTAGTTTCATCCAAATAAGTTTGTTGCTATTATACTCTTTCTTGAACCAACCTTTGCTAAGATGTTTAGTGTAGAGGTTTTTCTCTTTTAAATTTGAGGTAATTAACTCTACTATTGGGCAATTTTATTTTCTTTTAAGAAATTCATCCTGAAGGTCGTCTTAAAATTTCAGTTTTAAATTGGTAACAAATTCGTAAGCTGCTCCTGTTAACGAAAGGTGTCCTTGACTTGTCGTAATGATTCCAAGTAATAGACGATATTCATCTTGCTCTTGAAGTTCATGATCAGTCATAAAGTTGGAGTCTCATGTACTCACGATATATCCCGCTTTTCATTCCAACCTATATTTTTTTAATAATTTCATTCGGAACGTCTATCCAAGATCACTTCCAAGATAAGGTTTTGATTGCATTCGTTTCGTCGTTCCTTTTTTCCCTGCATCCTCCCAAGTGCATTTCGCAATCAAGAATCAATTTCCTCCTTTTTATTTCATTCCAAGAGCAATTCGTTCCATTAGCTTTGGATATGTGCGTCGCTGCCTTTATTCATGTGTTTGGAAACACGTGCTTGTGTATGAATAAGGCAATGTGTCGATGTTGCATTTTTTACGCATTCTTTATGAAACTTACTGCACCAGCAAGTTTTCCAACCAATGATTGAGCCCCATCTGTGCATACATCGATGCAATACTTGCAATCAATCTTATTTTCATTTATATAAGTATCATCGCTTTTCCTATCGCTATTTTTGCTGTATAACAAAGCATTTTCTAAGATTTGTAATATAACATTTCACCTTGGTCTCTAAGCTAAAACTACTCGTATTACAAATTGATTATTGGCGTTTTTCAATAAGTTTACTTCCACCAACTTAGTTTTACTCTGCTATGAAAATCAGTCTCTCTAAAAATGCACGTATTATTTATTTTTCAGCAAAAATATACGAAGAGCCGGGGAAAAAATGTAAAGAGTTTCCAATAATTTTGTTGTTTTTGTAAAATTTTCATATACAGCTAGTTTTTTTACATAACAGCGTGGGATCATAACAGATTGAAACTTGAGAGTGAAAATTTGTAGGAGCGCTTTCATGCATTGCACCCCCTGCCGCGCACCGCTTCGATGAATTACATGGTAGCAAGCAGATGTAGATATACCTTATTGGGACATCAAGTATTGATTTGCTTGTCACAGCTGTTAAGAAGAACTTCATATCCGTGAAATTTGACATTGAAATTTTACTATTCCAAAACTTCTGATGATAGTCATTATTTATTTATTTAGTTATTGCCAACGAGTCTACCTACAGCACAGGGCCAACAACAGTAGATTGTGTAACAAGAAATTAACCCATGTCCTAGGCGGGATTCGAACCCGCGAGCCTAGTACACACACATTTGAAATATTATTTAAAAATCCCATTGTTTTTGTATAAAGTGATGATTTAAATTTCTCCACACAGCCAGTGAAAGCCTAAAACTCCGTTCTCTGTAAATAATGCAAATCCTACACCATATAAATTCCCCGAAAACTAATTTTGAATGAATACCTTTCCTCATCCAAACCTTTTTTTGGTCAACGCAATCTCCCCATTCCTCTCTCATAGTGACGCCAAAGACCTCCCATTCTCCTTGAGTTTACGCTCCTACCCCACCTTCTCTGTTTTTTTCCCTTCTTCGTCGCCTTTCATCTGCCCATCTATAGAGCCATATTTAGATTTGAATGTAAACGCACTATAGCCGACAAGTCTCGGATTGATTTACACGCCCAACAATTGATCGATGTGGGAACCATGGATAATGTTGTCTAATCTCCCTTAATTAGGATAACCGTTAACAATTGACTCATTACTAAATGATTATCAACCTCTCAATAGGCTCGGGGCTGTTTACCTGCCATGGGATACAGTTTCGGTGCTGGAACAACCGACGGTCCGGGAGCTTCTGTATTCCGCCAAAGCACTACAACCGACAACCCTCTGTGGAACATGTTCAGAAACGCAATCCGGGAACCTAGCAATGAACAGGTGGAATGCCAAGGGAAAAAGCCCATTCTGCTTCCTACAGGAGAGGTATGTGTTATCAATACGTAGTACCCGCTTTTTTTAGGTTTGCCAATATCTTTATCATTGATTAGAAAGGGTGAACTAAATTCTGACAATGTTACGACAAAAAAGTTTATTTCAAACGTGGAAAAGTTTATGCTTTAATTCGTTAAAAAATTCTCCAAAAAACTTTTTCAAACGTACTGAAGTCATTTATTTTTGACAGTAATTAAAATTGAAAGAAATTTCTTCATAATGAACTGTATTTTTACGGTTAAAATAAAAGGCTATTCAAATATTCGTCTAGCGATGATTTATAAACTTTCATGAAGTACGCAGTTTGTAAAATAACGTTTAAATGAAAATATTTCAAAGAGAATATCGTCTACCTGGCAAATAAATTTCTCTATTGCATCAATGCTGCACCCCCTGCCACCCACCAGTCTGGTGATTTGCAGGGTATCATGTAGATATAGATATCATGTAGATCTGTGGTCTTCAAGGTGGGCGATAGCGCCCACTAGTGGGCGTTTTTGGATTTTTGTGGGCGTTCAAGAACTCACCAAATGCTATTCTAATTTTTACACTGAAAAATAAAATTCTATAAAAAAGCACACATATTCTGTACAACTATTTTAAACACTGTTATTACCACTGAGACCGTATTCGGTAATCTCATCTAACGACAATCCCACTAGTATTAGGGTTACCTTACCTCCGTAAATCGCTTTGCTACTGGGGGCGCAAAATTATTCTTTGCCCCGGGTGCCAGAAACCCTCACTACGCCACTGGGTTGGCGGTGAACTTATTTCAAAGGACAACATATGATAAAAGTGGGCGGTGACTCAAAAAAGGTTGAAGAGCACTGATGTAGATGAATGCCTTTTGCATTAACATACCGTTTCCAAGTAATGCCGTTGCAACAAAAATGCTTTTACGAAATTCAACTAACTTACTAAACTCTGATTCAGTTCCGAAACTTACGACCTAATTATTCTCAACAGAAAATAAAAGCTCTGTATTCATTTCAAAGCGAAATTCGAGAAGATAACCGATTGTCGGCGAAGGTAGTAACTGTTAAGTTACTAAACTTCGAAGTTTCAAAACTATCCGAGGGTCTTCAAATCGATCAGTAATATCATTTACTTACATAGAATCTTATCTGAGTTTTTCCCGAAAATTTGAAATAAATATCAATTCCCATTTTTCTGGAATATCTGTTTTCACATAATTAGCTTGAACAGGACTCATTTCCTAAAAATGGGAATATGCAATAAATACCTTACAGTTGTTTTTGTAGTTAGGCTACTTTCTTTTCAAATTAGTTAAAGATCGATATTATTATATAAGTATTTTGTCAATGTTGATTTATTGGGAAATGAAGTTTCAACAGTCTATTTTAAATATAGAACATCATAAAAATAAAATTAATTAATATTCGTTATGATTGATAATTTTTATAATAAATAAGCGTTGTCGATTGAACTAGCCCCAAATTTTTAATTTGGCCGAAGCAAGGGCATTTGTAACTAGTAAAATAAAACGTCTGAGTTGGACGAGTAGTATTTGTTTGGCTTATGAGGTGGACTTACATTTGCTCACACCTATGAACAGGGCTTAGTTATTTGCGTCGTTAACACGAAATCTGATCCGAATCAAAAGATAATTTTTAAACCAATCATTTATTCCTTCGTAACTTCATTACATTGTGCAACACGTGTTTACGAGATACAATACGTTTCGCCGTGGAAACAGGGAAAATTCGAACGGCAGATCTCGTAACGAATCTCGTTAATATCGCCGGGAGCTATGAATGCCACCGAACCTACCACGTGCACGTGCTAAGTGAAAGCAAAGGAAATCCCCAATTAACGCTTCTTTCAATAGGAAAACCAGTGCAATATTTCGTTTCGATATACTTTTAATTAAAATAGATTTTCCATGCTTATTCACCGTCTCTGCTACTGAAAAGCTTTTGTTACTACCAGAACTTCCATCATCTTCGCTTCCATAGAGGGGGCAGTGATATGAGAACTTCTTGCAACAAAATCCATTTATAACATAATCCATGCCCGTAAAATCACAAGTAATTTTGAAGAACGATCTTTGCATTTTGTCAAGGGGCTTCAGCACTGTTGTCAGGGTTTATTTCCACGTTAGCTTTCGTTTAATTTAACGTTAGCTTCATATCCTATACCAAACTCCCGCGGTAGCTGTTATATAGAAAAATATACTCCCTTTGCATGCACTATAAAGAAAAAAGTTAATATAAAATTCGCATAATTTGTTCCAGAAAGTAAAAATATTTTTGGGTAAAGGTTGCGCGTCAAAGAAATATTATTGATTATTTATTCGTTAAGCAATAAGCCACACAACTTTAATTGCCCGAAACAATTTTTACATTCTGGAACACTCAATCATGTGAATTTTAGATTTAGTTTATATTGCGTATAAAGCGTGGCTTCATTAAGAATTTTTAATATAAATTTTATTTTTCTGTCTTAGTCAAATATTAACTCTTTAACGCAATAACAACTAATAACTTAATATTTATTTATTTTCGTTGCCGTAGTAATGTTTAGCGTTGCCAAGATATTGGTTACACTTCACAGTAGCGTCGAAATGTCGTGAATATGTGCATACATACTACGCTAATTTATAATCCCAGTCAATCACACTCAATTACACGAAATCGGAAACAATGAAAATCATCTTGACGGCGAAAGATTTTGACATAAGAATATCTCATATGTTCGCATCCAAAACTTATTAGTGCACCGACTCGACGCGCATTGGAAAATTGACGGCAGGAAAATGAAATTTTAGGCGTTCTTTGTTTCCAGTCCCGAATTCCGACGATAATTCTAAGTAATTTTAATATGTAATGGACAATACGCTGCACCCTATTCTGTGCAATTCAAATGGAGGAAAAAGAGTTCCATGAATCGAACCCGGTTCGCTATTTTATACGAAAATCACATGTCAGTTTGAAAGATAAAATTGAAATAATCACTCTAAAATAATTAGCAAGACTGGATCGTTTTCGTAAAATCCTTAACTAGAATGTGTTGATCACAACTTTACTAATAAATAAATATACGGCGAAGTGCATATAAAAGGTGTTAAATTTATATTAAGGAAAATGTTGCTGTACTAATATTAGCGAAGAAAATTCAATTGGTGAAAGTAATTCATCCCACCAGTTTAGCTTTTCTGCAAAAATCTTTTCAGTAAAAGTATTTCATGAAGCGAATTTAAAATATATTCTTTACAATTACCAATTATGGTCTGACGAGGCAACTTTATATTTTTCTTAGAGTTCAAACATGGTAATTGCAATTGTCAGACTAGTTCTCATAAATTTCATTTCTTGCCATTTTTAAATTAGGTCTTACTTTCAAACCCGTTGCTAAGATGAGATGGCATTATCTTCATGAAATTCTTGAAAAAATTGGAATTTTTTATGATTGGACCGAAAATGGATGTCCAATGAAAACTTTAAATAAAATATAAATATGAGAATAGATTAAGTTCGATCTAAAAAAACTAATTTTGTGAGAATTATTTTGATCGCGAATATTTTTCTCGAGTTACTTTATTTTGTAGAAATTTCGCAGATATCGGATAGCGAATGAATAATTATAGTTTTCGGCGTTTATTTTTCTCTAAAATCAATACCGACTCATTTTAATAAGATACAGCTGATAGAGTATTGTTTGTTTTCCTAATCTCGAGAAAATAAAACTCAGTAATTTGTAAAATGTGCTTTCATTCTCTCACAAAAAATGTCGAGCGTATCAAACCGTGGTGTTTCAAGGATGGGGATGAAATTTTGTATAAAAATTAATTTCTGTTGATTTTTTAATAATAAAATACAAAAGAGTCGGAGAAACACTTTCCGAATTTGTACATCCTAAAACGCCATTTACGCCTCTGACGCTTATAAATCCGTGACCTCTTTTGAATATCTTACTATATAATAAATATGATTCGTCAGTGACTTTTGTCATTCTGTCTGTATCGCTCAAAAACAAAAACATTGGCTTAAGTCGACTAACTGGGACCACATTTTAAACTGACCGAGAAGCTGACCCCTCGACCGTCATTGACTAGGGTTAGAGGCCCATACCTCGAGACCCATCCTCAAATCCGAGCTCAGGTCTCTCTACCCTCTCACCAGAGGGGCATTAGCCCACCACGTCTTTTGCAATATAATTTAAACTATTTTATGTTGTTAACTTAGTGCGATTGTGACTCAAGCAACATATTCGGGTGAATGCGCTGATCAAGAGCGTCTTTTTAACGGAATTCTACGATAAATAATAACATATTTACGCTCACATCTAATCTAAGGAATACCAACCTCTTAAGAGTTTTCGGACGGGATTATAATGAAAGCAGACATTCGCGAGACGGTGCGGACGACTTAAATGCAATTCTCGAGTGGTGTAAAGAGTGGCAGTTAGAATTGAACTTAGGAAAGTGTTCCTTTATGAGATTCTGGGGAAACAAAAACATTTTCTTATTATATCATAATGCTATCCTGAAAATTTCATCAAATTCGGTTCAGTCGTTTGCGAGATATTAAACTTCAAAGAGCGTTACTGACAGAGTGACTCAAGCAAATTATAAGGTAAGATTGCCACAGAGAAAAATTGGAATTGGCACTAAAAATGCATTTTATCCGTTAGATAAAACTCGACCAAATATTCAAGTCAAATATTGCGAGTAACTGAGAAACGACAAACAAACCAACAAGGTTATAGTTCGATTTAAAATTTCGTCGTTGATGCCTTAAAATCTGGGGTATGTTAACAGCATATCATCCCGTTTATCTAAATTCAATCCAATTCCGTCAGGTACATTTTCCTTACGAGTGGCAGCCGAGAATAGTGTCTACTCAGCTGCTCCTGATCGGAAGCGGAGATACTTCAGTAGCCATAGCTCCGGTACCGGGGGAATTCACCACCATGTCTGGTCGCAGGATGAGAGAAGCGATCGCTCAAGAGCTGGAGGAGGGCGGCGTGATTCCGCGTGCTGTCATAATCGCCGGACTTTCAAATACTTACGCCGACTACGTGACAACACCGGAAGAATATTCTGTGAGTGAATCCGAAACACCATAAAAATAAATCCCGCGTAAAGAATGATTTCGAGATGAGAAATTTCATACTAAAACTTTGATGAACATATAAAATAACTACTTTGTAAAATATTACGTTGCTATTTTATTTGTTCGTCATGGAAAAGTTCCACAAGATTACGCTCCCCACCGTGATTCTATTTTAAACTTCTTACTGGGTGTGATAATTTATTTAATAATGTGTTATATATGCACTATATAAACAGAGAATATACTATAAATGTACTATAAATTATAACTATTTATCAAAGAAGTATTAAGGAAACAATATACCTTATACCAACACAGGAAATATTAAAGGGTAAAATCATATTGAAGTTAAATAACTGCGCATAATTCGGAGATAAATTTCGTACTACGATAGCTACGTCTTTTCAACGTGAATTGATGAGATTCGGTAAAGGTATTACGATGGTCAAATTTATATATTTGTTCTAAAATTCACTAAAAATTTCAAGGAATTTAATTTTCAACAAGTAATTTACTGACTTGTAATAATGAATGAATTGTTTTTAGGTCCAGCGGTACGAAGGAGCTTCAACCATTTACGGACCACATACTCTCACAATTTACTTAAGCCAATATGAAAAAATGGCTAAAGCATTGCTAACGGTAAGTACTCTGCAATTACTTCAATAGAAATATGGAAATTTATTAAGGCACATTACGATTAATATTTTGATTATATAAAAATTGATATTTTGATTCATAAAATTTTTATCGTTCAAAATCTTAAGTAGATAGTAAAGGTCATCTCCACCATCCATCTCAGAGAATTTTGCGTCATCTCATTCGGATTTTCATTTCGATGAAACAACCTGTTGAACGAGAATGGCCACACTCCAGATTCTATCTCATATTATCCGCGCCGCGTTACGTATTTCTTACAAGTCGGTAGTCGTGTTCTTGTGTTTTCCATCTTCCTCTTCTTCTCTATAGCATCTTTTGTGCAATACTATCCCCTATACAGCAATACCTCGGTTAACGAATCCTCTAAGGTCGATCCTTGATAACGAAGTCGACATTATTTTGAAAAAGAAAAAACATTTAAAAAAAATTTAAGGAGCTTCGTAAAAAGCGATTAAAAGGAGCAAAATTTCATCATCGTCGCACAAATGGTCCAGAAAGTGGGTATCGAGGAATTTGACGACGTGCAATATGTACCTGCTAAATATCTACGGATGACACTTCGTTAATCGAGGTATTACTGTACTTTGCCGATGATTGCAAATGAATCTAGTGACCTCATAACCTTTACAGAAGAAACGAAGGGAAAACAAAATGAGTGTTTTCAACTGAAATACTGATCAATTTATAAGAAAATGGGGATTGTAACTTGAAAAATGTTTATATATTTATTGATTTCTAACATATTTTTGTTTGTCCTTTACTGTTTAAAAAAGCGAACCATATCTCCAGTCCTATATATTACGGCGATATGCGTCGAAACAATTACTACAATACTTATTTTAAAAAACTACTCATTATTCATTATTTTATATTGTAATTTACAGTAAATATACTTCGTTGCTATTTAGGATTTTGATCGACTAAAATTGTAAATTTTACTGTTTAAGGGGGAAAAATTGAGTGAGGGGCCAAACCCTCCTGAAATGAAGTCTGGACTCATCTCATTCATACCTCCTGTACTCTTCGACTCTCCGCGTTGGAGAGCGAAATATGGCGAAGTATTGTCGCAACCAAACTCTGCAGTGTACCCGGGGGATTTAGTGCAAGTGAAATTCGTGAGTATTATCGAAAGTTGTTTCCTTCTTGAAATTTCGCGGAAATTATTTCTTTGCATATGAAGATAGTCAGAGCGACCTTGCGCGTGGATTGGGATGAAAAGCGATTTAAACTTTTCTGGCGCCGTGACGCGCTCGACTGCGATCACATAAGATAAACTTTTAACTCTACGACACGTGTCAGGAATAAATAACTGGAAGCGAGGGATTTCTGTTTTTGACACTATTTTACTAAAAAAATCGATTTTAAACATGTGGCGTATTGAACGACTCGCACGCGAGATGGTTTATTGCGCCATTAATCTGTGTATACGGTATGGTTGATTTTTTTCACCAATCAGTTCGCTATTTTCAGTAGTTTTTCTCTCATAGAGGGATGAATTCCGGCTGTGATGAGTGTAAATGTAAATTTAGACTCTTTGTTTTCACCTGCTGAATATACTACACATTACTACTTATTACTACAAAAGTAAAGATCAATTAATCCCCCCTGATGAGGGACTTTTAACAGATGAAATACGTGTTGGGTTACACAGCCATTTTCTGCTACAAGAGATACCAATCGCATTTACTTTATAAACTTATGAAGTGAGCTCACGCGGGAACATCCAGAAAAATGCTGGATGATAAAATAAATTGTCTTATACACAGTGGGTAAAAATATATTTGAGGAATACATATTTTAAATTTGCATTTCGTTCATGGGTATAATCCTCATCAGAGAAGCCGGGTACTTCAACTAGTTATAGACAAGCGATACATCAGTTTATTTCCTACGACTATCTGAAGTTTTTCATTTTGTAAGTTTACAAGCTAAGACATTTTTAAGCGGTATAAATTGTTGCATTATAAATATTTACACAAGTTTTCCGTTTAGCATATTTGTGTGCATCATAAACAGAGCCATCCGCTGGCAACATCTATTTTTGGCATTTCTAGGAAAGGATAATCCCTCGTAACACATTCAATGCTCCCAAAATTAAATATCTTCCCTTCGGAAAAGATCAGTGTTGCGAAATTTTTGTATTGGAAATTTATGCCCACGTCGGTTCATTATTTTAATGCGCATAAAAAGATTTCGTGTTTTATTAAGTATTATTATGTAGTATTAATCATGTTGGTTTCAGCCAAAATGTGAATGGTATTTTACATTTTTTTATTTCTGGCACTTGATATTTATTATTTCTAAGTGATATTCAACAAAATATTTATTTTAAAGTCCTTTTCATATAAATTTTCTGGTAATAATCATATAAATGATAGATAATTATGCAAACGCTAATCTTAATTTGTTCTATTACATTTTCGTATATTTGTACATTTCGTATATTTGTACATAAATACTTCTAACTACACACAATAATTAGGGAAGAATATCAGCTAAAATATTTCTTCCTACCTCCAATAAATACCTGATAAATATCTCTCTCATGTTGTTATAACTTAAGAGTTTTTGGTAGATTACACGTGTGGCTTATAAAAATGATAACCAATACTTGACTAATATAAAATAACAGCTAGTTACGTAAATGCTACATATTAATCGACAAAGAAACCTAAAGGCTAAATAATCACATCCGTTAGGAATGAAATGTTCCACTTAACTCCAACAACCCAATATGTATACGATTCATAAAACCTTTGATCACATTTACAAAAAATTAAATGCTTACATTTTTAAACGGTTTTTTACATTATAGGTTGCAGGTCATCCCAGGAACAACCTCAGACAAGGAGATACGTTTTTAACCGTAGAAAGAATGCTTAAAAATGGAACTTGGGTTATTGTGGCTACAGACGCCAACTGGAGCACAAGGTACGCTGTTTTCGAAAGAATATATTTTGTAAAACGTTTCTTTACATCTATAATTCAGCAGTAAACTCAATATCTAATTAATCTATGTACTTTAACTATGGTAAATGGAAACGTTTCTAAAAATATAGTAACCCTCTCTTTGCCGGATTATTTAAAGAAGCGACCTTTCTGGAACAAAATAGAATTTTAATTTAATAATGATACTGATGAGAAATATATCTATATATATAAAGAACCACATCAAGTAATAGTGGTTACGCGGTAAAGGAAAATCACTTTTTATGATGCATATGAGGTAACTACTTTACTTGAAATAAACATATGATATGCGTGTATAGAAACGTTGCCGATTGCAGCAATTATAAAAAAATGAAGTGGGTACATTTCTTATAAAGGTTCGTTTGGGAACGCACTTCTTTCCTAATGGGTTGCAGCGAGGCAACCATTGAATGGAGGGTTGACGAAAATGCTGAGCCAGGGGAATACCGCATCCGCCACTTTGGAAATTACAAATACATATTCGGTGGAATATACCCTTACGAGGGAACGTCCAAGACATTCAAGGTAAGAGGAATTTTCAGGACTATTTGTATAATCAATATAAAAAAATAATTCTCTATAACTGAAATAGGCCAGAAAAATATGAAGGAACTACGCCGGTATAATATTCGTGTATTATGGGAAAAAATAATGCAAGTTATAGAAATATCTGGAAAATAATGCACGATTAGCACATGCACAGCAATGATGCTAACGTTTTCGAAAATAAAAGTGAAATGAAAAAATCGAGATAATCTTGCTTTTATGAGAGTAAGCTTATTAATCTCATAGAATAACAATTGAAGAAGTATGTTCATAATGCAGTTTTGCTAGTTTCCATTAACGCTTGAACAAAATAAATTTTTTATTTAAATTTAACGAATCGTGAACTTCCCACAAATGAATACAATCCATCCACGTAAATAAAAGAAAATTCTTCCTATTTTCTTGTGGATTGATTATGAAAATACCGAGCGCATATTTGGAACTGTAGCCATCAATTATAGTTTATAAAATATTAGGATATCGCGATTCGTTAAAGAATTTAGAAACAGGAGAATCTAGTTTTAATTGTAATGATTTCGATGATTCCCCCCTCGCGCGACTGCGAACCCTGGAGATTGCTTTCTTTAAAGTATCGCTTGCACTAAAATTATAATCAGGAAATGCAATATAACTATTTTTCTTGCATACGTTATAATGCTCAAAATATATACAAAGAATTTTTACACTTTTTCGCACAAGAAAGGTTTCGGCGTAATTATTTTTGTCGGGGTCGGCCTTCCTTCATCCGGACCGCAGACTCATGGAGGCCCCATATCTAGTACATTTAAAAATATAGATATACTCGTAAACTGCTATATACGAGTAATATATAAAATCGGACAATGCACTAAAAAGCGTTTGAGGAATCGAACTCTTACTGTAAATAAAATACTTAAGTAAATACACCAAAATATTCCGAGAACCCTTAAACGAGACTAAGGTACCTGACTCACGTAGTACCACTTGAATCTCTGTTCCCTTCCACCGCTTTTATTCGTTTGATTTAAAGTCTGCAGGACCTTCTGAGGGACGCATATTTACTTGCCTCCGTGTTATCCAGCTGAAAGACATACACGGGAGGTAAAATCCGATATTCAATAGGCATGAGTGGTTTCAAAGGAGGTAAAATTTTGTCTACGCCTTGAAGGACTAGAAGATAAAATAATTCTCTATACAAATCTCTGCTTTTCTAAAGACTCGCCTACTCTACCGCAGGATTATTTTTTGCGTACACTGAAGACCTTGAGGATGATAAAAAGGAAGCATTTTATGGGAAAGGTTATGGTAACATATGTTCGTTCGTATTATTATATGCAAAATCCCTGACGCCACGAAGAGCTACGGATGGAAAAGAGTAAAATAAGATGTTCGAGCAGTTTGGTGCATTATATTTTGGTGAATAATAATGTTTACGCACTAAAGTAAACCGTGAAATAACGATCAGTATTGTAAATATTGTAGATATTTATGTGGCCACCGAAAACGGAAAGGTTCAAAAGTGGACTCTGTACGAAGTTTTCATTATTCAATCAAATAACTAGCGAAAAAGATGAAAATCATCACGTTAATGTGTATCGAAGAGCAAAAACATACGTTTAAAATTTTAAACTAATAATTAAATGAGGATATTTCTTTCGAAATGATCAAATTTTGTGTCACATTGAGTTAATTAATGAGGGATTATTTTTTTAACTAAACTGTTATTTTTCACGTTCAAAACAAATAATTAAGCGGGTATTCTATAACAAATGATTTAACATTTTAATACACTTCGGATGATTCCCATAAAAAATATCTCTTATCAAATTATGGTGCCCTGCGAAATGATGGGAAAAGAATCAATTGCATGGATAATTGAATCCAAACTTTAATTCAGATGAATTTATTCGACAAGTCACGTCACTCAGAAGATTTAGTTTCTCTTTTCTTTCCTCTCTTCGTTTTATTCTCTTGGTGCAGACAAATGTTGCTTATGAATAAAATTGGATAAAAGAGATTTCCTATGATATTTATTCCGAGGTTTTCCTCGTTGAAAATGGTACATGCCCTGACAGTCATACTTTGATTTACACTTATGGTATCCTTACGAATGAAAGATTTACCTTGACCCGTATCACGTTTATTTTTCCAGGTCTTGCCTCATTCCATGAAAGGATGACGAAAGAGAATCCATAGTATTTCCTGATTTACGGCAGGTTAATAACAGTATTGGTGGCTGTGATCAAAAAACGAATTTCCTCCTCTCCTAAAATAGCAGCAGAGAAGAGATGGAAGTGACTTTTTGCTGTTGCTGTAGAATTTTCCCGTATAGAATCAAGGATTGGATGTCCATGAATATAGAGAGACGTCCTTGAAGAGGAATGCCATAACGACGGCTCCAGCAATAAGAAAGCACCCCGTCACACGTGCCCCACTCAATTAATTTCCTATTCATTAAAAATGATTAAGTAAAAAAAAGTTCCTGTCGCGGAAAGAAATCTCGTCTAGGTGACGATCGAAATCGCGAAAGTGTTGTAGCTTTCTGCTTCAAATGATAACGGCGGAGATTCAGTGCCATGTATGGCGATTTGTAAAATAATAACGCTTCCTATAATGGCGCATCGTGTGAGATATATTTCTCACCTCACCTGTTTTAATTCTCATAGCGTGCTGAGCATGCAAGTGCCATTCATAGCTTTATACAGTTTTGCCCAGTTATATTTTGTTTATAATATGTATTCCAATTACGTAGACTAGATGAGAGAGTCATTAAATTACAATTTTAAAATGGGCATTCTTTTACCGAGCCAAAAATATGACATTTAAGATAAGGACCCATATTGTGTACTAGTCTTCTAGCCCTGGTGCTGTTAGACCTGGACTTTTCTGATACAATTCGAGGTCTCATGAATAACATTGAAGTCGACGCTTTGAAACCAAAAGGTTATTTAAGGTGGCCAATCTTGTTGATAACTGTAAGTCCGCATGCACCTCAATGCCAAAAGAATGATATTATTGTTACTTGTGATATCTTTTTCTAAAAAATAAAAATATATCGATATTATGGCTTTTCAATGAAAAAATTATTTCTGTTAGGGAATGATTAAACTGTAAGTCATTTTTTATTTAGAAAGTCTTAGTACTACATCTAAATCTTAATTATTACAATCTATGCAACATAAAAGTTCAATATTTTTGATCAAAATATACATATTTTCCCTACTTTCGCATGAATAACGCGCTCAGAGTTTTGCTAAACATAGTTTTCCTACTATATGGAATTACTCAAGCGTTTGTGTGAGCACATTGTTAACGATATCATTCCCTCAAGTACGCATTTTTGTATATTTTTATTGAGAATGACCCTGAACTATATTTTTACTAACTATCTGGTATCACTGAAGCATTCTGATCAACCTAATTACCATATGGAGATGTTTTGTACAACGTTCTAGCCCCTGACTGTTAAAGCGACGCGCATCCAACAAAGTAGATTGTCGATCACTCTAGCATAAAAATTTTCCATTACTGTATAATCAAGTTTGGCGGGGGAGGGGGGGGGAAGCAATTTTGAAAACTGCAAAGTCACGTTCATATCGGATAAAATTTTCATAGAAATCTATAATTGACCGGAAGCACATAATTGAATCCATCTCGAGAACCCCGTAGCGCAAAACCCACTCTACGCGGAAAAAGATCCGTGTGCCTTTACATCACCTGACAAAAAATGAATCCATACCTACTAAAATAAATTAGGTGAATTAAATTCGATATTTTTGGGATCAGGAATTTTCCTGAATATTTTTTTTTAATTCGTAGTAATTGATAGGATTATTTTAGCTGTAAAATTAGTATCATACCGATACGGAAAAATAGAAAAATTTCAACGAAAGACTTCAAATTTTTTCCAATGACAATACAATATTCTGCATTATCAATATCTAAAAATTATGGGTAATGTTTAAATCCTAATCTCCTCGTCCACGACCGATATTAATACGTTTTGTGCTCATTTAAAATTTTCAGAAATAGAAGTCAGAAATATCCGTCTGGAGTCATACGGTCAGGAAAACTAATATGAAAGACATACGATTATCGAGTCTAAAGTACAACAGATAGAATAAATCTGTGATTAACCAAACGTCAAAGACGCGTAGACCCAATCATACGAATATAATTATTTGTTAAATGCTTCCAGATTCAAAAAAATACGTCGCTAAAGTTTTGTGTCAAGTTAAATCAATCGTTATTCTGAATAAAATGCTACATTCAAGAATAAGCGCTTAAAAATAAAAAATTGAATAAGCACTTGTCTCAGATATCTGCAATACCCTTACTAATGTGGATATCAGAAACTCCATAGATATAATGTCGGACAATTCTTCTACGCAAAAATCCATATCGATATCCTAATAAAATACTTTACACCCCAAAAACATTTCTCTGAACTGAAATTTTCCAAGAATGATAGCCTACCACAAGTCTCTAAACCAAGGGTGCCCATTACGCCACCAGCGGTCGCCCTTTTGGAAGATTTGAGTCGCTCGCGGAGGCAGTGAGGTGCTAGAAAAATTAAAAACTGAATTCGAAGAACGTTTTCTAGATTTTAAAGACCTCTAGCCCATTATAACATTTTTTCATTGACATTGAAGAAATTTTTAGGAAAATAAGAGATATGTTCAACATGGATGCAACAGAACTGGGAAATGAAATATTTATGTTGCAAAGTGATATAGAGTTGAAGGGAAGATATAACGATTCAAATTTTTGGAAACTTGTTTCTCCTGAAAATTTTTAAAATATATAAAACTTGCATTTATATTGAATGAAAATTTTTCTTTCATTTATTTATGTGAATCAATATTTTTTAATATGAACCTAATTATCGAAAACTAGAAATACACTCACCAATGAACATCTTAAAGATTGTTTACCCCTCTAAGTTTCGAGTTACAAGCCCAATCACCAATCACTGGCTGAAGATATGCAGTGTAAATGAGCCCATAATCGTTTAAATAAAGAATAAATTTAAATAAATTCATCAATTATTTATTTTGTCGATTTTCATAAATATTTCTTTACGGTTATTTTTGCTTTAACTTATAGTTACAATACTCTCAGGTGGATGTTTAAAAAAATTTAGGAGGCTGCAAGACAATTTACAGAATGAAAGTAGCCCTTGGCATAAAAATGTTTAGGCACTTCTGCTCCATACAATTAAAAAGGATGGCGAAACCTAATGACCGACCGTTCGGGTTCTACATTTGAAATGTCATCATAACAAACTGATTTCCTGCGAACAATTTCTCTTATTTCTTTCCACGAATTCTATTCTTTTTATTTCCCCTTTGAGGAGACAGAGACGATGTTTTTACCCGTATAACTGTCGGGAACGCCACAGGAGGAAGCAAAGGACGGGAATGGGGAAGTACGAAATGCAAGGGGAGGAGGTATGGAGCGGTGCTTTGCGCGGAAGCGTGTAGAGGGGGGGGCGGGATTTGGGGGGGGGGGAGTGATAAAGAGGAAAGGAGCCGGATCGAAGGAGAGGTAAGAAAGCGGAGAGCAGTGACGGAGAGGGAGGGAGAGAAATTGATAGAAGTTGGAGTGGGAAGGAGGAGAGATAGGGCAGGTAAAATACAGAGCAGCTTTTCGTAGGCATGGGATCTTTTCAAGGATAAATACAATTTCGCGGTAATGGTATTCGGCGCTTTTTTCCTTCTTCTAAAAATCAACTTGTCTATCCGTCTATACGGGAAATACCTCTGACACCCTGAAACTTGGAGGAGCTACATTTTTAGAATTTGTCGTTCTATATGACAGCTAAACATTGGAAATAATTTAGCTGATTTAAGGAACAGAAGCGGTGGAGTATTCGAAAACATTTGCTAAAATGTTTATGCTTCTACAAATACAGGCAACCGAGGATACATCGTATATGCGGTTCTATAACCCGCTAGAAAGATAGCAGTCGGTAAAAAAAAATTGCCGTACGTAATTTGCTCTGCAATTATTCCCTTGCGTGTCACATTTTTACACACGAGCACTGCAAACTTTGGTGGCACCGTTTTTTTTGGTGTATAAGCGGCAGCGGGCAAGTAAGATTTTTCTGAGGTCGCCCGCTCCCTATTCGTGTGAGTACGAACTAAGAGAAAGAGGCAACGAGGAAACGAAAATGAAAACACACGAGTCAGCACCTCTTCGGAAAGGACGTTTAAGCAGTTGCCCCCTTTGGTGCTGTTCGTTATAGTAGGCTAATGTCGGCACCGGGTTTCCCTCCTCTCTTCTGTGTGCGCGTGTCCGGTGTGAAAGGCGTCGAAAAACCGCCACACCACATGTGTATATTCCCAAATTCATCAAACTAATCTAATGATTGAGAAATATCATTACCTATCAATGCGTACAAATCATTGATTTATTTACTAAACAAAGTTTTTCGTGGCAACCCTAATAAACAGGTGCGGGCATCCAGCTTGGGAACGACGGAACCACTCGTATAGAGGGGAAAATGATATCTAGAAGGAATTGAGGGACGAAAGGAAGAGGAGAAGAGTGGGAACGGAGGGAGAAAGGGAATGAATGAAAAATGACGAGTTTGTGGGAAGTGTATAACTAATATAGAGGATAAAAATAAACTTAAGTGGAATGGATGGAAACGGGAAATTACACTATATAGTGGTCAGAGAAAGAGCTTGATGGGGGTGGGGGGAGGGGTTGAACGATAGGTAAAGGACGGTTAGAGACATAACATGGATGAATAGGAAGATAACATCGGGCGAGAAAATAGACAGCGGGAAGTGAATAGGAATGATGGAGAGTGGTAAAAAGGGGAAATTCTGCGGTGGGAGGGGGAATGGGAGAGGGAGGGGGAATGGGAGAGGGAGGGGAATGGGAGAGGGAGGGGAATGGGAGAGGGAGGGGAATGGGAGAGGGAGGGGAATGGGAGAGGGAGGGGGGCCACACACAAAGGCATTCTGCGAAGCGGAGAGCGTTGCGTTGCATTATCGTGTGGTACTCTGCAAGAGGATATGATTGAGGGAGGAGGATGGGGAGGAGGCGGACAGAGGGGGCGGACAGAGGGGGCGGAAGCGGATGGAGGAGGTGGGAGGAGGAGTAGGAAGAGCATTAGGACTCAATGCCACAGACCACCGAGTCGAAAACTGTACACCGCACAGTTGGAATCATGGCAAAGATATAATTTTCAAAACGCTTGCTCTTTTATTGAGGTCCCGGTAATTTGATTTTTATTTTATTTTATTGTTTTTTGTGAAAGAGTGGAAAATATAGATGAATAATATAGGACACGTGCATCTTCGCGAGGAATTGGATGGCCTTTTACAAGCTTTTTCAGCGATCAAGCGGCGAGTTTTTTCTGGCGGATTATCCGAGTACTTTTCAGGTGTTTTTACTCCGAGTATTTTTGTGACAAAAAATAAGGAAATTGCGAGCGAAGGATACGCGATAAAGAATATTCCTCGCCGGAAAATTAGGTTTAACGATTCGCTGAAGTTTTAATCTGCTTGCCAATTTCCAAAGGAATAAAACAAGTCGGAATACGCCGTTTGAGCAAATGAGAGAATTTATTGGAGTCGAATATTAGCAATCAATACGCAATGGAAAAATATACAAATAAAAATAATATAATAAAATAGTATGAAATAATTATTTACGAAACGGTGAAGCGATCTTTTTCATTAATACCTTAGAATTGTAATTCACCGTATTTCCACATGAAACGAATAATGAATGCAAATAATAATTAAATTAGACCTGTTTTTAAATTAATAATATGAGTAGATACTTATCAATCTAGTTTCAGGATTTCACTCGAACTAATATGATTGTATGGAAGAAAAGCAGCTTTGTGACTTCGTCCAGGTTATATACTGCGTGTGCTTGGCGCGTGTACGTTTCTGAGAAGGAAGTCGGACGATAATTAAAAATTACGAAGCCGGATAGATTTATGTTTCTTTTTGCCGTTTCAACAGGAACAACATTTCAAAAGTCAATTTGACCGAAATCAACATCTAAGACAATGTTCTTTCAACCAGTTATGAAATCTATGACTTAATTGCCTACAATTATTAACTGAAGAAAGGATTAAATGTAAAAAAGAGCAAAAAGGACCTTATCCATTCTTTTCCCACCTTTATTTAAATTTTCCACAAATCTAGTTTCCACTTATTTTGAGATAATTCATCGTTTAACGATTATTGATTACCGTTTTTAATTCATCCCGGCAGTTGGCAGTCAATCCTAATTGAATCACAAGATCCTCTCAATACATTAACAACTTCTTCCATGAAATCATAGATTATGCCACTTTTTGCCTTTACTAACTTTTCACTCTGTCTCTTCCAACCCATTTTTTTAGTAAATTACAACCCGACAGAATAGCATCTTAATTTACATTTTTAATATTTTATATTAACACTAGGTGCTCGTAAAACTCTGAATCTGGGTCGATTAGATTACCTAGCCATTTCAGGAAGGAGGAAGTCAACTATTGGCGAATTTCCACTTAGGACGACTTGCTTTTAGGCGAAATTGCCATATGTTATGTGTCAAAGATTAACGGATAACTGAACGGAGATTATATATTATAAAAGTTATTGATATGTGGTCCGCGGACTTGAAGTTTGTGGTTAACGTTAGCCGTTCGTAAAAATAATTTAAAATCTTATAAAGATGACACTGTACCAGCGTTACGAAAGAGATAATAGATGGAAACCCATAAATTGCTCCTAAGCTTAAATTCTGTTCTGGTGGATTGTCGTGAAGGCAAAACATTTCAAAACTCCTGATCTATTGGATTCCAATCATAATACCAGCCCAATAATATTATTTAATTTTTTTTTCTTTTTTTAACAAGACTCGAGGTTTTTTGTCAGCATATTATACGTTAATGACCGTTTTACCTTCAGTTTCACTTTTAAGAATTCCGGAAAAAATGTCCAAATTTCATTGTCATTTAATCGTAACACAACTTTGTCGTTGTTTTTGCAGTTAAGTGATTTGTTTGACTTAGTCGGTATAAAAATTATTTCTGGGGAGACCGTTTAAAACTTTTTAGATACCTGTAAGGTATGAAAAAACTGAAGGGTTATGCCAAGAAAGCTTGATAAAAGAAATTAAACATTAAAATGAGAAGCGATCCTTATATTTTCAGATGTATTTGACACAAACAATTTTAATAAATTGATATATTAGATATATTGAATATTCACATGCCAAAAGTTAAAGTGTTTTCTAGAGAGGGTAAATACTGGTTTAACAATGATATATTAGATGCAATTAAAGATAGGAATAATAAATATAAAATATATAGGGATAGTAAAAGTCGCAAAGATTGGGAAGAGTATAAACGTGGTAGAAATAGGGTAACGGATAAATAAGGAGAGGAAAATACAAATATTATGCGCAAAAAATTGATGAATGTAGTAGGGATCCCAAATCAATGTGGAAGACCTTGAAATCTATATTGGGTAAAAATAAAACAGAAGTTTATGATGAGGTACATTTTGGGAACAAGATATTAGTTAATAAATATGAGATTGCGGAGGAATTCAACAGGTATTTCATGGAAAGTATACATGAGGTCAATGAGTCTATTCAAAAATGTGATAAATGTGATGTTTTTTAAAGCAATATTACAATGAGTTATCCAATTTTATGATTAATTTAATTAATTCCTCATTGGAACAAGGTGTGGTACCAAAGAAATTGAAAATATCTACTATTGTACCATGCAGAAAAGTTCCTGGAACAAAAAAAGTTGAGGAATTTCGGCCAATTAATATGTTATGTACGCTGGAAAAGATTTTGGAGAAAGTGGTCTATGAACAAATAATAAGTTATATTAATAATAAAAACATAATTGATGTGTATCAATCAGGTTTTAGAGCTGGGCACAATTGTGAGACGGCTCTACAATCCGTATTAAATGAATGGAAGGGATATATTGACAAAAATGAAATGGTTTGTGCTTTGTTTCTAGATTTAAAAAGAGCCTTCGAAACAGTTGATAGAGATAGGTTAATATCTAAATTACGTAGTTATGGATTGGGTGGGACGGTAATTAAATGTATTCGCAGTTACCTTACTGATCGACATCAGATAGTGAGATGTGAGAATGTATTTTCAACTCAAAGAAGGGTAGACGTAGGAGTTCCGCAGGGGACTTTACTTGGCCCATTACTTTTTTTTATTATATATTAATGATTTGGGAAAGAACTTGAAATATTGTATCACTTATTTGCGGACGACACATTGATTTATTTAGCAGGTGAAAATGTTCTACAAGTATTTAATCAAATCAATGATGATACGGAGTTGTTGAGTGATTGGTTTTCCGTCAATAAGTTGAAACTTAACGCGGGAAAAACGAAGGCAATGGTAATGGGAATTCGATCTCAATATTTAAGTGTTCAAGTAACTATTTGAGGATTATAATAGATAATTGTGAATTACAAATGGTTGAGTCAATAAAGTATTTAGGTGTTATCATAGATACAAGGTTAAAATTTAACGAGCATATTAATTATACATGTAAAAAAATTGCAAAAAAATTAGGTTTCATTTCTAGAACTAGTAAATTTTTAACAATTACGACCACAAAACTGATATATAACTGCATTATTCTACCACATTTCAATTATTGTCCGACAGTTCTGTACTTAGCCAATCTAACTGATAAAAATAGACTACAAAGGTTACAAAACAAGGGTATGAAAGTAATATTAAAATGTAACAGGTATACTAAAATTGAGACGATCTTACAAACCTTGTTATAGATGAATATTAATCAAGCATTAGAGTATCATGTGTTCGCGTTCATTCATAAAATTAAATGTGGCATGATGCCTAAATATTTTGATAAGATTCTGTTATTAAATAATGAGTTCCATAGTTATAATACTAGAAAAAATAGTAATTTTCGTTTACCTTTGAGAAAGAAGGTGTCATCACAGTCTTCATTGTTTTACCGAGGGATTATAGTGTATAATGCTTTAAGTTCGGATATCAAGAATACAGTGACTTTGACAACCTTTAAGCGGAGGTTGAAGGAACGATTTGTACAATTAGATATGTAAGATTAGTAACTTCATAAACTGTTATTTAGTGTAATGTGTACTGTCGTTTGAATGATTGCTGTGTGTGCTGAGCTCAGTAATGAATTATAATTTTTATATTGTAGTAGATTTATTTTTGTATGTTTGTATGTATCCATATATGATGAATAGCTGTGGCTAAATAAATATTATTATTATAAGTATACCTATAAGGTAAGGCGGGGTAAGTGCGAATTCCGGGTAAGTGAAAACAGTCTGTTATTATAAATAAAAGGAAGAACTCACGAGACACGGTGAAAGCAATGAACAGAATAGGAAAAATAGAAAACTCCAAATCACCGTAAAGGCGGTACTTACGTGTAAAGGCACAGAAGACTCGCAGGACCACTTAGAGGACGCGCGTTTCGACAGCTACGTGTTTTTGTTAATGAAAATAAATTGTCAAATCTCATTAAGAACCCTAAAGATAGCATACCCTCCCATAAGAAATCAGGCATATACCAAATTAAATGTGAAAAGTGTGACAACATTTATATTGGGCAAACAACAAGGAAATTAGAAACACGTTTCAAAGAACACTTAGCCCATTACAGAAACAACAGAATAGACAAGTCCAGTGTAGCAGCTCATATCAACACCTGCCATCATCCTATCACAACCAAAAATTTAAAACTTCTGAAAACGGTCACCAACGAAAACAAACTAGATACCTATGAAAGCCTCTACATACACCACAACCAAAACAAGATAATGAATAACGACGCTGGCCCTATCCCCCACTCCCCTCTATTTCAGTTAATGATCAATACACCTTTCTCTTTCCCCTACCCTACTTCTCTAACGGTCAACAACAGTATAAATACTCCGCCTAACCCTACACACCTTGACATTGCTGAAGATGACAGCGTAGGTGTCAAAACGCGCGTCCTCTAAGTGGTCCTGCAAGTCTTCTGTGTCTTGACACGTAAGTACCGCCTTTACGGTGATTTGGAGTTTTCTATTTTTCCTAGTCTGTTATTAGTCAAGGTTCATTTGTGACATCTGTTGGCCATAAGGAGAACTTCATTTGGTGTGCTGGTTCTAAGGTGAGAGGTTATAGTTTACCGCTCTTTGGAGGAAGTGTCCCGTACTAGTTGCATTGCTTCGGAAGAGAAGTGCCATAATTTCTTATTTCAAATTTTAGGCAAATCTTTTTCATTTTACAGGTTTGTACTAAAGGGCACATAATGATAACTTAGAACCGTCATTTATTTATCACTAATTAATAAGTTATTAATTTGTTTACACTTGCTCCGTCATTTTAGACATTGGGGGCAATGGGTGCAATAGCACCAAGGGAAAGCGCATAATAATGAATAGTATCACTCTACGTCGGCTGATTTCTTTTCGTAACTTCTGTTCTGCTCATCTATCGTTCTAGAGAAAAACGAGCCTTTGTACCTCTCAGTCCTACAGGCTATCTCCCTTATTTTACGAGGATGGTCTATTCTACCAATATAAGTTGGCGCTCTTATTATTTCTTCGACATCGCTGGAGAATATATGCGTTCTAAATCTTTCATTAAGTTTTAACCTAGAGCGTGATCGGCGCTCAGTTAGTGATTCCCATCCTAAGTCCTGTATCAAGCCTGTAACACATTTGTTTCTATCGTAACAACTTTTGACGAATCTAGCGGCTTTTCGCTGCACTCTTTCTAACTCTGAGATTGATCCTTTCTCGTGCGGATCCCATATGCGCGACGCGTACTCCAAAAGCGGTCTTACTAACGAGAAGTAACATGTCTCTTTGTCTTTTTCCTCACTTTTACCTACTATGCGTTTGATGAATCCTAGTTTCTGTTTAGCCTTCCCGCATATATTTCGTATGTGCATATCCCACGAGAGGTTGCTTGTTAAAGTAACGCCTAAGTATTTGACAGAATCGGCTAGTTTTAGCTGGACGCCTTCAACAGTGTAATTCGTCGCGTCGATGTTTTTGTTTCCCAGAATCTCATAAAGGAACACTTTCCTAAGTTCAATTCTAACTGCCACTCTTTACACCACTCGAGAATTGCATTTAAGTCGTCAGAAAGTAATAATTGATCATTAGGACTGTTTATCTCTCTGTAAACTACTGTATCATCCGCGAATAACATGATTTTACTTTTAATAACCTTGTCTAAATCGTTTATATATAAAAGGAATAGTAGGGGGCCGATTACACTTCCCTGTGGAACGCCTGAGGCTACGCTGACTGAATCTGATTTAAATATATCTATAACTAATATTTGTTCACGCTCATTAAGAAAGTCCCTGATCCTCTCGATTATCTTTCGATTAATTCCACAGTCATTTAGTTTCTTCACTAACTTACTCTGCGGAACATTATCGAAAGCCTTCTTGAAGTCCAGGAAAACCGCATCTAACTGAATCTTACGGTCTTCTGATCTTAGTATATCGTGAACGAACAGAGCGAGCTGTGTTTCACAAGATCTCGTCCTCCTGAAGCCATGCTGATATTTACTTAGCAAGTTCTGGCTATCTAAGGAGTCCATCACGGTGCTAACGACAATGTGCTCGAGAACCTTGCAAGATAGGGAGGTAAGCGAAATTGGCCTGTAATTTTCTCTGTCGTCTTTTTCCCCATCTTTGTGTAAAGGCGTTATAAAGGCTCATTTCCATTCCTTAGGTACAACGCCATGACTAAGTGACTTACTGAAAACTATTTCGAGATAAGGTGCTATTTCCAGCGCTAACTCTTTGAATACTCTAGCTGGTATCTCTTCTGGACCCGAAGATTTATTTGACTTGATATTTTTAAGCTGTTGAGCTATCCTTTTCGCTGATATGACTATATATTTCATTTTTTCCTTGCCTAGTTCGGGCGCCACGACCTTCGCTCTCACGTCTTCGGTAGTAAATACACTCTGAAATAAACCTCGACCTCCGGTTAACCGTTATTGTCCAAAAACTAATCCGTTCTTTGCGCCTATACCAAAGCGTTATATATGAAATTTGGTAACGATATGGCAGGTACTTTTTGAGTTAGAGCGCCCACAATCACATACACACGCACACAGACATCATTCCGAAAATAGTCTGAACGTGTTCTAGGGACCTCAAAACGTGTATTTCCGTTGAAATCTCGAAGTGGATATTTTTCTTGACCATACTACGTATGGAGAAAGTAAAAATAAGTTTAACAAATTTCCTTTTTCTGTGCTGTCATTAACTCTCCTTTGTCGTTTATTAAGGGGGCTACGGTTGGCCGTCCACGTTGAACTTCTCTAACATTTATGAAGAAAAGCATTTGGGATTTTCACTTAGATGTTCACTAAGTCTTTTTCTTGAAGTCCGTTAATGCATTGCGCATAACCTTTTTAGTCTTAGTCCGGCAATCTCTGTACTTATGTGACATTGAAATTACTTCCTCCTGTGACTTACAGTTTTTGATGCGATTAAATTTGGAGTGAAGCTTTCTTCGGTGTCTCAGGGCACACCTAACCTGCCGATGATGCCACATTGGTTCCCCATTATCGCTAATAAATTTACTTGGTATATACGTATTAATACCCATTCTAATTTATGATAGAAATGCTTTCCAAGTTTCCTCAACGTTTTTTGGGCTTGTCGATTTGCTGAAATCGCCGTAATCCTTGATGAGTTTCTCTTTGAAATCAATAAAGTTAGCATTTTTACTTTCTCCATACGTAGTAATGGGAAAGTATTGTATTCATGAAAAAAATCGACTTCGAGATTTTAACGGAAATACACGTTTTGAGGTCCCTAGAACACGTTTAGACTATTTTCGGAATGGTGTGTGTGCGTGTGTGTATTTAAATGTGGTCGCTCTAACTTAAAAAGTACGTGCCATATCGTTACCAACCTTCATATATGACACTTTAACATGAGGACAATGAAATGATTTGTTTTTGGGCAATAACGGGTAAGCGGAAGTCGAGGTTTATTCGAAACCCGATTTGGTTTTTGCGATATTTCTTCGTTAAAATATCATTATTGTATTTACAATTACATACAAAAGTTATAGAGAATGTAATTTCCTACAACTTTCATTTGAAACAATTTCTATTGTAGTTATTGTTTAGGAATTATTTATAAATTACCGGTTCTTCGGTTTTCTCCTTAAAAACATCGTTATTGGTAATCTTCGTGAGGACCAAAGTTGTAGAGAATAATATTTCTTCCAAGTTTTGTTTGAAACAAATTTTCCTAGAACCATCCCTTTCGGAGATATTTTGCTTTTTACTTTCTCCATACGTAGTAATGGGAAAGTATTGTATTCACGAAAAAATCGACTTCGGGATTTCAACGGAAATACACGTTTTGAGGTCCCTAGAACACGTTTAGACTATTCTAGGAATGATGTCTGTGTGTGTGTGTGTGTGCGCGCGCGGGTGTGTGTATGTTATTGTGGGCGCTCTAACTGAAAAAGTACGTACCATATCGTCACCAAACTTCATATAAAGCACTTTAACCTGAGCAGAAAGAACCGATTAGTTTTTGGACAATAACGGATAACCGGAAGTCGAGGTTTATTCGAAACCCGATTCGGTTTTTGCGATATTTCTTCGTTAAAATATGATTATTGTATTTACAATTCTATACAAAGTTATAGAGAATGTAATTTCCTACAACTTTCATTTGAAACAATTTTCTATTGTAGTTATTGTTAGGAGTTATTTATAAGTAACCGGGTTTTCGGTTTACTCCTTAAAAACATCGTTATTGGTAATCTTCGTGAGGACCAAGGTTGTAGAGAATAATATTTCTTCCAAGTTTTGTTTGAAACAATTTGTCGTAGAACCATCCATTTCGGAGATATTTTGCTTTTTACTTTCTCCATACGTAGTAATGGGAATGTATTCACGAAATATATCGACTTCGAGATTTCAACGGAAATACACGTCTTGAGGTCCCTAGAACACGTTTAGACTATTCTCGGAATGATATCTGTGTGTGTGCGTGTGTGTGTATGTTATTATGGTCGGTCCAACTCAAGAAGTACGTGCCATATCGTTACCAACCTTCATATATGACACTTTAACATGAGGACAATGAAATGATTTGTTTTTGGGCAATAACGGGTAAGCGGAAGTCGAGGTTTATTCGAAACCCGATTTGGTTTTTGCGATATTTCTTCGTTAAAATATCATTATTGTATTTACAATTCTATACAAAGTTATAGAGAATGTAATTTCCTACAACTTTCATTTGAAACAATTTTCTATTGTAGTTATTGTTAGGAGTTATTTATAAGTACCGGGTTTTCGGTTTACTCCTTAAAAACATCCTTATTGGTAATCTTCGTGAGGACCAAGGTTGTAGAGAATAATATTTCTTCCAAGTTTTGTTTGAAACAAATTGTCGTAGAACCATCCATTTCGGAGATATTTTGCCTTTTCTTAATTTGCAGTATACAGCGCCACCACCATGTGGCGGTGGATTATGTGAACACATTCAAAATTTACGTAATTTACGGCAATAAGGACGACTGTATACTTTTACGATACGAAATAATAATTTTGTCTTATAATGCTATTCATAAAAAGAATTTAAATATCTATACCCCAAATATGGAGAAAGTCCTGTGTTGGCCACATCAGATATTTATACATGTACACTTTTCGCTTAGGCTTGCGATATTTTGCGACAGCTATATCCAAAAGTACTCGAACTGCTTGGTGATAACTGAATCCTTCTTCAACAGTTACTTCGGAAACAGGCTCGGTGATGTTAACTGCTAGTATAGTGGGGTGGGGCTGCGGAAGCAGGTGGTATGTGAACCTACCCCTGTTAGCAACAGGTTTGCGGTGCTGTCGGAGGATAGCTCAACGAACTCTGTGACCGTACCTACTCCACCTAAGAGAACTCGGGTTGGGAAGGGAGGGCTGTTAGTGATAGGTAGTTCTAATGTCCGGCGTGTGATGGCGCCTTTGCTATCAAGGGCCCGCCGGGAGGGAGTGGTGGAGCGGGTGTTCTCCAGGTGTTTACCAGGAGGTACGGTGCCCCAGGTGACGAAGGTGGTTCGGGAAGAGGTCGTTGGCACGGGCTGCTCTAGTCTGCGGGTGGTGGCGCATGTTGGCACCAATGACGCTTCGAAGCGCGGCTCCAAGGAGATCTTGAGTTCCTTTAGGGACTTAAACTCCGAGGTCGGTCGTGTCCGAGAGGAGTCTGGGGTTAATGTGCATTTAACCATCTGCAGCATTGTCCCACGGATTGACTGTGGCTCTGAGGTTTGGAGTAGGGTGGAGGGGCTAAACCGAAGGCTATGGTCTTTCTGTAGGACATGGGGGTGGATTTCGTTGACCTTCGTCCGATTCTCGGATCGTGTGGGGCACCCCTAAATGGCTCGGGGGTTCATTACACGCAGGAGGCATCCCAGGGAGTAGCGCGTAGGATCCTTGATCATAGTAGGGCTTTTTTAGGCTAGAGAGCAGGGTAGAGTGTAGGCGTCCTAGGGGAATGGGTGTAATTGAGAGGGTAACAGAGAACAATATTACGAGAAATCCAGCAATTACCGCAAATAAATTAGAGTTACCAAGCGATGAATGCGCTGACATCCGTGATCGTAGGCAGAATAGTAAGAAGTAGCACAGAACAGGTACGAGAAACGTGTTATTTATCATTGGTCAGATCTCAGGTCGAATACGCTTCCAGCATATGGGATCCGTACGAAAAGGGACAGATACTTGAGTTAGAAAGAATCCAACGCAGAGCAGCCAGATTCGTTAAGCAAAAATATGAGCAAAAATTAAGCGTCACATCACTCTTGAAGGAGTTGAATTGGATATCGCTAGAGGATCGCAGAATTAGCGCTAGGTTAAGGCTTCTGGAGAAATTTAGGTCGGAAGTTCTCTTAGAGGAGGTCTCAGGAATATTAGAGGCACCTACGTACATGGGCAGGCACGATCACGAGAATAAGATACGAGAGATCGACTGTAGGACCGAGCGATACCAGAGCTCGTTTTTTCCAAGGACCATACGTAATCATAACAGGAGAGTGATTCCCACGGGAGACGTTATTAGGTAGGGCTTGGTGTGCTGCACCCCCTGCCACCCACCAGTCTGGTGATTTGCAGGGTATCATGTAGATGTAGATGTAGATATAAAGAAAAAAAATCTTTTGTAGCTAACCTAGATTCTATAATGACGTAAATCCATGCAAAATAGCGAGGATAGTTCGCTTATTATCAAACGCCTTCTAATCTTAAGGAAGCAGAGTTGGATAGAAAAGTAGTTTTCCTCAAAATTCAGCTATTACATGGAATAACAAGTTATCCCCGTGAAAAAACGACGCCTTTAACCATCTTTACCAATTTGATATACGTTATTATTTTTCTCTTAGAAGAGGTGACGCTGCTTCTGTAATAGCTATTGACTCGCTATCGTGAATAATAAGTGTATCATGAGAAGAATAAATGGAGCAGCCGGAGCTATGTGTCCATATAAAGAGGATTCTTTGCGGCTTACAACAACATGCTATTGTTTTCCTAATATTAATTAATTGGTATTTTTCGATAAATGGGTAATGGGTTGATGACGAATACAGGTTATAGGAAAGGGAACTGGATCGGACATTACCTGGGGAGAGAATGATTAAAATCGCGTTAGGAGCAAAACTGGAAGGAAATAGAGGAAGGGATTAGAAAAGGTTTTAGCTGTTAGATGACATGGAAAAAAGAGTTACTATGGCATGAACATGATTGGGGAAAACGGGAAATAGTACCAGATTTAACCAAAAATAATCACATATATATTTACGAACGATAATGAAAACGAATAATAAAACGGTACACTTTGTTGTGGTATCAAGAGTCATCGGCAGAGCCTCGGAATGACAGCGCCATATCACGAGATTATAACGACGTTTCTCTGCGCAATATGATATTATTTATTTATTTTTATTTTTCACATTTTTAACTATCTCATAAACAGCACTTAACGGCCTCTTACAACGAGAATAACAAGGATAACAAATACGAGAACATACGACCATGACCTCGACGAATCATAAGTATTCAGATAAAAACAAAACACTGAATATCAAACTAATGAATATGTTGCGTAAAGCTTTTCCCGTTCCAGACATTACCAATCTGCCAATCAAATCTGAAGAATGGCAAAAGCAAACTGCGCTTTTGATTTAAAATACATATAAAATAAGCTTTGAATTAATTACCAAACTGAATGCAAAACCAGAATACTTATTCAGACCTCAGTTGTTTTTTAAAATCGGCTTTCGATAAATCGCATGTTTTCGTTTCATGAAGGGGTGGCATCCTTTTCGGTATGCAATAAGCAATACTTCATTTTATCGAACGTATTCAATGCGTAAAAAGAGAGAAAGACGAGTTCTACCGTTGTGAGGATGTCGTGCACTAGGTCAGTAGCATTCCGGGTATTTAAAAAAAAATTACCCATGGATAACAGACGAAAGCCGATATTTTGAATTTTTTGCTACACGTGCGTTCGCTGAAAGGCCCGAAGAAAATGTAATTGACCGAAGTAGCCGTACTTTTTCGAGAACAGCATTTTATGAAATTTAATAACAAAAAAGGAAAGTAACTTGAGTGACCTGATAATGAATGTAAGAGACAAAAACATGGTCGCGTGAGTTTTTCGTCATTTTGTTTCTTTACTTTTTTTTAGTGGTAAATTTTAGAAAACACAGTAATCGCATAGACGGAAAATTTACCGTTCAAATCACAATTAATCACCTCTATGAGTCACTGGCAACTACAATTACTAAAAGTCGTAGCCGAAGAAAAGTCGTGCATCTTAGTCAACCAGCAAATAATAATTTGGGAAAACCTTAGCATATGGCTCCACTTAGTGTTATGATTCAGTTCCGCTTTGATAATACTGATTGAATCGTTACCATCAGCCAGTTTAGCTTTCTGTTAATACTTATGTAATTATAATAATGATTATTCGATTGAACCCATTAATTTGCCTATATAACCAATTAAAAATAGCACAGTGGATCTTAACTATTTTCATCTCTATATTGAAAATATGTTATATAGCATTCCGGGTGAAACATCGACGCTTTAGCTATGCAATGATATTTATAAAATACGTAACAATGCAAAAATACAAAACTGCTCTTTTCTCAAATACCAAATTCACACATTAAGATAAGCAATTTTCAAAGATTTAAAACAAAGTCATTTCCATGACTACTAATTACTTTTTCCTCTCTGCGTAGAGTAATTTTATGATTTACCCATTTATCGACCCCGCACGACTGTTAGCATAGGTTAGTATTGTTATATATTATTATCAAATAATTTACTCTCTTTTAAATCTCCACCCGTGTGTGTACAGAACAGCTTATCAGTACAAACGGTCGGGCTATGTATAACTCAAAGTTATAGCGAAATGACATGACTTCATGCTGGTTCTTTACATCAAATGACCCAACTAATGTTATCCTCGTTTTCGGTATAGGTACTAATGGTAGATAAAAGGCGTGGAAACCCATACAATATGACTAGCAGAGCGCTGTATGTTTTTATGTCATTGAATGTCTTTTAGTGAATCAAAGGCCACGAGCAAACTGGGGGCGCTCAGCGGATGAATTCAATTCCCGCGATACTAGTCTTTTTCGAGCGACTCAAAAGGATTACAGAAGAAAAACAGAAGAAGCGCCACCCGTAGGGGGTCTAGGACATCTCGACGCAGCCATCTCGCCGCGGCCACCTCGCCGCGGCCGTCTCGCCGCGAAGACCTTTCGCCGCAGCCGTCTCGCCGCGAGGACTTTCGCCGCAGAGACTTTTTGCGGCGGATGTTTTTAAGTGATTCCAGAGTTGAATTTTTAGAGAAGATAGATAAAAGTTTACTTCCGAATTGTAATTTTTACCTATGGTATTATCTGCAATACAAACGATATACAAAGCATATAAAATGTATAGTGTGTAGTAGTTTAATGTTTTTACTTTTCTAGAAGCGAGTCCAAGTTGAAAAACATCAGTATGTATTGATAAACTGAGAGAAAGTCTTTGAATTTTAGTAAGTCGAGTGTTTAAGGGAATTTTTATGGTAAACGAATGTGAGTTAAACTAGAAACGAAACTCTAAAATTCAGAATAACCAATTAAATATTCCGAAATTCTTTTTTATTAGGTTATCTTGACTGTAAAATTAAATTCTTTAAGTCAACCCGCATGAATGATCATCATGAGTTACATTCATTTTTGAAATGCATATAATTATAAAATGTGCTTTTACGCAAATTATTATCTCCTCTTTTGATCTAGAAAACTTTATTAAAGCGTCTATTCAGTACATTTTATTCGTATTCTGAAGAAATTATTTTCTGTATCATTTGAGTTTATAATGGAACTAGGGGTATAATCCAAATTAGACTTCCTATATTGTGTACGTGCTTGATATCAGCAGTCATAGGAATGGTTGACTGGCGGCCATTAATGTAGAGAAGTTGTCTTAAACTTTTGAAAATTATTGCATGATTTTGCCTATCAAAAAGCACAAAAACAAGGTTTTTGTATAATTACCATTTGAATAAATTTTTCTTTCTGAGAGGATACCCTATTTTTTAAAATCGACTTATTGAGATGCACTAATGGCTTCAAAAAATTCTCTCGATGAGATTCATGCATAATTTGCCGTGGTTATAGCTCGATCGTTTTAAAATGGCAGGCGACGACGCAGGAGTTAGTGGAGGAGAAACATAATTTAATAGGTGAAAATGAGTGGAGAACAGTATGCCAGAAAAAATACAGAAAATGAGTACATTCAAAGAGAATGTGTAATGAACGGAATTGAAGAAATACTTGTTAATATAAATTTGGAGAATGAAAGTGATAGCACTGAAGCAAGTGACTAATAAATATCAAAATAATTATTAACTATTATTGTAACTATTATATTTTGCAAGTATAAAATGATAAATAAAGGTTTCCTTAAAAATATATTTCAGTAGTTGTTATACTTAGTATCAAAGAAGCTTCCTCCTCTATTGACCACCTGCACGAGGAACTGAACTAGAAAATAAAACTACTCCCACTAGGCATTCATAAGATTCAAGGAATTCTCAAATGAGTAAATTTCCCCATGGAATTTCTGGAAGTCGTTAGATATTATCTTAATGTCAAATTTGTGGAACGAACAAAGGGACTTGAGGATTAGTGAATTTGGTTGGGGTTTGGACCCCATGGCGACAGGGTATGGGAGCGTGAGGGTGTCGATGACCATGGAAGGTAGGACAATTCGGCCTTTCGCTAAACAATCGAGCTATAGCCTAAGATCGACCATGATTATGGCAGTCTTATCTTTGCTACCGTATGGTAAACATCCGTCCTCCGAGTTCCCATTCACGGTGTGATATCGTCTGTGGATCCTTGCTAACTTGCTCAGTGAACATTTTTATTCACTTTACAATAACATTCCGAAAGTTTTTCTAACTTTTACTAATCCCTTAAAATGGAAATTATTCTGTCTATCCGTGGAAAGGAGAAACTATTAGTGGACGGTTTTGTGTATGTGTTTGAGCGGTTAAGTAGCGATGAGCGTGAGAAATTTTGGCGTTGTGAAGAACGTGGAATGTGCAAAGCTAGAGTACCCACTTGTATTCCAAAGTGAATCACATATTAACGAAGCGGCAACTTCGTATTTTAAGAAAATCAAATTATTGTTAAAGTTTTCTAGAATAAACATGAACTATGTAGTATTATTGAAGACGTAAACTCAAGTAACTGTACGAAATTTGATCAAAATCGTTAGAGCCGTTTTTGAGAAAATCAAATTGTTCTTAAAAACGCGTAGAATAAACTTCCCTTAATTACTGATCAATGTCAACCATTTCATCATAGTCTCTGCTCAGTATGATAAAATGCTTAAGTACGTGATTCCATTCATTTTCGCTTTATCGTTTACATTTACATCAATACCCTGCAAGCCGCTAGAAGCGTTTGGCAGGGGGTGTCACAACACCAAGTGACCTCTAACTAATTCCTCTCTTGGACTGTCTTATCGCGTCTGGGAAAAAGGATCTGTAGTATTTCTCTGTTCTAGCGATTGTTTCGACATATTTTCTCCTGTACTCTGATCTAACATTACGTTCACTAACACCGATGGGGACGACTATGCCGCGTACGTCTTCAACGAATTCGGAGCTTTCGAATTTTTCAAAAAGTTTCCTTTTGTAATCAATCCTTCTACTCTTCAACGTCTGCCGTTTAGGCTCCAGAGCCAGTAACAGACAGATAGACAGACAGACGGCATTGCGAAAACCACTTGTTCGGATTCAGCAACACCTAAAACGTGTATTTCCGTAAAAATATCGAGGTCGATTTTTTTCGCGATAACAATACTTTCTCAATATACTTCGTATATGAGAAAGTACGAAGCAAGCATGAAAACAATTCATAGTTTTTATCACTTCAAAACTCCATATTTGGGCACTCGTATTTGAAAACTCAACGCTTCTTTTTGGTTTGTCGAAATCTTCTTTGCGCTTTATCTCAATTCACTCAATTTAATAGCGTATAGTTACATATTAGACGAATCGCACCCAAATCATTTTTATCAAATTAGCGATGGATAAGCGATTAAGGTTCTTCGCGATCGTCAGAGTTTTGTTGCTACGGTAGAGCGATATGTTAATAGCATAGGATAATCAGCACGTTTAATATTAATATTATGTTAAACACTTATTATTAATAAAGGACGAAAATCAGACAAAGACGTGAAGACAGAAAGAAAACTCAACATTGTTCGCATAGGCCGTGAGATTTTCGTATATACCTACTTAAAAATAAACGTATAATGTAAAATAAAACTAATATGTAATATTCAACGTGATTTTCCGTTAATTTTTAATCAATCACGGCGAGAGAAGTCCTCGCGGCGAGAAGTAGATTTCGGACTGAATTTAAACGTTTAAATTGAGCTATTTCGAACTGTAGGCGGATTATGATGAACAGAATAAGAAACTTTATAATGTTTTATTCAAAATGGTTCATAACCGAAGATTGTAGGTCAATATTTTATTATTTTAATCTCAAAAAGAATGAAAATCTGCAGGTCGAGAATTCCATTTTTACGTGTTATTTTATGGGAAATGAAAAAGTTCGGAATCAGTTACTGCGTAGCAATAATTTTCTCTCTAATATGAAATTAAAAATGTAGATTTCGGACTGACTTCGCATAATAAATTGTCAATACGCAAACACAGCCGTGCCCTCAGCGAGATTCGAACCCGCGAACCTTACCAATATGTACATGGAAAACGCATCAATATAGTTAAATGTGAATGATTGAGATCGGGTTTTTTTACGCAGTACTTAATTTTTGATAAATTAATTTAAAAAAAACGCGCAAACATAGCGCGGGTTCAACTAGTATCTATAAAAGGCTTAGGATGTCTGCACCAACTCGACTTTTCGATGTGCAGGCTTTTATTCATTTTCTCATATAAATTCGAACTATTGTAATCTGAGCTTCGGACCTGGATCGTGTTAAAGAAAGAAGTCCTATTGTTGTAAAATCGTATATAGCTTACTAGCGTAAAGTGAACGTTTTTGGTAAGCCGTTTAAATGAAGAGAGGGTAAGGGGAAGAGGAGAGGGGCGAGAGAGGGAGGGGCGAAGGAGAGAGGGGAGAGTGTGAGGGGGAAAGAGAGGTGAAAGGGAGGTAGGAGAAAGGGTGGAGAAGGAGGGGGAAGAAGGAGAGAGGGGGATAGGTAGTGGGAGGAGAGAGAGAGAGGAAGATGGGAAATAGGAGAGAAGAAGGGTAATGCAAGAATGTAGTAATAGAGGGTAAAGGGAAAAGATGACAGGGTGAGAGAGGGGGAAAGTTAAGAGGTGGAAGGGAGAGAGGGGAAAGAGGAGGGACAAAGAGGGGGAGGGGGGAGAGGTGGGATATGGAGAGAGAGGGAGATGTATCAATAATGCAAGAATATAGTAAAATACGTCTTTAATGGAATATTTTTCTATGGGGATGTCATTTGCCCCATTAATTGTTTCACATAATTATTAATAAATTAATTGAAAGAAATCCGTGTAAACATTACGTGGGTACAGCTCCAGCCGGAATGCCTCCTCATGAACTGAAGCTTAAAGTAGGAGCCGTTATCATGTTCCTTAGAAATGTATTGCATTTGAGAGGACTATGTACTGGTGAAAGACTTACTGTCACTCAGATACAAACACACATAATCAAAGCAAAATTGTTCGGTGCAGCAAACTCAGACACGGTACTTATTCCCAGAATCTCACTCATTCCATCAGATACAAATTTACCATTCAGTTTCAAATGAAAACAATTATCTGCATGATTGACTTTTTCAATAACAATCATTAAGTCAAGAGGCCAAACATTTGATAAAATGCCTTTACCTACCTAAGCCTGTTTTTAGTCATGGACAATTATATGTTGCTCTATTAAGAGTCAGATCGTTTGATTCACTTACTGTAGTGCGAGGAAAGAACCCAGAAATTGGCAGTTTTGTCTTTAGAGGAAACTTTGATTAAAAAATATAAGTTAAAAAAAATGCCTGAATGTTTAATGAAGACATTTAAGACCTGATAGATCAGCATATGTTATGTGGGGCACAGGTAGTTGTTTATTTATTTTGCGAAAAACATTAAAATATTTTGATGGAAAGTGAATTTCATTTCAATAAAATGTAAGACCTATTACTTACTACTGCATTGTAATTTCAATTTGCAAGCTATACAAGTAAAACCCAAAAAACCACTTAATGTTGTTTCAGAATATGCAATTAAACGTGAATGAATGGAACAGAAGTTAATGTAGCCTTTTTACCTTCATCCTCTAAGTCAGTGAAAGGACATTTCTATATTCTAAAATAATGAATTTAATGAAGATAACATTTTAATCTTTATTAAGCATTTAACATGATTAAAATACAATTTAGTTTTTCACGAATGACAGCAAGCTATTAGAAATACATAACCTCAATGATTTCAAAGAAATTCATAAAACATTGGAAAAAATCACTTTCCAGAGAGATGAGCTCGTTCCCAGTCTTCAAGTAGTACGAATTCCACCACGCTCTCTTAGTTGATGATGCAAGTCACTGGAGGATTTCAAATTTGTGCCCGTTTCCGAATGACCCAAGAGGTAGAGCACCCATTCGTTAACCTTTCTTTTATATGGCATTTCCCCCGATATAATCGAGGCCTATTCCATTGTTGCAACTCCTGCAAGAGGATAATCGAAAAACATGAAATGACATATACTCATTGCATTAAATGATACAGAAATCAAGATTTTTCACCCTAAATCACTGAAAAATAAATTACCAACACATTAAAAAGATTCGTAGAATTAAAAAATAAATCATTAATTAAGCACAATCACAAAATGGATATAAAACATATATGAGTACTCGAAATAAAATAAATAAACCCAAAATTAACACATAGCAATTCCAAAACAATATGCAAACATACAAAATATGAAAACAAGTCGCTAGTAAACAAAAATATGATATAGTAAAATAGCATAGTCATAAAATAATCTAATAGGTACAAATGTTACTACAAGACACCAATAAATAAGTTCGACTATAAATAAATAGGCAATAACACAAATTATCAAAACAAGTAAATACAACGAGACACCGATTCATTCAATATGGCAGTCGAATCACACCAAAAAAACAGCAGTAATACACTAGAAATCGATCAAATAATCCAATCAGTCGTAAGCATTAAGCGTCTCGTCTCGTCAGACGATAGACATCGTAAACAATGTCCCATGTCTGCACAGGCCTGTGCTGTCAAACCACATAGCGCTATGGGTTGTCAGTCATACAACAACATAAGATAACACATGTGAATAGATACAGTCAGTCCTTAAAGCACTATGCGAACAAAACCTCATTTCAATACCATGAAAAAACAATAGGTAAATGCGAGTAAATTAGGCGTAAACACATCGATAACAAATCGTTACACGACTCACCAAAAATCACCCAGAATACCACACCGTAGGTGAAATACCTCATCCTCCGAAGCACCTCTTGCCTGCAATACCTTATCCTCGGTCACTGCAGGTTGCTCCTCAGCGACGTGTCACTCGTAGTCGTCTCTCGCTGCCGCAGCTGTCGGCATTTGGCTCCTCGGTGCTCAGCCCGTCGGCGGTCTGTCCCATGGCGTCGTCGCTGATGCGCAGTTGCGCACTGTAAACCATTCCATTAATTTTATTTCGTGAAATTGAATGCCCATCGTCGTTTAATAACCAGCTGGTATTCGAAAAGAAATTCATGGAACGTTCGGGAGAGCGTTTCTATGCGAACAGACACGCGTACTTAAATGATATCATTTACACTGATACATTTAGCTGGATATTTAAAAAATCAAATCCACAAAGGCGATCAACGTTCTGTTACAGGCTGCATCTTTACACAAATAAAACCCGAAGAAAACAAAACAAAATTCAAACAATGCACATTAAGGTAATATTTAAGCAATATTTCATGGTGAAGAATCACGATTTCAGCAAAATAGTGACAATACATATTCAATGTGTATTTTCGTATCTCATCCACACGGATACTTTGAAGTAGGATTCCTTGCATAAATTCCCTATAGTAACACGAATATAAAATCAAACCAATTCGAGGGTAAGTTGTAGGGGATGAAAAATTCCGTTGACTTACCGATCTTGTTTTCCACCAGCACAAATGGTCCACTGGCTGACCGCCACGAATCCCGATTCGCCGACTGTCCCTACCAGCAATCTCTACTTACTGTCGAAACGATACTGTCTCTCTCTGAGAGCAGATTGCCCCGGACCCATATATTTAGAAAAACCCACCTATGTAATCAAAAATCTAACGGAGAGGCTGAAAGTTTAATTTACCACTTAAAAAATTTAGAAATGAAAACATAAGTACAGATGCAAAGCGCCCAAGGTTAGTTGGTTATAAACTACACTACACTACTATGGACACTTTGCATCCGTGTAGTAATATGTAAAACTGCAAATTCAAATCTAATACCGATAGAATCATCGGCCTAACACGGAATTCATATCCAAGTGAAACGTAGTATTGACTTCCCCTAGGAAGAAGTCGTATCTTTGCCTCGTTCGCTGTTATTACGAACACTTGGAAAGCGTACTCCAGTGAAAGGCGATGATTCATCCTACAGAATTTAAAGAACTGAACAATAAAATTCACGACTTCAAAAACTCCTTGATGAGGCAAATTTAGAAACAGGTACACTCTGGTGTGTTAGTATTAGTAAAGATATTCTACGCTAATAACCAGAATGCACCTGATTCTAAATGTAATTAATAACTCTGCGCCTAACTGTAACTGAATGAAAACACATAGAAACAGAGGCGACCGCAGTGTTAGTGTTGCTAAAAGAGAAGAGTGCAGAACACTTCCATTTCTATGCGTTACTTGGTGTGAAAAAATGCAAATATAAGGTTACATATAAATGAAAATAAATATGAATCCAGGGCAACTGTTCTCCAAGCCTAGGTTAGCAAATCGTCACATAGTGACTTAAACTTTTAGAGGTAAACGTAACTAAACTAAGAAATTGAATAGTTGAAAGCTACCTAATTCGGGATTAGGTGGTGGTGATTTGACCTTTGAGAGCACCGCCGGATTTTTCTGGAAGTCGCGATCGTGTCTAACGAACTGAGGGAAAGAAAAGACGTCCTACTCCGACCAAGGTAGAACTGCAACAGTAGAAAAACACGCCATCTATCGGTCCATATCACTGGCTATTTCTGGGATCGAAATGTTAAATAATTTAGATTGACTTTTCTCGGTGATATAAAGGAATATTTCTTAGTTGATTCAATAAAAAAGGATTTCTTGGATAATTACTAATGTTTTAAAATTTCTTTTTCGAGAAAAAGTTTTCAAAGATATCATTATAAAGCAGTGTAACCAACCGTAAGTGTGTATTGTTATTTTACGATGAATGCATAATTTTATTTATGGATCAATACATCTGCAATAATTAAATGTTGAGGACTCATATATCTATGTAGAAATTTTCATAAGAGCAATAAATTTATCGTACTTGATCCGTCCTTCGAAGACTATCCGGTAGGTAATTAGTAATTGAGATCACGTAAGATTTATTCATTTAGCAACGCATGTTCCACTTTAAAATAACTTCCTTAGAGTACAATGCATTTATGTGAGTGTACGTGCCGTGACTGAAGGGCGTGATTGAGGCGAATTTTTAGAGGATGGTTCAGAGTACATATATGCTACAGGAACTAAAATGTTTCATAATTCTCCTAGGTTGGTTCAGGCGATACGAGAGTACAAGAGAATTGGGGGAACTATCAACTCACCATTTGTTGTGTCATAAGTATAAGACACTCGGCGAAAACACCCGCACCCAACGTATTTTACAGGTGTGTCCGAAGGATTGATGAGTCCATGACGGCGTGCGCCCATCGCTGCTGTGTCGATGCACGTCCTACTGTCGAGCGCATACGCACCATCGTGGACACATTAAATTATGCATACGCACCAAATTAAGACGACACTTTATCTTGGAGTAACGCCGACTAACTGTAAAACTTGCACCCGTTACCACTCTTTTAACAAACGAACAGCTTTTTCATCCTTTCATCCTGAGAATGTTTTTCCATGGCAAACGACAATTGGATTTCCATGCAGAGCAATGTGGGAGAATCCAAAATCATTACCATTCACTTAGAAACTCCCGTGCGACAATAATTAAGCCGATATCACATTTAATGACACGATCGTCTTCGCTTGGTGGCCACAAGGCTCAATCTTTACCGTAGAAAGTCTTCTTTGCTACTCAATGAGGTGCCAGTGCGAGCAACCATCGACTCCGCCCCCCTCTAGGGTTATGCCGTCAGAAAAGGAGGAATGAGAGAGGGATTTTTGAGGGGGGGTGAGTAAAAAAAAGGGGGAAATACAAATGGGGTGGAAGCAAAATCCGAAATGGGGAATGTGAAATGCGATGGTTTGACCATAGACGTGGTAAATGCATTTCAAGGAGCACGCGAAAGACCTACGTGAAGACCTTGAAAAAACTTAGTCCTGTGACCTGTGAGAACGTAATTTTTTGAACATATTGAAAGTTACACGGTTTTCGTCTCTTCGTAGTTATTCTAAATAAAGGGTTGCATTGATTGTTATATATAAAAAGAAAGGTCATATTATTCAATAATAAGAAACAAAGAAATTTATAAACATGAATTTTCGTGATCAATTACTGTGTAGCATTAATATCCTCTCTAATATGACTTAAAAAGCAGATTTCTTATTGACTTATGGGTTCTTCTCCCGAATGGATGTGGAAAAGAGACAGAAGACTTAACACACAAGCTCTTAAACAGAGCTGAAAAGATATGCTCTATTTTTGCCACCAATCTCACGTGTTTAAACCGGACAGCAGTCAGGGGCAGAGACCTTTACTTAAAGAAACCTCTAAAGGAAAAAATTGAATTGAGTTATATGATCGTACGAGGTGAGCGCATGGTCCGATAATATTATCTACCAAAAAGAATACGTCAAATTTTTTGTATGCATAGAAAGGCAAATATTTACGGATAATTATTCAGTAAACAGCGTATGGGAAGCGTTTCTAACGATCGATTCAAAGAAGGTGAATCTTCATTTCATCGTTTGATTGCTGGTATCATATATTTCACTAAGTAGAACCATTATATTATACATCAACAATGCTTATTAACGCAAATAGTCTCACGCATAAAATTCAAATTAGATGAGAATAAGGACATACGTATGTTTTTGACCCATGTATATAAACTGATCTTACCATTTCAGTTACCCTTTTATTTTCCACTTGAATTCCGGTATTACATGCATTAAACGTTTAAATTGAGCTATTTCGAACTGTAGGCGGATTATGATGAACAGAATAAGAAACTTTATAATGTTTTATTCAAAATGGTTCATAACCGAAGATTGTAGGTCAATATTTTATTATTTTAATCTCAAAAAGAATGAAAATCTGCAGGTCGAGAATTCCATTTTTACGTGTTATTTTATGGGAAATGAAAAAGTTCGGAATCAGTTACTGCGTAGCAATAATTTTCTCTCTAATATGAAATTAAAAATGTAGATTTCGGACTGACTTCGCATAATAAATTGTCAATACGCAAACACAGCCGTGCCCTCAGCGAGATTCGAACCCGCGAACCTTACCAATATGTACATGGAAAACGCATCAATATAGTTAAATGTGAATGATTGAGATCGGGTTTTTTTACGCAGTACTTAATTTTTGATAAATTAATTTTAAAAAAACGCGCAAACATAGCGCGGGTTCAACTAGTATCTATAAAAGGCTTAGGATGTCTGCACCAACTCGACTTTTCGATGTGCAGGCTTTTATTCATTTTCTCATATAAATTCGAACTATTGTAATCTGAGCTTCGGACCTGGATCGTGTTAAAGAAAGAAGTCCTATTGTTGTAAAATCGTATATAGCTTACTAGCGTAAAGTGAACGTTTTTGGTAAGCCGTTTAAATGAAGAGAGGGTAAGGGGAAGAGGAGAGGGGCGAGAGAGGGAGGGGCGAAGGAGAGAGGGGAGAGTGTGAGGGGGAAAGAGAGGTGAAAGGGAGGTAGGAGAAAGGGTGGAGAAGGAGGGGGAAGAAGGAGAGAGGGGGATAGGTAGTGGGAGGAGAGAGAGAGAGGAAGATGGGAAATAGGAGAGAAGAAGGGTAATGCAAGAATGTAGTAATAGAGGGTAAAGGGAAAAGATGACAGGGTGAGAGAGGGGGAAAGTTAAGAGGTGGAAGGGAGAGAGGGGAAAGAGGAGGGACAAAGAGGGGGAGGGGGGAGAGGTGGGATATGGAGAGAGAGGGAGATGTATCAATAATTCAAGAATATAGTAAAATACGTCTTTAATGGAATATTTTTCTAAGGGGATGTCATTTGCCCCATTAATTGTTTCACATAATTATTAATAAATTAATTGAAAGAAATCCGTGTAAACATTACGTGGGTACAGCTCCAGCCGGAATGCCTCCTCATGAACTGAAGCTTAAAGTAGGAGCCGTTATCATGTTCCTTAGAAATGTATTGCATTTGAGAGGACTATGTACTGGTGAAAGACTTACTGTCACTCAGATACAAACACACATAATCAAAGCAAAATTGTTCGGTGCAGCAAACTCAGACACGGTACTTATTCCCAGAATCTCACTCATTCCATCAGATACAAATTTACCATTCAGTTTCAAATGAAAACAATTATCTGCATGATTGACTTTTTCAATAACAATCATTAAGTCAAGAGGCCAAACATTTGATAAAATGCCTTTACCTACCTAAGCCTGTTTTTAGTCATGGACAATTATATGTTGCTCTATTAAGAGTCAGATCGTTTGATTCACTTACTGTAGTGCGAGGAAAGAACCCAGAAATTGGCAGTTTTGTCTTTAGAGGAAACTTTGATTAAAAAATATAAGTTAAAAAAAATGCCTGAATGTTTAATGAAGACATTTAAGACCTGATAGATCAGCATATGTTATGTGGGGCACAGGTAGTTGTTTATTTATTTTGCGAAAAACATTAAAATATTTTGATGGAAAGTGAATTTCATTTCAATAAAATGTAAGACCTATTACTTACTACTGCATTGTAATTTCAATTTGCAAGCTATACAAGTAAAACCCAAAAAACCACTTAATGTTGTTTCAGAATATGCAATTAAACGTGAATGAATGGAACAGAAGTTAATGTAGCCTTTTTACCTTCATCCTCTAAGTCAGTGAAAGGACATTTCTATATTCTAAAATAATGAATTTAATGAAGATAACATTTTAATCTTTATTAAGCATTTAACATGATTAAAATACAATTTAGTTTTTCACGAATGACAGCAAGCTATTAGAAATACATAACCTCAATGATTTCAAAGAAATTCATAAAACATTGGAAAAAATCACTTTCCAGAGAGATGAGCTCGTTCCCAGTCTTCAAGTAGTACGAATTCCACCACGCTCTCTTAGTTGATGATGCAAGTCACTGGAGGATTTCAAATTTGTGCCCGTTTCCGAATGACCCAAGAGGTAGAGCACCCATTCGTTAACCTTTCTTTTATATGGCATTTCCCCCGATATAATCGAGGCCTATTCCATTGTTGCAACTCCTGCAAGAGGATAATCGAAAAACATGAAATGACATATACTCATTGCATTAAATGATACAGAAATCAAGATTTTTCACCCTAAATCACTGAAAAATAAATTACCAACACATTAAAAAGATTCGTAGAATTAAAAAATAAATCATTAATTAAGCACAATCACAAAATGGATATAAAACTTATATGAGTACTCGAAATAAAATAAATAAACCCAAAATTAACACATAGCAATTCCAAAACAATATGCAAACATACAAAATATGAAAACAAGTCGCTAGTAAACAAAAATATGATATAGTAAAATAGCATAGTCATAAAATAATCTAATAGGTACAAATGTTACTACAAGACACCAATAAATAAGTTCGACTATAAATAAATAGGCAATAACACAAATTATCAAAACAAGTAAATACAACGAGACACCGATTCATTCAATATGGCAGTCGAATCACACCAAAAAAACAGCAGTAATACACTAGAAATCGATCAAATAATCCAATCAGTCGTAAGCATTAAGCGTCTCGTCTCGTCAGACGATAGACATCGTAAACAATGTCCCATGTCTGCACAGGCCTGTGCTGTCAAACCACATAGCGCTATGGGTTGTCAGTCATACAACAACATAAGATAACACATGTGAATAGATACAGTCAGTCCTTAAAGCACTATGCGAACAAAACCTCATTTCAATACCATGAAAAAACAATAGGTAAATGCGAGTAAATTAGGCGTAAACACATCGATAACAAATCGTTACACGACTCACCAAAAATCACCCAGAATACCACACCGTAGGTGAAATACCTCATCCTCCGAAGCACCTCTTGCCTGCAATACCTTATCCTCGGTCACTGCAGGTTGCTCCTCAGCGACGTGTCACTCGTAGTCGTCTCTCGCTGCCGCAGCTGTCGGCATTTGGCTCCTCGGTGCTCAGCCCGTCGGCGGTCTGTCCCATGGCGTCGTCGCTGATGCGCAGTTGCGCACTGTAAACCATTCCATTAATTTTATTTCGTGAAATTGAATGCCCATCGTCGTTTAATAACCAGCTGGTATTCGAAAAGAAATTCATGGAACGTTCGGGAGAGCGTTTCTATGCGAACAGACACGCGTACTTAAATGATATCATTTACACTGATACATTTAGCTGGATATTTAAAAAATCAAATCCACAAAGGCGATCAACGTTCTGTTACAGGCTGCATCTTTACACAAATAAAACCCGAAGAAAACAAAACAAAATTCAAACAATGCACATTAAGGTAATATTTAAGCAATATTTCATGGTGAAGAATCGCGATTTCAGCAAAATAGTGACAATACATATTCAATGTGTATTTTCGTATCTCATCCACACGGATACTTTGAAGTAGGATTCCTTGCATAAATTCCCTATAGTAACACGAATATAAAATCAAACCAATTCGAGGGTAAGTTGTAGGGGATGAAAAATTCCGTTGACTTACCGATCTTGTTTTCCACCAGCACAAATGGTCCACTGGCTGACCGCCACGAATCCCGATTCGCCGACTGTCCCTACCAGCAATCTCTACTTACTGTCGAAACGATACTGTCTCTCTCTGAGAGCAGATTGCCCCGGACCCATATATTTAGAAAAACCCACCTATGTAATCAAAAATCTAACGGAGAGGCTGAAAGTTTAATTTACCACTTAAAAAATTTAGAAATGAAAACATAAGTACAGATGCAAAGCGCCCAAGGTTAGTTGGTTATAAACTACACTACACTACTATGGACACTTTGCATCCGTGTAGTAATATGTAAAACTGCAAATTCAAATCTAATACCGATAGAATCATCGGCCTAACACGGAATTCATATCCAAGTGAAACGTAGTATTGACTTCCCCTAGGAAGAAGTCGTATCTTTGCCTCGTTCGCTGTTATTACGAACACTTGGAAAGCGTACTCCAGTGAAAGGCGATGATTCATCCTACAGAATTTAAAGAACTGAACAATAAAATTCACGACTTCAAAAACTCCTTGATGAGGCAAATTTAGAAACAGGTACACTCTGGTGTGTTAGTATTAGTAAAGATATTCTACGCTAATAACCAGAATGCACCTGATTCTAAATGTAATTAATAACTCTGCGCCTAACTGTAACTGAATGAAAACACATAGAAACAGAGGCGACCGCAGTGTTAGTGTTGCTAAAAGAGAAGAGTGCAGAACACTTCCATTTCTATGCGTTACTTGGTGTGAAAAAATGCAAATATAAGGTTACATATAAATGAAAATAAATATGAATCCAGGGCAACTGTTCTCCAAGCCTAGGTTAGCAAATCGTCACATAGTGACTTAAACTTTTAGAGGTAAACGTAACTAAACTAAGAAATTGAATAGTTGAAAGCTACCTAATTCGGGATTAGGTGGTGGTGATTTGACCTTTGAGAGCACCGCCGGATTTTTCTGGAAGTCGCGATCGTGTCTAACGAACTGAGGGAAAGAAAAGACGTCCTACTCCGACCAAGGTAGAACTGCAACAGTAGAAAAACACGCCATCTATCGGTCCATATCACTGGCTATTTCTGGGATCGAAATGTTAAATAATTTAGATTGACTTTTCTCGGTGATATAAAGGAATATTTCTTAGTTGATTCAATAAAAAAGGATTTCTTGGATAATTACTAATGTTTTAAAATTTCTTTTTCGAGAAAAAGTTTTCAAAGATATCATTATAAAGCAGTGTAACCAACCGTAAGTGTGTATTGTTATTTTACGATGAATGCATAATTTTATTTATGGATCAATACATCTGCAATAATTAAATGTTGAGGACTCATATATCTATGTAGAAATTTTCATAAGAGCAATAAATTTATCGTACTTGATGCGTCCTTCGAAGACTATCCGGTAGGTAATTAGTAATTGAGATCACGTAAGATTTATTCATTTAGCAACGCATGTTCCACTTTAAAATAACTTCCTTAGAGTACAATGCATTTATGTGAGTGTACGTGCCGTGACTGAAGGGCGTGATTGAGGCGAATTTTTAGAGGATGGTTCAGAGTACATATATGCTACAGGAACTAAAATGTTTCATAATTCTCCTAGGTTGGTTCAGGCGATACGAGAGTACAAGAGAATTGGGGGAACTATCAACTCACCATTTGTTGTGTCATAAGTATAAGACACTCGGCGAAAACACCCGCACCCAACGTATTTTACAGGTGTGTCCGAAGGATTGATGAGTCCATGACGGCGTGCGCCCATCGCTGCTGTGTCGATGCACGTCCTACTGTCGAGCGCATACGCACCATCGTGGACACATTAAATTATGCATACGCACCAAATTAAGACGACACTTTATCTTGGAGTAACGCCGACTAACTGTAAAACTTGCACCCGTTACCACTCTTTTAACAAACGAACAGCTTTTTCATCCTTTCATCCTGAGAATGTTTTTCCATGGCAAACGACAATTGGATTTCCATGCAGAGCAATGTGGGAGAATCCAAAATCATTACCATTCACTTAAAAACTCCCGTGCGACAATAATTAAGCCGATATCACATTTAATGACACGATCGTCTTCGCTTGGTGGCCACAAGGCTCAATCTTTACCGTAGAAAGTCTTCTTTGCTACTCAATGAGGTGCCAGTGCGAGCAACCATCGACTCCGCCCCCCTCTAGGGTTATGCCGTCAGAAAAGGAGGAATGAGAGAGGGATTTTTGAGGGGGGGTGAGTAAAAAAAAGGGGGAAATACAAATGGGGTGGAAGCAAAATCCGAAATGGGGAATGTGAAATGCGATGGTTTGACCATAGACGTGGTAAATGCATTTCAAGGAGCACGCGAAAGACCTACGTGAAGACCTTGAAAAAACTTAGTCCTGTGACCTGTGAGAACGTAATTTTTTGAACATATTGAAAGTTACACGGTTTTCGTCTCTTCGTAGTTATTCTAAATAAAGGGTTGCATTGATTGTTATATATAAAAAGAAAGGTCATATTATTCAATAATAAGAAACAAAGAAATTTATAAACATGAATTTTCGTGATCAATTACTGTGTAGCATTAATATCCTCTCTAATATGACTTAAAAAGCAGATTTCTTATTGACTTATGGGTTCTTCTCCCGAATGGATGTGGAAAAGAGACAGAAGACTTAACACACAAGCTCTTAAACAGAGCTGAAAAGATATGCTCTATTTTTGCCACCAATCTCACGTGTTTAAACCGGACAGCAGTCAGGGGCAGAGACCTTTACTTAAAGAAACCTCTAAAGGAAAAAATTGAATTGAGTTATATGATCGTACGAGGTGAGCGCATGGTCCGATAATATTATCTACCAAAAAGAATACGTCAAATTTTTTGTATGCATAGAAAGGCAAATATTTACGGATAATTATTCAGTAAACAGCGTATGGGAAGCGTTTCTAACGATCGATTCAAAGAAGGTGAATCTTCATTTCATCGTTTGATTGCTGGTATCATATATTTCACTAAGTAGAACCATTATATTATACATCAACAATGCTTATTAACGCAAATAGTCTCACGCATAAAATTCAAATTAGATGAGAATAAGGACATACGTATGTTTTTGACCCATGTATATAAACTGATCTTACCATTTCAGTTACCCTTTTATTTTCCACTTGAATTCCGGTATTACATGCATTAAACGTTTAAATTGAGCTATTTCGAACTGTAGGCGGATTATGATGAACAGAATAAGAAACTTTATAATGTTTTATTCAAAATGGTTCATAACCGAAGATTGTAGGTCAATATTTTATTATTTTAATCTCAAAAAGAATGAAAATCTGCAGGTCGAGAATTCCATTTTTACGTGTTATTTTATGGGAAATGAAAAAGTTCGGAATCAGTTACTGCGTAGCAATAATTTTCTCTCTAATATGAAATTAAAAATGTAGATTTCGGACTGACTTCGCATAATAAATTGTCAATACGCAAACACAGCCGTGCCCTCAGCGAGATTCGAACCCGCGAACCTTACCAATATGTACATGGAAAACGCATCAATATAGTTAAATGTGAATGATTGAGATCGGGTTTTTTTACGCAGTACTTAATTTTTGATAAATTAATTTAAAAAAAACGCGCAAACATAGCGCGGGTTCAACTAGTATCTATAAAAGGCTTAGGATGTCTGCACCAACTCGACTTTTCGATGTGCAGGCTTTTATTCATTTTCTCATATAAATTCGAACTATTGTAATCTGAGCTTCGGACCTGGATCGTGTTAAAGAAAGAAGTCCTATTGTTGTAAAATCGTATATAGCTTACTAGCGTAAAGTGAACGTTTTTGGTAAGCCGTTTAAATGAAGAGAGGGTAAGGGGAAGAGGAGAGGGGCGAGAGAGGGAGGGGCGAAGGAGAGAGGGGAGAGTGTGAGGGGGAAAGAGAGGTGAAAGGGAGGTAGGAGAAAGGGTGGAGAAGGAGGGGGAAGAAGGAGAGAGGGGGATAGGTAGTGGGAGGAGAGAGAGAGAGGAAGATGGGAAATAGGAGAGAAGAAGGGTAATGCAAGAATGTAGTAATAGAGGGTAAAGGGAAAAGATGACAGGGTGAGAGAGGGGGAAAGTTAAGAGGTGGAAGGGAGAGAGGGGAAAGAGGAGGGACAAAGAGGGGGAGGGGGGAGAGGTGGGATATGGAGAGAGAGGGAGATGTATCAATAATGCAAGAATATAGTAAAATACGTCTTTAATGGAATATTTTTCTATGGGGATGTCATTTGCCCCATTAATTGTTTCACATAATTATTAATAAATTAATTGAAAGAAATCCGTGTAAACATTACGTGGGTACAGCTCCAGCCGGAATGCCTCCTCATGAACTGAAGCTTAAAGTAGGAGCCGTTATCATGTTCCTTAGAAATGTATTGCATTTGAGAGGACTATGTACTGGTGAAAGACTTACTGTCACTCAGATACAAACACACATAATCAAAGCAAAATTGTTCGGTGCAGCAAACTCAGACACGGTACTTATTCCCAGAATCTCACTCATTCCATCAGATACAAATTTACCATTCAGTTTCAAATGAAAACAATTATCTGCATGATTGACTTTTTCAATAACAATCATTAAGTCAAGAGGCCAAACATTTGATAAAATGCCTTTACCTACCTAAGCCTGTTTTTAGTCATGGACAATTATATGTTGCTCTATTAAGAGTCAGATCGTTTGATTCACTTACTGTAGTGCGAGGAAAGAACCCAGAAATTGGCAGTTTTGTCTTTAGAGGAAACTTTGATTAAAAAATATAAGTTAAAAAAAATGCCTGAATGTTTAATGAAGACATTTAAGACCTGATAGATCAGCATATGTTATGTGGGGCACAGGTAGTTGTTTATTTATTTTGCGAAAAACATTAAAATATTTTGATGGAAAGTGAATTTCATTTCAATAAAATGTAAGACCTATTACTTACTACTGCATTGTAATTTCAATTTGCAAGCTATACAAGTAAAACCCAAAAAACCACTTAATGTTGTTTCAGAATATGCAATTAAACGTGAATGAATGGAACAGAAGTTAATGTAGCCTTTTTACCTTCATCCTCTAAGTCAGTGAAAGGACATTTCTATATTCTAAAATAATGAATTTAATGAAGATAACATTTTAATCTTTATTAAGCATTTAACATGATTAAAATACAATTTAGTTTTTCACGAATGACAGCAAGCTATTAGAAATACATAACCTCAATGATTTCAAAGAAATTCATAAAACATTGGAAAAAATCACTTTCCAGAGAGATGAGCTCGTTCCCAGTCTTCAAGTAGTACGAATTCCACCACGCTCTCTTAGTTGATGATGCAAGTCACTGGAGGATTTCAAATTTGTGCCCGTTTCCGAATGACCCAAGAGGTAGAGCACCCATTCGTTAACCTTTCTTTTATATGGCATTTCCCCCGATATAATCGAGGCCTATTCCATTGTTGCAACTCCTGCAAGAGGATAATCGAAAAACATGAAATGACATATACTCATTGCATTAAATGATACAGAAATCAAGATTTTTCACCCTAAATCACTGAAAAATAAATTACCAACACATTAAAAAGATTCGTAGAATTAAAAAATAAATCATTAATTAAGCACAATCACAAAATGGATATAAAACTTATATGAGTACTCGAAATAAAATAAATAAACCCAAAATTAACACATAGCAATTCCAAAACAATATGCAAACATACAAAATATGAAAACAAGTCGCTAGTAAACAAAAATATGATATAGTAAAATAGCATAGTCATAAAATAATCTAATAGGTACAAATGTTACTACAAGACACCAATAAATAAGTTCGACTATAAATAAATAGGCAATAACACAAATTATCAAAACAAGTAAATACAACGAGACACCGATTCATTCAATATGGCAGTCGAATCACACCAAAAAAACAGCAGTAATACACTAGAAATCGATCAAATAATCCAATCAGTCGTAAGCATTAAGCGTCTCGTCTCGTCAGACGATAGACATCGTAAACAATGTCCCATGTCTGCACAGGCCTGTGCTGTCAAACCACATAGCGCTATGGGTTGTCAGTCATACAACAACATAAGATAACACATGTGAATAGATACAGTCAGTCCTTAAAGCACTATGCGAACAAAACCTCATTTCAATACCATGAAAAAACAATAGGTAAATGCGAGTAAATTAGGCGTAAACACATCGATAACAAATCGTTACACGACTCACCAAAAATCACCCAGAATACCACACCGTAGGTGAAATACCTCATCCTCCGAAGCACCTCTTGCCTGCAATACCTTATCCTCGGTCACTGCAGGTTGCTCCTCAGCGACGTGTCACTCGTAGTCGTCTCTCGCTGCCGCAGCTGTCGGCATTTGGCTCCTCGGTGCTCAGCCCGTCGGCGGTCTGTCCCATGGCGTCGTCGCTGATGCGCAGTTGCGCACTGTAAACCATTCCATTAATTTTATTTCGTGAAATTGAATGCCCATCGTCGTTTAATAACCAGCTGGTATTCGAAAAGAAATTCATGGAACGTTCGGGAGAGCGTTTCTATGCGAACAGACACGCGTACTTAAATGATATCATTTACACTGATACATTTAGCTGGATATTTAAAAAATCAAATCCACAAAGGCGATCAACGTTCTGTTACAGGCTGCATCTTTACACAAATAAAACCCGAAGAAAACAAAACAAAATTCAAACAATGCACATTAAGGTAATATTTAAGCAATATTTCATGGTGAAGAATCACGATTTCAGCAAAATAGTGACAATACATATTCAATGTGTATTTTCGTATCTCATCCACACGGATACTTTGAAGTAGGATTCCTTGCATAAATTCCCTATAGTAACACGAATATAAAATCAAACCAATTCGAGGGTAAGTTGTAGGGGATGAAAAATTCCGTTGACTTACCGATCTTGTTTTCCACCAGCACAAATGGTCCACTGGCTGACCGCCACGAATCCCGATTCGCCGACTGTCCCTACCAGCAATCTCTACTTACTGTCGAAACGATACTGTCTCTCTCTGAGAGCAGATTGCCCCGGACCCATATATTTAGAAAAACCCACCTATGTAATCAAAAATCTAACGGAGAGGCTGAAAGTTTAATTTACCACTTAAAAAATTTAGAAATGAAAACATAAGTACAGATGCAAAGCGCCCAAGGTTAGTTGGTTATAAACTACACTACACTACTATGGACACTTTGCATCCGTGTAGTAATATGTAAAACTGCAAATTCAAATCTAATACCGATAGAATCATCGGCCTAACACGGAATTCATATCCAAGTGAAACGTAGTATTGACTTCCCCTAGGAAGAAGTCGTATCTTTGCCTCGTTCGCTGTTATTACGAACACTTGGAAAGCGTACTCCAGTGAAAGGCGATGATTCATCCTACAGAATTTAAAGAACTGAACAATAAAATTCACGACTTCAAAAACTCCTTGATGAGGCAAATTTAGAAACAGGTACACTCTGGTGTGTTAGTATTAGTAAAGATATTCTACGCTAATAACCAGAATGCACCTGATTCTAAATGTAATTAATAACTCTGCGCCTAACTGTAACTGAATGAAAACACATAGAAACAGAGGCGACCGCAGTGTTAGTGTTGCTAAAAGAGAAGAGTGCAGAACACTTCCATTTCTATGCGTTACTTGGTGTGAAAAAATGCAAATATAAGGTTACATATAAATGAAAATAAATATGAATCCAGGGCAACTGTTCTCCAAGCCTAGGTTAGCAAATCGTCACATAGTGACTTAAACTTTTAGAGGTAAACGTAACTAAACTAAGAAATTGAATAGTTGAAAGCTACCTAATTCGGGATTAGGTGGTGGTGATTTGACCTTTGAGAGCACCGCCGGATTTTTCTGGAAGTCGCGATCGTGTCTAACGAACTGAGGGAAAGAAAAGACGTCCTACTCCGACCAAGGTAGAACTGCAACAGTAGAAAAACACGCCATCTATCGGTCCATATCACTGGCTATTTCTGGGATCGAAATGTTAAATAATTTAGATTGACTTTTCTCGGTGATATAAAGGAATATTTCTTAGTTGATTCAATAAAAAAGGATTTCTTGGATAATTACTAATGTTTTAAAATTTCTTTTTCGAGAAAAAGTTTTCAAAGATATCATTATAAAGCAGTGTAACCAACCGTAAGTGTGTATTGTTATTTTACGATGAATGCATAATTTTATTTATGGATCAATACATCTGCAATAATTAAATGTTGAGGACTCATATATCTATGTAGAAATTTTCATAAGAGCAATAAATTTATCGTACTTGATGCGTCCTTCGAAGACTATCCGGTAGGTAATTAGTAATTGAGATCACGTAAGATTTATTCATTTAGCAACGCATGTTCCACTTTAAAATAACTTCCTTAGAGTACAATGCATTTATGTGAGTGTACGTGCCGTGACTGAAGGGCGTGATTGAGGCGAATTTTTAGAGGATGGTTCAGAGTACATATATGCTACAGGAACTAAAATGTTTCATAATTCTCCTAGGTTGGTTCAGGCGATACGAGAGTACAAGAGAATTGGGGGAACTATCAACTCACCATTTGTTGTGTCATAAGTATAAGACACTCGGCGAAAACACCCGCACCCAACGTATTTTACAGGTGTGTCCGAAGGATTGATGAGTCCATGACGGCGTGCGCCCATCGCTGCTGTGTCGATGCACGTCCTACTGTCGAGCGCATACGCACCATCGTGGACACATTAAATTATGCATACGCACCAAATTAAGACGACACTTTATCTTGGAGTAACGCCGACTAACTGTAAAACTTGCACCCGTTACCACTCTTTTAACAAACGAACAGCTTTTTCATCCTTTCATCCTGAGAATGTTTTTCCATGGCAAACGACAATTGGATTTCCATGCAGAGCAATGTGGGAGAATCCAAAATCATTACCATTCACTTAAAAACTCCCGTGCGACAATAATTAAGCCGATATCACATTTAATGACACGATCGTCTTCGCTTGGTGGCCACAAGGCTCAATCTTTACCGTAGAAAGTCTTCTTTGCTACTCAATGAGGTGCCAGTGCGAGCAACCATCGACTCCGCCCCCCTCTAGGGTTATGCCGTCAGAAAAGGAGGAATGAGAGAGGGATTTTTGAGGGGGGGTGAGTAAAAAAAAGGGGGAAATACAAATGGGGTGGAAGCAAAATCCGAAATGGGGAATGTGAAATGCGATGGTTTGACCATAGACGTGGTAAATGCATTTCAAGGAGCACGCGAAAGACCTACGTGAAGACCTTGAAAAAACTTAGTCCTGTGACCTGTGAGAACGTAATTTTTTGAACATATTGAAAGTTACACGGTTTTCGTCTCTTCGTAGTTATTCTAAATAAAGGGTTGCATTGATTGTTATATATAAAAAGAAAGGTCATATTATTCAATAATAAGAAACAAAGAAATTTATAAACATGAATTTTCGTGATCAATTACTGTGTAGCATTAATATCCTCTCTAATATGACTTAAAAAGCAGATTTCTTATTGACTTATGGGTTCTTCTCCCGAATGGATGTGGAAAAGAGACAGAAGACTTAACACACAAGCTCTTAAACAGAGCTGAAAAGATATGCTCTATTTTTGCCACCAATCTCACGTGTTTAAACCGGACAGCAGTCAGGGGCAGAGACCTTTACTTAAAGAAACCTCTAAAGGAAAAAATTGAATTGAGTTATATGATCGTACGAGGTGAGCGCATGGTCCGATAATATTATCTACCAAAAAGAATACGTCAAATTTTTTGTATGCATAGAAAGGCAAATATTTACGGATAATTATTCAGTAAACAGCGTATGGGAAGCGTTTCTAACGATCGATTCAAAGAAGGTGAATCTTCATTTCATCGTTTGATTGCTGGTATCATATATTTCACTAAGTAGAACCATTATATTATACATCAACAATGCTTATTAACGCAAATAGTCTCACGCATAAAATTCAAATTAGATGAGAATAAGGACATACGTATGTTTTTGACCCATGTATATAAACTGATCTTACCATTTCAGTTACCCTTTTATTTTCCACTTGAATTCCGGTATTACATGCATTAAACGTTTAAATTGAGCTATTTCGAACTGTAGGCGGATTATGATGAACAGAATAAGAAACTTTATAATGTTTTATTCAAAATGGTTCATAACCGAAGATTGTAGGTCAATATTTTATTATTTTAATCTCAAAAAGAATGAAAATCTGCAGGTCGAGAATTCCATTTTTACGTGTTATTTTATGGGAAATGAAAAAGTTCGGAATCAGTTACTGCGTAGCAATAATTTTCTCTCTAATATGAAATTAAAAATGTAGATTTCGGACTGACTTCGCATAATAAATTGTCAATACGCAAACACAGCCGTGCCCTCAGCGAGATTCGAACCCGCGAACCTTACCAATATGTACATGGAAAACGCATCAATATAGTTAAATGTGAATGATTGAGATCGGGTTTTTTTACGCAGTACTTAATTTTTGATAAATTAATTTAAAAAAAACGCGCAAACATAGCGCGGGTTCAACTAGTATCTATAAAAGGCTTAGGATGTCTGCACCAACTCGACTTTTCGATGTGCAGGCTTTTATTCATTTTCTCATATAAATTCGAACTATTGTAATCTGAGCTTCGGACCTGGATCGTGTTAAAGAAAGAAGTCCTATTGTTGTAAAATCGTATATAGCTTACTAGCGTAAAGTGAACGTTTTTGGTAAGCCGTTTAAATGAAGAGAGGGTAAGGGGAAGAGGAGAGGGGCGAGAGAGGGAGGGGCGAAGGAGAGAGGGGAGAGTGTGAGGGGGAAAGAGAGGTGAAAGGGAGGTAGGAGAAAGGGTGGAGAAGGAGGGGGAAGAAGGAGAGAGGGGGATAGGTAGTGGGAGGAGAGAGAGAGAGGAAGATGGGAAATAGGAGAGAAGAAGGGTAATGCAAGAATGTAGTAATAGAGGGTAAAGGGAAAAGATGACAGGGTGAGAGAGGGGGAAAGTTAAGAGGTGGAAGGGAGAGAGGGGAAAGAGGAGGGACAAAGAGGGGGAGGGGGGAGAGGTGGGATATGGAGAGAGAGGGAGATGTATCAATAATGCAAGAATATAGTAAAATACGTCTTTAATGGAATATTTTTCTATGGGGATGTCATTTGCCCCATTAATTGTTTCACATAATTATTAATAAATTAATTGAAAGAAATCCGTGTAAACATTACGTGGGTACAGCTCCAGCCGGAATGCCTCCTCATGAACTGAAGCTTAAAGTAGGAGCCGTTATCATGTTCCTTAGAAATGTATTGCATTTGAGAGGACTATGTACTGGTGAAAGACTTACTGTCACTCAGATACAAACACACATAATCAAAGCAAAATTGTTCGGTGCAGCAAACTCAGACACGGTACTTATTCCCAGAATCTCACTCATTCCATCAGATACAAATTTACCATTCAGTTTCAAATGAAAACAATTATCTGCATGATTGACTTTTTCAATAACAATCATTAAGTCAAGAGGCCAAACATTTGATAAAATGCCTTTACCTACCTAAGCCTGTTTTTAGTCATGGACAATTATATGTTGCTCTATTAAGAGTCAGATCGTTTGATTCACTTACTGTAGTGCGAGGAAAGAACCCAGAAATTGGCAGTTTTGTCTTTAGAGGAAACTTTGATTAAAAAATATAAGTTAAAAAAAATGCCTGAATGTTTAATGAAGACATTTAAGACCTGATAGATCAGCATATGTTATGTGGGGCACAGGTAGTTGTTTATTTATTTTGCGAAAAACATTAAAATATTTTGATGGAAAGTGAATTTCATTTCAATAAAATGTAAGACCTATTACTTACTACTGCATTGTAATTTCAATTTGCAAGCTATACAAGTAAAACCCAAAAAACCACTTAATGTTGTTTCAGAATATGCAATTAAACGTGAATGAATGGAACAGAAGTTAATGTAGCCTTTTTACCTTCATCCTCTAAGTCAGTGAAAGGACATTTCTATATTCTAAAATAATGAATTTAATGAAGATAACATTTTAATCTTTATTAAGCATTTAACATGATTAAAATACAATTTAGTTTTTCACGAATGACAGCAAGCTATTAGAAATACATAACCTCAATGATTTCAAAGAAATTCATAAAACATTGGAAAAAATCACTTTCCAGAGAGATGAGCTCGTTCCCAGTCTTCAAGTAGTACGAATTCCACCACGCTCTCTTAGTTGATGATGCAAGTCACTGGAGGATTTCAAATTTGTGCCCGTTTCCGAATGACCCAAGAGGTAGAGCACCCATTCGTTAACCTTTCTTTTATATGGCATTTCCCCCGATATAATCGAGGCCTATTCCATTGTTGCAACTCCTGCAAGAGGATAATCGAAAAACATGAAATGACATATACTCATTGCATTAAATGATACAGAAATCAAGATTTTTCACCCTAAATCACTGAAAAATAAATTACCAACACATTAAAAAGATTCGTAGAATTAAAAAATAAATCATTAATTAAGCACAATCACAAAATGGATATAAAACTTATATGAGTACTCGAAATAAAATAAATAAACCCAAAATTAACACATAGCAATTCCAAAACAATATGCAAACATACAAAATATGAAAACAAGTCGCTAGTAAACAAAAATATGATATAGTAAAATAGCATAGTCATAAAATAATCTAATAGGTACAAATGTTACTACAAGACACCAATAAATAAGTTCGACTATAAATAAATAGGCAATAACACAAATTATCAAAACAAGTAAATACAACGAGACACCGATTCATTCAATATGGCAGTCGAATCACACCAAAAAAACAGCAGTAATACACTAGAAATCGATCAAATAATCCAATCAGTCGTAAGCATTAAGCGTCTCGTCTCGTCAGACGATAGACATCGTAAACAATGTCCCATGTCTGCACAGGCCTGTGCTGTCAAACCACATAGCGCTATGGGTTGTCAGTCATACAACAACATAAGATAACACATGTGAATAGATACAGTCAGTCCTTAAAGCACTATGCGAACAAAACCTCATTTCAATACCATGAAAAAACAATAGGTAAATGCGAGTAAATTAGGCGTAAACACATCGATAACAAATCGTTACACGACTCACCAAAAATCACCCAGAATACCACACCGTAGGTGAAATACCTCATCCTCCGAAGCACCTCTTGCCTGCAATACCTTATCCTCGGTCACTGCAGGTTGCTCCTCAGCGACGTGTCACTCGTAGTCGTCTCTCGCTGCCGCAGCTGTCGGCATTTGGCTCCTCGGTGCTCAGCCCGTCGGCGGTCTGTCCCATGGCGTCGTCGCTGATGCGCAGTTGCGCACTGTAAACCATTCCATTAATTTTATTTCGTGAAATTGAATGCCCATCGTCGTTTAATAACCAGCTGGTATTCGAAAAGAAATTCATGGAACGTTCGGGAGAGCGTTTCTATGCGAACAGACACGCGTACTTAAATGATATCATTTACACTGATACATTTAGCTGGATATTTAAAAAATCAAATCCACAAAGGCGATCAACGTTCTGTTACAGGCTGCATCTTTACACAAATAAAACCCGAAGAAAACAAAACAAAATTCAAACAATGCACATTAAGGTAATATTTAAGCAATATTTCATGGTGAAGAATCACGATTTCAGCAAAATAGTGACAATACATATTCAATGTGTATTTTCGTATCTCATCCACACGGATACTTTGAAGTAGGATTCCTTGCATAAATTCCCTATAGTAACACGAATATAAAATCAAACCAATTCGAGGGTAAGTTGTAGGGGATGAAAAATTCCGTTGACTTACCGATCTTGTTTTCCACCAGCACAAATGGTCCACTGGCTGACCGCCACGAATCCCGATTCGCCGACTGTCCCTACCAGCAATCTCTACTTACTGTCGAAACGATACTGTCTCTCTCTGAGAGCAGATTGCCCCGGACCCATATATTTAGAAAAACCCACCTATGTAATCAAAAATCTAACGGAGAGGCTGAAAGTTTAATTTACCACTTAAAAAATTTAGAAATGAAAACATAAGTACAGATGCAAAGCGCCCAAGGTTAGTTGGTTATAAACTACACTACACTACTATGGACACTTTGCATCCGTGTAGTAATATGTAAAACTGCAAATTCAAATCTAATACCGATAGAATCATCGGCCTAACACGGAATTCATATCCAAGTGAAACGTAGTATTGACTTCCCCTAGGAAGAAGTCGTATCTTTGCCTCGTTCGCTGTTATTACGAACACTTGGAAAGCGTACTCCAGTGAAAGGCGATGATTCATCCTACAGAATTTAAAGAACTGAACAATAAAATTCACGACTTCAAAAACTCCTTGATGAGGCAAATTTAGAAACAGGTACACTCTGGTGTGTTAGTATTAGTAAAGATATTCTACGCTAATAACCAGAATGCACCTGATTCTAAATGTAATTAATAACTCTGCGCCTAACTGTAACTGAATGAAAACACATAGAAACAGAGGCGACCGCAGTGTTAGTGTTGCTAAAAGAGAAGAGTGCAGAACACTTCCATTTCTATGCGTTACTTGGTGTGAAAAAATGCAAATATAAGGTTACATATAAATGAAAATAAATATGAATCCAGGGCAACTGTTCTCCAAGCCTAGGTTAGCAAATCGTCACATAGTGACTTAAACTTTTAGAGGTAAACGTAACTAAACTAAGAAATTGAATAGTTGAAAGCTACCTAATTCGGGATTAGGTGGTGGTGATTTGACCTTTGAGAGCACCGCCGGATTTTTCTGGAAGTCGCGATCGTGTCTAACGAACTGAGGGAAAGAAAAGACGTCCTACTCCGACCAAGGTAGAACTGCAACAGTAGAAAAACACGCCATCTATCGGTCCATATCACTGGCTATTTCTGGGATCGAAATGTTAAATAATTTAGATTGACTTTTCTCGGTGATATAAAGGAATATTTCTTAGTTGATTCAATAAAAAAGGATTTCTTGGATAATTACTAATGTTTTAAAATTTCTTTTTCGAGAAAAAGTTTTCAAAGATATCATTATAAAGCAGTGTAACCAACCGTAAGTGTGTATTGTTATTTTACGATGAATGCATAATTTTATTTATGGATCAATACATCTGCAATAATTAAATGTTGAGGACTCATATATCTATGTAGAAATTTTCATAAGAGCAATAAATTTATCGTACTTGATGCGTCCTTCGAAGACTATCCGGTAGGTAATTAGTAATTGAGATCACGTAAGATTTATTCATTTAGCAACGCATGTTCCACTTTAAAATAACTTCCTTAGAGTACAATGCATTTATGTGAGTGTACGTGCCGTGACTGAAGGGCGTGATTGAGGCGAATTTTTAGAGGATGGTTCAGAGTACATATATGCTACAGGAACTAAAATGTTTCATAATTCTCCTAGGTTGGTTCAGGCGATACGAGAGTACAAGAGAATTGGGGGAACTATCAACTCACCATTTGTTGTGTCATAAGTATAAGACACTCGGCGAAAACACCCGCACCCAACGTATTTTACAGGTGTGTCCGAAGGATTGATGAGTCCATGACGGCGTGCGCCCATCGCTGCTGTGTCGATGCACGTCCTACTGTCGAGCGCATACGCACCATCGTGGACACATTAAATTATGCATACGCACCAAATTAAGACGACACTTTATCTTGGAGTAACGCCGACTAACTGTAAAACTTGCACCCGTTACCACTCTTTTAACAAACGAACAGCTTTTTCATCCTTTCATCCTGAGAATGTTTTTCCATGGCAAACGACAATTGGATTTCCATGCAGAGCAATGTGGGAGAATCCAAAATCATTACCATTCACTTAGAAACTCCCGTGCGACAATAATTAAGCCGATATCACATTTAATGACACGATCGTCTTCGCTTGGTGGCCACAAGGCTCAATCTTTACCGTAGAAAGTCTTCTTTGCTACTCAATGAGGTGCCAGTGCGAGCAACCATCGACTCCGCCCCCCTCTAGGGTTATGCCGTCAGAAAAGGAGGAATGAGAGAGGGATTTTTGAGGGGGGGTGAGTAAAAAAAAGGGGGAAATACAAATGGGGTGGAAGCAAAATCCGAAATGGGGAATGTGAAATGCGATGGTTTGACCATAGACGTGGTAAATGCATTTCAAGGAGCACGCGAAAGACCTACGTGAAGACCTTGAAAAAACTTAGTCCTGTGACCTGTGAGAACGTAATTTTTTGAACATATTGAAAGTTACACGGTTTTCGTCTCTTCGTAGTTATTCTAAATAAAGGGTTGCATTGATTGTTATATATAAAAAGAAAGGTCATATTATTCAATAATAAGAAACAAAGAAATTTATAAACATGAATTTTCGTGATCAATTACTGTGTAGCATTAATATCCTCTCTAATATGACTTAAAAAGCAGATTTCTTATTGACTTATGGGTTCTTCTCCCGAATGGATGTGGAAAAGAGACAGAAGACTTAACACACAAGCTCTTAAACAGAGCTGAAAAGATATGCTCTATTTTTGCCACCAATCTCACGTGTTTAAACCGGACAGCAGTCAGGGGCAGAGACCTTTACTTAAAGAAACCTCTAAAGGAAAAAATTGAATTGAGTTATATGATCGTACGAGGTGAGCGCATGGTCCGATAATATTATCTACCAAAAAGAATACGTCAAATTTTTTGTATGCATAGAAAGGCAAATATTTACGGATAATTATTCAGTAAACAGCGTATGGGAAGCGTTTCTAACGATCGATTCAAAGAAGGTGAATCTTCATTTCATCGTTTGATTGCTGGTATCATATATTTCACTAAGTAGAACCATTATATTATACATCAACAATGCTTATTAACGCAAATAGTCTCACGCATAAAATTCAAATTAGATGAGAATAAGGACATACGTATGTTTTTGACCCATGTATATAAACTGATCTTACCATTTCAGTTACCCTTTTATTTTCCACTTGAATTCCGGTATTACATGCATTAAACGTTTAAATTGAGCTATTTCGAACTGTAGGCGGATTATGATGAACAGAATAAGAAACTTTATAATGTTTTATTCAAAATGGTTCATAACCGAAGATTGTAGGTCAATATTTTATTATTTTAATCTCAAAAAGAATGAAAATCTGCAGGTCGAGAATTCCATTTTTACGTGTTATTTTATGGGAAATGAAAAAGTTCGGAATCAGTTACTGCGTAGCAATAATTTTCTCTCTAATATGAAATTAAAAATGTAGATTTCGGACGGACTTCGCATAATAAATTGTCAATACGCAAACACAGCCGTGCCCTCAGCGAGATTCGAACCCGCGAACCTTACCAATATGTACATGGAAAACGCATCAATATAGTTAAATGTGAATGATTGAGATCGGGTTTTTTTACGCAGTACTTAATTTTTGATAAATTAATTTAAAAAAAACGCGCAAACATAGCGCGGGTTCAACTAGTATCTATAAAAGGCTTAGGATGTCTGCACCAACTCGACTTTTCGATGTGCAGGCTTTTATTCATTTTCTCATATAAATTCGAACTATTGTAATCTGAGCTTCGGACCTGGATCGTGTTAAAGAAAGAAGTCCTATTGTTGTAAAATCGTATATAGCTTACTAGCGTAAAGTGAACGTTTTTGGTAAGCCGTTTAAATGAAGAGAGGGTAAGGGGAAGAGGAGAGGGGCGAGAGAGGGAGGGGCGAAGGAGAGAGGGGAGAGTGTGAGGGGGAAAGAGAGGTGAAAGGGAGGTAGGAGAAAGGGTGGAGAAGGAGGGGGAAGAAGGAGAGAGGGGGATAGGTAGTGGGAGGAGAGAGAGAGAGGAAGATGGGAAATAGGAGAGAAGAAGGGTAATGCAAGAATGTAGTAATAGAGGGTAAAGGGAAAAGATGACAGGGTGAGAGAGGGGGAAAGTTAAGAGGTGGAAGGGAGAGAGGGGAAAGAGGAGGGACAAAGAGGGGGAGGGGGGAGAGGTGGGATATGGAGAGAGAGGGAGATGTATCAATAATGCAAGAATATAGTAAAATACGTCTTTAATGGAATATTTTTCTATGGGGATGTCATTTGCCCCATTAATTGTTTCACATAATTATTAATAAATTAATTGAAAGAAATCCGTGTAAACATTACGTGGGTACAGCTCCAGCCGGAATGCCTCCTCATGAACTGAAGCTTAAAGTAGGAGCCGTTATCATGTTCCTTAGAAATGTATTGCATTTGAGAGGACTATGTACTGGTGAAAGACTTACTGTCACTCAGATACAAACACACATAATCAAAGCAAAATTGTTCGGTGCAGCAAACTCAGACACGGTACTTATTCCCAGAATCTCACTCATTCCATCAGATACAAATTTACCATTCAGTTTCAAATGAAAACAATTATCTGCATGATTGACTTTTTCAATAACAATCATTAAGTCAAGAGGCCAAACATTTGATAAAATGCCTTTACCTACCTAAGCCTGTTTTTAGTCATGGACAATTATATGTTGCTCTATTAAGAGTCAGATCGTTTGATTCACTTACTGTAGTGCGAGGAAAGAACCCAGAAATTGGCAGTTTTGTCTTTAGAGGAAACTTTGATTAAAAAATATAAGTTAAAAAAAATGCCTGAATGTTTAATGAAGACATTTAAGACCTGATAGATCAGCATATGTTATGTGGGGCACAGGTAGTTGTTTATTTATTTTGCGAAAAACATTAAAATATTTTGATGGAAAGTGAATTTCATTTCAATAAAATGTAAGACCTATTACTTACTACTGCATTGTAATTTCAATTTGCAAGCTATACAAGTAAAACCCAAAAAACCACTTAATGTTGTTTCAGAATATGCAATTAAACGTGAATGAATGGAACAGAAGTTAATGTAGCCTTTTTACCTTCATCCTCTAAGTCAGTGAAAGGACATTTCTATATTCTAAAATAATGAATTTAATGAAGATAACATTTTAATCTTTATTAAGCATTTAACATGATTAAAATACAATTTAGTTTTTCACGAATGACAGCAAGCTATTAGAAATACATAACCTCAATGATTTCAAAGAAATTCATAAAACATTGGAAAAAATCACTTTCCAGAGAGATGAGCTCGTTCCCAGTCTTCAAGTAGTACGAATTCCACCACGCTCTCTTAGTTGATGATGCAAGTCACTGGAGGATTTCAAATTTGTGCCCGTTTCCGAATGACCCAAGAGGTAGAGCACCCATTCGTTAACCTTTCTTTTATATGGCATTTCCCCCGATATAATCGAGGCCTATTCCATTGTTGCAACTCCTGCAAGAGGATAATCGAAAAACATGAAATGACATATACTCATTGCATTAAATGATACAGAAATCAAGATTTTTCACCCTAAATCACTGAAAAATAAATTACCAACACATTAAAAAGATTCGTAGAATTAAAAAATAAATCATTAATTAAGCACAATCACAAAATGGATATAAAACTTATATGAGTACTCGAAATAAAATAAATAAACCCAAAATTAACACATAGCAATTCCAAAACAATATGCAAACATACAAAATATGAAAACAAGTCGCTAGTAAACAAAAATATGATATAGTAAAATAGCATAGTCATAAAATAATCTAATAGGTACAAATGTTACTACAAGACACCAATAAATAAGTTCGACTATAAATAAATAGGCAATAACACAAATTATCAAAACAAGTAAATACAACGAGACACCGATTCATTCAATATGGCAGTCGAATCACACCAAAAAAACAGCAGTAATACACTAGAAATCGATCAAATAATCCAATCAGTCGTAAGCATTAAGCGTCTCGTCTCGTCAGACGATAGACATCGTAACAATGTCCCATGTCTGCACAGGCCTGTGCTGTCAAACCACATAGCGCTATGGGTTGTCAGTCATACAACAACATAAGATAACACATGTGAATAGATACAGTCAGTCCTTAAAGCACTATGCGAACAAAACCTCATTTCAATACCATGAAAAAACAATAGGTAAATGCGAGTAAATTAGGCGTAAACACATCGATAACAAATCGTTACACGACTCACCAAAAATCACCCAGAATACCACACCGTAGGTGAAATACCTCATCCTCCGAAGCACCTCTTGCCTGCAATACCTTATCCTCGGTCACTGCAGGTTGCTCCTCAGCGACGTGTCACTCGTAGTCGTCTCTCGCTGCCGCAGCTGTCGGCATTTGGCTCCTCGGTGCTCAGCCCGTCGGCGGTCTGTCCCATGGCGTCGTCGCTGATGCGCAGTTGCGCACTGTAAACCATTCCATTAATTTTATTTCGTGAAATTGAATGCCCATCGTCGTTTAATAACCAGCTGGTATTCGAAAAGAAATTCATGGAACGTTCGGGAGAGCGTTTCTATGCGAACAGACACGCGTACTTAAATGATATCATTTACACTGATACATTTAGCTGGATATTTAAAAAATCAAATCCACAAAGGCGATCAACGTTCTGTTACAGGCTGCATCTTTACACAAATAAAACCCGAAGAAAACAAAACAAAATTCAAACAATGCACATTAAGGTAATATTTAAGCAATATTTCATGGTGAAGAATCGCGATTTCAGCAAAATAGTGACAATACATATTCAATGTGTATTTTCGTATCTCATCCACACGGATACTTTGAAGTAGGATTCCTTGCATAAATTCCCTATAGTAACACGAATATAAAATCAAACCAATTCGAGGGTAAGTTGTAGGGGATGAAAAATTCCGTTGACTTACCGATCTTGTTTTCCACCAGCACAAATGGTCCACTGGCTGACCGCCACGAATCCCGATTCGCCGACTGTCCCTACCAGCAATCTCTACTTACTGTCGAAACGATACTGTCTCTCTCTGAGAGCAGATTGCCCCGGACCCATATATTTAGAAAAACCCACCTATGTAATCAAAAATCTAACGGAGAGGCTGAAAGTTTAATTTACCACTTAAAAAATTTAGAAATGAAAACATAAGTACAGATGCAAAGCGCCCAAGGTTAGTTGGTTATAAACTACACTACACTACTATGGACACTTTGCATCCGTGTAGTAATATGTAAAACTGCAAATTCAAATCTAATACCGATAGAATCATCGGCCTAACACGGAATTCATATCCAAGTGAAACGTAGTATTGACTTCCCCTAGGAAGAAGTCGTATCTTTGCCTCGTTCGCTGTTATTACGAACACTTGGAAAGCGTACTCCAGTGAAAGGCGATGATTCATCCTACAGAATTTAAAGAACTGAACAATAAAATTCACGACTTCAAAAACTCCTTGATGAGGCAAATTTAGAAACAGGTACACTCTGGTGTGTTAGTATTAGTAAAGATATTCTACGCTAATAACCAGAATGCACCTGATTCTAAATGTAATTAATAACTCTGCGCCTAACTGTAACTGAATGAAAACACATAGAAACAGAGGCGACCGCAGTGTTAGTGTTGCTAAAAGAGAAGAGTGCAGAACACTTCCATTTCTATGCGTTACTTGGTGTGAAAAAATGCAAATATAAGGTTACATATAAATGAAAATAAATATGAATCCAGGGCAACTGTTCTCCAAGCCTAGGTTAGCAAATCGTCACATAGTGACTTAAACTTTTAGAGGTAAACGTAACTAAACTAAGAAATTGAATAGTTGAAAGCTACCTAATTCGGGATTAGGTGGTGGTGATTTGACCTTTGAGAGCACCGCCGGATTTTTCTGGAAGTCGCGATCGTGTCTAACGAACTGAGGGAAAGAAAAGACGTCCTACTCCGACCAAGGTAGAACTGCAACAGTAGAAAAACACGCCATCTATCGGTCCATATCACTGGCTATTTCTGGGATCGAAATGTTAAATAATTTAGATTGACTTTTCTCGGTGATATAAAGGAATATTTCTTAGTTGATTCAATAAAAAAGGATTTCTTGGATAATTACTAATGTTTTAAAATTTCTTTTTCGAGAAAAAGTTTTCAAAGATATCATTATAAAGCAGTGTAACCAACCGTAAGTGTGTATTGTTATTTTACGATGAATGCATAATTTTATTTATGGATCAATACATCTGCAATAATTAAATGTTGAGGACTCATATATCTATGTAGAAATTTTCATAAGAGCAATAAATTTATCGTACTTGATCCGTCCTTCGAAGACTATCCGGTAGGTAATTAGTAATTGAGATCACGTAAGATTTATTCATTTAGCAACGCATGTTCCACTTTAAAATAACTTCCTTAGAGTACAATGCATTTATGTGAGTGTACGTGCCGTGACTGAAGGGCGTGATTGAGGCGAATTTTTAGAGGATGGTTCAGAGTACATATATGCTACAGGAACTAAAATGTTTCATAATTCTCCTAGGTTGGTTCAGGCGATACGAGAGTACAAGAGAATTGGGGGAACTATCAACTCACCATTTGTTGTGTCATAAGTATAAGACACTCGGCGAAAACACCCGCACCCAACGTATTTTACAGGTGTGTCCGAAGGATTGATGAGTCCATGACGGCGTGCGCCCATCGCTGCTGTGTCGATGCACGTCCTACTGTCGAGCGCATACGCACCATCGTGGACACATTAAATTATGCATACGCACCAAATTAAGACGACACTTTATCTTGGAGTAACGCCGACTAACTGTAAAACTTGCACCCGTTACCACTCTTTTAACAAACGAACAGCTTTTTCATCCTTTCATCCTGAGAATGTTTTTCCATGGCAAACGACAATTGGATTTCCATGCAGAGCAATGTGGGAGAATCCAAAATCATTACCATTCACTTAGAAACTCCCGTGCGACAATAATTAAGCCGATATCACATTTAATGACACGATCGTCTTCGCTTGGTGGCCACAAGGCTCAATCTTTACCGTAGAAAGTCTTCTTTGCTACTCAATGAGGTGCCAGTGCGAGCAACCATCGACTCCGCCCCCCTCTAGGGTTATGCCGTCAGAAAAGGAGGAATGAGAGAGGGATTTTTGAGGGGGGGTGAGTAAAAAAAAGGGGGAAATACAAATGGGGTGGAAGCAAAATCCGAAATGGGGAATGTGAAATGCGATGGTTTGACCATAGACGTGGTAAATGCATTTCAAGGAGCACGCGAAAGACCTACGTGAAGACCTTGAAAAAACTTAGTCCTGTGACCTGTGAGAACGTAATTTTTTGAACATATTGAAAGTTACACGGTTTTCGTCTCTTCGTAGTTATTCTAAATAAAGGGTTGCATTGATTGTTATATATAAAAAGAAAGGTCATATTATTCAATAATAAGAAACAAAGAAATTTATAAACATGAATTTTCGTGATCAATTACTGTGTAGCATTAATATCCTCTCTAATATGACTTAAAAAGCAGATTTCTTATTGACTTATGGGTTCTTCTCCCGAATCGATGTGGAAAAGAGACAGAAGACTTAACACACAAGCTCTTAAACAGAGCTGAAAAGATATGCTCTATTTTTGCCACCAATCTCACGTGTTTAAACCGGACAGCAGTCAGGGGCAGAGACCTTTACTTAAAGAAACCTCTAAAGGAAAAAATTGAATTGAGTTATATGATCGTACGAGGTGAGCGCATGGTCCGATAATATTATCTACCAAAAAGAATACGTCAAATTTTTTGTATGCATAGAAAGGCAAATATTTACGGATAATTATTCAGTAAACAGCGTATGGGAAGCGTTTCTAACGATCGATTCAAAGAAGGTGAATCTTCATTTCATCGTTTGATTGCTGGTATCATATATTTCACTAAGTAGAACCATTATATTATACATCAACAATGCTTATTAACGCAAATAGTCTCACGCATAAAATTCAAATTAGATGAGAATAAGGACATACGTATGTTTTTGACCCATGTATATAAACTGATCTTACCATTTCAGTTACCCTTTTATTTTCCACTTGAATTCCGGTATTACATGCATTAAACGTTTAAATTGAGCTATTTCGAACTGTAGGCGGATTATGATGAACAGAATAAGAAACTTTATAATGTTTTATTCAAAATGGTTTATAACCGAAGATTGTAGGTCAATATTTTATTATTTTAATCTCAAAAAGAATGAAAATCTGCAGGTCGAGAATTCCATTTTTACGTGTTATTTTATGGGAAATGAAAAAGTTCGGAATCAGTTACTGCGTAGCAATAATTTTCTCTCTAATATGAAATTAAAAATGTAGATTTCGGACTGACTTCGCATAATAAATTGTCAATACGCAAACACAGCCGTGCCCTCAGCGAGATTCGAACCCGCGAACCTTACCAATATGTACATGGAAAACGCATCAATATAGTTAAATGTGAATGATTGAGATCGGGTTTTTTTACGCAGTACTTAATTTTTGATAAATTAATTTAAAAAAAACGCGCAAACATAGCGCGGGTTCAACTAGTATCTATAAAAGGCTTAGGATGTCTGCACCAACTCGACTTTTCGATGTGCAGGCTTTTATTCATTTTCTCATATAAATTCGAACTATTGTAATCTGAGCTTCGGACCTGGATCGTGTTAAAGAAAGAAGTCCTATTGTTGTAAAATCGTATATAGCTTACTAGCGTAAAGTGAACGTTTTTGGTAAGCCGTTTAAATGAAGAGAGGGTAAGGGGAAGAGGAGAGGGGCGAGAGAGGGAGGGGCGAAGGAGAGAGGGGAGAGTGTGAGGGGGAAAGAGAGGTGAAAGGGAGGTAGGAGAAAGGGTGGAGAAGGAGGGGGAAGAAGGAGAGAGGGGGATAGGTAGTGGGAGGAGAGAGAGAGAGGAAGATGGGAAATAGGAGAGAAGAAGGGTAATGCAAGAATGTAGTAATAGAGGGTAAAGGGAAAAGATGACAGGGTGAGAGAGGGGGAAAGTTAAGAGGTGGAAGGGAGAGAGGGGAAAGAGGAGGGACAAAGAGGGGGAGGGGGGAGAGGTGGGATATGGAGAGAGAGGGAGATGTATCAATAATGCAAGAATATAGTAAAATACGTCTTTAATGGAATATTTTTCTATGGGGATGTCATTTGCCCCATTAATTGTTTCACATAATTATTAATAAATTAATTGAAAGAAATCCGTGTAAACATTACGTGGGTACAGCTCCAGCCGGAATGCCTCCTCATGAACTGAAGCTTAAAGTAGGAGCCGTTATCATGTTCCTTAGAAATGTATTGCATTTGAGAGGACTATGTACTGGTGAAAGACTTACTGTCACTCAGATACAAACACACATAATCAAAGCAAAATTGTTCGGTGCAGCAAACTCAGACACGGTACTTATTCCCAGAATCTCACTCATTCCATCAGATACAAATTTACCATTCAGTTTCAAATGAAAACAATTATCTGCATGATTGACTTTTTCAATAACAATCATTAAGTCAAGAGGCCAAACATTTGATAAAATGCCTTTACCTACCTAAGCCTGTTTTTAGTCATGGACAATTATATGTTGCTCTATTAAGAGTCAGATCGTTTGATTCACTTACTGTAGTGCGAGGAAAGAACCCAGAAATTGGCAGTTTTGTCTTTAGAGGAAACTTTGATTAAAAAATATAAGTTAAAAAAAATGCCTGAATGTTTAATGAAGACATTTAAGACCTGATAGATCAGCATATGTTATGTGGGGCACAGGTAGTTGTTTATTTATTTTGCGAAAAACATTAAAATATTTTGATGGAAAGTGAATTTCATTTCAATAAAATGTAAGACCTATTACTTACTACTGCATTGTAATTTCAATTTGCAAGCTATACAAGTAAAACCCAAAAAACCACTTAATGTTGTTTCAGAATATGCAATTAAACGTGAATGAATGGAACAGAAGTTAATGTAGCCTTTTTACCTTCATCCTCTAAGTCAGTGAAAGGACATTTCTATATTCTAAAATAATGAATTTAATGAAGATAACATTTTAATCTTTATTAAGCATTTAACATGATTAAAATACAATTTAGTTTTTCACGAATGACAGCAAGCTATTAGAAATACATAACCTCAATGATTTCAAAGAAATTCATAAAACATTGGAAAAAATCACTTTCCAGAGAGATGAGCTCGTTCCCAGTCTTCAAGTAGTACGAATTCCACCACGCTCTCTTAGTTGATGATGCAAGTCACTGGAGGATTTCAAATTTGTGCCCGTTTCCGAATGACCCAAGAGGTAGAGCACCCATTCGTTAACCTTTCTTTTATATGGCATTTCCCCCGATATAATCGAGGCCTATTCCATTGTTGCAACTCCTGCAAGAGGATAATCGAAAAACATGAAATGACATATACTCATTGCATTAAATGATACAGAAATCAAGATTTTTCACCCTAAATCACTGAAAAATAAATTACCAACACATTAAAAAGATTCGTAGAATTAAAAAATAAATCATTAATTAAGCACAATCACAAAATGGATATAAAACTTATATGAGTACTCGAAATAAAATAAATAAACCCAAAATTAACACATAGCAATTCCAAAACAATATGCAAACATACAAAATATGAAAACAAGTCGCTAGTAAACAAAAATATGATATAGTAAAATAGCATAGTCATAAAATAATCTAATAGGTACAAATGTTACTACAAGACACCAATAAATAAGTTCGACTATAAATAAATAGGCAATAACACAAATTATCAAAACAAGTAAATACAACGAGACACCGATTCATTCAATATGGCAGTCGAATCACACCAAAAAAACAGCAGTAATACATTAGAAATCGATCAAATAATCCAATCAGTCGTAAGCATTAAGCGTCTCGTCTCGTCAGACGATAGACATCGTAAACAATGTCCCATGTCTGCACAGGCCTGTGCTGTCAAACCACATAGCGCTATGGGTTGTCAGTCATACAACAACATAAGATAACACATGTGAATAGATACAGTCAGTCCTTAAAGCACTATGCGAACAAAACCTCATTTCAATACCATGAAAAAACAATAGGTAAATGCGAGTAAATTAGGCGTAAACACATCGATAACAAATCGTTACACGACTCACCAAAAATCACCCAGAATACCACACCGTAGGTGAAATACCTCATCCTCCGAAGCACCTCTTGCCTGCAATACCTTATCCTCGGTCACTGCAGGTTGCTCCTCAGCGACGTGTCACTCGTAGTCGTCTCTCGCTGCCGCAGCTGTCGGCATTTGGCTCCTCGGTGCTCAGCCCGTCGGCGGTCTGTCCCATGGCGTCGTCGCTGATGCGCAGTTGCGCACTGTAAACCATTCCATTAATTTTATTTCGTGAAATTGAATGCCCATCGTCGTTTAATAACCAGCTGGTATTCGAAAAGAAATTCATGGAACGTTCGGGAGAGCGTTTCTATGCGAACAGACACGCGTACTTAAATGATATCATTTACACTGATACATTTAGCTGGATATTTAAAAAATCAAATCCACAAAGGCGATCAACGTTCTGTTACAGGCTGCATCTTTACACAAATAAAACCCGAAGAAAACAAAACAAAATTCAAACAATGCACATTAAGGTAATATTTAAGCAATATTTCATGGTGAAGAATCGCGATTTCAGCAAAATAGTGACAATACATATTCAATGTGTATTTTCGTATCTCATCCACACGGATACTTTGAAGTAGGATTCCTTGCATAAATTCCCTATAGTAACACGAATATAAAATCAAACCAATTCGAGGGTAAGTTGTAGGGGATGAAAAATTCCGTTGACTTACCGATCTTGTTTTCCACCAGCACAAATGGTCCACTGGCTGACCGCCACGAATCCCGATTCGCCGACTGTCCCTACCAGCAATCTCTACTTACTGTCGAAACGATACTGTCTCTCTCTGAGAGCAGATTGCCCCGGACCCATATATTTAGAAAAACCCACCTATGTAATCAAAAATCTAACGGAGAGGCTGAAAGTTTAATTTACCACTTAAAAAATTTAGAAATGAAAACATAAGTACAGATGCAAAGCGCCCAAGGTTAGTTGGTTATAAACTACACTACACTACTATGGACACTTTGCATCCGTGTAGTAATATGTAAAACTGCAAATTCAAATCTAATACCGATAGAATCATCGGCCTAACACGGAATTCATATCCAAGTGAAACGTAGTATTGACTTCCCCTAGGAAGAAGTCGTATCTTTGCCTCGTTCGCTGTTATTACGAACACTTGGAAAGCGTACTCCAGTGAAAGGCGATGATTCATCCTACAGAATTTAAAGAACTGAACAATAAAATTCACGACTTCAAAAACTCCTTGATGAGGCAAATTTAGAAACAGGTACACTCTGGTGTGTTAGTATTAGTAAAGATATTCTACGCTAATAACCAGAATGCACCTGATTCTAAATGTAATTAATAACTCTGCGCCTAACTGTAACTGAATGAAAACACATAGAAACAGAGGCGACCGCAGTGTTAGTGTTGCTAAAAGAGAAGAGTGCAGAACACTTCCATTTCTATGCGTTACTTGGTGTGAAAAAATGCAAATATAAGGTTACATATAAATGAAAATAAATATGAATCCAGGGCAACTGTTCTCCAAGCCTAGGTTAGCAAATCGTCACATAGTGACTTAAACTTTTAGAGGTAAACGTAACTAAACTAAGAAATTGAATAGTTGAAAGCTACCTAATTCGGGATTAGGTGGTGGTGATTTGACCTTTGAGAGCACCGCCGGATTTTTCTGGAAGTCGCGATCGTGTCTAACGAACTGAGGGAAAGAAAAGACGTCCTACTCCGACCAAGGTAGAACTGCAACAGTAGAAAAACACGCCATCTATCGGTCCATATCACTGGCTATTTCTGGGATCGAAATGTTAAATAATTTAGATTGACTTTTCTCGGTGATATAAAGGAATATTTCTTAGTTGATTCAATAAAAAAGGATTTCTTGGATAATTACTAATGTTTTAAAATTTCTTTTTCGAGAAAAAGTTTTCAAAGATATCATTATAAAGCAGTGTAACCAACCGTAAGTGTGTATTGTTATTTTACGATGAATGCATAATTTTATTTATGGATCAATACATCTGCAATAATTAAATGTTGAGGACTCATATATCTATGTAGAAATTTTCATAAGAGCAATAAATTTATCGTACTTGATCCGTCCTTCGAAGACTATCCGGTAGGTAATTAGTAATTGAGATCACGTAAGATTTATTCATTTAGCAACGCATGTTCCACTTTAAAATAACTTCCTTAGAGTACAATGCATTTATGTGAGTGTACGTGCCGTGACTGAAGGGCGTGATTGAGGCGAATTTTTAGAGGATGGTTCAGAGTACATATATGCTACAGGAACTAAAATGTTTCATAATTCTCCTAGGTTGGTTCAGGCGATACGAGAGTACAAGAGAATTGGGGGAACTATCAACTCACCATTTGTTGTGTCATAAGTATAAGACACTCGGCGAAAACACCCGCACCCAACGTATTTTACAGGTGTGTCCGAAGGATTGATGAGTCCATGACGGCGTGCGCCCATCGCTGCTGTGTCGATGCACGTCCTACTGTCGAGCGCATACGCACCATCGTGGACACATTAAATTATGCATACGCACCAAATTAAGACGACACTTTATCTTGGAGTAACGCCGACTAACTGTAAAACTTGCACCCGTTACCACTCTTTTAACAAACGAACAGCTTTTTCATCCTTTCATCCTGAGAATGTTTTTCCATGGCAAACGACAATTGGATTTCCATGCAGAGCAATGTGGGAGAATCCAAAATCATTACCATTCACTTAGAAACTCCCGTGCGACAATAATTAAGCCGATATCACATTTAATGACACGATCGTCTTCGCTTGGTGGCCACAAGGCTCAATCTTTACCGTAGAAAGTCTTCTTTGCTACTCAATGAGGTGCCAGTGCGAGCAACCATCGACTCCGCCCCCCTCTAGGGTTATGCCTTCAGAAAAGGAGGAATGAGAGAGGGATTTTTGAGGGGGGGTGAGTAAAAAAAAGGGGGAAATACAAATGGGGTGGAAGCAAAATCCGAAATGGGGAATGTGAAATGCGATGGTTTGACCATAGACGTGGTAAATGCATTTCAAGGAGCACGCGAAAGACCTACGTGAAGACCTTGAAAAAACTTAGTCCTGTGACCTGTGAGAACGTAATTTTTTGAACATATTGAAAGTTACACGGTTTTCGTCTCTTCGTAGTTATTCTAAATAAAGGGTTGCATTGATTGTTATATATAAAAAGAAAGGTCATATTATTCAATAATAAGAAACAAAGAAATTTATAAACATGAATTTTCGTGATCAATTACTGTGTAGCATTAATATCCTCTCTAATATGACTTAAAAAGCAGATTTCTTATTGACTTATGGGTTCTTCTCCCGAATCAATGTGGAAAAGAGACAGAAGACTTAACACACAAGCTCTTAAACAGAGCTGAAAAGATATGCTCTATTTTTGCCACCAATCTCACGTGTTTAAACCGGACAGCAGTCAGGGGCAGAGACCTTTACTTAAAGAAACCTCTAAAGGAAAAAATTGAATTGAGTTATATGATCGTACGAGGTGAGCGCATGGTCCGATAATATTATCTACCAAAAAGAATACGTCAAATTTTTTGTATGCATAGAAAGGCAAATATTTACGGATAATTATTCAGTAAACAGCGTATGGGAAGCGTTTCTAACGATCGATTCAAAGAAGGTGAATCTTCATTTCATCGTTTGATTGCTGGTATCATATATTTCACTAAGTAGAACCATTATATTATACATCAACAATGCTTATTAACGCAAATAGTCTCACGCATAAAATTCAAATTAGATGAGAATAAGGACATACGTATGTTTTTGACCCATGTATATAAACTGATCTTACCATTTCAGTTACCCTTTTATTTTCCACTTGAATTCCGGTATTACATGCATTAAACGTTTAAATTGAGCTATTTCGAACTGTAGGCGGATTATGATGAACAGAATAAGAAACTTTATAATGTTTTATTCAAAATGGTTCATAACCGAAGATTGTAGGTCAATATTTTATTATTTTAATCTCAAAAAGAATGAAAATCTGCAGGTCGAGAATTCCATTTTTACGTGTTATTTTATGGGAAATGAAAAAGTTCGGAATCAGTTACTGCGTAGCAATAATTTTCTCTCTAATATGAAATTAAAAATGTAGATTTCGGACGGACTTCGCATAATAAATTGTCAATACGCAAACACAGCCGTGCCCTCAGCGAGATTCGAACCCGCGAACCTTACCAATATGTACATGGAAAACGCATCAATATAGTTAAATGTGAATGATTGAGATCGGGTTTTTTTACGCAGTACTTAATTTTTGATAAATTAATTTAAAAAAAACGCGCAAACATAGCGCGGGTTCAACTAGTATCTATAAAAGGCTTAGGATGTCTGCACCAACTCGACTTTTCGATGTGCAGGCTTTTATTCATTTTCTCATATAAATTCGAACTATTGTAATCTGAGCTTCGGACCTGGATCGTGTTAAAGAAAGAAGTCCTATTGTTGTAAAATCGTATATAGCTTACTAGCGTAAAGTGAACGTTTTTGGTAAGCCGTTTAAATGAAGAGAGGGTAAGGGGAAGAGGAGAGGGGCGAGAGAGGGAGGGGCGAAGGAGAGAGGGGAGAGTGTGAGGGGGAAAGAGAGGTGAAAGGGAGGTAGGAGAAAGGGTGGAGAAGGAGGGGGAAGAAGGAGAGAGGGGGATAGGTAGTGGGAGGAGAGAGAGAGAGGAAGATGGGAAATAGGAGAGAAGAAGGGTAATGCAAGAATGTAGTAATAGAGGGTAAAGGGAAAAGATGACAGGGTGAGAGAGGGGGAAAGTTAAGAGGTGGAAGGGAGAGAGGGGAAAGAGGAGGGACAAAGAGGGGGAGGGGGGAGAGGTGGGATATGGAGAGAGAGGGAGATGTATCAATAATGCAAGAATATAGTAAAATACGTCTTTAATGGAATATTTTTCTATGGGGATGTCATTTGCCCCATTAATTGTTTCACATAATTATTAATAAATTAATTGAAAGAAATCCGTGTAAACATTACGTGGGTACAGCTCCAGCCGGAATGCCTCCTCATGAACTGAAGCTTAAAGTAGGAGCCGTTATCATGTTCCTTAGAAATGTATTGCATTTGAGAGGACTATGTACTGGTGAAAGACTTACTGTCACTCAGATACAAACACACATAATCAAAGCAAAATTGTTCGGTGCAGCAAACTCAGACACGGTACTTATTCCCAGAATCTCACTCATTCCATCAGATACAAATTTACCATTCAGTTTCAAATGAAAACAATTATCTGCATGATTGACTTTTTCAATAACAATCATTAAGTCAAGAGGCCAAACATTTGATAAAATGCCTTTACCTACCTAAGCCTGTTTTTAGTCATGGACAATTATATGTTGCTCTATTAAGAGTCAGATCGTTTGATTCACTTACTGTAGTGCGAGGAAAGAACCCAGAAATTGGCAGTTTTGTCTTTAGAGGAAACTTTGATTAAAAAATATAAGTTAAAAAAAATGCCTGAATGTTTAATGAAGACATTTAAGACCTGATAGATCAGCATATGTTATGTGGGGCACAGGTAGTTGTTTATTTATTTTGCGAAAAACATTAAAATATTTTGATGGAAAGTGAATTTCATTTCAATAAAATGTAAGACCTATTACTTACTACTGCATTGTAATTTCAATTTGCAAGCTATACAAGTAAAACCCAAAAAACCACTTAATGTTGTTTCAGAATATGCAATTAAACGTGAATGAATGGAACAGAAGTTAATGTAGCCTTTTTACCTTCATCCTCTAAGTCAGTGAAAGGACATTTCTATATTCTAAAATAATGAATTTAATGAAGATAACATTTTAATCTTTATTAAGCATTTAACATGATTAAAATACAATTTAGTTTTTCACGAATGACAGCAAGCTATTAGAAATACATAACCTCAATGATTTCAAAGAAATTCATAAAACATTGGAAAAAATCACTTTCCAGAGAGATGAGCTCGTTCCCAGTCTTCAAGTAGTACGAATTCCACCACGCTCTCTTAGTTGATGATGCAAGTCACTGGAGGATTTCAAATTTGTGCCCGTTTCCGAATGACCCAAGAGGTAGAGCACCCATTCGTTAACCTTTCTTTTATATGGCATTTCCCCCGATATAATCGAGGCCTATTCCATTGTTGCAACTCCTGCAAGAGGATAATCGAAAAACATGAAATGACATATACTCATTGCATTAAATGATACAGAAATCAAGATTTTTCACCCTAAATCACTGAAAAATAAATTACCAACACATTAAAAAGATTCGTAGAATTAAAAAATAAATCATTAATTAAGCACAATCACAAAATGGATATAAAACATATATGAGTACTCGAAATAAAATAAATAAACCCAAAATTAACACATAGCAATTCCAAAACAATATGCAAACATACAAAATATGAAAACAAGTCGCTAGTAAACAAAAATATGATATAGTAAAATAGCATAGTCATAAAATAATCTAATAGGTACAAATGTTACTACAAGACACCAATAAATAAGTTCGACTATAAATAAATAGGCAATAACACAAATTATCAAAACAAGTAAATACAACGAGACACCGATTCATTCAATATGGCAGTCGAATCACACCAAAAAAACAGCAGTAATACACTAGAAATCGATCAAATAATCCAATCAGTCGTAAGCATTAAGCGTCTCGTCTCGTCAGACGATAGACATCGTAAACAATGTCCCATGTCTGCACAGGCCTGTGCTGTCAAACCACATAGCGCTATGGGTTGTCAGTCATACAACAACATAAGATAACACATGTGAATAGATACAGTCAGTCCTTAAAGCACTATGCGAACAAAACCTCATTTCAATACCATGAAAAAACAATAGGTAAATGCGAGTAAATTAGGCGTAAACACATCGATAACAAATCGTTACACGACTCACCAAAAATCACCCAGAATACCACACCGTAGGTGAAATACCTCATCCTCCGAAGCACCTCTTGCCTGCAATACCTTATCCTCGGTCACTGCAGGTTGCTCCTCAGCGACGTGTCACTCGTAGTCGTCTCTCGCTGCCGCAGCTGTCGGCATTTGGCTCCTCGGTGCTCAGCCCGTCGGCGGTCTGTCCCATGGCGTCGTCGCTGATGCGCAGTTGCGCACTGTAAACCATTCCATTAATTTTATTTCGTGAAATTGAATGCCCATCGTCGTTTAATAACCAGCTGGTATTCGAAAAGAAATTCATGGAACGTTCGGGAGAGCGTTTCTATGCGAACAGACACGCGTACTTAAATGATATCATTTACACTGATACATTTAGCTGGATATTTAAAAAATCAAATCCACAAAGGCGATCAACGTTCTGTTACAGGCTGCATCTTTACACAAATAAAACCCGAAGAAAACAAAACAAAATTCAAACAATGCACATTAAGGTAATATTTAAGCAATATTTCATGGTGAAGAATCGCGATTTCAGCAAAATAGTGACAATACATATTCAATGTGTATTTTCGTATCTCATCCACACGGATACTTTGAAGTAGGATTCCTTGCATAAATTCCCTATAGTAACACGAATATAAAATCAAACCAATTCGAGGGTAAGTTGTAGGGGATGAAAAATTCCGTTGACTTACCGATCTTGTTTTCCACCAGCACAAATGGTCCACTGGCTGACCGCCACGAATCCCGATTCGCCGACTGTCCCTACCAGCAATCTCTACTTACTGTCGAAACGATACTGTCTCTCTCTGAGAGCAGATTGCCCCGGACCCATATATTTAGAAAAACCCACCTATGTAATCAAAAATCTAACGGAGAGGCTGAAAGTTTAATTTACCACTTAAAAAATTTAGAAATGAAAACATAAGTACAGATGCAAAGCGCCCAAGGTTAGTTGGTTATAAACTACACTACACTACTATGGACACTTTGCATCCGTGTAGTAATATGTAAAACTGCAAATTCAAATCTAATACCGATAGAATCATCGGCCTAACACGGAATTCATATCCAAGTGAAACGTAGTATTGACTTCCCCTAGGAAGAAGTCGTATCTTTGCCTCGTTCGCTGTTATTACGAACACTTGGAAAGCGTACTCCAGTGAAAGGCGATGATTCATCCTACAGAATTTAAAGAACTGAACAATAAAATTCACGACTTCAAAAACTCCTTGATGAGGCAAATTTAGAAACAGGTACACTCTGGTGTGTTAGTATTAGTAAAGATATTCTACGCTAATAACCAGAATGCACCTGATTCTAAATGTAATTAATAACTCTGCGCCTAACTGTAACTGAATGAAAACACATAGAAACAGAGGCGACCGCAGTGTTAGTGTTGCTAAAAGAGAAGAGTGCAGAACACTTCCATTTCTATGCGTTACTTGGTGTGAAAAAATGCAAATATAAGGTTACATATAAATGAAAATAAATATGAATCCAGGGCAACTGTTCTCCAAGCCTAGGTTAGCAAATCGTCACATAGTGACTTAAACTTTTAGAGGTAAACGTAACTAAACTAAGAAATTGAATAGTTGAAAGCTACCTAATTCGGGATTAGGTGGTGGTGATTTGACCTTTGAGAGCACCGCCGGATTTTTCTGGAAGTCGCGATCGTGTCTAACGAACTGAGGGAAAGAAAAGACGTCCTACTCCGACCAAGGTAGAACTGCAACAGTAGAAAAACACGCCATCTATCGGTCCATATCACTGGCTATTTCTGGGATCGAAATGTTAAATAATTTAGATTGACTTTTCTCGGTGATATAAAGGAATATTTCTTAGTTGATTCAATAAAAAAGGATTTCTTGGATAATTACTAATGTTTTAAAATTTCTTTTTCGAGAAAAAGTTTTCAAAGATATCATTATAAAGCAGTGTAACCAACCGTAAGTGTGTATTGTTATTTTACGATGAATGCATAATTTTATTTATGGATCAATACATCTGCAATAATTAAATGTTGAGGACTCATATATCTATGTAGAAATTTTCATAAGAGCAATAAATTTATCGTACTTGATCCGTCCTTCGAAGACTATCCGGTAGGTAATTAGTAATTGAGATCACGTAAGATTTATTCATTTAGCAACGCATGTTCCACTTTAAAATAACTTCCTTAGAGTACAATGCATTTATGTGAGTGTACGTGCCGTGACTGAAGGGCGTGATTGAGGCGAATTTTTAGAGGATGGTTCAGAGTACATATATGCTACAGGAACTAAAATGTTTCATAATTCTCCTAGGTTGGTTCAGGCGATACGAGAGTACAAGAGAATTGGGGGAACTATCAACTCACCATTTGTTGTGTCATAAGTATAAGACACTCGGCGAAAACACCCGCACCCAACGTATTTTACAGGTGTGTCCGAAGGATTGATGAGTCCATGACGGCGTGCGCCCATCGCTGCTGTGTCGATGCACGTCCTACTGTCGAGCGCATACGCACCATCGTGGACACATTAAATTATGCATACGCACCAAATTAAGACGACACTTTATCTTGGAGTAACGCCGACTAACTGTAAAACTTGCACCCGTTACCACTCTTTTAACAAACGAACAGCTTTTTCATCCTTTCATCCTGAGAATGTTTTTCCATGGCAAACGACAATTGGATTTCCATGCAGAGCAATGTGGGAGAATCCAAAATCATTACCATTCACTTAGAAACTCCCGTGCGACAATAATTAAGCCGATATCACATTTAATGACACGATCGTCTTCGCTTGGTGGCCACAAGGCTCAATCTTTACCGTAGAAAGTCTTCTTTGCTACTCAATGAGGTGCCAGTGCGAGCAACCATCGACTCCGCCCCCCTCTAGGGTTATGCCGTCAGAAAAGGAGGAATGAGAGAGGGATTTTTGAGGGGGGGTGAGTAAAAAAAAGGGGGAAATACAAATGGGGTGGAAGCAAAATCCGAAATGGGGAATGTGAAATGCGATGGTTTGACCATAGACGTGGTAAATGCATTTCAAGGAGCACGCGAAAGACCTACGTGAAGACCTTGAAAAAACTTAGTCCTGTGACCTGTGAGAACGTAATTTTTTGAACATATTGAAAGTTACACGGTTTTCGTCTCTTCGTAGTTATTCTAAATAAAGGGTTGCATTGATTGTTATATATAAAAAGAAAGGTCATATTATTCAATAATAAGAAACAAAGAAATTTATAAACATGAATTTTCGTGATCAATTACTGTGTAGCATTAATATCCTCTCTAATATGACTTAAAAAGCAGATTTCTTATTGACTTATGGGTTCTTCTCCCGAATGGATCTGGAAAAGAGACAGAAGACTTAACACACAAGCTCTTAAACAGAGCTGAAAAGATATGCTCTATTTTTGCCACCAATCTCACGTGTTTAAACCGGACAGCAGTCAGGGGCAGAGACCTTTACTTAAAGAAACCTCTAAAGGAAAAAATTGAATTGAGTTATATGATCGTACGAGGTGAGCGCATGGTCCGATAATATTATCTACCAAAAAGAATACGTCAAATTTTTTGTATGCATAGAAAGGCAAATATTTACGGATAATTATTCAGTAAACAGCGTATGGGAAGCGTTTCTAACGATCGATTCAAAGAAGGTGAATCTTCATTTCATCGTTTGATTGCTGGTATCATATATTTCACTAAGTAGAACCATTATATTATACATCAACAATGCTTATTAACGCAAATAGTCTCACGCATAAAATTCAAATTAGATGAGAATAAGGACATACGTATGTTTTTGACCCATGTATATAAACTGATCTTACCATTTCAGTTACCCTTTTATTTTCCACTTGAATTCCGGTATTACATGCATTAAACGTTTAAATTGAGCTATTTCGAACTGTAGGCGGATTATGATGAACAGAATAAGAAACTTTATAATGTTTTATTCAAAATGGTTCATAACCGAAGATTGTAGGTCAATATTTTATTATTTTAATCTCAAAAAGAATGAAAATCTGCAGGTCGAGAATTCCATTTTTACGTGTTATTTTATGGGAAATGAAAAAGTTCGGAATCAGTTACTGCGTAGCAATAATTTTCTCTCTAATATGAAATTAAAAATGTAGATTTCGGACTGACTTCGCATAATAAATTGTCAATACGCAAACACAGCCGTGCCCTCAGCGAGATTCGAACCCGCGAACCTTACCAATATGTACATGGAAAACGCATCAATATAGTTAAATGTGAATGATTGAGATCGGGTTTTTTTACGCAGTACTTAATTTTTGATAAATTAATTTAAAAAAAACGCGCAAACATAGCGCGGGTTCAACTAGTATCTATAAAAGGCTTAGGATGTCTGCACCAACTCGACTTTTCGATGTGCAGGCTTTTATTCATTTTCTCATATAAATTCGAACTATTGTAATCTGAGCTTCGGACCTGGATCGTGTTAAAGAAAGAAGTCCTATTGTTGTAAAATCGTATATAGCTTACTAGCGTAAAGTGAACGTTTTTGGTAAGCCGTTTAAATGAAGAGAGGGTAAGGGGAAGAGGAGAGGGGCGAGAGAGGGAGGGGCGAAGGAGAGAGGGGAGAGTGTGAGGGGGAAAGAGAGGTGAAAGGGAGGTAGGAGAAAGGGTGGAGAAGGAGGGGGAAGAAGGAGAGAGGGGGATAGGTAGTGGGAGGAGAGAGAGAGAGGAAGATGGGAAATAGGAGAGAAGAAGGGTAATGCAAGAATGTAGTAATAGAGGGTAAAGGGAAAAGATGACAGGGTGAGAGAGGGGGAAAGTTAAGAGGTGGAAGGGAGAGAGGGGAAAGAGGAGGGACAAAGAGGGGGAGGGGGGAGAGGTGGGATATGGAGAGAGAGGGAGATGTATCAATAATGCAAGAATATAGTAAAATACGTCTTTAATGGAATATTTTTCTATGGGGATGTCATTTGCCCCATTAATTGTTTCACATAATTATTAATAAATTAATTGAAAGAAATCCGTGTAAACATTACGTGGGTACAGCTCCAGCCGGAATGCCTCCTCATGAACTGAAGCTTAAAGTAGGAGCCGTTATCATGTTCCTTAGAAATGTATTGCATTTGAGAGGACTATGTACTGGTGAAAGACTTACTGTCACTCAGATACAAACACACATAATCAAAGCAAAATTGTTCGGTGCAGCAAACTCAGACACGGTACTTATTCCCAGAATCTCACTCATTCCATCAGATACAAATTTACCATTCAGTTTCAAATGAAAACAATTATCTGCATGATTGACTTTTTCAATAACAATCATTAAGTCAAGAGGCCAAACATTTGATAAAATGCCTTTACCTACCTAAGCCTGTTTTTAGTCATGGACAATTATATGTTGCTCTATTAAGAGTCAGATCGTTTGATTCACTTACTGTAGTGCGAGGAAAGAACCCAGAAATTGGCAGTTTTGTCTTTAGAGGAAACTTTGATTAAAAAATATAAGTTAAAAAAAATGCCTGAATGTTTAATGAAGACATTTAAGACCTGATAGATCAGCATATGTTATGTGGGGCACAGGTAGTTGTTTATTTATTTTGCGAAAAATATTAAAATATTTTGATGGAAAGTGAATTTCATTTCAATAAAATGTAAGACCTATTACTTACTACTGCATTGTAATTTCAATTTGCAAGCTATACAAGTAAAACCCAAAAAACCACTTAATGTTGTTTCAGAATATGCAATTAAACGTGAATGAATGGAACAGAAGTTAATGTAGCCTTTTTACCTTCATCCTCTAAGTCAGTGAAAGGACATTTCTATATTCTAAAATAATGAATTTAATGAAGATAACATTTTAATCTTTATTAAGCATTTAACATGATTAAAATACAATTTAGTTTTTCACGAATGACAGCAAGCTATTAGAAATACATAACCTCAATGATTTCAAAGAAATTCATAAAACATTGGAAAAAATCACTTTCCAGAGAGATGAGCTCGTTCCCAGTCTTCAAGTAGTACGAATTCCACCACGCTCTCTTAGTTGATGATGCAAGTCACTGGAGGATTTCAAATTTGTGCCCGTTTCCGAATGACCCAAGAGGTAGAGCACCCATTCGTTAACCTTTCTTTTATATGGCATTTCCCCCGATATAATCGAGGCCTATTCCATTGTTGCAACTCCTGCAAGAGGATAATCGAAAAACATGAAATGACATATACTCATTGCATTAAATGATACAGAAATCAAGATTTTTCACCCTAAATCACTGAAAAATAAATTACCAACACATTAAAAAGATTCGTAGAATTAAAAAATAAATCATTAATTAAGCACAATCACAAAATGGATATAAAACTTATATGAGTACTCGAAATAAAATAAATAAACCCAAAATTAACACATAGCAATTCCAAAACAATATGCAAACATACAAAATATGAAAACAAGTCGCTAGTAAACAAAAATATGATATAGTAAAATAGCATAGTCATAAAATAATCTAATAGGTACAAATGTTACTACAAGACACCAATAAATAAGTTCGACTATAAATAAATAGGCAATAACACAAATTATCAAAACAAGTAAATACAACGAGACACCGATTCATTCAATATGGCAGTCGAATCACACCAAAAAAACAGCAGTAATACACTAGAAATCGATCAAATAATCCAATCAGTCGTAAGCATTAAGCGTCTCGTCTCGTCAGACGATAGACATCGTAAACAATGTCCCATGTCTGCACAGGCCTGTGCTGTCAAACCACATAACGCTATGGGTTGTCAGTCATACAACAACATAAGATAACACATGTGAATAGATACAGTCAGTCCTTAAAGCACTATGCGAACAAAACCTCATTTCAATACCATGAAAAAACAATAGGTAAATGCGAGTAAATTAGGCGTAAACACATCGATAACAAATCGTTACACGACTCACCAAAAATCACCCAGAATACCACACCGTAGGTGAAATACCTCATCCTCCGAAGCACCTCTTGCCTGCAATACCTTATCCTCGGTCACTGCAGGTTGCTCCTCAGCGACGTGTCACTCGTAGTCGTCTCTCGCTGCCGCAGCTGTCGGCATTTGGCTCCTCGGTGCTCAGCCCGTCGGCGGTCTGTCCCATGGCGTCGTCGCTGATGCGCAGTTGCGCACTGTAAACCATTCCATTAATTTTATTTCGTGAAATTGAATGCCCATCGTCGTTTAATAACCAGCTGGTATTCGAAAAGAAATTCATGGAACGTTCGGGAGAGCGTTTCTATGCGAACAGACACGCGTACTTAAATGATATCATTTACACTGATACATTTAGCTGGATATTTAAAAAATCAAATCCACAAAGGCGATCAACGTTCTGTTACAGGCTGCATCTTTACACAAATAAAACCCGAAGAAAACAAAACAAAATTCAAACAATGCACATTAAGGTAATATTTAAGCAATATTTCATGGTGAAGAATCACGATTTCAGCAAAATAGTGACAATACATATTCAATGTGTATTTTCGTATCTCATCCACACGGATACTTTGAAGTAGGATTCCTTGCATAAATTCCCTATAGTAACACGAATATAAAATCAAACCAATTCGAGGGTAAGTTGTAGGGGATGAAAAATTCCGTTGACTTACCGATCTTGTTTTCCACCAGCACAAATGGTCCACTGGCTGACCGCCACGAATCCCGATTCGCCGACTGTCCCTACCAGCAATCTCTACTTACTGTCGAAACGATACTGTCTCTCTCTGAGAGCAGATTGCCCCGGACCCATATATTTAGAAAAACCCACCTATGTAATCAAAAATCTAACGGAGAGGCTGAAAGTTTAATTTACCACTTAAAAAATTTAGAAATGAAAACATAAGTACAGATGCAAAGCGCCCAAGGTTAGTTGGTTATAAACTACACTACACTACTATGGACACTTTGCATCCGTGTAGTAATATGTAAAACTGCAAATTCAAATCTAATACCGATAGAATCATCGGCCTAACACGGAATTCATATCCAAGTGAAACGTAGTATTGACTTCCCCTAGGAAGAAGTCGTATCTTTGCCTCGTTCGCTGTTATTACGAACACTTGGAAAGCGTACTCCAGTGAAAGGCGATGATTCATCCTACAGAATTTAAAGAACTGAACAATAAAATTCACGACTTCAAAAACTCCTTGATGAGGCAAATTTAGAAACAGGTACACTCTGGTGTGTTAGTATTAGTAAAGATATTCTACGCTAATAACCAGAATGCACCTGATTCTAAATGTAATTAATAACTCTGCGCCTAACTGTAACTGAATGAAAACACATAGAAACAGAGGCGACCGCAGTGTTAGTGTTGCTAAAAGAGAAGAGTGCAGAACACTTCCATTTCTATGCGTTACTTGGTGTGAAAAAATGCAAATATAAGGTTACATATAAATGAAAATAAATATGAATCCAGGGCAACTGTTCTCCAAGCCTAGGTTAGCAAATCGTCACATAGTGACTTAAACTTTTAGAGGTAAACGTAACTAAACTAAGAAATTGAATAGTTGAAAGCTACCTAATTCGGGATTAGGTGGTGGTGATTTGACCTTTGAGAGCACCGCCGGATTTTTCTGGAAGTCGCGATCGTGTCTAACGAACTGAGGGAAAGAAAAGACGTCCTACTCCGACCAAGGTAGAACTGCAACAGTAGAAAAACACGCCATCTATCGGTCCATATCACTGGCTATTTCTGGGATCGAAATGTTAAATAATTTAGATTGACTTTTCTCGGTGATATAAAGGAATATTTCTTAGTTGATTCAATAAAAAAGGATTTCTTGGATAATTACTAATGTTTTAAAATTTCTTTTTCGAGAAAAAGTTTTCAAAGATATCATTATAAAGCAGTGTAACCAACCGTAAGTGTGTATTGTTATTTTACGATGAATGCATAATTTTATTTATGGATCAATACATCTGCAATAATTAAATGTTGAGGACTCATATATCTATGTAGAAATTTTCATAAGAGCAATAAATTTATCGTACTTGATCCGTCCTTCGAAGACTATCCGGTAGGTAATTAGTAATTGAGATCACGTAAGATTTATTCATTTAGCAACGCATGTTCCACTTTAAAATAACTTCCTTAGAGTACAATGCATTTATGTGAGTGTACGTGCCGTGACTGAAGGGCGTGATTGAGGCGAATTTTTAGAGGATGGTTCAGAGTACATATATGCTACAGGAACTAAAATGTTTCATAATTCTCCTAGGTTGGTTCAGGCGATACGAGAGTACAAGAGAATTGGGGGAACTATCAACTCACCATTTGTTGTGTCATAAGTATAAGACACTCGGCGAAAACACCCGCACCCAACGTATTTTACAGGTGTGTCCGAAGGATTGATGAGTCCATGACGGCGTGCGCCCATCGCTGCTGTGTCGATGCACGTCCTACTGTCGAGCGCATACGCACCATCGTGGACACATTAAATTATGCATACGCACCAAATTAAGACGACACTTTATCTTGGAGTAACGCCGACTAACTGTAAAACTTGCACCCGTTACCACTCTTTTAACAAACGAACAGCTTTTTCATCCTTTCATCCTGAGAATGTTTTTCCATGGCAAACGACAATTGGATTTCCATGCAGAGCAATGTGGGAGAATCCAAAATCATTACCATTCACTTAGAAACTCCCGTGCGACAATAATTAAGCCGATATCACATTTAATGACACGATCGTCTTCGCTTGGTGGCCACAAGGCTCAATCTTTACCGTAGAAAGTCTTCTTTGCTACTCAATGAGGTGCCAGTGCGAGCAACCATCGACTCCGCCCCCCTCTAGGGTTATGCCGTCAGAAAAGGAGGAATGAGAGAGGGATTTTTGAGGGGGGGTGAGTAAAAAAAAGGGGGAAATACAAATGGGGTGGAAGCAAAATCCGAAATGGGGAATGTGAAATGCGATGGTTTGACCATAGACGTGGTAAATGCATTTCAAGGAGCACGCGAAAGACCTACGTGAAGACCTTGAAAAAACTTAGTCCTGTGACCTGTGAGAACGTAATTTTTTGAACATATTGAAAGTTACACGGTTTTCGTCTCTTCGTAGTTATTCTAAATAAAGGGTTGCATTGATTGTTATATATAAAAAGAAAGGTCATATTATTCAATAATAAGAAACAAAGAAATTTATAAACATGAATTTTCGTGATCAATTACTGTGTAGCATTAATATCCTCTCTAATATGACTTAAAAAGCAGATTTCTTATTGACTTATGGGTTCTTCTCCCGAATGGATGTGGAAAAGAGACAGAAGACTTAACACACAAGCTCTTAAACAGAGCTGAAAAGATATGCTCTATTTTTGCCACCAATCTCACGTGTTTAAACCGGACAGCAGTCAGGGGCAGAGACCTTTACTTAAAGAAACCTCTAAAGGAAAAAATTGAATTGAGTTATATGATCGTACGAGGTGAGCGCATGGTCCGATAATATTATCTACCAAAAAGAATACGTCAAATTTTTTGTATGCATAGAAAGGCAAATATTTACGGATAATTATTCAGTAAACAGCGTATGGGAAGCGTTTCTAACGATCGATTCAAAGAAGGTGAATCTTCATTTCATCGTTTGATTGCTGGTATCATATATTTCACTAAGTAGAACCATTATATTATACATCAACAATGCTTATTAACGCAAATAGTCTCACGCATAAAATTCAAATTAGATGAGAATAAGGACATACGTATGTTTTTGACCCATGTATATAAACTGATCTTACCATTTCAGTTACCCTTTTATTTTCCACTTGAATTCCGGTATTACATGCATTAAACGTTTAAATTGAGCTATTTCGAACTGTAGGCGGATTATGATGAACAGAATAAGAAACTTTATAATGTTTTATTCAAAATGGTTCATAACCGAAGATTGTAGGTCAATATTTTATTATTTTAATCTCAAAAAGAATGAAAATCTGCAGGTCGAGAATTCCATTTTTACGTGTTATTTTACGGGAAATGAAAAAGTTCGGAATCAGTTACTGCGTAGCAATAATTTTCTCTCTAATATGAAATTAAAAATGTAGATTTCGGACTGACTTCGCATAATAAATTGTCAATACGCAAACACAGCCGTGCCCTCAGCGAGATTCGAACCCGCGAACCTTACCAATATGTACATGGAAAACGCATCAATATAGTTAAATGTGAATGATTGAGATCGGGTTTTTTTACGCAGTACTTAATTTTTGATAAATTAATTTAAAAAAAACGCGCAAACATAGCGCGGGTTCAACTAGTATCTATAAAAGGCTTAGGATGTCTGCACCAACTCGACTTTTCGATGTGCAGGCTTTTATTCATTTTCTCATATAAATTCGAACTATTGTAATCTGAGCTTCGGACCTGGATCGTGTTAAAGAAAGAAGTCCTATTGTTGTAAAATCGTATATAGCTTACTAGCGTAAAGTGAACGTTTTTGGTAAGCCGTTTAAATGAAGAGAGGGTAAGGGGAAGAGGAGAGGGGCGAGAGAGGGAGGGGCGAAGGAGAGAGGGGAGAGTGTGAGGGGGAAAGAGAGGTGAAAGGGAGGTAGGAGAAAGGGTGGAGAAGGAGGGGGAAGAAGGAGAGAGGGGGATAGGTAGTGGGAGGAGAGAGAGAGGAAGATGGGAAATAGGGGAGAAGAAGGGTAATGCAAGAATGTAGTAATAGAGGGTAAAGGGAAAATGAGTGGAGAACAGTATGCCAGAAAAATACAGAAAATGAGTACATTCAAAGAGAATGTGTAATGAACGGAATTGAAGAAATACTTGTTAATATAAATTTGGAGAATGAAAGTGATAGCACTGAAACAAGTGACTAATAAATATCAAAATAATTATTAACTATTATTGTAACTATTATATTTTGCATGTATAAAATGATAAATAAAGGTTTCCTTAAAAATATATTTCAGTAGTTGTTATACTTAGTATCAAAGAAGTTTCCTCCTCTATTGACCACCTGCACGAGGAACTGAACTAGAAAATAAAACTACTCCCACTAGGCATTCATAAGATTCAAGGAATTCTCAAATGAGTAAATTTCCCCATGGAATTTCTGGAAGTCGTTAGATATTATCTTAATGTCAAATTTGTGGAACGAACAAAGGGACTTGAGGATTAGTGAATTTGGTTGGGGTTTGGACCCCATGGCGACAGGGTATGGGAGCGTGAGGGTGTCGATGACCATGGAAGGTAGGACAATTCGGCCTTTCGCTAAACAATCGAGCTATAGCCTAAGATCGACCATGATTATGGCAGTCTTATCTTTGCTACCGTATGGTAAACATCCGTCCTCCGAGTTCCCATTCACGGTGTGATATCGTCTGTGGATCCTTGCTAACTTGCTCAGTGAACATTTTTATTCACTTTACAATAACATTCCGAAAGTTTTTCTAACTTTTACTAATCCCTTAAAATGGAAATTATTCTGTCTATCCGTGGAAAGGAGAAACTATTAGTGGACGGTTTTGTGTATGTGTTTGAGCGGTTAAGTAGCGATGAGCGTGAGAAATTTTGGCGTTGTGAAGAACGTGGAATGTGCAAAGCTAGAGTACCCACTTGTATTCCAAAGTGAATCACATATTAACGAAGCGGCAACTTCGTATTTTAAGAAAATCAAATTATTGTTAAAGTTTTCTAGAATAAACATGAACTATGTAGTATTATTGAAGACGTAAACTCAAGTAACTGTACGAAATTTGATCAAAATCGTTAGAGCCGTTTTTGAGAAAATCAAATTGTTCTTAAAAACGCGTAGAATAAACTTCCCTTAATTACTGATCAATGTCAACCATTTCATCATAGTCTCTGCTCAGTATGATAAAATGCTTAAGTACGTGATTCCATTCATTTTCGCTTTATCGTTTACATTTACATCAATACCCTGCAAGCCGCTAGAAGCGTTTGGCAGGGGGTGTCACAACACCAAGTGAACTCTAACTAATTCCTCTCTTGGACTGTCTTATCGCGTCTGGGAAAAAGGATCTGTAGTATTTCTCTGTTCTAGCGATTGTTTCGACATATTTTCTCCTGTACTCTGATCTAACATTACGTTCACTAACACCGATGGGGACGACTATGCCGCGTACGTCTTCAACGAATTCGGAGCTTTCGAATTTTTCAAAAAGTTTCCTTTTGTAATCAATTCTTCTACTCTTCAACGTCTGCCGTTTAGGCTCCAGAGCCAGTAACAGACAGATAGACAGACAGACGGCATTGCGAAAACCACTTGTTCGGATTCAGCAACACCTAAAACGTGTATTTCCGTAAAAATATCGAGGTCGATTTTTTTCGCGATAACAATACTTTCTCAATATACTTCGTATATGAGAAAGTACGAAGCAAGCATGAAAACAATTCATGGTTTTTATCACTTCAAAACTCCATATTTGGGCACTCGTATTTGAAAACTCAATGCTTCTTTTTGGTTTGTCGAAATCTTCTTTTCGCTTTATCTCAATTCACTCAATTTAATAGTGTATAGTTACATGTTAGACGAATCGCACCCAAAGCATTTTTATCAAATTAGCGATGGATAAGCGATTAAGGTTCTTCGCGATCGTCAGAGTTTTGTTGCTACGGTAGAGCGATATGTTAATAGCATAGGATAATCAGCACGTTTAATATTAATATTATGTTAAACACTTATTATTAATAAAGGACGAAAATCAGACAAAGACGTGAAGACAGAAAGAAAACTCAACATTGTTCGCATAGGCCGTGAGATTTTCGTATATACCTACTTAAAAATAAACGTATAATGTAAAATAAAACTAATATGTAATATTCAACGTGATTTTCCGTTAATTTTTAATCAATCACGGCGAGAGAAGTCCTCGCGGCGAGAAGGCCGCGGCGAGATGGCCGCGGCGAAAGGTACCTTCGCGGCGAGATGGCTGCGGCGAGGCGGCCGCGGCGAGGTGGCTGCGGCTAAAAGTCCCATTCCCACCCGTAGGGTGGACCCGCTCTTTCGCGATGAATGGGACACAGTTTTATTCCAAATAAAATTTTTTCTGAAAGTCAACTATTCCTTTTGCGGGAGGGAAAAACAAGGTGATGAGTCCCACGCGCGGGTAGGATTTTCGTAAAAATTGAATAATAATTGAATTTCCCGTAGTATGATGTATGTTTGAATGCATACATCATACTACGGGACAATCTGGTTTATTCAGGTAGCTCGTAGAAAACAGGCAGAATTTCCTTTTAACATTAGGAGAAGAATTCATGAGGCCATGGATGGTACACAGATTGAACATTACCAAACTAGCTAGGTCCGTAAGATTAGCCATCGCGGAACAACTAGGCATGGAACTTCCAATGCATCCTCGCCCAGAAGTCGGCTGCTCTTCAGAAAGATGCAAAATATGCCCCAGATAAAAAGACAAAAACCACAGTGGTGTGTCGTGAGTGTGGAAATTTTGTGCGCTCAAATCATAAAACTGTTAAGTGCAGCGCCTGCAATGAGTAAATTTATTAATTAAAAATAAAAAAGTGGAGTACTAAAAGGAAAAACGCGGAGTGTTTCATTTGTGGTAATTTTTTAATTCTTGTAAACAGAGTTTATTTAATTTTTGTGGCATTTTATTCTGAGTGAAATCTTTGAACCATTGTCAAAGTATTTTTATAACCTATGTTTATTAAAAGTAAAATGTAAAAAAAACCAAACTGTTGTTTAAATTACATGGGGTACTCAGTATCCCACGTTACCAATTGTATTAGAAGAAAATAACGTCTCCAATCCAGGGTTAAGGTATAATTTTTGCTTTATTTAAGACTAGCTGAAGCGCCCGGCTTCGCTCGGGAAAAAGTGGCAAACGATTTTTATTGTTCGGGGCAAGCGTTCCCTATTCCTTAATTACGCAAGCGATGCTTACATTAACATTTACTATTTTATGTATTGTATTGTACGTATTAACGTCTTACTTAATATTCACATGGATAGACGCACCGAAGCCTTTAAAGCGGCAATAAAATTATGTGGATTATGTCAATACTATTAGCCAAAATGTAAACAATAAACAACATCTTGGTTACCGAACAAATGTAAGTAGATGTATCGATTTATGTTGCGATAAATCTTTCAATGTTAATGGTAAAAGATAACAATGTTCTAATATTCCTTAAAAATCATTTGACGCACTTTTTCCTCTGCCTGGCTGTTGAAGTGAGCGGACGTGCCTTTCACTTCCTTCAGTGGAGCCCAACGGACTTACGAGCGACCATTGTAGCAGTAGCATTAGAGTAGAAGTAGACGTACTGTTAAGTAGAACTAACTTTTCTTTTCTTTTACTTGTTAACCTTTCTTATAGCTTATTTACTTATAGTAGTAGTTATCTTAACTAATAACCTCCGTGTCATTTTTTTTTTTAAAATCGTAATACTTATTAGTCGTATACCGTAGTGTAGTAATTTTCTAACACTTTTCTTTTATTTTACTTGTTAGCCTTTCTTATAGCTTATTTACTTATAGTAGTAGTTATCTTAACTAATAACCTCCGTGTCATTTTTTAAAATCGTAATACTTATTAGTCGTATACCGTAGTGTAGTAATTTTCTAACACTCCATTTGCGTTGATTGTGTACTAACCATCTTGTGTGCGAAGTAACGTTGTTTGCGTTGTGACTAACTTTCACTTTCTACCTGCGCTTGACCCTTGATCCCTTCACTCGAGCACTCCAGGAATAACTTCCCCGCGTATATTAGGCGTTAGGCTAGTCTATTACATACGATATTTAAGAGCTTATAGAAACCCGTAATTGGAAAAGATAGGATGACTCCCCTTAGGCCCTCTGTTTCTCTCTTCAAGAGTGCTGCTGATTGCGAGTCCTTGCGGGCCCGGGTCGTGGTGCTTGAGAAGTTAGTTGCGGAGCTCCGCTCTAGGGTGGAAGGTAGCGAGGACTCTTGCGTCCGGGTGGGACACGTGGGGCGCTCCTCGAGATCCCTCCGCGCCGGGATGGCGGCTCGGGTTCGCCCCAGTGCTAACGCCGGCTGGGTGATCGAGGAGTCTTGCGCGGTCTCTCCACGGGTAGGGACGACTCCCTCCATAAAGCCTGATGAGTGGAGGGTGGCTACACGTGGTAGTCGTGGGGTGGTGCTGCGGAAGCAGGTGGTATGTGATCCTACCCCTGTTAGCAACAGGTTTGCGGTGCTGTCGGAGGATAGCTCAACGAACTCTGTGACCGTACCTACTCCACCTAAGAGAAGTCGGGTTGGGAAGGGAGGGCTGTTAGTGATAGGTAGTTCTAACGTCCGGCGTGTGATGGCGCCTTTGCTATCAAGGGCCCGCCGGGAGGGAGTGGTGGAGCGGGTGTTCTCCAGGTGTATACCAGGAGGTACGGTGCCCCAGGTGACGAAGGTGGTTCGGGAAGAGGTCGTTGGCACGGGCTGCTCTAGTCTGCGGGTGGTGGCGCATGTTGGCACCAATGACGCTTCGAAGCGCGGCTCCGAGGAGATCTTGAGTTCCTTTAGGGACTTAAACTCCGAGGTCGGTCGTGTCCGAGAGGAGTCTGGGGTTAATGTGCATTTAACCATCTGCAGCATTGTCCCACGGATTGACTGTGGCTCTGAGGTTTGGAGTAGGGTGGAGGGGCTAAACCGAAGGCTATGGTCTTTCTGTAGGGACATGGGGGTGGATTTCGTTGACCTTCGTCCGATTCTCGGATCGTGTGGGGCACCCCTAAATGGCTCGGGGGTTCATTACACGCAGGAGGCATCCGAGGGTGTAGCGCGTAGGATCCTTCTACATCTACATCTACATCTACATGATACCCTGCAAATCACCAGACTGGTGGGTGGCAGGGGGTGCAGCACACCGAAACCTACCTAATAACGTCCCTCGTGGGAATCACTCTCCTGTTATGATCCCGTATGGTCCTTGGGAAAAACGAGCTCTGATATCGCTCGGTCCTACAGTCGATCTCTCGTATTTTATTCTCGTGATCGTGCCTGCCCATGTACGTAGGTGCCTCTAATATTCCTGAGACCTCCTCTAAGAGAACTTCCGACCTAAATTTCTCCAGAAGCCTTAACCTAGCGCTAATTCTGCGATCCTCTAGCGATATCCAATTCAACTCCTTCAAGAGTGATGTGACGCTTAGTTTTTGCTCATATTTTTGCTTTACGAATCTGGCTGCTCTGCGTTGGATTCTTTCTAACTCAAGTATTTGTCCCTTTTCGTACGGATCCCATATGCTGGAAGCGTATTCGACCTGAGATCTGACCAATGATAAATAACACGTTTCTCGTACCTGTTCTGTGCTACTTCTTACTATTCTGCCTACGAAGCCCAATTTCTTATTAGCTGCGCCTACGATCCTTCGAATATGCATATTCCACGATAGATCACGACAAATGGTGACTCCTAAATATTTAACGTACTCTGCAGATTGGATATTCAATCTATCAATTCTGTACTCCGAGTCTAATTCATTGTTCTTACTCTTCCAGAAACTCAATAGGGAACATTTGCTGTGATTAACTTCGATTTTCCAATCTTGACACCATGCTGAAAGGGCGTTTAAATCTTCCTGGAGCGATTTTTGGTCATCCTGACTCTTTATCTCCTTATATAAAACGGTGTCATCTGCGAAAAGTCTTATTTTGCAGCGAACTACCGAGCAGATATCGTTTATATATATCAGGAATAGTAGTGGGCCTATGACACTTCCCTGTGGAACACCTGATGCGACTTTTACCGGGTATGAAGATTTCCCATCAATAACTACTATCTGTTTTCTGTCTGAGAGGAAGTCTTTTACCCAACTCACGATATTAGGGTTTATGCCGTACTTTCCTAGTTTTCCTATTAATTTATTATGGGGTACTTTGTCAAACGCTTTTTTAAAATCAATGAAAATGGCATCAACCTGAGTGTTTTTCTCTCCGCATTGTAACAATTCGTTTACGAACAGGGCGAGCTGCGTTTCGCATGACCTACCTTTCCGAAACCCGTGTTGGTTTTTGCTTAGTGAAGAACGACCGTCTAAATAACGCAGAACAGAGCTAACAATTATATGTTCTAGAATCTTACACGATAATGACGTCAAGGAAATCGGTCTATAATTTTCGGGGTTCTCTTTATCACCGCCTTTGTGGATGGGCGTTACGTATGCTAGCTTCCAGTCTTTTGGAACGGTACCATGTGCAACGGATTTTTCGAATATTATTTTCAAGTAAGGTGCGATTACCGAGGCTAGCTCTTTCAACACACGCGCGGGTATGCCCTCCGGCCCGGGAGACTTATTTAGCTTAATAGACTCTAGCTGGTGCGCGATACCTGTTTCCGAGAATATCATATCTTCCATCGAATTTCCCTCATCATTCAAAGCTGGTTCCTCAAATTCGTTGCTCACTGAAGTAAACGCTTTCTGAAAGTGTTCATTTAACAAGTTCGCTTTTTCCGCGCTGTCATGTACTACATCACCTGCCTCCGTTCTCAAAGACGCTATGGTGGGGCCTCTACCATGAACCTCTCTAACGTACGACCAAAATGCTTTCGGATTTTCTTTCAAATTACTATGCAGAACTTTCTTTTTGTAATCATTAAATGCTTCTCGCATTGTTACTCTAGCTCTTGACCGCGCCTCCTTGATCATAGTAGGGCTTTTTTAGGCTAGAGAGCAGGGTAGAGTGTAGGCGTCCTAGGGGAATGGGTGTAATTGAGAGGGTAACAGAGAACAATATTACGAGAAATCCGGCCAATACCGCAAATAAATTAGAGTTACCAAGCGATGAAGGCGCTGACATCCGTGATGTCAATAGTGTTAACGTTAGGGATTTCGATAAAAAAGGTGAAATAAAACGCGATAAGAAAGAAAATGCTATATCAACCAATTGGCGGAATAATAGTATGAAGAACGCATGTATTCCTAAAACGATTACCAATGGTAAGGCTGAGGTTTATCTGAGAAGCGATAGTGAGAAATTAAATGTCGTCGTATTGAACTGCCGCAGCATCCGTAAGAAAATTGCCGATTTTGAGCATATTATTCGCAGTCTAGAAGCCGATGTCGTGATCGGTACAGAGAGTTGGCTCACTGACGAGATTGCAAGTCAGGAGGTATTCCCTCACGACTATAGAGTTTTTAGAAAGGATCGTAGTATCCGGACGGGAGGTGGAGTATTTATAGCAGTCAGCAAGGCATACGAAAGTTTTCCACTACCGATTAATGACGCCGAAATAGAAAGTGTTTGGTGTGGAGTTAGAGGAAGCGATTACACTATAGCAAATATATGCGCATTTTATAGGCCTCCCAATTCAAGTTTAGAAATGATTCATAATCTCGAGAAACAAGTAGCAACGCTAATATCGAAAAATAAAGAGAGGGCCATTATAATAGGAGGAGACTTCAACTTACCTTCAATAGACTGGAATCATAATTGCTTTGATCCCGGTGGTAGAGAGCGTGAATCATGCGAAGCACTTATAGAAACCTTCGTTAAACACTCGTTGTGTCAGCTAGTAAGATGTCCCACGAGATCGAACAATATATTAGATTTACTCGTAACGAACTACCCCGAGCGTATGAACAAGCTTTCCATAGAGGAAGGAATAAGCGATCATAATGCTGTGTACGTCGAATTTAAGCTAAAAGTGGAGAAACAGGTTAAAGCTAGAAGACGCGTATATATGTACGCCAAAGGCGATTTCTCGAAATTTAGGTTTTTTTTACAGACACAATTCCCTAATTTCTGCGAGGCATCTATCGACGCTAGTACTGAGGAATTATGGTGCGTGTTCAGGGATATGATGCGAGAGGGTACGGATAAATTCATTCCACATAAAGTTAAACGTGATGGTGCGGAACCAAGATGGTACAACCAGAAAGTTAGATGCGCTCTTAGACGGCAAAGAAAACTTCACGCTCGCTTAAATAGTAATTCTTCAAAAGTCACAGAGGAACAGAGGTCAATGATACGGCAAAAATACAGAGAGGCGCGGTCAAGAGCTAGAGTAACAATGCGAGAAGCATTTAATGATTACAAAAAGAAAGTTTTGCATAATAATTTGAAAGAAAATCCGAAAGCATTTTGGTCGTACGTTAGGGAGGTTCATGGTAGAGGTCCCACCATAGCGTCATTGAGAACGGAGGCAGGTGATGTAGTACACGATAGCGCGGAAAAAGCAAACTTGTTAAATGAACACTTTCAGAAAGCGTTTACTTCGGTGAGCAACGAGTTTGAGGAACCAGATTCGAATGATAAGGGAAATTCGATGGAAGATTTGATATTCTCCGAAACAGGTATCGCGCACCAGCTAGAGTCGATTAAGCAAAATAAGTCTCCCGGGCCGGAGGGCATACCCGCGCGTGTGTTGAAAGAGCTAGCCTCGGTAATCGCACCTTACTTGAAAATAATATTCGAAAAATCCGTTGCACATGGTACCGTTCCAAAAGACTGGAAGCTAGCATACGTAACGCCCATCCACAAAGGCGGTGATAAAGAGAACCCCGAAAATTATAGACCGATTTCCTTGACGTCATTATCGTGTAAGATTCTAGAACATATAATCGTTAGCTCTGTTCTGCGTTATTTAGATGGTCGTTCTTCGCTAAGCAAAAACCAACACGGGTTTCGGAAAGGTAGGTCATGCGAAACGCAACTCGCCCTGTTCGTAAACGATTTGTTGCAATGCGGAGAGAAAAACAGTCAGGTTGATGCAATTTTTATTGATTTTAAAAAAGCGTTTGACAAAGTACCCCATAATAAATTAATAGGAAAACTAGGAAAGTACGGCATAAACCCTAATATCGTGAGTTGGGTAAAAGACTTCCTCTCCAACAGAAAACAGATAGTAGTTATTGATGGGAAATCTTCATACCCGGTAAAAGTCGCATCAGGTGTTCCACAGGGAAGTGTTATTGGCCCACTGCTATTCCTGATATATATAAACGATATCTGCTCGGTAGTTCGCTGCAAAATAAGACTTTTCGCAGATGACACCGTTTTATATAAGGAGATAACGAGTCAGGATGACCAAAAATCGCTTCAGGAAGATTTAAACGCCCTTTCAGCATGGTGTCAACATTGGAAAATCGAAGTTAATCAGAGCAAATGTTCCCTATTGAGTTTCTGGAAGAGTAAGAACAATGACTTAAACTCGGAGTACAGAATTGATAGATTGAATATCCAATCTGCAGAGTACGTTAAATATTTAGGAGTCACCATTTGTCCTGATCTATCGTGGAATATGCATATTCGAAGGATCGTAGGCGCAGCTAATAAGAAATTGGGCTTCGTAGGCAGAATAGTAAGAAGTAGCACAGAACAGGTACGAGAAACGTGTTATTTATCATTGGTCAGATCTCAGGTCGAATACGCTTCCAGCATATGGGATCCGTACGAAAAGGGACAGATACTTGAGTTAGAAAGAATCCAACGCAGAGCAGCCAGATTCGTTAAGCAAAAATATGAGCAAAAATTAAGCGTCACATCACTCTTGAAGGAGTTGAATTGGATATCGCTAGAGGATCGCAGAATTAGCGCTAGGTTAAGGCTTCTGGAGAAATTTAGGTCGGAAGTTCTCTTAGAGGAGGTGTCAGGAATATTAGAGGCACCTACGTACATGGGCAGGCACGATCACGAGAATAAAATACGAGAGATCGACTGTAGGACCGAGCGATACCAGAGCTCGTTTTTTCCAAGGACCATACGGGATCATAACAGGAGAGTGATTCCCACGAGGGACGTTATTAGGTAGGGCTTGGTGTGCTGCACCCCCTGCCACCCACCAGTCTGGTGATTTGCAGGGTATCATGTAGATGTAGATGTAGATGTAGAAAAGTATTCATAGACTATATTTAGGCATATCTTGGCGTTAGCTATTCTTCCTCTACGGCGTGGATTTTCCTTGCATTAATATTTCCGTGTATATCTCCATTTGAAGAGGACAACAAGTAAGAAATTCAGCTTTGTTGCCGCCTGGAAAATGGACATCTAAACCGAAAATTTTTCCACTTTAAGGAAAATTTCGAGCGATTTAGCATGTAATACCATGAAACATGAACAGAATTAAAATATTCAGTATTTCGTGCGTAAAATAATCCATCTCCCGTGTTCGTAAGTTAATATTTAGGTATATTTATACCCACATCAGTGAAGAGCTGCATCGCATTTAGGGTTTTCTCCACACCATTTCCCACGCATTCTTATGGAAATAGTATTTTGTTGACCCCATGGGGTATGAGAGACCCCACGGTCTGCAAACCTAGACCAAGTTCTTCCTTTGGTCCATAGGATGGCCCATGAAACATTTGAATTCGATAGCTTCAACGGTGTAAAAACGTATAAATAACATACACACACATACATACACTCTAAAATATTTATAAGATTGATCTTATACTTGTATTGAACGTGACAAATATCAAATTTGAACTTTCTAAGTTAATTTACTCGAGAGTTATCGTCGAAAACCAAATCGATGCCCCCCAAACCCCCACTTAAATTTTTTTTGAGATACAATATATCTACTATAATATATTTTGAAGGGTGTGTTTGTTGGTTTGTTCATAAAACTCCTAAACGATAAAAGCTAGAAAAACCCAATTTGGTATGATTCTTCCTTACATCCTAACTTAGTGAATGGTGAAGGTTTTGTTTCTGTCCGTCACTTTGATTTGAAATGGCGAACGATTTAATTATCGAATGTCACGTATTTTGACGCGTTCTGCAACTGAAATACAGGGATGAGTGTAGCCTATTTTTAATTTGCACCTTAAAATTACATACTTAAAATCACGGTACGAACTTGAGATTTGTATACTTGTTTGCGGAAAAGAACAAAGTTTATTTTTATTGAAGACAGATCCCGAATTCTGGTCGAATTCGCGTAGAAATGCGGTTAGAATCAATAAAATACGTGATTTTAACAGATTTATTACAATGCCAATTATAAGCTACCATGACAACTCTCATTGTCGCCGAAATTGAGATTTCAATGCATTTATATTAAGATTATATAGTCCCTTCTTACATTTAAGAGAGAGAGAGAGGGAGAGGAAGTGAGGGGGAGGGAGGGAGGGAGAGGGCGAGAGGGGGACGGAGGGAGGGGGAGAGACGGGGAGGGAGACAGGGAGAGAGGGGAGGGAGGAGGAGAAGGGAAGGAGGGTGGGAGTGGGAGGGAGTTTGCAGGTTATTTTCGATTTTTCACAGTGCAACATTTTCTTCCTTCATTCATCTAAATAGGAAAATGCGGAGCGGTTTTCTTCATTTTCCTTTATTCGACGGTTATAACTGTGTACTGTCTTATTCTTGCGATGCTTACATGTTACACGGTTGAAGTTTTAGTTTCACTAAATCCGTTGAAATTCAACGGGCACTCCAGCTAGTAGCCTATATTTTAAACTGGACCAGTCTAAAGATACGCTGCAAGTTTCATAAAAATTCGACCAGCCGTTTTTGCGTGACGTGGTAACTCACAAACAAACAGACAGACTGACTTTTTCCTAAAATATTTTTCCTAAAATATTTCTTATTTATGCTTCTTCGATGTAATCAACCGTAGGCTTGAAATCAGCGATTTCTCTTACGGGTGCCCCACCACAACCCCCCCCCCCCCCCCTTTGTCTGATTTTGCTCATCTTCAAACTTGATCTTATACTTGTATTGAAAGTGACAAATATCAAATTTGAACTTCCTAAGTTCATTTATTCGAGAGTTATCGTCGAAAAACCAAATCGGTGCACCCCCAAACCCCCACTTAAATTTTTTTTGAGATACACCACATAACCTATATTTTAAGCTGGACCAGTCTAAAGATACGCTGCAAGTTTCATAAAAATTCGACCAGCCGTTTTTGCGTGATGCGGTGACAAACAAACAGACAGACAGACAGACAACAATTCTGCAAACAGGTTGAAACGTCTTCTTGTGATGCAAAACACACAAAAAAAGTAAAACTCCGACAAACAAACAAATGTACAGACAGGGGTAACAATTTTATTTATAAATATAGATACATTTATTATTCTTTCACTTTTTTATTAATAATAAGAATATTTTTTCCGATTCATATAATAGGTAATAATAAACACTTTTACTAGCAATCTATATGGAACCAAAAAAGAAATACTTTCAGCGACCGTAGGCGTAGATTCCGGTTAAATGACAAAGAACGTTAGGCGACGGGCTACGTTTATTCCGGAGAAACGTACAAACATTTTTGTTTTACAACGAGAACCTAGAACTTGCCGAAATTGTGGCAACAGGCACCTACCTTTTTGTGAGTAAAACCATTATATTATACACCTGTAATGCTTATTAACACAAATAGGCTCACGCATAAATTAAAAATTAGATGAGAATAGAAACGCACGTTCTTTTTTAAGATATTGAAAGTGACATGGTTATCTTCTCTTCGTAGATAATCTAAATGACAAAGAACGTTAGGCGACTGGCTACGTTTATTCCTGTGCAGCGTAAAAACATTTATGTTTTACAATAGGAGCCTAGAACTTTCCTAAACTTACTTGCCGCAATTGCGGCAACAGGAAACTAGTCTAAATTAACCCTCCGTTACTGTGGTGGGAAAAAATTACATCATTACTGTGGTGGAGTGTGACAAACCCCAAGGAAAATTATGGCTAAAGAAGTACAAAATATATATTATGGTGATTTTAAATGAACAGTTTAATAATCATTTCTATTAACGAATAATGTGAATCATTAGAACCTGACATTTGTGATTGAAAATTGGTTCAATATTTGTATTCTTGAAACCTTAAGGTCTCAAATACGAACAGCGCAATAAAAACAAATACATGCTAAATTATCAAGCTGGTAAGAAAGTAGGCCTAACATAGTTAACATAGTATTCTTAGGTACAATTGGTTTCACTGCCACGCATACAATGACTTCACTCAGAGTCTTTGTCACCCCTGACACAGTCCTCACAGTTAGGGATAACGTGCTACAAACATATAAATTTATTACAATTGTGACAATGATATTTTGTTATTCTGTCCTTAGATCGTGGACAGGACATGCATCTGCCTTGCTGATTTGTTCGTTTAGGAGGAGGCTGGTTTGTCTCACCACTGGTTTTTTGTTTCACTTTGCCTTGCAGTTCTCTAGGGAGACGACCAATATTTTGTTGCTTTTGATGAATTGTCTTGTCAATCAAACTCAGTCCATGTCTTCAAGAGCTCTCTGCGTGACATTGAGGTTCCAGTGTTTGAATAAAAAACTGAACGAGCATTGATAGCAGGAACATTCATAATTGAAAAATATACTGTTAGCGGCCAACGCTTTGAGTTCCTAGGCACATCATACGACGCACACATTTGGTCGACAGTGTCAACCCCTCCTTTTGTCATATTGTAAAATATAATGACCTCTGGTTTCTTCTGTTCTCCTGTACTTTCATCAATCTTAGTGTCATGATACATAGTCGATAACAGAAGTACTACCTTCTCTTTTTTCCATACGTATGACACAAGAGTAGTGTCATTCATGAAACCAAAAGTACTTGAAGCTACAGGCTGTTTCTTCATGGCAAATACAATTATGTAATAAATATTATATCATTTTTTTGATATATTAGTAAAAACAATTTACTATATTTGTAAATTTATATTAGAATGATAGAATTTAACTTACGTTCAAGACTGTAAAACTCCAACGTCAGTGCTGTGGTGGGGTTTGAGAAACCCCAGCTAGAGAAATAGCATCTGATCTGTTCAACAGCTGAATGACAAATAATGATTCCTATGGGGATGCTATCTACTAGTGAAGATGTGAAGGTACACTGGAGCTCAACTCTTACTCGCGCACCATCTTATGTCAATTTACTAAAATACCTAGACTGGGGTTTGAGACACCCCAGCACAGTAACGGAGGGTTAATAGATTTAATATATATGAAGCGCTTATCAAACTACACTGCCAATTTCTTAATAATGTTTGGAAGCTTTGAAAGATTGAGGATATAAACTACAGCGCAATTTTTGTAATCCCAAGCCGATTCCTCTTAACTTATCCAACGATTTATAACATATCTCTGATAGTATTATCCGCTGTTTTTTCTCGAGATTAAAATAAAGCTTATAACAATTTCCTCCAAGAAAGATAACCCAGCAAACAATATAATTATCTCTAATAAAATCAATTCGGTAGAGGAGTAAGACAGAACTGTTGTCTATCGCCGATTCTATTCAGTATATATGGAGAGAGGCTAATGCAGGAAGCGTTAGAAGGCACGGGAGATTTCAAAATCGGAGGAAGGATTATAAGAACAGTGAAATACGCGGATGATCAAGTACTAGCAAGAAAGGAAAAGGAACTCCAGAAAATGATAAATAGACTAGTGATAACAGGTAGAAAATACGGTATGGAAATTAATACAGAAAAATCCAAGGTCATGCGAATATCAAGTAAAGAAGGAGAAATTTTGAATATAAGTAATGGAGGGAAGCCATTAGAACAAGTTTCAGATTAAAAATACCTTGGTAGCATCATAACTAGAGGAGCAAAATGTACCGATGAAATCAGGACTAGAATAACAAAAGCAAAAGCCGCTTTCAGAAGAAATAATCTCCTACTAACGGGAAATATAAAGCAGGAAATCCGCAAGAAGTTGATAAAATGCTATGTATGGAGTATAGCTTTGTATGGGACAGAAACATGGAGGCTAAGGAAAAATGATATTAAATACTTGGAAAGCTTCGAAATGTGGACATGAAGAAGAATGCTGAAGATAAAATGGACAGATAGGGTGAAAAACGAGGAAGTACTACGAAGAATAGGAGAGAAGCGAACGATTATACAGCCTATCAGAAAGAGGAATGCGAACTGGATTGGGCATTACCTGAGGAGAGAGTGCATGATTAAAGAAGTGCTAGAAGGAAAACTGGATGGAAAAAAGAAAGAGGTAGGAAAAGGTTTCAGTTGATAGACGACTTGAAAGGGAAAGAAAGCTATCAAGACATGAAGAAAACTGCGGAAAATTGGAGTATATGGAGAAACAAGTTTAACCATGAATAATCACGGACCTGTCAACGGACAGACCACCTATGACGATGAAAATCAATTCTTAGGTAGTTTTTGAGACAGTTAAAGCATTCCAAGTAATCGAAGAAAATACACAAAATAAATTGTTATTCACCGAGGAGAACTCACTGCAGTTGCTTTCCATTCACCGTTTTTTTTTGTTAAATTTTGGTATGAAGTCAACTGACACTGCTGGTGACTAATGTAGCCATAAAGCGCTTGAGTAAACCAGATGGCATTATTGCGAAATAGTACCTTTCCTCCGTGATAGATGAATGAAATGAATTTCTGAAAAGATTCTTCTATAAAAAGAGGTGTAACATAAATTAGAAGAAACAGAAAGATTAAAAATTACTTCTAATCAATTCATCATATCTACGAAGTAATGTTGTTTCAAAAGCGTTCGTCTAACATAGCCAATATGAAGAATAATTTCCCTCCATGGATTTATCTTTTTTTTTTGTATTGCGTATAATCGTCGACATTCAATACGTTGTGCTACGTAATCTAATATTTTGTTTTCCTTCCAAACTACACGTATTTATGGCTCCAAAGAGGCAGAGGGAGATAAATATAACCCCCATAATCGCACGCTACTGCAAAATCACAGTAATATTTAAAATATTAGTATTAATGGTTATTAATTACCCACGACATGGGTATCAATATATAACATCCTCCCACGATTTACTACACATGATAAGGGCAAAAGTATTTCAAGCCTTTGGTGCTTCCCTATTGTTTGAACTGTTAATAGAAGTCTACAACTTGGTAAGCATCCTTCACGCAATAAATTACTATGACTATAACACACGGCCGATAGTCCTTAACCTTTAGCCGACAATTTTATCCAAACACTCAGACTGGTCAATTATCACGAGGGAATATAGCAGACGTAAATGCCATCCAGAGGAAATAATCCAAACAGTCGGCCTTCCATTTACACGCTATCTTTTTGCAAGGTTTCACTCCTACACGGTCATTTAACTGTGACACCTTTTACACCATACCAATTCACTGTTTCACGGTGCAGCTGCCTGGATTAAACCATCTCTTACCTAAAGCGCCCGAGACCAGATTGACATAACGACAAAAAGCACCCTTTCAGTGCACAGAGGTACTAGCTATCACAGTATACACCTGACGATGAAATCATTCTTTGAAACCAAGTTCGTGAATTGTAATGGAAATGTTGGAAATTGTGTTTTTCCTTGCTTATGCTTTGGAACGGTTGGTCGGCCTTTTGATCCAATACCACCAAAAAGTATTTTCCCTGCAATATATAAAGCTCACAGGAATCGTTTGGTTTTGTTTTATAAAGGTTTATATTCCATTGAAATTGGATAAAAACTTGTTTTATTTTAAAAATTTGTTAAACGTAAATGTTTATGTAAAAGCTTAAAACTTATCATGTTTTATGCCATTCATTTTGGTGTAAGAGTCATTTTAATTGTGCATCGACATTTTTATCCATAGAAAAATCTAGCAATTTTCTTTGCTTGATTTTTTTAATAAAAACTATTGAAAATGTTTTTAAATTAATCACTACTGTAATCGCTGCCATCATTTCTAAGAACGCTGATGTCCAGAGCTATCAAATTCATTGCTCTGTATGGAAGAAGTCGTGTTGGCTACATCATATTTTTTATTTTAATTTTATTTAAACTTAATAATTAATTCACCCATAACCGTAATATTTGACGGGAAATCACACATGTTTAATGATAAACTACCGTAATGTTACCTGTAAAATAATCAACGACTCAAAGATGAGCGAAAGAATAAAAAATCTGATGTGGCCAACACATAAATTTCTCCATATTTGGGGTATAGATATTAAAATTATTATGAATAGCATTATGAGGACAAATTATCATTTCGTATCGTAAAAGAATACAGTCGTCTTTATTGCCGTAAATTAAGTATATTTTGAATATGTTTACAGAATTCACCGCTATATGGCTGTGGCGCTGTATACTGAAAATTACGAAAAACATGAATATCTCCGAAATGGATGGACTTCAAAACGTGTATTTCCGTTGAAATCTCGGAGTCGATTTTTTCATGAACACAATACTTTCCCATTACTACGTATGGAGAAAGTAAAAATCTGATGTGGCCAAAACATGACTTTCTCCACATTTGGAGTGTAGATATTTAAATTATTATGAATAGCATTATTAGGCAAAATTATCATTTCGTATCGTAAAAGAATACAGTCGTCTTTATTGCCGTAAATTAAGTATATTTTGAATATGTTTACAGAATTCACCGCTATATGGCGGTGGCGCTGTATACTGGAAATTAAGAAAAAGTGTAATATCTCCGAAATGGATGTTTCTACGAAAATTTGTTTCAAACAAAACCTGGAAGAAATATTATTCTCTACAACTTTGGTCCTCACGAAGATTACCAATAACGACGTTTTTAAGGACATATTTGACGGAAACCGAAAAAACCGATTATTTATAAATAATTCCTAAACAATAACAGCTATAGAAAATTGTTTCAAATGAAAGTTGTAGGAAATTACATTATCTACAAGATTTGTACAGAATCGTATATACAATAATGATGTTTTAACGGAGAAATATCGCAAAAACCGAATCGGATTTCGAATAAACCTCGACTTCCGGTTAACCGCTATTGTCCAAAAACTAATCAGTTCTTTATGCCCATGTTAAACTGTTATATATGAAGTTTGGTAACGGCAAGCACCTTTTGAGTTAGAGCGTTCACAATCACATACACACGCGCATACACACACACATACACACACAGACATCATTCCGAAAATAGTCTAAACGTGTTCTAGGGACCTCAAAATGTGCATTTCCGTTGAAAACTCGAAGTCGACTTTTTTCATGAACACTACTTTCCCATTACTACGTATGGAGAAAGTTAAAAGGAACTTTTTCCGAAATGGACTGTTCTACGAAAATTTGTTTCAAACAAAACTTGGAAGAAATATTATTCTATACAACTTTCTTCCTCACGAAGATGACCAATTACGACGTTTATAAGGAGATATTTGAGGAAAACCGAAAAAACCGATTATTTATAAATAATTTTTAAACAATAACTGCTATGGAAAATTGTTTCAAAGGAAAGTTGTAGGAAATTACATTCTCTATAACATTTGTATAGGATTGTATATACAATAATGATGTTTTAATATATCGCAAAAACGAATTGGGTTTCGAATGAACCTGGACTTCTGGTTAACGGGTATTGTACAAAAACTAATCAGTTCTTTATGATCATGCTAAAGTGTTATATATGAAGTTTGGCATAATTCCGAAAATAGTCTAAACGTGTTCTAGGGATCAAAATATCTAATAAACTACAGGTTTTTCGAAACTTGCCTATCAGTTACAGACAGACAACATCGAGAAAATAGTCTAAACGTGTTCTAGGGACCTCAAAACGTGTATTTCCGTTAAAATCTCGAAGTCGATTTTATTCGTGATCACAATACTTTCCCCATACTATGTATGAAGAAAGTAAAAATCAGATACACAGAATGGTCATCAATTTTCCGAAGAAAATTAAGCCATTTACCAAGGGCCAACTCATCGGACGGTGTAAAAGCAAGTTCCATCACCTTAAGATCGCGAAGCAGGGGTAGGAGTATGACGACGTCGGGATAGGGATGCGTGGGCGGGATGGGCAACGGAAGTGTGGTAAGAACGAGAGGAGAAAGGGGGAGTTAGATTGGCTTACACGCAGGCGCATGGCGGCGCCTCTTTTGCCACCTCCCTACTCACCCACCCCCTTCCGCCTCCCACTCTAACTTCTCTTCCCTTTTCCCTCCGACTAAACACATCGAAGGAACAACTCGACCAAGGTAGACGGTACAGTGAGAGCTTGATCATTCGGTCACTAGTCGTCAGACAGTCCAAGTATCACTCAGTAAAGGGGAAGAAGTCCAGAGGCGTAAGCGTGAGAAAAAATCAGTCGGCCCTCAGAGCGATAGCTTTCGCAGAGCGAAGGAGAGAATATTAGTTTTTCCTCGTCTTCTTCAATTAATGTTCTCCCTCGTCTGAAAAGTTCGCAAATTTTTTACGAGCTTCTCGTTTCTTCCTCTCATTCGGAAAATTTTCCTAGCCTGAGGTTGATAGCGGCACTGTGATTATTTTTTTCCCGCGGTGAACCGGAAAGTTTCTCGAGTGATTCAAATTTAGCGGGCGAATCCGATCGGTCCGAAAATTTGATCTCGTACAACCTGTTGGTCGCGGAGTAAACTCGTTTTTTATCGTATTTTTCTCTCCGTCGGATTTCGAAAGGAAAAAATGGCAGGCGTGATGGAAATGATTAACCTGATCTTTTATTTTCTTGCCGTACTTTTCTTGGAGTACGTCCGAGGCACTGACTACGGAGGTACGAGTGGATTCTTTACGTCAACTTTCGGGTACGACCCGGAAGATGTCGACCCCTTAACATCATTCGCCACCAAAGACGCGACCGAAGAAGTAACTAGCGATCTACAATCTGAGGTTACGCGTAACGATACGGTGAAGATGCATTTCGACTCGGCTTTCTCTCCTGTTGGCCCACCACGTGATCCCCTGTATGTTATCGTTCCAGTCACCATCATCTACGGCACCGCTTTCTCCTGTGGTGTCTCTGGGAACGTTGTGACATGTGTGGTCATCAAGAGACACCGAAATATGCATACCTCCACCAATTACTACCTCATAAGTATGGCTGTGTCTGATATACTCCTTTTAGTTTCTGGCCTTCCGCAACAAGTATATTATATATGGTCCGATTATCCCTACATCTTTGGTGAACCTTTCTGTATTGTGCGTGGTGTAGTAGCCGAAACTGCGGCGCACGCCACCGTCTTGACCATTACCGCTTTCACGGCAGAGAGGTACCTCGCCATATGCCATCCATTCCTTTCCCATTCCATAACCAATGTGACCCGTGCGCTTCGTCTCATCATCGTCATTTGGTTGCTCGCTTTTGGATTCGCCATACCTTCCGCGGCACAGTTAGGTGTCGTCACTTTCGGCAGTCCCGAGCATACCAGCTGCACCATCAAACGCATCATTTTCAAGCACTACTTCGAATTGCTGATGGTCATCTTCTTCGTCGTGCCTTTAATTACCATAAGCGTGCTCTACATTTTCATCGGAGCCCGTGTTCGTCAGATTGACAGAATGGAGAGGGTGCAAGGAAACCCGGAGGATGGTTTCGTAGCCATCGAAATCGACGCAAGTGGCCAGAGACGATATATTATCGGACGCAGCAATACTAATCAATCTTCCGCGAGGGTAGTCAAGATGCTGGGTAAGTAATTGAAATTGTGATGAAATTGTTCGGAATAACCTTTTGTTTTAAGCGTCGAAAAATGTTTAAATCATTATAGTTTGGCATACATAAGATCAAACTGATATACAGTAAGGATAAGTTGACAGAGTCAATATTATTTGAAAATTATTCTTATGTCGTTAATAACTGTCAGAAACCACTCTTAAGTCATTTCAACCCAAAAAACACTTAAATATACTTCTAATCAGTAAAACCTATTAATTCAAATCCTTTTTTGTTACCTATTCATCTCTCATGAAAGATCTTTTTGGCCATTTTGAATGACGATGACGATGTTTGCAAAAAGATATATTTGTAATATTTATTTCTACGACATTCAAAGTTTAAGGGATTTAGCTCTTTATTGAAAGTAATTAATATAAAATATAATTTCTTGAACCAAATGTATAAATGTGATTAAACAAGATATTTATATCATGTAGCCTATCGTAATGTTGTCTTATTTTGTAAAATCATGCATCAAAGATCAATTATCCATTATATTACATTGGCAATGGATAATTGTCATATAAAAAAAGATACATCATAAAAAAGAGGCTATTATTTCAGAAGGAACCTATCGATAATTATTACGTATATATTGCTACTTGGGCCTTATTGCCTGACTCACTGATTTCTCAACATTTTCGGTTAAATCTTAATGATTTTTAGAGAAAAACTTTTGTTTTGTGGTATATAAATGGGTAAAATCGGGATAAAGATTCCAAATGTTAAAAAAGATCATATTTGGTGTGTATTCCAACCTATTTATCAGTCAATATTCTTCGTAAAAATATGGAAGTCCATGATAAAAACACATTTTAACACTAGCTTACGCTGAGATACAAACTTAGGAAAAACATGTCTAAAGTCAAAAAATTGGTTTATTTTGGCTGTGACGGAAAGACAAATACTTTCCTAATTGTCTGCTAAATTGCTAGTTTTAAAAAGCGAGAAACGCAAATTTGAGCAATAAGTACTTTTAATTTGCATGGGTAGCTTTAGCTTTAAAATTGATTCTTGTAAGAGTCGGTGTAATGAAAGCTATTTTCAAATATAAATAGATGGGTTAAAAACATTTAAAATTTAAATGAATGATTCGTTCATTTTTCCTTTTTCAAATGGAGAAGTGATGACATCTTCACCGCGATGTAAGTGCTATCGTAATTATAAAGAATTAAGTGCTAATTGAATTTCGAACAGCTCTTGAGTGTGGTTTATATTGATTATGAAAACTGATGAACATTTGCATTGATTTATATAATAATTACGTGATACATAAAAAGTACCATATGTTTCAACCAGAATTTAAAAGTTTCTACTCCAGTATAAATGATTGCATGCAAGTAAGTTTTGTATTGTGTTTCGCTTTTCTTCCAAAATTAATTACATTTGATCAAGCAGTTGAAAAATGTTTGCTGTAAAAAATGCTATTTCAAAAATGGCTGCAGAATGCATGTGGTGAAGAAGTAATACAAATTTAAATAAATTCCAGAATAAGCACATAAATATTTTTAAATTTGAAAAATGAAGTGCTTTTTCCTAGGTATCTTCAACTGCCATAACAAGGTAAGAGAAGTAATTAATTTTTCGATTTATTGATATTCTTATTCTGGATTTTATTTTCAGCCATAAGGCGAGCTCGATTTTTCTCCAGTGAATAAATTGTGATGCAACGTAAAAACAACCGTCACTTTACTTTACAGTGATTTTCGCCATTTTTTCTAACACATATAAATAGATTTTTTATGGGACTGGTGTAAAAAATAATTTACTCAAACTTTTTTATGAGCAAATATAAACTAATTATATTATATCCTAAAGGATTTACGTTGCGGATACGTTTAATATTTTCTTTAACGAAAAATGTATTTTTCCTCTGTTTTCTCCATTTAAAATTGTCATTTTCCAAAATTTCATTTGAGAATTTAGAGAAGCAAAAAATGGTGGCGGCCGCTTCTTCCATATCAGGATTGCTGGGATACTATGCCGCCATAGCTTTGATGTATTGATTTGGATTTAATAATTTGTGTATTCTTACGCAATGACATTTACCAAGAGCGAAATTAAACACAATAGTTTTTTTTCATTCACCGAGTGAAATTCAAATGAAATTTGCATCGAAAACCCATTTTTTTCGAGTAGAGACTATATCTATAGCTGAGCTGTCACACGAACTTCGCCTTGAGCGGAATGCATTGATCATTAGTATCTTTAGAAAACGATACAATTTATTTTTAATTTACCAAGTTTCAAATATTATCCTTTTTCCATTTCATTGTAACTAAGGGACATCGCACGTAGCTCGAAGTCATCTCATACGCTTATGCGTATGCGGGTATTAAGAAAAGCGAATCTATATAAATAAAACTGTCACCTCTGTCTGTGCATTTGTTTTTTTGTCGGGTTTTTAATTTTTTTGCGTGTTTTGCATCACAAGAAGACGTTTGAACCGGTTTGCAGAAGTGTTGTCAGTCTGTCTCTTTGTTTGTTACCGCATCACGCAAAAACGGCTGGTAGAATTTTTATGAAACTTGCAGCGTAACTTTAGACTGGTCCAGTTTAAAATATAGGCTATGTCGTGTATCTCAAAACAAAATTTGTGGGGGTTTGGGGGGCATCGATTTGGTTTTTCGACGATATCTCTCGAGTAAATTAACTTAGGAAGTTCAAATTTGATATTCGTCACTTTCAATACAAGTATAAGATCAAGTTTGTAGATGAGAAAAATCAGACCGGGGGGGGGGGTATTTTAGCGAACCATCAAAACATGTTGCACGCGTACGTTGCAACCTCTCTGGACGTGTGTGCAACTTTTAAGCGAGCGTAGACGTATTTACACTCAGTTATCATCACCACCACGGAAGACACATCGTTGTAGAGTGTATTATTAAAATGGAGTGGCTCAATGAAACGGTGTTGAAATTTATTGAAATCTATAGGAACAAAGAGGTTCTTTAATATGCAAAAAACAAGAACCATTTTAATAAATTAATTAAGAATAATGCTTGGGAGGAGATCGCAATTGAAGTCGGCTTATCAGCTGATGAATGTCGGAAAAATATGACAAGCTTCTTATCATCATTCCGTCGGGAAAGAGCAAAAATCTGTAAAAGCCGTGGAACAGGAAAAGGTCTGTATTTTTAGAAACAGATACATAAGTTATTTATCAAACGAAACCAATTTTCCTTATTTTCTTCTTGGAAGCGTATTTATGCATAAAAAATATAAGCTGCAGCATCTACTTGAAGAGAAGTCATGTCTACTTGGAAATCGAATGGATACTGGCGGAAAACAGCGTCCGAGCGTCCTCTTGGTGCAAGGTTTGGTTTGCTGCGCGGTCCGCTGCTCGGTTTGCTGTTCTGTAGCAGGGAAATGCACATATGCGTACAAAGCTTTAGCTTAATATGTTCTGCCTACTTTCCCCCATTCTACTGTATGACGTCGCATAGGATAGGGACGTACCTCAGCAACCTTCTAGTGAAGTGTGCGTGTAGATGTAGCTTAACCTGGCAGAAACTCACACCGCTTCTCTCCATCCTAGTATACCATGACCTGACCCTCACACCCCTTCCCACCCTCCAAGTGGATTACTGCATGTTTACAATCAACTCAGACGGAATAGTCGAGTCAACAGACACCATCGCAAAGCCGGACTTACAATTAGATTATCTGTGCTCGCGACGTACATATCCTCACACCACTGTTTTCAACCCCTTCTCCTTCAACATTTCCTCCTCCCTCGCATTTTGCATCGGTGACGTCGAAAAAGAGCCATTTGTCAGCATTAGTTCCAATACGTCCATCGTTGTGGAAACGTCGGTCGAGTGGTCTGCGTCTTTCAGCGTTTGAAGAATCGGTTATCATATATATATTTTATATATCTTTCACGTTGTATGGTTAAATTATTTTTCAGTTTCATTCAAATAAGTTTGTTGCTATTATACTTTTCTTGGACCAACCTTTGCTAAGTAATTTAGTGTAGAGGATTTTCTCTTTAAATTAATGAACTCTATTATTGCGCAATTTTATTTCCTTTTAAGAAATTCATCCTGAAGGTTGTTTTAAATTTTCAATTTTAAATTGGTAAGAAGTTCGCAAGCTGCTCCTGTTAACGAAAGTTGTCCTTGACTTGTTGTAATGATACCAAGTAATAGACGATGTTCATCTTCAGAGCCGTAATAAAAGTTCACGTGGGCTTAGGCCAGGGTTCAGTGCGGGCCCCAGCGCACCGAAAAATGTGGGGGGAGGGGTGAACTGAGAACTTTCTTATTTATGAATACTAAAATGATTTTGTATAACACATTTATTTTAATATTATAAAAATATATACAATCTTAAATATACAATTAGGTGCGTAAATAATTATATAAAAAAACAAAATTACAAGGTTTAAGTTTTACATTGCATTTTTCCGTGCTTTGCTTCTAGCCAAGCTTTCGATTATTTGATCAAATTTTAAATTTAGAGAAATAGAAGATTCTATGGTTAAAACTGACACAACGCACTTAATCTTGTCCTAGGTTGGATCGTAACCTATTTTTTAAGCGCTTGAAAATTTAAAAGGAGCGTTCTCCTTGTGTTTGCTACTGGCGGTGTCAGATACGATATATTCGTAGAGCTATTTCCACTTTTGGGAACACATCGCCAACACCGGATTCACGGACGTGCTTAAACGTTTTGAGAGGCTATGACAAATCATTGTTTATTTTAGAAATATAAACTACGAAATATATCAATTCGGTCAGGACCGAATTAAGAATTCGCGGGGCCCTAGGCCATGGCCTACTTCGTCTATGCCTTAATTCGGCCCTGTTCGTCTAGCTCTTGAAGTTCGTAATCAGTCCACTTTTCATTCCAACCCATATTTTTTAACCATTTTTTTCGGAACGTCTTTCCAGGATCACTTCCATGATAAGGTTTTGATTCCATTCGTTTCGTCGCTTCTTTTTCCTCTGCATCCTTCCTTTGCAGTATTTACAGACTCCCAAGTGCATTTCTATAGTCCACCCTGCAAGCCACCGCAATGGTGTGTTGCACGGGGTGCAATAGCACCAAGGGAAAGCGCATAATAATGAATAGTATCACTCTACGTCGGCTGATTTCTTTTCGTAACTTCTGTTCTGCTCAGCTATCGTTCTAGGGAAAAACGAGCCTTTGTACCTCTCAGTCCTACAGGCTATCTCTCTTATTTTACGAGGATGGTCTATTCTACCAATATAAGTTGGCGCTCTTATTATTTCTTCGACATCGCTGGAGAATATATGCGTTTTAAATCTTTCATTAAGTTTTAACCTAGAGCGTGATCGGCGCTCAGTTAGTGATTCCCATCCTAAGTCCTGTATCAAGCCTGTAACACATTTGTTTCTATCGTAACAACTTTTGACGAATCTAGCGGCTTTTCGCTGCACTCTTTCTAACTCTGAGATTGATCCTTTCTCGTGCGGATCCCATATGCGCGACGCGTACTCCAAAAGCGGTCTTACTAACGAGAAGTAACATGTCTCTTTGACTTTTTCCTCACTTTTACCTACTATGCGTTTGATGAATCCTAGTTTCTGTTTAGTCTTCCCGCATATATTTCGTATGTGCATATCCCACGAGAGGTTGCTTGTTAAAGTAACGCCTACGTATTTGACGGAATCTGCTAGTTTTAGTTGGACGCCCTCAACAGTGTAATTCGTCGCGTCGATGTTTTTGTTTCCCAGAATCTCATAAAGGAACACTTTCCTAAGTTCAATTCTAACTGCCACTCTTTACACCACTCGAGAATTGCATTTAAGTCGTCAGAAAGTAATAATTGATCATTAGGACTGTTTATCTCTCTGTAAACTACTGTATCATCCGCGAATAACTTGATTTTACTTTTAATAACCTTGTCTAAATCGTTTATATATAAAAGGAATAGTAGGGGGCCGATTACACTTCCCTGTGGAACGCCTGAGGCTACGCTGACTGAATCTGATTTAAATATATCTATAACTAATATTTGTTCACGCTCATTAAGAAAGTCCCTGATCCTCTCGATTATCTTTCGATTAATTCCACAGTCATTTAGTTTCTTCACTAACTTACTCTGCGGAACTTTATCGAAAGCCTTCTTGAAGTCCAGGAAAACCGCATCTAACTGAATCTTACGGTCTTCTGATCTTAGTATATCGTGAACGAACAGAGCGAGCTGTGTTTCACAAGATCTCGTCCTCCTGAAGCCATGCTGATATTTACTTAGCAAGTTCTGGCTATCTAAGGAGTCCATCACGGTGCTAACGACAATGTGCTCGAGAACCTTGCAAGATAGGGAGGTAAGCGAAATTGGCCTGTAATTTTCTCTGTCGTCTTTTTCCCCATCTTTGTGTAAAGGCGTTATAAAGGCTCATTTCCATTCCTTAGGTACAACGCCATGACTAAGTGACTTACTGAAAACTATTTCGAGATAAGGTGCTATTTCCAGCGCTAACTCTTTGAATACTCTAGCTGGTATCTCTTCTGGACCCGAAGATTTATTTGACTTGATATTTTTAAGCTGTTGAGCTATCCTTTTCGCTGATATGACTATATATTTCATTTTTTCCTTGCCTAGTTCGGGCGCCACGACCTTCGCTCTCACGTCTTCGGTAGTAAATACGCTCTGAAAAAATAATTTTACATATTTCCTTTATCTGTGCTATCGCTAACCGCCTCTCCTTTGTCGTTTATTAACGGGGCTACGGTTGGGCGTCAATCAAGAATCATTTTCATCCTTTCTATTTCATTCCAAGAACACTTTTTACCATTAGCTTTAGATAATTGCGTCAATACCTTTACCCATACGTTTGGCAACACGTGTTTGTCTATGAATAAGGCAATGTGTCGATGTTGCCTTCTTTATGAAACTTACTGCAACAGCAAGTTCGCCAAACATTGATTGAGCCCCATCTGTGCATACATCGATGCAATAGTTCCAATTAATGTCACTTTCATTGAAATAAATATCGCACAATTTATAATTTCTTTGTGACATTTCAAATTTATTTTCCGTGAATAAAGCCTTATTTTTTATTAAACGGTTTAATCATAAAAATACACAAAGCATCAAAATAATTATATCCTATTAAACTACTAAACTACCGAATTTTAATGTAAAATTTATGTATCGATGGGGCGCCATAATTGAAATCTGCTTCGGGCGCCAATCACATCTCCTCATTCATTCTTCCATTAAAGGTTTCCTTCTGTTAGTCTTAATTTAATTCCATTCTACCCTCTTTTTTTCCGCTCTCAATGGAAGATTCCCCTCTAATTCTCATAATCACGTCTACCCGCTGCTTCCGTCGTCAACAAAATTACCCTCTTCCCATACGAGTGTGCATCTTCGTCTTATTTCCCTAATTTGTATTTCTCTATAAAATTTTATACCTTTCCAATAAACTTCCGCTCTTACTCTTACCCATTCCCGCGAACCACCACTATCCTCCACTTATCGTGGTATCAGCGTTTCATAAATACACGTGATATTGTTTGTAACTACGAAATAACTCTGTAATGAATATTTGTATATTATTGTATCGTCATTATACGATTATTTCTCTTATTAAAATCTCGCAATTCACGACGTTTCCTATTGGACGATGTGCGTTTATTTTTCTTGCGTTAATTCTTACGTCTAAGCGGATACATTTCCAACTTATTCAAAAGCGCATAAGCATTTGTCGAGCGAAAAATAACTGGCTGGACTTAATTGCCCTATTGCATTGAAGTGTATCACTAAAGGAAAGCGGCAAGTGGAGCTTAAATACAAAGGTGTACGTTTCTGTGACATCCGCTTTTCAGATAAATGAGTCGGCAGAGACGCAGTTGTTCGATTGTTTTTACAATTTTATGATATTACCCCGAAGTACGTCTCAAACGTTTGTTGAAATCGCATTTCGAAAACTTAATTATCGAACGAAATTATATATTTTTTGTTGCGTATCACGTGACTGCCTAGAGTCCCTATGTCGATAAAAACAGTTGGAGGAAAATTAAACAAAATCGTTAACTTAATATTTCCACCACGGAAACTTCTCTTAAGCGTATAAACAACAAAACACAAAAATAAATAGAAATTAATTTAGCGCAGGGAGGGCTAGGTAATTTTTGCCCAAAGAGATGGTGCAATTTTTAACCGTATATATAGTATTATTTAAACTTTATCTTTATGAAATGCTCCCTTTTCTCGTTTCACCAACCCCTCCTCGCCCTCCGCCATTTCCTTTTTAGCAGCCAAATTGTCCCTTTGACCTAGTCTCTCTCGATACAAATGAAATTCAATTGTGTATCTTCCAAGGAAATATCCTCTCTCTATCCTTTTCACACAATACCTTCCTCCCCATATTTTAACCCACATCTCTCTACCTCAATTTCTTCTCCGCCCTATTAGGAGGTTTTCTTAAAAGCAAAAACTTGCTATTATGATCACTGTCAGTCTATCAGTCAGTCTCTCACTCTACCCGTGGACAATCAACCTTTTTATTTTAAGAAACTTTTGAAAATTTCTTTTTGAATTAGATACATCATATAAATTTATAAATTTTCTACAAATTAGATTTTCAAAGTAATTCATAGATTATCCGCTAGGTGGCTTCAAATTCGGAAAATTTAAAATTTTGAAATGGCATTGTAGACAAACTACTGAAGCTAGGGGATTCAAGTTTTCACGGATGGAAAGGTATAGTGAAGACCTACATTCCAACGGTGCGGGGTTCCTCCTCCTGCCTCCCCAAAGGGGTAGGCAAATCATAATCCTCAAAATTTTAAAGAAAACACCTCGCTTCAGCAAGGACATCATAGTTGTTCCTACTTATATGACCGATTTATCCACCCTCTTTCTTCTTAAACTTTTTAAGCACCGACTATCTCTCTTACCATCGCGTCCACTTTAATCTTATCCCTCTATCCTCTTTGCGCTTCATTTATCAACGTCCAGCTGCTTTACTATTTAAAATCTATTAGTTTTCGTTTCCGCTGCCTCTCCGTCGTCCATTTTTTTTTCTTTTCAATTTATTCATTTATCGCAACCTAGTCCCATATTCCGCTTTATTTCATCTAAAGGAGTGGTTACTATAACTGTACGTCTCGACGGACTTGTGCGACCACGCCAATTTCCCTAAATAAATAAAGAATTCGCGCGTATTTTTCATTCATATCCCGAGAAGGATGAGGGGCAAATGAGTTGTTGCGAAGATGGAATATAAAGTGATGAAGCACTCTAGGTTTGGACGCATATGTCTCGAGATAAAGTCCAAAAGAAGCGGGAGTTTCATAGTTGCTCTAAAGCGTAAGAAAAAATTCGAATGGAGGTAAGGCAAAAAATTTCGTACTTGCCCTTGAATAGAAACCGGGTCTTCCACTTTGTGAGAAGATGCTTTGACGAAAATATCCTTATAAATTTATGGAAAGAATGGGTCATAGGATACATATGCGGCAGGTATAAGCTGGAATTTGAGAAAAATTTTTAAATCAGGAGAAAAATTCCGCCGGCACCCGAATTTAGGTGGTAGAAGACCTGAGTTCGATTCCCAGTCATGACAGAATTTTCCTCCTGATTCCAAACTATACCCGAAAATACCCTTATTGTACAATAAAGGATCGTATGATCAGGTCAGAGCGAACGCCAGTTTCTTTTAGTTAATGTGATACGGAAGGTTTTGCGCTATTCAATTGAAAAATCTAATGTGGCCAACACATGACATTCTCCATAACTGGGGTATAGATATTTAAAGTATTATGAATAGCATTATAAGGCAAAATTATTATTTCGTATTGTAAAAGAATACAGTCGTCCTTCTTGCCGTAAATTATATTTTGAATATGTTTACAGAATTCACCGCAAGTTGGTGGCGCTGTATGCTGGAAATTTAAGAAACAGTTAAATGTCTCTGAAATGGATGGTTCTACGAAAATTTGTTTCAAACAAAACTTGGAAGAAATATTATTCTCTACAGCTTTGGTCCTCACGAAGATTACCAATAACGATATTTTTAAGATTTCACGGAAACCGAAAAACCTGTTATTTATAAATAACTCCTAAACAATAACTGCTACAGAAAAATGTTTCAAATAAACGTTGTTGGAAATTACATTATCTATAACGTTTGTATAGAATTGTATATACAATAATGATGTTTTAACGAAGAAATATCGCATAAACCGAATCGGGTTTCGAATAAACCTCGACTTCCGGTTAACCGTTATTGTCCAAAAACTAATCATTCCTTTGTGCTCATGCTAAAGTGTTATATATGAAGTTTGGTAACGATATGGCTCGTACTTTTTGAGTTAGAGAGCACACAATCACATACACACCCACAACCACACATGCACACACGCGCGCACACACACATACATCAATCCGAAAATAGTCTAAACGTGTTCTAGTGACCTCAAAACGTAAATTTCCGTTTAAATCTCGAAGTGGATTTTTTTCGTGAATGCAATACTTTCCCATTACTACGTATCACAGTGGTCGATTTTCTCATTTTGACGGGACAAAACCACCGATATCGAATGATTTAAAACTAACTAAAATCGCGATGGATACAATGTATATAAACCAATGCATCATGCCCTCATTAAAAAAATCACGGCAAAAGCGCATATAGCATTTAGCAACGACGCAAATTTGCAAGATGTAATCAGTTGGCACCGTCTTTGATTTAGTCTAACACGAGAGTGTGCGCTAAGTGGTCGAATATTGCATTATATCGATAAGACGAAGGTAACTTGTGAACATGGAAAATGAAGCTGAAGGTATATATTTTACGATTATTGATTCAAATAAGGGCTAAATTATATACTTTTTGTCACAGACAGAGTAGATTTTCTTTTAAAATAATAAAAAAAAGTTAGTGAAATATGAATTTTAACGAGATTTATAAAAAAAAGTTTTACGAGGTTTCATTGATAATAGTAACTATATCAATTCAGTAGTCTATAAGCTAGAATATTATAGATATTTCAGCTGCAGCCACATGCATCTGTAAAAAATATATATCATTTACAGAAGGGCGGCTCGCCATTACTCGAAGGGAGCTGTATGAATTTTTTCGAGAGGAAGACATCACAATGAAAGCGACGTCTCCTCAGTGCAGGGAACGTTTCTTCAATTATATTACATCGAAGTGGACGTTAGATAGTTGTGCCGAAAGCATCAGGGAAATTATCTCTGATAATATTAAACAGTTTGCTTGTAATCTTTATTCGCGGTGGATATTGTGTCACCGTAGTGCGACAAGATTTATTGAAAGATATTCCACATGGCTGGACGAGGAATTCACCCTACCAAATGATAACGATTCATACCAAATAGGATCATCAATCAAATTTGGTGGTCGTCCCACTGCAGGCAGTGTGAAAAGTAAGAGAAGGAAAGTCGGAACCTTAGTGCCGTCCCGAAGTCCGCAGGAGCTCTCATTCGCAGCGCAAATGAGCTTTAGATCTGCATGGGAACGAGACGTTGTAGAATTATATTATCAGAAGAAGTACAGGAAGCGAGACACAAAGACTGTAGGAGTTTCAGGGAGCATAACACTCGGTAAACGTCAAGGCAAGCCACAAACGAAGACCTCTTACACATGCTGTTAATTTCTTCCGATCCAGTTATAACCAGCTTTAGGGAGCTACCAAGAAAGTGCAGTGAGGCGCTATATGATGTGGTTTTATTTTTGTAGAAAACTCCCGAAGTATCATGTGGGAACAACATTATTACAGAGGACAATTCCGATACAGACAGCTAGTAAACTTCTCTTGTAAATTTTTTCCAAAATGCAATAATTTTATCTTTTTGTAATATCTGCATTACTTTCATTCTCATTTGCGACAGTTGATATTATTTTATGAATTAATGAGCTTAGTAACATAATAAGAAAGCAAAGCAAAAATATACTCTCCAATTCTTATTGAAATTACTGTTTTAATGTTATGTTATTATTATGTTATTTGTATTTGAAACTGATATTATTTTGTAAATGAATGTGCTTAGTAACGTTATAGTTAACTTGTGGCAAAAATATTTTCTCCATTTGTAAATTAAATTACGGCTTACCTTTATTTCAGCAATTTTTTATATATTTTTTTAAAATAATAAATTGTATAACAATAATTTTTAGTTAATCTGATATTTAAAACTCAAAATTATTTATAACTGAATGAAAGTGATACAAATCTCAACCAATGATCATCTTACTTCAATGGAAATTAGTTTTGTCCCTTCAAAGTGGATAAATCGACCATTGTGCGTATGGAGAAAGTAAAAAGCAAAATATCTCCGAAATTGAGGGTTCTATGAAAATTTGTTTCAAACAAAACTTGGAAGAAATATTATTCTCTACAACTTTGGTCCTCACCAACATTACCAATAACGATGTTTTTAAGAAAACCGAAAAACCGGTTATTTATAAATAACTCCTAAACAATAACTACAATAGAAAATTGTTTCAAATGAAAGCTGTAGGAAATTACATTCTCTATAACTTTTGTATAGAATTGCATATTCAATAATGATGTTTTAACGAAGAAATATCGCATAAACCGAATCGGGTTTCGAATAAACCTCGACTTTCGGTTACCCGTTACTGTCCAAAAACTAATCAGTTCTTTGTGCTCATGTTAAAGTGTTATATATGAAGTTTGGTAACGATATAGCTCGTAATTTTTTAGTTAGAGCGCGCACAATCACATAAACACAGACACACATCATTCCGAAAATAGTCTAAACGTGTTCTAGGGACCTCAAAACGTGTATTTTCGTTGAAATCTCGAAGTCGATTTTTTTCGTGAACACAATACTTTCCCATTACTACATATGGAGAAAGTAAAAATCAGTTTATTACGCGCTACTATCTAATATACAATAATATACTCCGAAAATGCCGTTTTTACTTTCTCAATACGAAGTAATGTATTGTGATCACGAAAAAAACCGACTTCGAGATTTCAACGAAATACACGTTCTGCGGTCCCTAGAACACGTTTACACTATATTCGGAATGATGTCTGCGTGTGTGTGCGTGTGTGTGTGTGATTGTGGGTCCTCTAACTCAAAAAGTACTTGCCATATCGTTACCAAATTTCATATGTAGCACTGTAGCATGAGCACAAAGAACTGGTTAGTTTTTAGACAATACCGGTTAACCGGAAGTCGACGTTTATTTGAAACCCGATTCGGTTTTTGCGATATTTCTCCGTTAAAACATCATTATTGTATAGACAATTCTATACAAATCCTGTAGATAATGTAATTTCCTACAACTTTCATTTGAAACAATTTTCCATGGCAGTTATTGTTTAGGAATTATTTATAAGTAATCGGTTTTTTCTGTTTCCGTCAAATATCTACTTAAAAATGTCCTTATTGGTAATCTTCGTGAAGACCAAAGTTGTGGAGATTAATATTTCTTCCTGGTTTTGTTTGAGACAAATTTCCGTAGAACCATCTATTTCGGGGATATTCAACTTTTTCTTAATTTCGAGTATACAGCGCCAATACCATGTAGCGGTGAATTCTGTAAACATATTCAAAATATACGTAATTTAAGGCAATAAGGACGACTATATTCTTTTACGATACGAAAGGATTATTTTGCTTTATAATGCTATTCACAATAATTTAAATAACTATACCCCAAATATGGAGAAAGTCATGTGTTGGCCACATCAGATTTTTACTTTCTCCATACGTAGTAATAGAAAAGTATTTTGTTCACGAAAAAAATCGACTTCGAGATTTCAACGGAAATACACGTTTTGAGGTCCCTAGAACACGTTTAGACTATTTTCGGAATGATGTCTGTGTGTGTGTGGGTATGTGTGTATTTGATTGTTGGCGCTCTAACTCAAAAAGTACGTGCCATATCGTTACCAAACTTCATATGTAACACTTTAACATAAGTACAAAGAACAGATTAGTTTTTGGACAGTAACGGGTAACCGGAAGCCGAGGTTTATCCGAAACCCGATTCGGTTTATGCGATATTTCTTCGTTAAAACATCGTTATTGTATATCCAATTCTATACAAAAGTTATAGAGATGTAATTTCCTACAACTTTTATTTGAAACAATTTTCTATTGTAGTTATTGTTCAGGAGTTATTTATAAATAACCCGTTTTTCGGTTTTCTCCTTAAAAACATCGTTATTGGTAATCTTGGTGAGGACCAAAATTGTAGAGAATAATATTTCTTCCAGGTTTTGTTTGAAACAAATTTTCATAGGACCATCCATTTCGGAGATAGTCAACTTTTTTCGTAATTTCCAGTATACAGCACCAATACTACCATGTAGCGGTGAATTCTGTAAACATATTCAAAATATACGTAATTTACGGCAGTAAGGACGACTGTATTCTTTTACGATACGAAATAATAATTTTGCCTCATAATGCTTTTCATAATAATTTAAATATGTATACCCCAAATATGGAGAAAGTCATTTGTTGGCCACATTAGATTTTTTTCATATGAATTAGGTTCTGTTCATAACTTCTTTCATTTTGCCTATCAGTTTGACTTATACCGCTATCGTTCTGGCCGGCTAATAAACCGGCCTGATATAGATATTTGCCGGTTTATTCGCCTGCTCCCCAATGTGGGAAACCAGGGTTCGATTCGAGTACAGAATACTTTCTCCTCCTAAATTTTTGAGTTGTTTTTACAGTACGGAAAATGCCATTTTAGCAGCATCACAAACTCGTATAGGGCCCGCTTCCGTTATTACGCCAACTTCTCTTTCTCATATCGTTCGCTCAACATCACTCATGACCCTCTTACCTTCTGTCTCCCTCAAACGAGACTTATACCACCTTTGTCGCCAACATATTAACTTCATTCCTTCCACCACCTTCCTTCCGTTCCAATCTCCCTCCAACTTCCTCTTACCCTGCTTCTTACTCCAAAATATGCTATTTCAGCCTCAAATCACACCCAATACCAACGTCTTCCATCTCCTTATTTCCCCCACTTCTCTTCCTTCAACCCGGTGGTTCCTCAATCAAGCCATTTTGAGTGGGTTATTTAAGGTTTCCCGTGGCTGACTGTTTCCAAGTATATCACTGCCCCCAAATACCTGCTCAATTCAAATGGACTGAGAACTTAAAACTTATATAACTTGCATTTATTTTATCATTTATCCGAGTGAAGTTAACGACAATATATATTGTTTTCTCACCAAAATAATTTATTCCATAATATCTCTCGAATCAAGGACCTAGTAACCCCCGAGAACGGCTAGGTCAGGGGTCGGCAAATTTTTTCTGTTGGGTGCCACTCTTTATCAATATTCATAATCCGTGACCATCCGCGTGTGCCACCATTCAATTCGTTTTGTCTGTAACAATTACAAAAGCGGTTCTTATATTATAAGGAATCCTGAATATAATGCGGTATCATTAAAATACAAGATAAAATTGAACTAAAAGTCAAATTCTTTTAAAAATACATACATTTAATAATTATTCTTTGGTATATCGTGATACTTAAAATCTCTGCGTGCCACATTTTGGCATGCGTGCCACCTTTTGGCATGCGTGCCATAGGTTGCCGACCTCTGGGCTACGTCCTACCGTATTTCCCATCCTCCTCACAGCAAACTCCCTTGCCGTCTCCATCTCCCCAAGCCTCCCCACCCCGCCAAACTCTGTTTCCACTACCGATAACTTCGACCTACCTCAAAATTTGTTCCACCGCCTTTCCCTTCCCAACTCATCCGCTCCCCTTTCCTCCCAAACTGCTACTCGCTTCTCCAAACTTCGTTCTATTTGGGGCGCTCGTCACTTTCCTTCCTTTCGCGAACTTTCGGTCTCCCGATTTCCGCTCTCTTATGCCAAATGCAGAGCAAGGTACCTCCATCCGTTACCGAAAATTACGACGAATAATGAAATGCGGGCCGGCAGTTCTATAAATACGCACCATTCTCTAAACTAAATTTAGCGCAAGTTGATGGAAAATAGAGCGGGGAAAAGACGATCATGGGGGGGGGGGGGGTGTACGGCAGATGCGAGGCATCAGGCCCCCCGAATAATAGAGGACCCAGAAGTTCTCAATTATTCAAGTATCAATGGTAAATTTTGCAAATGTTTTGCTAAAAATCACTTTGAAACTGATTTCTAATGAAGGAAGTTATATGTAATATTAATCTGGGGATCCATAAATTATTTGTTATTATTATAAATATTAATATCGTGGGGCTCCCATTGATATTCGCCACCGGTCCCTCTTCAGCGCTTGGCCGATTTTGGGTGAGGGCTGTGTGTGGCGTGTGGGAGGGGGGGAGAGAACACGCCTGCCCGAAATATCGTATGCAAAGGGATGGAATTTTTTTTACTTATTTTGATGTTATTCAGTCACAAGATGGAAAAAGTACGAAAGAGAACAGGATAACGACAGTAAGAGCAAAGGAGGCATTTGCTAGACTACGAGAGTTGTTCACCAGCAGTTTGAATAAAGATATTAAAAACAGGTTAGTGAAAACCCTAATATGGAGTGTAGTATTATATGGGTGTGAGACATAAACAATGAGAAAAGAAGATGCGAGTGGATTAGAGGCATTTCAAATGTAGGTATGGCATAGATTAGAGAAAATCACTTGGGCAGACAATAGACCGAATGAGGAAGTTTTGAATATAGGAGGAGAAGAGAGAAACTTAATTAGAGAAATTCAACCAGTCTTACCTCACATATTTCGTTTAAGGTTTGTGTATTTACCAGATGGAGCTTTCATTAGATATCAATGATGATATCATGAAAACTCATATGAAAGATTGCGGAATCAAAACAATTCTCTAAACTTGATCTATGAAATTTTCACGCGGCCCGATCAATCATTTGAAAGATCGCACGTGGCCCGCACAGTGGTATATAAAGTCTAAATTCGGGACGGTTGGTCACATTAAAACACACCCGCAGAGAAAATTTAAAAGCGTTTAAAAAATGCGCTTATAGTTTCAAGTTGGCGTCTGTCTGTGCACTTGCATAAATAGAAATTGTGACTAAACCGTAAAAGATAAAGAGCTGATAATTTGTGCGCAGATTTTTTTCTTTATATTTGAGTTTTGAAAAATATACAGGGTGGGATAGTGGTCCATTAATTTTTTTTTAATATCTCGAAAAGTATAAAAGATGGAAAGCTGACATTTTGGCCGTACACTTTCACATTTCCCCAAAAGAGGCTCTAGTAACGAAATGACCGAATATGTTTAACCACATCAAAATTAGATAAACTTCATATACACATACAACGGATGATCAAATTCCATGCTCTCCTCAGATCGTCAATTATGTTAATCGCAGAAATCTTAGTAGCGAAATCAACCACTATACATCAATTAAATAGTAAACTGATTAACGTGTAAGGGCAGTCGGAAGCCCGCCATCTATATCATGACACATGTCGCCTTTGCACAGGTTTTCCCCCGACTTGGGTACTGATCGCGCCCCTTCCATTGTACATTAATCAAGTTCGAACAATTCAATTTTACGAGAAATAAACGTTAAGTACATTTTATCTAGTGTATAACAATAAATCAATGTTCATCCTCCTGGGTATGCGCCCCGGTTGCCCCGTCCTCACTACGGTCCTGTATACACACACGTATACACAGAACAGAACATTTTATATATTGTGTGTCCTATATCTACTGATATAATTCAATCGGTTATTTTTTCTCGAAAGGTCTGCATCCTTTTGGTTTTCAAAATATCACCGGAATCATGAATCCGAGGATTAGCTTCGGAAGCTCGGATGAAAAACTCATAAATTACAGAGAGGGATTTGAACTACCCTATAATGAGAAAGACTTCTGGTAATTTGCTACATGTCTCGTGCTACTCGAAAATTCCTCGGCGACGATGCAAACCCTGAAATGAATTACACCATTTGAGGCAGATACGCGCGTTATGTTTTAATATAATGACATTTAAAATTTCAGAATTGTCTTCACCTAGCAAACGTTTTCTTTATTTTCCGTGTGTTAAACACAACAACTGATACAATATCGTAATTATTTATAAAAATCCATGAGTGCGGAAAATCTTAAACTATCTAAATTCAAAAGTGTTATCTATTTTCTACCATTAAGTTCAACTTAATGATGTCGTGACTTCTTTCACATTTTATATTTGAATTTCTCTAATAGATTCATTCTACACGCCGGGCTTATTTAACAACTCCCTGCAGTTATTCCTATTTGAACCAGAGAGCGATCATGTTATGCTAATTAAATTCGTGGAAATTCGAGCAGGTGCATAGAATCATTTGATTCGTTTAAGCTAGGACAGTTCGAGAGCCATCAAATCCGCTTTATTCCGATTCGATTTGGCATCTTTAATCCTAATTTTACTATAATCCGTTAAAATATTCACAATAATTAAGCGCCATGATCGGATTGCGCGTTATCGTAAATGACCTCTCGATAAACGGTCACGTTATATTCCTTCGGAAACAATTCCTCGGAACGCAACACTATCGTCTAAACTGATGAGCTAATTGATTCGCGGCGAACATTAATTGCACGATTCTCGTTCAATGAGCTTTCTCCCTTTAATATTTAACCCTTTCCCGCGTCCGCGACCTTGCCACGAACTAAAGCATTGCCCTTTCAACCAAATTTCCCCACCTAGTTCCCCTCCTTCCCGTCTCGCACTGCTTTCCCAAAAACTTCAGCCGACCCTCGCTCTTCCATCTTCCGCTTCAAAATCACACTTTCTTTAATGCGTAAAAGCTACCCTGATACCAAATGACTTCACTTTCGCATTATGATGATTAATAATCGCGATATAAAAAACATACGATTTGTTCACCTCAATATTTGATTAAAAAGTGAATTATCGCGCTTGTCTTATTGCTGAAAAAATTCTAAAAACAAGCTCTTTAAAAAATTTTGGTTATTGGAGAAAGCTGAGATAAGTACTTTTTAAAATGCTTGTTCTTCATTACTTGATACAAGATAAATCACGATAAAAGTATGGGATGAATTATTAATACGAATAATTCGTATAACAAAACAACTTTAATGAAACTTTTACAGACTCCACACAATTTTTTAAAATACGACCGGTTTCGATGAATAATCACCATCATCTGGTACCAAGTAATTCTAAGAAAGTCTTATATACACCTAAAAATAACTCGGAAAATAATCGAGATAGAAACTCTAAATTGCACAGGAATGCTAGATTCACATATTTTAAGGTGATGACGAAAAAATCTCGAAATAAGTCTTTGGTTGGACTGCAAGTCAGATATTTCCATTTCCCATAAAATAACACTTAAAAGTCGCCTTTTCGACGTGCAGACTAACATTCTTTTTTAGATTATAACTAGAAATAATTAACCTACGATCTTCGGATCTGAACCATTTTGAAGAAAAAATTATTAAGTTTCTTATTATGATCATCTTTTTCCGCCTACAGTTCGAAATCGCTCATGTTAAACGTTTAACTGACATATTTTGTGGAAACTTCGGCATTTGAAGGGGATGTTGCCTTGCCTACCAATTACACTGTTAGACCTCAAAACTATATTGTTATATCAATCCTTATGGGTGTAAGCGTCCTTTGAATGCTTTTAATACGAGAGGGAGAAGGAAGGAGAGGGAAATGATTTTTATTGCAACCAAAGTAAACAATATTCGTAAATTATTTTATTGAATATACATTAATTCTCTTTCGTGGAAGAATATACGCAAGTATTTTAAGTTTAACATATAATTGTTCTCACTTTGGAAATTTCGGTATGATAACATCATTTTGAATTTTCTTTACTCCCGTCATTTTTGACAGGCTATACCCTAGTTTATATACCTATATAAAAGCCAATTCGGTTCTTTTGTCCCATATATGAATTAATGCGAATAACTAAAGAAAGAACAGTTTGATTACAATGATTATTTCGTTATACAGTAGGCGCATGCCTTTGCAGATTTGAAACGAGTCAGTAACCACGAGCTCCAATCAAGAAGAGTTTATTTTCTCTAACTGCGTAAGCCAGCAAACCGTAACCACCATTGTCCTCTTCACCGCTAATTGTATAATGAGTATTCGTTATTTTTCTATAAAGGCAATCCGCTCCCTGCAATATTACTAGTGATATATCAAACAGAAAGTATTAAACCTCTGATAAGACTCTGTGGCATCGCTTTGCTCGAATTTTTTACATTCGGTGTTAAAATTTCATCACATATTTTAATAACGTCAAAATTATTGTTTATTTTACCTATCTAGATGACAAAAATAGAACTGAACTAAAAGAAAAACAAAATACCGTATACATTTTTTATTACATTTTAATCTAATTTTTCAATTGTTGAAAAAATGAAAGAAACTAAGTTTTCGGTTATATCCTCATGCAACTAAATTCAAAAGCACTCTGTGTAAAACTTATTAAAATCATTTAAACTTGAAATTTAACACGTACATCTCTTTGTGTCGATAATACTTTTGGATCTCTCTAATGATTAGCCAAATCAAAGATACTTCAATCGAAATTCAATGTGCAATTTCATTTTAAAATATAATTTAAACATTTATTATTTTATCTATTAACATTCAGCTCTATTTTATATTAAAAATAAGTACATACTTATAATTTAAAAAATCTGATGTGGTCAACACATGACTTTCTCCATATTTGAGGTATAGATATTTAAATTATTATGAATAGCATTATGAGGCAAAATTATTATTTAGTATTGTAAAAGAATACAGTAGTCCTTATTGCCGCAAATTATATTTGGAATATGTTTACAGAATTCACCGCTATATGGTGGTGGCGCTGTATACTGGAAATTAAGAAAAAGTTTAATATCTCCGAAATGGATGCTTCTACGAAAATTTGTTTCAAACAAAACATGAAAGAAATATTATTCTCTACAATTTTGGTCCTCACCAAGATTACCAATAACGATGTTTTTAAGGAGAAAACCGAAAAACGGGTTATTTATAAATAACTCCTAAACAATAACTGCTGTAGAAAATTGTTTCAAATGAAAGTTGTAGGAAATTACATTATCTACAAGATTTGTATAGAATTGTATATACAATAATGATGTTTTAACGGAGAAATATCGTAAAAACCGAATCGGATTTCGAATAAACCTCGACTTCCGGTTAACCGGTATTGTCCAAAAACTAATCAGTTCTTTATGTTCATGCTAAAGTGTTACATATGTAGTTTGGTAACGACATGGCAAGCACTTTTTGAGTTAGAGCGTCCACAATCACACACAGACATCATTCCGAAAATAGTCTAAACGTGTTCTAGGGACCTCAAAACGTGTATTTCCGTTGAAATCTCGAAGTCGATATTTTTCGTGATCGCAATACTTTCCCATCACTACGTATGGAGAAAGTAAAAAGGAAAATGTACTATCTCAGGTCCAATAGACACCACAAGGTTATGGAATATTTTGTTAGTAAGGTAAGTTCTTTCCTTACTTTTCTAATTCTAACGGCTTATTCTTGAAAATTTTCAGCCATAACACGAACTCGATAATTCTCTGGTGAATTTAGTTAATATGAAACCTTCACTGTAGCTGTATCACGGCGTACGCTCATGACGCTTAAACGTGATTCGTGAAATCTGAATAAATGGATGAGCGCGGTAATCAGAGAGATACAGAATCTGTAACATTAATTTGATTACCGTCAACGCATCGCCGCTCAAAATTTCGCATCTCTGGCCTTAAACTCTTCAAAATGAAACCCATTAGATGAGGATGAAGTGCAACGAGAAAGGCAGGAATGGCGGGAAAAAGAGGCGACGATACGATCATCTCTTTGCTTCGGCCGTCCCACAGTGGGCCAGGGTAGGATTTTAGCGGGACAAAAAGCAAATTTCTTAATGTTATGAAACTGTTGATTACTTTTAAATTCTTGTTATTGCATATCCATATGGTATATATTTGCGCTCAAAACGCGACTTAACGCTACTAATACGATGTGGCCACCTTGTAATTCCGCTAGACTTAATAGCGGGCGACATAACCGCGCGTCAGTATTGTTCGTGTGCCCACTTTAAACAGACGTACGTGCAGTGTTTTGAAGTTATAAATATTCATTTTACAATGAGTATTGTAGAGCCATGTATGCACTTTATTTTTACCTATTTATGTAATACAAACTCATATCGGTAAATTTTTTATGCATATAATTAATGACACTAAAATAATGTAGGGTTTTTTTAGTTTTATTCTTTTTTGCAAAAGACTTTTTAAACGCATCTTAAGTCGCTGCACAGAGATATCATTTTATGCATGTCCCGTTGTTCTTCCTGTTTAAGTTGCCATATGATTTAACTGCGTGCGAGTGCGTCTGTAATAATAATATATATTTTTCAGAACGTCGGCGACCCATCACTCGGAAGGAACTGTACGAGTTGTTGCGTGCTAAATGTAACACAAGTTGATTAAGCGGTGACTGTGAAAAAATTCTATTATGTTAGGTCAAAGAACAGATGAATTTCGTGAAGACGATATTTCATAAATAAGGAGGGCTTTTAAAAGTGAAGAAGCTCTATCTTTTATAGTTAATAGATCAGGACACACGCGAAAGTCATCTCGAAAAAATACAAACTACGGCCTGTTGCATATATTACTAGTCTCTTCCGATCCAGTTATTTCGAGCCTTGGTCCACTTCCTAGAAAGAAAACTCGTAAATATTCTAACAAAGTGTTGTCTTTATTGTCCGCACCCAATGCAACGCCCAATATAATGCCTTCTCTAGGTTCCTACACCGATACTACAAGCGATAGTGAATAGAATTGTATTGTAATACCCACTTAATTATATTATTGTTATTAATTTCCACAGAATTTGATTTAATTTGCTTTGTTAATATTCTTTGTTAATACAATTATTGGTTATAGTATTAATATCGTTAATAAGTATGGAAGCGTATGGAAATTACGTCGATAATAATGAATTAATGTAAGTAATGTTGTTTTCTTTCCAAAAATATATACAAAATATTGTTAATTTCACTTTTAGTTTGTAATAAAATATCTTCCTATTGTTTAAAATGAAATATTTATCTTTTAAAACTTCTGTCCCGCTAAAATCCCACCCTGGCCCAGTGTGCGTCCCCTTCCCCAGCACCATACAAGGATGTCTAACAAAGGCCGCCATTGTCTTCTTTGGATCGACACATCAGCCGCTACAGAGTATATTCTATTGGGTTTAGCTCTGTAACACCGTAACTTGAACAGGATGAGTTATCGACACATTACACGTGGATTAATTAGCACATACAGTATATTACGTTTTCGTGGCCGATTGAGAGTTCCGAAGAAAAACTATACAACCGAAGTTTAAATTAAAACGGACTTAGAATATTATGTTTAGTCAAAACCTACCATTTGAATGAAACATATTTGGAAAAATGTAAACAATAGCCATATAAAAGGTAAAAATTATTGATAAATACGGAATTGCTGAATATTGTTAACACTACGTCATCGTCGGTTATCTGATTACCAATCTTTGCCTTAATTTCTTCCCTTTGAAAGTGTTGTTGCACTCTCATATACGAAGGAATTAAATTTTTGCAAACATAAAAATTCTTTTTCGAGATTCTGATAGCATACACAGACCATAAAAGCAATTAAGCCATTCCGCCTGTCTGTAGTCCATCGTTAGTTGGTTACTGTAAGGAATATACAGTTAAACAAAATCGGATGAATGCTCATATTAATGTGGAGTAACAAAAGCAGAACAAGCCTATTAGAAATGAAGAATAACGCGTGACAATTGAGGGTTTATTCATGACGATTTTCATAAAACATCTGTTTTCTCTGACCGGGAATCGAACCCGGGTCTACCACTGCCAGGCGGATATTTTACCGCTGAACTACCGTAGCAGACAAATTCTCCTGTTTCAGAACAGGAATATTCTATTAGGGTGGGAACGGGCTAGCTATGCCAGCCTTAGAAAATATTCTCGTTCTGAAACAGGTAGTTCAGTAGTAGACAATCCGCCCAGCAAGTGGAAGACCCGGGTTCGATTCGCGGTCATAGCAGATTTTTTCACCTGTTTCTACATTTCCCATCGTTACAAATTATGCCTGTCGCATAAGGATCTTCGTATCATTCATTCAATAAATCTGTTTTCTCAGCAACGGCTGGAATGATTTTAATTAAAATTTTTAAATGAGTCAGAAATTAGATAAGACCTATGGGCTTATACGTATGAAAAATACAAGGTATGATCGAAAAGTCTCCGCATTTTTTCCTTTTATAAACTTTATAGTAATAATAAGCAGTTGGTGGCAGCAAATTTATTGTTTATTTTATTATCAATCATATCTTTCAGTTGCGTCATGTTATCCATAGCCGACGGTTTGCAAAATGACGTAAGTAAATTTAATCGTTTAAAATCATCAATCTATAATAATGATATAATTAACATTTATTTTGTGAGAGCCATTAAATATAAACAAAGAGCCATGTTTTGCTCATTTATGTTGCTATCTTGAATGGACATTATGTTAGCTAAGGTCCAAATCTTGAACTCTAATAATTATAATTTAACATTTCATTCATGTCCTCCCGTCATTTATGTCGGAGATTTGGGGTAGTATTTCATATAATAACTGCAGCTTTTAAAGTTTGTGGAATTAAATTATGGCATGCGTATTTCATCATTGATTTGTCTGCGATAAAATTAAGATGTATTTAATATCTTTTCAGTGTGTGTTGTGGTGGCATTCTTCGTCTGTTGGGCACCATTCCACGCTCAGCGACTTGTGACCATGTACGTCACCAACATCGAAGACTCACCTAAGATTTACAGCACTATCACTTATGTATCCGGTATACTCTTTTACCTTTCCACCACTATCAACCCAATCCTCTACCACATTATGTCCAACAGATTTCGAGAAGCTTTCAAGGTAACTAAGACTAAATATTTTGCAGCGCCTCATAACTTCATTGGATTTTAAGTTTTATTAACTCTGAGTTAGTTTGCGGTAGATTTTTGTCTACCGTATAAATTTATCGCGGATAATTTGATGTCTGTCGAGCTATTTATAGTGGCAAAAATATAACATTCTCTATTACACAAAGTTGTAGAACTATGTTTCCCTAATAGCCATAAATAGAAGGGGAAACAGGTTCGCATTTCAGCTGCAAAGCAGTTGTCATCAATGGCAAATCACCGATGCTGGATCATAAAGTTCTTTTAGAATTGTTAACAGGGCTGGTTTCTTTGTGCAGTATTATTTAAATTGTTCACTGCTATAGTCCACTGTGTGTGTGCGTGTGTGTGCGGCGCATGTGTGCATGTGCGTCCGCGCGTGAATCAGTGGATGGACAGTTGGAAATCTCTTTAGCTTTTACAAAACGATTAATTTTCCTAAAACTTCTCGGCAACACTTTTCTCACAAAGAGACATTATATCTTGTCTTTTAAGGAATTGACTGCAGATTACTGCCGTACGAATCAGCAGCGCCCTCAATCCTCTACGATGCGACGTTCCAGGCCGAGCCAAAGACGCGCAGAAAGCAGTTCCTGTGAGCTGTCCACTTTGCTCAGGCGCAACAAAGAGCCTATGTGGAGAAGGAGGTTCGAAAGACCCACATCTTCCGCCATTTCCATTCCGCTCCAAACGATCAATCCTCCATCCTTGCCACCCCCTTCGATCGCTACCCAGAGGAGGCTAGTCCGCAGTTACCAGGCATGGATCGAGGCCGGGAGCAGAACCGAAACGGGAAGAGCCGTGGGGAGGAGAGAAAACAACGTAATGTTCATGATTGCTAACGCACCTTCCTCGGCGGTTTTGACGGCTACAGGGGGCTATTTTTCGATCCCATCGCAATGGGGAAGGATCGGTACATTAAGTGCACAAAGGGCGCTACCAGCAGAGGGGATGGTGGCAGAAACCAGCTTCGTGGAATTACCGGGCCGTTCGAAGGACCGCAAGTTCAAGAGGCTGGAGGTTGTGAAGGAAGAACCCGAAGATATGGAAGAGGAAACTCAATTGTAATCGGGTGGACAGAGTTTTGACTGATTCTGGGAGTTTTTTATCGCTCCACTCTCAATGGTGAAGGATTGGAACCTTGGGCGCCTCAAAGGCGCAACCAAAAAATATGGTCACAGAAAACAGCTTTGGAGGAACTCCAGGATTTTCTAAGAATATTTATATTGTATAATAATACTTGTTTATAGAATTATATATAGGTAGGTTTTAAGTGTTAGGTTAGGAATAACAATAAATTGTAAGAGCAGGTAGTTAAATATACAACGTGTCCAGGATGTTCCTGGAAATTCTGTATTTAAAAAAGTTCCGGTAGACGCTACAAAAAAAAGACTGTCGCCTTGGTTTGGACGATTTTTTGTCTAAATACTTGGCGTGATTTATAGAAGGTTTTAGATTGGTAGTTGTCTGTAAAAGAAGAATGAGTTCGACACCAGGACCGTTTACATTCTCCTTTTGATTAACACGTACATGATTGCAGGACAATTTTTGTTTGCATTTTAAATTACTTACAATTGCTGCAAAATTTTGAGACATGGACTGAAAATTCACAGAAGAATGTAAATTCATATTATTACCATTGCTGTTCAAATACGATTGAAATCAGCCCACAAAATTGTTTTGAAGACGAAATTTTAGGATTTTTGAGAAGAAAATCTTTCGTTGCGAAGAGCAACCAGCATTGTTGCGGAATTCATGACAGTGAATTTAAATTGTCACAGGGAAAAGGAAGGGAGTGTGATGGAAGGAGAGTGATGAACGGGAGAGATTGAGAAAGGGAATAGGTAGTACAGCAGAGGTAGGCAGGGAGAGAGAGGAGGGAGAGCGAAAGCGTTAGAGTAAAAGAGAGAGACGGAGGGCAGGAGTGAGAGGAAGGGGCAATAAGAGATGAAGAGAGGGTGAAAGGAATGAAGAGATGAAGGAAAAGGGAGGAAGGGAGATAAAGAGGGAGAACGGGGCGGGAGTGAGAGAAAGGGGAAGTGACAGCAGGGGCAGCTCGAGGAATGAACTATCTAGTCAGACGAAATGGTATGATGGTCCTGTCACGAAAGTTCGATAGCGACTATCACGGAGTTCACACGATGACAGTACCATGATAGGTGCCGTCACGAGAGGAACTATTGTGTTTCACTATCATCGTGTAAAACAGGTTTTAGGTGCCCCGGGTGAGATAGCACTCAAGCACCCCCTCCGTTAGTGCTTGTTGAGATATTTTCGAAGTAAATGTTAATTTATTCATCGCTATGTAAAAATTACTGACAATGAAAAAAATAAAAAGGATAAATATTACAGCCTGTTTCGCGATATAAATTGGTATCCAATATTTATTCACGCTGGCGGTAGAATAGGGTGGCGTTGGTTCCCGAGATATTGAAAAAAGTGAATAAAAATACTGCTTTGACGTACGCTGTTTCTGTTTGTAGATCTCCTTGTAAATAGCCAAGGCTGAAGCAAATATACCTCCCAAATTGTTAACTCCGCTCCGGGTTTTGAACCAAATCCGATGCTTCCTGGACTAGTCAGTCCGCAAGCGCGAAGAAATGAGTCAGCATAATCGTGGTCAGCTCTTTCTGTTGGAAGTAATGCATAAATATATGATCGGTATAGCGCCCCCAAGACTTCGGCGCCCCTGGCTGCCGTCCTGATCGCCCGTACCTCGGACCGGCACTGAGTGAGAGATGGAGAGTGAGAGGAATGAAGATAGGAAGGGAAAGAGAGAGGGCGGTGAGAGGAAGGTACAGTGGGAGATGAAGAGACGGTGAGAGGGAGGAAGGAAAAAAGGGAAAGAGAGAGAGGGAGATAGGGAAGGCAGGACAGTGAGATATAAAAGGAGAGTGAAAGGGATGAAGAGAAGAAGGGCGATATATGGAGAGGGGGAGAGAAAGAATTAGATGGAGGAAGGAAAAAGAGAGGGGGGAGAGCAGAAGCAGGGAGGAAGAGAGAGATGAAGAAATGAAAGGAGAAAGTGAGTGGCAGAGAAATTTTTAGACGGAGGGAGGAGGGAGAGAAAGGGAAGGAAATGAATTAGTGGGGAAGGAGGAATGGAGGGGGAGGGAAGAAGAGGGAAATATAGATAATCGTCTTTATTTGGGCGATATTGAGAGTAGATAATCTCTTCTTCCATCTAACCCAGTGTCAATTATAAAGAAAAAAGTAGGGAATAATAGAAATAAAATTACTAATTACAAAATAAATGCTACATTAATACAATGCCACGTTATCATTATTGGAAGGGAATAGAGATGGAGAATTGTTTGTGGGGGGAAAACTAGGGATAATTAAGGTACTATACCCTAGGAAAAAACCCCACTCCAGGAAAACGCACACACACAAGAAGGGGTGTGAAAAGTATGCGAAATCCACTGATAGCATTACTAAAAGATTGGGAGGATCGCAAGAGATAAGTACATAAATGAAATACACACGGAAGGGAGGAAAGGCGTTTAGAGTGAGGGAGAAGGGCTTCGTTATCTATTATTTTATTTTTATATTGTTGTATGTTGTCGTGTTATTATATATTTCCTTCTCTTCTGGAGAGTTTGTTATATGAATTGAGTGTGTGACATACTGTGTGTATTGTTATAGACCTCGGCGTTGTATCGGTCGAAACGATTAATTGAGAAGGTTATTTTACATCACTTTCAGTAGCTGTGCACGCAGTGATGATGGTTTTTGGATCACGATACCAAAAACAACTTTCCAGTTTGTTCTATATGGCTCTGCTTTCCAAGTAGGGGACGGAGTTGACGCGCGTTGCGCGCGTAATGGCAGAGCCACTAATATTTCATAGAACAATTATATGTGTTAGGTTGTCAAGAAATTAATGTCGTATTTTTTGAGAATGAAAGGAAAAAACTTTTTAAAAAATTAAATAATCCTGAAGCGATTATTTATGATAGATTACCGTCTTTTAACCATATTCTCGATTCATTGCTTCGAGAACACGAGTGGTTTGGAGACAACGAGTACATGGATGTCCTTCTTGACTTACTCTTCATTTGCAAATTTTTTCTCTCCAATGCAGTGAACGTAATAGACGATAATCAGTTGGCGCCATATCTGGGGAGTATGGTGGGTGCAGTGACGTAGCAAACTCTTATGGGGCCCCCGTGAAATATTCGATTTGGGGGCCCCTTTAATTAATTTTATCATGAAAGATATAAGATGCCAGGGGCATTTTGGGGCCCCCTTTGTCTGGGGGCCCCGGTTTGCTACATGTACCCTACGCCTCTGGGTGGGTGGGGCAGAAATTGCCATCCCAAAGACCTGATTTTTTGCGTAAAACGGGCGGCTTGTGGTATTTCGTTATCGTGAAGGAGATCCCTTTCCATTGACCAAAGATGGACTATACTGAATAAGGGATGGGTTAACTCGGTCCAATTTTTAACAACAGTAGTCAGAGGTGATGTCTAATTCCGACCCAAGAGTTCAAAATGTATCACGCCTGTCATTTCCCACTAAATGCAAAACATTATCTTCGGCGTATGGAGGCCTTGCTTGAGGGTAGGTACAGGGGCCTGCCCACGACCAAGCCATTGTTTTTGTACGTTTATTGTTCTCGTAACGAATCCATTTTTCGTCGCCGGTCACAATTCGATCGAGAAATTGTCCTCGAGTTTGGCGCCATAGAAGGGAAGAAGCAATGTTCAGCCGTTGCAGATGATTATAGCTGGAGAGGCTATGAAGAACACAAACACCCGCTTTAAGGACTTTTCCAAGTTTTTGGAGATTGGTTCGCACTGTCTCATGCGCAGGGACGGCCCGAGGAATTTCGGCGCCCTGGGCGAGATAGCACTCCAGCGCCCGCACCGTAAATGTTTTTCATATATTTACAAAAGACACGTTAATTTCTTCATCGATTTGTAAAACTTATTGATAATGAAAAGTTAAAGGGAACGTCATCAAGATTCCAGGAAAGGAAAATGAGGATATTTAGGGCAACTAGGTGTTGAAGGAAACCCAGGAGCACTTACCGGAAGGAGAGCCGATGGGGTGTTGGAGAGACACATTTGTAAAAGTTATTGGAACTTTCGGGATGATCCCATCGACAGCACAAGAGAGACACAACTAGTTGCTCTCTCTCTATATATATATATATATATATATATATACTGGGAAACTAGGTGTGAGCACTTACCGGAAGGAGAGCCGCTGGGGTGTCTCTCTTGTGCTGACGAAGAGATCATTCCGAAAGCTCCAACAACTTCTGCAAATGTGTCTCTCCGACACCCCAGCGGCTCTCCTTCCGGTAAGTGCTCACTGGGTTTCTTTCAACACCTAGTTGCCCTAAATATCCTTATTTACCTTTCCTCTTCCGCAAGTATATATATATATATAAGAAAGCAGCATTTATGCATGTGTATGTTTGTTTATATATATATATATATGCATAAAGGCTGCTTTCTTAATTAAACGCTCTCTTAAGAAATCGGGGAGTAGCGACCGGTAAAAAATATAGATTGTCGTAAATGCTTATTATAAGCTGCTCTTTTATTTCCCACGGGACAATTATTTTCCAATACACTCGGCCCTCGAATAACACGGGGAATGCGTTCTGAAAATTTGCAGTGTTAAATGAACCTAGCTTTACATTATCATAATGGGGTTGCGGACCATGCCTTTTCAGAAGCATCCCACTGCAAATAAATACAATAAAATAGAAAAAGAAGTTGAAATGTTATTATTCACTAATACAGACAGGTAGTGATGAATACCACGATTTGATGCGAAATATGCGGGAGTTAGCCTAATTCCAGCGGAGAGAAATACTGACGGATCATTTGGGTCAGAGTCAATATCTCTCATATAAATAAGAGAAAGTGAAGAACAGGACTCCTGCAGTGGACATAATTGAACTGTTGAGGGTGATGAGGAAGGTAGCAGAAGTCGAGGGGCATGTTGATTTGATAGATGGTAGGGTGACGGTGATTCTGGAGATGTTGACATTTTTAATTTAAGTGGACTGATTTGAAGTACGCTGCTTCTCCTTGTAAATCTTCTTGCAAATAGCCAAGCCTGAGGTAAAGATGGTAACTCCGCTCCAGGTTTTGCTCCATATCCAATGTATCCTCGGCTAGCGAGACAGCAAGAGAGAAGAAATGAGCCAGCCTCTTCGTGATCAGCTCTATTTGTTGCACAATGATTTCTTGATCCTCTTCCTTGTCACAATCCCTCTGTGTCAGCCAAACCAACAGTTCCTCTTCATGGGACCGAATAAGTTCCAAGACGTCCGCCTCCTGCAAATCCTTGAATTCTTCCTCTTCAACGTTTTGACCAATTCTAACGATCTCACTCATTTCTGAAGGTGGGCTCACAAATCCGCCGAAGTCATGAACTCAGTCTTCCCACAATACCTTCCAAACAGCATTTAAGATGGAATCCTCCACTTCCTCACTGACATATGTAATGTTTTAATGACGTGAAGGATATTGTAGTTACGCCAGAAATCACGAACAGATGGCTTTTCGGGTCTGTCAATTGTATCAAGCAACTGGAATAATGTTTTCCGTAGAAAGAACATTTTAAAAGTTGCAATCACGTCCTGATCGATAGGCTGAGTTATGGAGGTGGTATTGGGTGGAACAAAGATAACTTTAACTTTAGGATACAGTCGTTCAGGTAGGTCGGGTATCCAGGGGAGTTGCCAAGTTCAAGTAAAGCCTTGAAAGCAATTTTCGAATCGTTGCAATATTAGTCCACCTTGAGACAGGAAAAGTTAACAAACGTCTTCAAATAATTTCCCAGTCATCCATGCTCTTTTATTGGATTACAATTAACTGATACTTCTTGATGAAGAATATCATTTAAGGCTTGGTGATATTTGGAGTGACAAAGTAGCAAGTTTACACTTAAAATCACCCACAGCGTTACTACATAGCAGAAGTGTCAACCTATCTTTTACATGAAGCTTGCAACAGTTTTCTCTTCATTTGAAATACTAGATTTTGCACGGCATTCGCTTCCAAAACAAGGCAGTCTAATCTGCACTTAACAATTTCTATGGGTTGTATCCTTCAACTGTGATAATGGCCTAAAACGCTTATGGGTAGTTAGAAACGGCTACATCATCCTCACTGGCAGCTTCTCCCTTAAATTTCATATTAAGGAGATTTTGGCGTTTCCTGAAGTTATCAAACCTACCTCTACTAGCTATGACTGGTTCAGCCAGTGCCGTAACTACGGCGGGGCCATCGAGGCATCTTCCCTGGGCGCAACTAAGCAAGGGGGGCAAAAAATCCAAATAGTAACTAAATAAATTAAAGAAAATAATTTCTTAGACGGGGAGAGGGCGCATATTTAGAAGTTTTCCCCGGGCGCTAAAATATCTAGTTACGGGGCTGGGTTCAACAGTTGAAGGGCCAGCTTCTTCTCTGTAAATTTCCGTATATCTTTAGCACCTATGCACGAATGGCATAAGGTTTAATCGTTATCTTCTTGTGATTCCGATCCTTCATCCAAATACCAATTATTTTCTCAACCTCTTTAAAAAAGGTTTTCTCAATCTTAACGTTATCTTTGTAGCAATGGAGCATGACTGAGACACAGACCTTCTAATTTATTCTGTGTTCCTCTTTATTGCCTAGTTCACGTTATATAAATGCCTACGTGACGCAGAAGTCTCTCCGCTATCAAGGCGCTGAATTATATCCAACTTAGATTCCATCGTAGGTGCAGTTCTATCATCATGTGATAGTCATGCTATGTACAGTGGGCCCTCGATATCCGTCGGCTTTCCAATCCGTCGTTTCTCATATCCGTCGTCCACTATTTAACACCATTATTTCCGTATCCGTCGTCGGTTCTCGTATCCGTCGTCATGTCGCCACTTGTCTCACGCGTCATGTATGGCGCTTCCTTCGTTCAGCAGCGTCAGTCTACCTGCAATACTTCTAGTCAGAGGTTCACACACCAGTTCTTGCCGATTTTGTGTCTTATTTACTTTATTTTTGCAATAAGTTCAGTGCCCATGTCTGCGAAGTCAAATGAGAAGGATAAGAGGCCAAGAGTATTAAATGCGCGAAATAATTTCATTAGATTAGGTCTTTATTTGGGGCGATCTTGAGACTATAGAGTCCCATATTTCACCTAACCCCTAATCGGAAAAATGCACTCGTGAATTACTATAAAACGAACGAAATTTTAACAGGAACGAGAGTAATAAGACCAATTATCATAGAGAAAACCACGAGTGAACTATACATACGCCGTTCGAAGCAAAATCATGAACGAGGGGAAATGCGTAAACATACCGCATGAACAGTCTCACCACAAACAAGCGGCTCCTTCACAAAAGAGATTTTTCAACCACTTAAGCTTAGAGCATCAATTTCATCTAGAACCACACGGATATGAGAATGACATTTTTTCAGTTAATAGCGCTGTTGCTGGTCCCTTTAATTTATTAACGAAATTCGCCTTTTCTCTAACACGACTCACCTCACTCAGCTAGCTGAAATATCATATCCAAAGAGAACCACGTTGTACGGACCATAACTCGTTATCCGAATACTTGGTTGTAAAAAAAACGAGCCGTGCTTTAGGTAATTCCGTGTTATAAGAACCCTTGTTATAAGAGACCCGAGTGTACTGCAATGCACAGCATTGAAATGTAATTATACTTTCGATTTTATGCTCACAGGACAACGTTCCGAAATATTTTTATGAAGCTTTTATTACTGCTGAAATAAGTCATGAAAATTGCACATAGGATATGAAGAAATAAATCTTTTTCTATGACTAAAATTAAGATTCGATTAGTGTAAGAAATATTTGCTTCTATTGAATTTTTTTAAAATCAGTTAAAACAAATTGATTATCAATGAAATCTTGCAGAATATCTATCAACTGAATTGCTTTGCCTACAAAAAATACCAAAAAATGTTTTCGATAATTGATCGATGTTTTACATTAAAGCTGAATCAATGTTAATTGTGAACTTATTCTCAGTGTATTGATATTGTAGTTTGTTTCAACGACGGTAAACTCTCAATGTTTGCTATACGAATACTTTCAGATTTCCGTAAAGAAAACTATGTCACCTCATATATATTCCTTTCATACTAAGCAGATGTGTGTCTTCTTGTAGGACTATAAAGTTAACCAATGATCATAACGATTACCGTATTTACTCATGTACCACGCGCACCTCTTTTGGGCCAGTTCGGAGAAAAGAAATAAATTCGTGCCGGAATAAATTAACATCTACGGCGGCGTAAAATTAGAAAAACAAAAAAAACGCGGAGATTCCATGTAGGTGCGTTCTTTCCCGGGTTAATTAAAGGAGCGTCAGCGGCTCACAATGAATTCGGGAACACAGATACTAGATGCCAACTTATTCCGGCAAAAGTACAGTTAGAAATTGATAATAGGTTTTTAACTGTTTATTTTTAGTAACAATAATAAACATTAAACTCATTTTAAAAAGCACAGCTTTAATATTATAACAAATATTACGCCATCTCAGTCTTGAAGGTGCACCAACGGTAGTATAAATCGCGCATTTAAACCCTAAAAGTTTTTCTTGGTCGTATACTACATACGCGTATACTTAGTAGAATTCTTCGTCTTATGCGAGTATAAACGTTGACGCAAGCGCGTTGCACTAAATTTACAATCGGAACTCGCAATTCATAAAACTTGATCAGAAATCTTCATGTATGACGCGCAGTCCCGTTTTTTACCGACATTTTGGGAAAAAGGGTGCGCGGAGTACACGAGTAAATACTATGTACTATGTACTATGAGTTTTGTCCTTAATGCAGGTAACTCGTATTACTAAGACACATGGTTGTCGCCTCTTTTTCATATATAGAAATAAATAAAATTAACATTGATGTTTTTGAAAATTGGGCAATGTTTTAAATTAAACTTAAATTAATGTTAGTTGTGAACTTATTCTCGGTGTGTTGATATTGTACTGTTTGTTTCAAATGTTGTAAATATTCAATGTTGAAATTATGTATTCGCTGATGCAGTTAAAATTCTTCATGGTGTTATTATTGATGGTGCGAATGTATCATCATATTACTTCCTAAAACTGTTTATAGAATATCAAATTATTAATGTGAATAATAAATGTTATAAATATATGATTAAATGTATTTCTCTACTCCGAAATATAAAATAAGTATTTTACATTATGCAGTTTTTAATTCTTTCGACTACTACAGAAACAACGACAATAAAAAATCAGTTATTTTTAAGAGAGACTGATGCTGACTTTTTACATAATTCAAATAATTCCATGAAGTGATAACAAGCAATAAATATTGTAACTATCATAAAACCAAAGTTGCAACTTGGCACATTTTCCATCTTAAACTCATTAATTCCCCACGTATTTAATCGCTTCAACGATACGAGAGGGGCGCATATTTACAAAAATCATACTGGATATTATTAGTACTACTAGTATAAAAGTCCGTCTATATGACGGGCTATCATTAGTTAACATAAAATAGTTGCCTCTCTCCTTCCCTCTCTCTCTCTCCCTCACTGCCTTCTCCCCCTCACTCCCCTCCCTCTCCCACTCTCCCTCCCTCTCCCTGCCTCTCTCTCCCTGTCTCTCTCTCACTGCCTCCTTCTCCTTCCCTTTCTCCCCTCACTCCCTCTCTCCCGCTCCCTCCCTCCCTATCCTTGCCCCTTCTCCTTCCCTTCCTCTCACTTCCTCTCTCCCTCCCACTCCCTCATTTCCTATCCCTCTCTTCTCCCCCTCCCCCATTCCCTCTCCCTCCCACCCCTCATTTCCTCTCCCTCTTTCCCCCTACCTCCCCCTCATTCCATCTCCCTCTCTCCCCCTCCCTCCCTCTCTGCCCTTCCTCCCTTTCTACCCCTTCCTTTCTCCCCCTCTCTCCCTCTCCTTAGGTGGAAGATGGGACTTCCTAGTCTCAATCTCGCTCCAAATAAAGACCATATCTAACCTAATCTCTCTCCCCCTCCCTCCTAGCTAAGACAAGCTTGTTCTTATCTAGGTTTCCCCCACAAATTTAAATCTGTCTTAAACTTACCATTTCTTATTATGTTCGACTTTTATACTGTTCTCTACTCTTGTAATATTGTATTATAACTTCAACTGAAACTATCTATATTGACGGAGGGTTAAATGTAAGAATGGACCTTATGGTCTAAATTTCGCCCGAATAAAGACGTGTATCTATCTATCTATCTCCCTCCCTTTCACCCTCCATCTCTCCCTCCCTTTTCTTCCTCCACTTCTTCTGCTAAATATGTATGTTTTCATCTTATTTTATTAATTACCTTGTTCGTTACTCATAACATTAAAATATATTCGTATATCTTATCTTGTTAAACTTGTATGTATTATTGTAATTCCAATATTGTTCTTTTATGTATCTAGGGTTTTCGCCAGGGTTGTTAAAGGAAACCGAACCTAAAGAATAGTTTCGGTTCGGAACGAAACTATATATTTTCTCTTGCCATTTAGTTTCGGTTCGTAACGAAACTGTATGTTCCGTGATGTGTTTAGCTCCGTTCCGGAACGGAATTGTTTAGTCGAAACGAAATATTTCGTTCCGGAACGGTTCATTTTCTTGAATGGGTTCGGGTTCAAGTTGAGAGTAATTGGGAGATACGTTCAGTAGTTTCGTTCCAAGCAAACTACACCATTATTCTGGTCGTGGGGCGGAGAAGAGAGCGAGGTACTCGCATAGAGCAGAAGCCCGCAAATCATACGTGGCGCCTTAGGGGCTTCATTAGGCTTAATTTTATTCTTCTAATGCAAGCCGTTTTAACACATTCAATATCTTCTAGGTTTTTTTATAAATTTCACTATTTTTAAAAATATACTTTTTCCTGAAAAATTCGCACTAAATACAAACTAACCGATGAGCAAACTGACAAAAACTAAACTGAGGAGCCAATGTGCGAAGCCGTCGCTTAACGGTACGGTTATTATGGAGCGGGAGATGCGTCGACTACGCGTCGACGCCGGTCGTCTGCGGCGCACAGTGGGGCAGAAGTCCGTTTTGGCTGGCCAAAACCCAAAAAATGAAATTAATGGTACATCAGTAAACGGTTGCTACCGCCGCGGCGGTATTGAATGTGTTAATGATATGGCGATTTTTCCGCGAACACCCATTTTCCGTCAGCGAGAAAAACAACTCCGTATGAGGTCGGCGTTCACTACTCACTGCGCACTCTACAACTTCTCGTGGTGATATTAGGAACTAAGATCCCGCTCCTATCCCCGACCTCTCCTCTCGCATTCCCCCTCGCCCTCTCCTCTCGCCGATAGACGCCAGTAAAAACCACTGAAAACTGGCTGGAACCAAAGCTGGATCGGTGTAGAAGGAGCCGGAACGAAACTATTTCATTTGCGAACCCGATCCGGAACGGTTCAGTATCGCTCCATCGACATTTCGTTCCGAAGATTTCGTTCCACATTCGTTCCGGTTCCACTTTCGTTCCGGTTCCACTTTCGTTCCACGACTTTAGTTCCCTTTTTGGTTTGGTTCCTGTGAACCGTTCCTTGAACCGAAACCTATCTGGAACCGTTCCTTTTCAGTGGGTTCGATTTCGTTTAACATCCCTGGATATAACTATAGGATTTTGAAGGCAAGGCAACACCTCCTTAACATGGCAAAGTTTCCACAAAATGTCAGTTAAACGTTTAAAATGAGCGATTTCGATCTGTAGGCGAAAAAAGATGAACAGAGTAAGAAAATACATAATTTTTCTTCAAAATGGTTCACATCGGAAGATCGTAGGTTAATTCTTTCGAATTTTAATCTAAAAAATCTGATGTGGCCAACACATGACTTTCTCCATATTTGGGGTATAGATATTTAAATCATTATGAATAGCATTATGAGGCAAAATTATCATTTCGTATCGTAAAAGAATACAGTCGTACGTACTGCCGTAAATTACGTATAAATATTTTGAATATGATTACAAAATTACCGCTACATGGTGCTGGCGCTGCATACTAGTATTAAGAAAAAGCTAAATATTTCCGAAATGGATGGTTCTACTAAAATTTGTCTCAAACAAAACTTGGAAGAAATGTTATTCTCTACAACTTTGGTCCACACGAAGATTACCAATAACGATGTTTTTAAGGAGATATATGACGGAAACCGAAAAACCGGTTATTCATAAATAACTCGTAAACATTAACTACCATAGAAAATTGTTACAAATGAAAGTTGTAGGAAATTACATTCTCTATAACTTTTGTATAGAATTGTATATAAAATAATGATGTTTTAACGAAGAAATATCGCAAAAACCAAATCGGGTTTCGAATAAACCTCGACTTCCGGTTACCCGTTATTGTCCAAAAACTAATCAGTTCTTTGTGCTCATGTTGAAGTGTTATATATGAAGTTTGGTAACAATATGGCTCGTACATTTTGAGTTAGAGCGCCCACAATCACATACACAGACGCGCACACATACATCATTCCGAAAATAGTGTAAACGTGTTCTAGGGACCTAAAAACGTTTATTTCCGTTGAAATCTCGAAGTCGATTTTTTTCATGAACAATATTTTCCCATTACTACATATGGAGAATGTAAAAAGCAAAATATCTCCGAAATGGATGGTTCTACGCAAATTTGTTTCAAACAAAACTTGGAAGAAATATTATTCTCTACAAATTTGGTCCACACGAAGATTACCAATAACGATGTTTTTAAGGAGAAAACCGAAAAATGGGTTATTTTCAAATAACTCCTAAACAATAACTACAATAGAAAATTGTTTCAAATGAAAGTGGTAGCAAATTACATTCTCTATAACTTCTGTATAGAATTGTATATACAATAATGTTTTAACGAAGAAATACCGCAAAAACCGAATCGGGTTTCGAATAAACCTCGACTTCCGGTTACCCGTTATTGTCCAAAAACTAAGCAGTTCTTTGTGCTCATGTTAAAGTGTTACATATGAAGTTTGGTAACGATATGGCTCGTACTTTTTGAGTTAGGGCGACCACAATCACATACACACCCACACATGCACACACAGACATCATTCCGAAAATAGTCTAAACGTGTTCTAGGGACCTAAAAACGTGTACTTTCGTTGAAATCTCGAAGTCGGTTTTTTTCGTGAGTACAATACTTTCCCATTACTACGTATGGAGAAAGTAAAAATCTGATGTGGCCAAAACATGACTTTCTCCATATTTGGGGTATAGATATTTCAATTATTATGAATAGCATTATGAGGCAAAATTATCATTTCGTATCGTAAAAGATTACACTCGTCCTTATTGCCGTAATTTACGTATTTTTTAATATGTTTAGAGGATTCACCGCTACATGGTGTTGGCGCTGTATACTCAAATTAAGAAAAAGTTGAATATCTCCGAAATGGATGGTTCTACGATAATTTGTTTCAAACAAAACTTGGAAGAAATATTATTCTCTACAACTTTGGTCCTCACGAAGATTACCAATAACGATGTTTTTAAGGAGATATATGACGGAAACCGAAAAACCGGTTATTTATAAATATCTAATAAACAATAACTGCTATAGAAAAATGTTTCAAATAAACGTTGTAGGAAATTACATTATCTATAACTTTTGTATAGAATTGTAAATAAAATAATGATGTTTTAACGAAGAAATATCGCAAAAACCGAATCGGGTTTCGAAGAAACCTCGACTTCCGGTTACCCGTTATTGTCCAAGAACTAATCAGTTCTTTGTGCTCATGTTAAAGTGTTATATGTGAAGTTTGGTGACGATATGGCACGTACTTTTTGAGTTAGAGCGCCCACAATAACATACACACACGCACAGACATCATTCCGAAAATAGTCTAAACGTGTTCTAGGGACCTCTAAACGCGTATTTCCGTTGAAATCTCGAAGTCGATTTTTTTCGTGAATACAATACTTTCCCATTACTACGTATGGAGAAAGTAAAAAGAATAAAAGCCTGCACGACGAAAAATCGATTTCTACGTGTTAACTTACGGGAAATGGAAATGTCTTCCTTGAAGTCGCACTCAGGACTTATTTCGAGATTTATTTTCTTCATTACCTCAAATAAGTGAATCGAGCATTCCTGCCAAATTTAGAGTTTCTATCTCGATTGTTTCTCGAGTTAATACCGTAATTCACCAACAGAGGCGCGACCTATGCAATAGCGTGACCAACCAACTAACGGACAGACGTGGACTATTATAGTAATAATAATAGTGAAATATTATCCGTTCTTTGGATTACATAGTTGAGATGATGGAAAAGCTTCAAGTGTTCCGTAAAAATTGAGAGCTGCACTTGCTGGAGTATTTTCTTCTCGTAAGTTATTAGTGTCAGTAGGGTCAATAGAATGGCGTTAAGTTGTCCGCGCAGTGTCTGCACTTCATAGAAGATGCTATAGATGCGTCTAGAGATTATTATTATGACAGACAATACTCCATTGATAACACTTTTATAGAAGGCAAAATTATACCACCTTTAATAATCACGGCCAAGACAATAAAGAGCAATGCGATTTACGACTAGGGTGCCTAAATTCTGGTTAAACAAAACCGGGACAACATACGATTTTTAGCCATTTGCCATTTATATGCTAGATAAACAAATTCATCCTACCTTGATTATGATATATTTCAAAAGGTGGTCCATACAAATTTTACAAAGTCAAACGATATGTGCACATTATTATTAAAGCATTGATCGGGAAATTAATATGAACGATTTTTTACGGCCGGATTTAATTCATATTACCGAGAAAATACATCCACGTAATTATTTCAATTGAAAAAGTGCAAATGACTATTAAAAGAAAATAGGGCGTTCCGAAAGTCTTTCGAGGAACCGGGACAACTCTCGGTCACACTATTTACGTGAATGTAGAGCCGTGGTAACCTGATGGATAGGAAGGGAGGGAATATGATGACGAAAAGAACGCCGACCGCAAGTGAAACGTTTTAGGAGAAGAAATGAAAGAAGCGAGAGGTTTCAATTTTTACGCTTTAATTAGCCCTACTCCGAGCAAAAAAGAGAAAGCGGAGGGAGTGAGTGGGGGGAAAAAGATGAGAGAATGGAGGGGGAGGGGTATCATCTGGAAATAACAAGGGGTGAGGGTACAACATGATCGATTAAACGACTCGCATAAACAACGCGGAGAATTTCATAACTTTTCGGCTTGTGTCGACTAACTGGGACCACCTGAAAACCTGACCGGGACGCAGACCCCTCGACAGTCATTAGCTCGGGTTAGAGGCCCATCCCCAAATCCGAGATCAGATATCTCTACCCTCGCAGCAGGGGGGCACTAGCCGACCACGCCTTTTGCAATAAAATGTAAACTATTTCATGTTGTTAACTTAGGGCGATTGTGACTCAAGAATCATATTCGGGTCTTTTTAACGGAATTCTACGATAAATAATAAAATATTTACGCTCGCACCTAATCTTGACGCCCAGGAATACCAACCTCTCAAGAGTTTTGGGACGGGATTGTATTGAAAGCAGTTTTTAGCGAGACGGTGCGGACGGTGTAACGCTTGGTTGCTATATGGTGTTAGATGGGAGAAAAGGAAACCCGCTCATAACTAAAAAGATTTTCAACCTTTTTCGACCAAACTTTCAGGAATCACTTGACTATTCAACTTTCAATTTGAAACTGCTCGCCGAGTACATAGTAGTCATGGGTTTGACTACAGGGGCATATCTTTTCTCCATTTTAATAACATGGGCAGAGCTGAAACGAAGCGAGGGAGCCTTTTTTCTTTAGCATTTAAAAATATTTTTTAAATGAGATAGCGACGCGGTATTTTCAAAGTTATGCCGAAAAGAGTATGGAAATGAATTTCCACATCGTAGAAATTCAAACCTCATTCGAAAAAAGCTGAAAATTAGGTTTAATTACTATTTTTTCGTGAGTTTTAGGCATTTATTCAATTCGTGATAAAATTGTGATAAAATCGTGTCATAACATCATTTTATATGCCCATGACTATTATTACTTTCTGGAACATTCGATTATGTGGATTTTATGTTAATTTGTTACGTTTTAGTGCACATAAAAGTTGGTGTCATTAATTTTTATTTTATTTTAACGTAATACTTCATTAATACCTACCCGTCATATTTGACGGGCAATTACGCTAGTCTCTTATAATAATAGACAAGTTTTTGTTGGTTGGTTGGTCGGTGATCATATACAAATGCGATTAACTAGATAGAGAAAAGATGTAGAAACAATAAATGTGACAGGTATGCTTCGATATACAAATTTTAAGGTGAGAGCAAAGAAATCTCGAAAGGAGTCTTGGATTCGACTCCAAGGAAGGCATTTCCATTTCCCATAAGGTAACATGTAAAACTCGGATTTACGACGTGCAGACTTTCATCCTTTCTGGAATTAAAAGAAAGAATTCGGCTACAATCTTTAGATATAAACCATTTTGAAGAACACATAATGTTTCTTATTCTGTTCATCTTTTTCCGCCTACAGTTCGAAATCGCTCAATTTAAAAGTTTAATTCACACAGTTTGAGGAAATCTTGCCATTTTAAAGGGATGTTGCCTCGCCTACCAATTCCACTGTTATACCTCGATATCATATTGTTATTTCAATCCTTACGAATGGAAAACAGACACACACATAAAAAACTCACATGTGCACACACAAATTACACGCGCACACATATTGCAGGATAAAACTCGCGAGAATCTCGGATATGACATAATTTTAATGATCCCAACATCGAATTCTAATGGTGAGCAAGTTTTCTCTTTGTGTGAAAAAGAACATGGACTGGCGATAGGAACAGACTGAAAACTGAAACAGTTAAAAGTTTGCTACAAGTGAAATTAATTATGCCTTGATGCAGTGAAATGTATGAGAAGTTACCAAAAGACAATATATAGCTTAAGCAAATATCTTCAAATACAAATATATATGTAATTACTGTTTTGTAAGATAGTATTAATTAATGTAGGTTGTAAATTTGTGTAATACTTTTTGTAAAAAATCTGATGTGGCCAACACATGACTTTCTCCATATTTGGGGTATAGATATTTAAATTATTATGAATAGCATTATGAGACAAAATTATTATTTCGTATCGTAAAAGAATACAGTCGTCCTTATTGCCATAAATTAGGTATATTTTGAATGTTTACAGAATTCACCGCTACGTGGTGGTGGCACTGTATACTGCAAATTACGAAAAAGTTGAATATCTCCGAAATGGATGGTTCTACGAAAATTTGTTTCAAACAAAACATGGAAGAAATATTATTCTCTACAACTTTGGTCCTTGCAAAGATTACCAATAACGACGTTTTTAATGAGATATTTGACGAAAACCGAAGAAACCGATTATTTTTTATAAATAATTCCTAAACAATAACTGCTATGGAAAATTGTTTCAAATGAAAGTTGTAGGAAATTACATTCTCTATAACATTTGTATATAATTGTATATACAATAATGATGTTTTAACGGAGAAATATCGCAAAAACCGAATCGAGTTTCAAATAAAGCTCGACTTCCGGTTAACCGGTATCGTCCAGAAACTAATCAGTTCTTTGGGCTCATGCTAAAGTGTTATATATATGAAGTTTGGTAACGATTTGGCAAGCACTTTTTGAGTTAGAGCGCCCACAATCACATACCCACATCATTCCGAAAATTGTCTAAACGTGTTCTAGGGACCTCAAAACGTGTATTTTCGTTGAAATCTCGAAGTCGATTTTTTTCCTGATCACAATAGTTTCCCATTTACGTAAGGAGAAAGTTAAAATGTCCTACTTTTTGCAAAAGACAGTCCTTTTTACGTAAAAATGTGTAAAAATGATGTATGAAATTTGTATGGAAGCGCCTGGGAACCCTAGTTACGCAGGAATATAGTAAAAGTGAGGGTAATGGGAAAAGGAGACAGGGAGGGGGAGGGGAGAAAAGAGAGAGGCGGATGAGAGAGGGGGGAGGAGAGAAGGGAAAGGGGATAGACAAAGATGGGGAGGGGGGAGCGGGAGAGAGAGCGATAGGGAGAGCGGGAGGGGAGAGAGAGGGAGATGTTTCAATAATCCAAGAATATAGTAAACACGTCTTTAATAGAATAATTTTCTATGGGGATGTCATTTGCACCATTAATTGAGTCACATTATTTTTAATAAATTAATTGAAAGAAATTCGGGCAAACATTGCGCGGGTACAGCTCGAACCGGAATGCATCCTCATGAACTGAAACTTAAAGTAGGAGCCGTTATCATGCTCCTTAGAAACCTTATGCCATTCAGAGGACTATGTAATGGTATGTACAAGACACCGTTACTTGAATACAAACACACATAATCGAAGCAAATATTAATTAAAATATGCCTTTACCTACCTAAGCCTGTTCTGAGTCATGGACAATTATATGTTGCTCTATCAAGAGTCAGATCGTTTGATTCACTTACTGTACTGTCGGAAAAGAACCCAGAAATTTACCATTCAGTTTTAAACAAAAACAATTTCCATTACGATTGGCTTTTTCAATGACAATCAATAAGTCACAAGGCCAAACGTTTGATAAAATATGCCTTTACCTACCTAAACCTGTTTTTAGTCATGGACAATTATGTTTCTCTATCAGGAGTCAGATCGTCTGATTTACTTACTGTAGTGTCGGAAAAGAACCCAGAAATTGACAACTGTGTATAAAGAGAAATCTATGATTAAAAAATAAAAGTTCAAAAAATAAATAAATACGGAATGTTTAATTAAGAACCTTTAAGATCTGATAGATCGGCGTATGTTACGCCGGGTACAGCTAATACATACATATATTTTGCTATCGATGTTATATTCTTTCTTTTTCATTTTGTGCAAAAAATTGACGTGATAGAGAGAAATCAATAAGAAATTTGGAATCCGCGACAAAAATTGCAAAATATCACCTCTCCATGAAAACCGTAGAAAATCTTTTTACATTCTCCATACGTAGTAATGGGAAAGTATTGTGATCACGAAAAAAATCGACTTCGAGATTTCAACGGAAATCCACGTTTAGAGGTCCCTAGAACACGTTAGACTATTTTCGGAATGATGTGTGCGTGTGTGTATGTGATTGTGGGCGCTCTAACTCAAAAAGTACTTGTCATATTAATTCCAAATTTCATATGTAACACTTTAGCATGAACACAAAGAACGTCTTAGTTTTTGGACAATATCGGATAACCGGAAGTCGAGGTTTATTTGAAACTCGATTCGGTTTTTGCGATATTTCTCCGTTAAAACATCATTATTGTAAATAACAATTCTATACAAATGCTATGGAAATATAATTTCCCACAACTTTCATTTGAAACAATTTTCCATAGCAGTTATTGTTTAGGAATTATTTATAAAAAATAATCGGTTTCTTCGGTTTTCGTCAAATATCTCATTAAAAACGTCGTTATTGGTAATCTTTGTAAGGATCAAAGTTGTAGAGAATAATATTTCTTCCATGTTTTGTTTGAAACAAATTTTCGTAGAACTATCCATTTCGGAGATATTCAACTTTTTCGTAATTCCAGTATACAGTGCCACCACCATGTAGCGGTGAATTCTGTAAACATATTCAAAATATACCTAATTTACGGCAATAAGGATGACTGTATTCTTTTACGATAGGAAATAATAATTTTGCCTTATAATGCTATTCATAATAATTTAAATATCTACACCCCAAATATGGAGAAAGTCATGTGTTGGCCACATCCGATTTTTTCATATGTATACCAGTGGAATCTAAAACCATAAGTATTATTAATTTCACGAGTTCCCTAGCCGATCAATGCATATACAGTTATTTTTCACCGATAATGGAAAATTCTAGATATATTTATGCTCGCATCCTGATTCCAGAGAACTATGCGCAGCTACTTATGTAGTAATCGATACAAAAATTGCGCCACTTTAGAAAATGTGACCGATGGATGAATGAATTTATTTCTGGCAATGCGAGAATATGAATGATCAATTGCCTTCTTTAAAAATTATATAAAATTCCTTTTAACTAAAGGTCTACGTTCACTTTAATCTCCTTCAATCCATCTCTAATCATGACATGTCCCGGCAAGTACATTAGCTTCTATCGATGGCATCGACGAACTGAACGTAATTAAAATGCTAGACATAAAGAAGGAATTGACGGGCTCTAATTCAAAGAAAGACGTCTCACTACCTTTGCTGCGGTGTAAATTTTCCAGCGGTGGGAGAAGGCATTCAAACGTGATGAGCATTCCTCTTCATACACTCATATACACACCCACACACGGAACATCATCGCAGGATGACCATATCATGCCAAAAGGGCGTGCATGGTTAAGTTTTGAAGAGGGGAGAAAAAAGCACTGTGGTACTCAAGGAGAAAATAAAGGGTGATGATTTGACGTTGGAAACGGAGGAAAAGGAGCACAGCACCTGGAATAGAAAAATAAAGTAAACTCACCGGTAGTACATTTATGCAATAAATAATATTAGCGCAAGCAAAATCATACAAAGAGGTTCTATTGCGTTTTTTCTTCCTTACCACCGAGACAATTAATTAATTCTAATGACGATTTATAACGAAAAATTCTTAAATCTCTAAATTTTTCTACACATATGAATAATTTGTTTATTATTTACTCCTGCTGCAGGAAATACTATCAAGACTTATTCCTCAGTCCTTTTCTTTTACATCGTTAAACGAAGGCCACTAGTTTGTGCTGAACACGTGTAATATCTATTCAAAATCTCTTTTGACAACTTATGAGGCAGAATATATTAAAATAAAGTATCCTAGTTAGTCGCATCGATGAAGTCTGATTCCACTTTGTGGAATTTATTCCTGGTAAATGAAGACAATAGTTGTGCATCCAGCGAATATAAATGCCATGTTCCATCACACGTAAACTGATAGAAGAATACTGTAGGAGATTAATTCACAGTTATCGGAATACGTGGTTATCCTAATGAAAGCGAGCGCCATATATCCCACTGAAGAGACCGTCAATTTGTGAAACTCCATAATAAGCACGCCAAATTAAATTAAACGCGCATTAATGGTTGAAAACTCGGTACTATTCCCAAAATAACAAAATTTTACTAACAACAGAGAAACCTTTTGCCTATTATTTCATTTTCCCTTGATAATTTAATGCGTCTCAAGCCTCTACGAAAAGAATATATGGAAGAAATCAAACATCCATTTAACCATACTTTGGCTGAGTAACGAGTGCATACGAGGAAGTAAAGAGAGCAGGAAGTCGGAATCTCGTCTAGAAAATTGTCAGAGTGAAAGGTGAGACAGTAGGAGCGAATCGTGTCAAACAGTGCTTGAGATCAAAAGAAGCAACGCATTCGGGAATTTATCCGTCAAGTGAGCGTTCTCAAGGAAAATATTTTTGAGGAATGAAAAGTTATTGTGGTGCCTTGTGACTTCAAACGACTACCAGCGCTATATAGTAGGCTTCTCAGTCCAAACCACAAAGCAAGAGAGGAGATAAACCCGGTGTCGGCATTATCCGACTCTTAACGAGAAACACCAAGGGGACCAACGGCTTTACGTCCCTTCCGAAGGACGAAGCGCTGATTCGCGTGCTCTCCTCTAAACACGCAAATAGGGGGCCGCTAAACCTCTGAAAAAATCCTACTTTCGCAGGATTCGTACCCTGTTCGCACCGGGTATTCTCAGAACGTAGCAGGCCAGCGCCCTCGCCACTACGCCACGGCACCCCCATCCACAAGGCGTTTTTTAATTTTTGTAAATAACGCCTAAAAAGGGCGGCAAATGAGAGACTTGCACACGTGCGACCAATGAGAGATTTGCACGCAGTCGGCCGTGTGGCACGCGTGAGCCTCTATAGGAGGAAGACTTAATTTATTCGAAGAGATATATTAACGAGAAGCTTGAAATTTAAAAGTGGCGTTGCCAGGTAATTCCTGAAAATTTTATCGAAAAAGTGTAAATAATTAGTGTACATACCAATGAGTGAGAATATCGAAAAGTAAGTAGATGATTTCTATGACCAGTCATAATAAATAATGCGTAAAAGACCTCGTTATTCATGAAAGAATGGAACGCTATAGTGGGTAGCAAAGAGGGGCGTGTATCACCATAGGAAAGAGAAATATGAACGAGGACATGGATTTTTTTTAAAGAACAGACTGGTAATGTCAAAGAGGTGATTTAAGCGTCACAACAGACAAATCAATGCTCGAAAATTTCAGCGTAGCCATGCAGTTTGATTGTACTATGTCTAGACAGACAAAATGAAATAATGTAGTATTTAATTAAAAAAGTAGTCGGCGCCGCAATGAGAGTAATAAACGGCTAAATAAGGAAAGATAAAACGATATCCGGAAGTATTTAAAAAATTAAAAAATAGTAAGGAAGTGACTATAGAAGAAAACTGAATTATTATGAAGACGTGTCATAAAACATTTGACTAAAATTATCGGAAAAATAACATCGAATAAATAAGAAAAAGTAGGGAGAGAATATGAAAAATAGAAAAGAGGTGAAGGCTGGTTAATGGGGAAATTTGAAGGGGATGTATTGAGAATTGAACAATATATTGTACTTAGAATGAAAACCACAGCAGCGAGAGAGAGACAGCGAAAATGGCAATGTAAAAACAAGGAGGAATTGGAGGGGATAAGTGGAACAGATCTTTTTCACGGAAAATTTAAGAAGTTAACAGGAAATTAGAAGAGAAATACGTTGACCATAATTGAAGCCGTATATAGTAAACTATTGATAATTCAGAAGGTGTGAGAAGACTGGAAGAGCGCGATGAAGAAAAACATAGGAAAAAATTTTGAGCGACAACTGTATGAGATATAAAAGGAACATGTTGTAAACTACGACAATAAAAGTCCAGAAATATCAAACAAAGAGACTGATAATGATCTCAAAAATTACAGCTAAGAAACGGCAGGATAACATAATATAATAAATTCCAATATAATGGTTAAAGGGATTAAGGAACGAGGGATAAGGATGATTTTTTAATGTTACTCGCTTTTTCGTAAAAATTCCGATAATTAGCACCGGGGAGACAGACAACCAGAGATTAGCGCTTCGTTATACGATCGTCGGAAATTCCGCGTGTGTGTTCAAGAAGCTAAAGGAAGCCCTACTACGCATCAAGCGTAATTGCCACATTCCATCCAAAATTCATATCTGATAATCTCTCTAACATAGGTAGCGATCCCGCAAGCGATCGGTAGTAGGAATAGAATATAGCGATGTAGCTGCAACACATCGTGGCAAGGATGAGGATATGACACCTCCATTTACGACGAATTAAGCTAATACGAAAGGCTAAAGTATGTCCGAAAAAAAAACCTTGACAGGAATGGAATTTTTACGGGTAAAAAGGAAGTTATTTACATGCGTATAATCAACCTGTCTCACGCGCCACTGTTTCACATTTATCGCTACAATCAGCATTGGTAATCGTGAACATTGATGACGGTTTATTTTTCAATTCATGCAAAAATAACCCTCGAAATTTTCATTTATTCGTGTTATTTTTACTGAAAATATATGGCAATGCAAAGGACGATAACTCCAAGTTTCACATTCCTCTCTCGATTATACTACGACACCATAATAATTCCACCAAAAAAAGTTAATTCAAGGAATTCCGAGCGCAATGTGAAAATCTGATATATGCGAGATTACTTAAGAATTCCGTCCACCTCCATTAAAATACGATGTGCAAGAGACAATTATAAGATGAGCCTCCAGCATTTTCCTCAATTCTGCTTCTCGGAAGTCTTACACCATATTCAACGACTATAATTTATCTTAACATGCTCGAAGAAACTGGGATAAGTTTGAACGTTATTAAGAAATAAGGTTAGAGAAACAACGGCGTAGGTTATTACGGAAATGTCTTCCTAAGTCTTAATTCGCGATAATAAGGCACTAATGACGTTAATGATAAAATTCGGAATATTTACAAAACCCTTGAAATTTTACCTAAATCATTCAGCGCCAGTGAATCGGTACGTATAATACAGCTTCAAAACTTTTATTTTAGTTTCTTTTATTTTGAGCGCCTCAGTTGGAGTGTGGGTGTGCGTGAATGTAAATATCGGCGTAACACCAAGCTGTGGTCGGAGACTGAGTCCGAGCAAGGGATCCTAATCCTTACTAATGATGGTCTAACCGAAGAGCAGGTAGTCTTTCGAAGCATGGCCCCGGATCCGCTACATAAACTGCAATTTTAACCACGATGTTTTATTTCCTTGAATTCTAAGCTCATAAGCATATGAAGACACGTGCAATAATTATTCCAATTCCTCCACGGAATTATCGGACTCGGACATAAGCTGTATTTTTTTATGGATATTACGTCTTCATCATAGTCATCCTCCCCCCTAAAGAGGCTTATATTTGACCCTTTGAAAAGTAAAACCGCCTAATGATTCCGATGTACTATTCCTCCTTGAATTCTATTCTAGGAAACGAAAATAATTTTCGTACTATCAGTTACTCGTTAAACAAATACATATGAATCTTCACAATTCGAACTAAAATGGTTGAAAGAAAAAGATCAAGTGATGAAAATTTTGAGTGGTAGAACTTCTTTTCTGCGTATAACAATACAAAATGGAAAATTCTATTTCACATATTACAAATTGACATCGTAGACATTCTAGTTATAGAGATTTAAACTATAACTATGCAACGTAAAATATCGGCGCGGGAACGAAACGAGCATGTGTCGTGTAAAGCAACATTTCGTCTTAGAAATTTTCTCCTTTAGTGATTTAACTGTATTTATTCAAATAAAAACTTTTATCCTGTCGTCAGAGATGGAGCAAATTTTATGAGTTAAATATTAAAAAGTTCCTCTTTTAAGAGCCATTCATCTCAGTATAATTCTTTTTTTTTAACTTCATGGTAGTATAAATTCAAGATAAATGCAGCCGATTCTTTCATGCGCGTTTTTGTTTTTCAAAAATAAGTTAATATAATCCCCAATAAATAAGATCCGCTTATACGCCCTGTTAATATTTAATTACCGTAGCTGATTAGGAGGCCTTTGGAAGTGGTATTTCCTTAGAGCACGACTCAAGATCGTCATTGGGGCCGCGTATTTAATGACGTTCTGCATTCGGAGTAACACAGCCTGTCTTGGTAGATATTTAAAACATTTAAAAATTTTCATAATTTTTCTCAAGAAAACATTTAATAAGTTTCAATGGAAGAATGGGAAACGCACATCCTTCTGTTAGTTACTTCGATTGGGTGATTGATTTTAGACGATAAACGAAAAAAAATAGCTAAAAATTACTACCCAGGACGATTATTTCAAAAATTTTAATTTTGACTCGATTAAAATATAGGAAATCATTGACTTCGACAATTGAATATTATCACTGTTATTTCACGAAAATCCGATTATCATAAAAATGAGTGTCCCTTGCGTCCAGCAAAAACTATAATTTGAGAAGAACTTTCATTTATCAAAACATTTTTACATTAAAATTGCGCCATTTTTATAGATGTTTATGCGTCTGTTTTGAAAAAATATTTCAGGAACCGCGATCTGATAAAATCTTGTTTCCTTTTCACAAAAATAAATATTCTTTTCAAATATCCAACTATTTAGTTGAGACAATGATTCGCATTTGAGCAGCACAAAAATGGTCACATGAGAGACGCGGTCGCCATTTAAACGATATTTTTTTAAATACGAGAGACAATATCAAGTTAATGCAGAAGAGGAAATCACGGCATGAGGAAATTTAATTTACTTCCGATCACCAATCTGAAAAAATAATTTTCGCACGTATTAAAATTCATTTTGGACATGAAGGTTTCAGCCTTAGAAAATGTCAACAAATTTCACTCCGGTCTACTGCTATCCTTATAAAATCTGACATACTTTCAGCATTATGTACCGCGGCAAGGACAAGATTAAATTCTGGAGTGTGAATCTGCAGAAAATTTCGCGAATTAACACCTAATCCTTACTCTTTTTAAATATATGACCGCTTTTTTCCGACTTAGTCATCCAAATGTCTTTAAAAGATTATTTACTCGCGTGTATAATAGTATTTCCGTAGGTAAAGTAGGCTTTTCCAATATATTATTAGTTACTTTTTAAAAATACTTAACCCGCAAGAATTCCGTTCCCCCATCTCCGCAGCTAAATCTTATTGTATACTCATTAAAGACAGTTTATTTATATGGATAAAACTTAAAGAATGTGGGAACGTTTTACTTCAGGTAATCTCATACGAACAAAGACTTGACTCTGAAATACATCTGTTAAGAGGTATATTTTAGCCATCAGTTTTGTTGTTAATCTATATATCGAGGAGAATTTTGTATACATTTTATTGCTTAGAAGGGCAATATATACTGTTCTTAAAGTTCCTGGCGCTCGAATTTAAGGTCTTTTGTAACGAAATTTTCTGGGTCATTAAAACGCTTTTCATATACCTATTTATTATAACAAAGTATCAATTTATTGAAGATATGGCCTAATACTCGTAAACCGACGAGAGTGAATTTTAAATTTCATTTACAACTCAAGTTACTTTTTTAAATGAATAATTGTCAACAATTATAATTTTGCAATAAAACTTCCGCAGAGGCGTGGAAAAAAAGCTACATCCCGCAATCGTTTAAATACGGAATGGGATAAATACGGTGATAATATTGCGATGGAAACCCGATGTAGTTGGTGCGGCAAATATTGTGCAGCGCCTACAACTGCATACGAATACATAAAATTAAGCGCGATAAATTTTCCCTCGTGGTGTTTGAAATGTTTAGAAAATTCATATATTCCTGTATATGGTTATACACTCCAGTTTTAATGAACGTCTCCTCTCGAGAGAGTGTGAAAAGCCTATAATTCTGCTAAATTACTAGGTGCTAAGGAAAAGGTGAAAAATCGACCCGACGTAAAATCTCCTTGAGAGGGGACTGTATAAATCAAACCGGATGATTTTAAAGAAGTTTTAAGCTCGAATTCGTACCGAGTATATGCAAGTGGAAGAAAAATACCGATGTGATCTGTTCGCTGCGAACGGCAATATAGGACACGCAATGCATTCACTCGTATCGGAGCACACCTTTCAGACCTTCATGACCAGCATTCATAGAACTTTTCATGCACGTTTGGACAATTGCATTCACGCGCTATCGAACTATGATTTCGTACTTTGCTTGCGAGGCAACTTCTACAGTAGAACCATCAAGAAGATGGCCATGAATGGTTCGGCATCCGGAGTTAAATTATCGGGCGTTACTGCACAGCACCTCTATTGGTACGTGGACGAAATAAAAATCAACGACCATCCATCACGCGTTATTAAACGAACGAACGAAATACTCCTATTGATCCTTAGCTTGCCAGATCGCATCACTCCAACTAAGCTATTCTTTCAACGGCTCCATAAGGACGAAACTAATTTCTACTTTATCGCGATCGGCATAACTTTTTTCCAAATGATAACTCCGACTCCGACAAAACCGCGTCAAAAAACGATAAGTCGATTTTCCAAAGCGTCTAAAAAACTAACTGCTCGAGGCGTGGCTACTTTTAAAAAAAATCTCCATTATACGTTACTACTAACTGACCTTGGGTCACTCTCTTTCGATGGACAACGATCGCGTTTTCTTCCATCGTTACGTACTAATAGCATAACCGAGAGAAGGAATGCCTTCTAGAGCCAGTGATGATTCAACTGAGGCTAAGGGGCGGAGAATACGACGTTGAGGAGGACAGAGGGGAAAAGGGGTTTGGTATCACATATGGACGAAGTGCTTGGGTGTACGGAGGTGACTGGTAAGGGGCGGTGTGGAAGGGAAAGTTTAAAAGTGCGACTGTGAGGGAATGGAGCGGAAACAATATATAAGCGAGGGAGAGGAAGGTTGCGAAAGAGGATTTTAGTGCTTGAAAATGGGGGAGGGGGAAGATGGAAACTGTATGGTGTACACATAGCCGGCCTTAAATGGCGGGCGAAGCGGGCGGTCACCCGGGGCGCCGAAGGTCAAGGGACGCCTAAAGAATCCCGCAAGAGGTGTAAGTATATAGGTATAACCTTCAAGGAGGCGCCAAAAAAAATATTTCGCCCGGTATCGCATATGTCCTAAAGGCGGATCTGGATGTAGAATAGAAAATAGGATAGCAACGAAAGGAAATAAAGGGTTTAGGAAGAGCGGGCATGGAAAATCGTGAAGTTTCTGCACGGAGGCTCTTCCGATAAATTTTTTTAAGGGGAATTTTAATTTTAAAAATGCAACCTTATATCTCACCGTGGAAGTGCTTGACATTTGTTTTGATTTTTTTGTATTGCTAAAGACCGAAATGTGGATAACGTCGACATTAGTCGCATAATCTTGACATTAGCCACATTGGTGCGGCCAATGTAAGATTACATATAAGTTGAGTTGGGAAATATATTCTAACTTTTCATCTTATTAAGATTACCTAACCTAGCTATATTCAGTATTTATAATCATTAAGTATTTTTCATTTGATGTAATAAAAATCACGATTCTCCGATGGAGCTAAAAACGAGCGGATAAGGACCGAAGCTAGAGGTAAAATATATTTTCCTGGCGTTATCCGGGTAATCTTAACACGGACGGGATTAACGTCAAACGAAATTTAGGGTTATAAAGGAAATTTGGCTACATTAAACAACCATAATTTTTATTTCATCACAAAAATTACGTAATAGCTGTAATTACGTGATGTAATTAGATTACGAAATTTTAATTACATGAAAAAAATAAATTATAGCACCCAGCCCAGTCCAACCTATGACTTGACGTTAGTCACACCCGTGTAGCTAATGTCAATATTATCCGCCTAATGTCTAAATTACTCACATACGGTCTTTAGCAGTAAGATATGTATTTCACAGCTACGATAAATATTTTTTCATAGAGCACGTGGTCCGGTTCGGTCGCACCTCTATCAAGCCGGCCATGGGTTTAGGATAGAGTATGGTGCAGAAGAATCAGAGGAGAGCGAGGAAGGGAGGAGAGAGGATTGCGGATGGGGTATCTACGGCAGAGTGACCGGTAGAAGGAATTAAACAGAGAACGGAAAAGAGGATTAGATAAAGATGTAGGAATTAAGAGCCTTGAAAAACATTATTAGTAACGGGATGAGGAGAGTGGTGGGGAAAGGAGAGCGTTGTGATTGTGACTGGAAGGCAGCGCGGATTTAGGAACAAGTCAAATAATCCATGGCTTGGGGCCTCGATTTCCGAGGGGCCTCTCCGCCGCCAAAATTAATATTTTTAATGCTTGCAATATACGGAAGTTATTGCAAAACGCGTATTCTAATTATTTTCTTTGCAAAATGATCGTTGTGCTTATAATCAATAATAAATTAGCTTCCATTATTACATTATCTGTTTCCTTTTGTGAGGATAAAAATCTATAATTACATACATGGGCGACTCTTCACATCCGTACTTTGGCTTAGCGGCTAATCATGTCTAAATCCGGGCCTGTTGGAGGTTATCGTTGTATTTGCGTAAGAGGACGAATCGTAAAGATAGAAACAATGGACAAACCTCCTTCGGTATGCACGGGTTATTTTTCGTCGACTGCCGTCGAGATAATTATAGTATGGTATACTATTGCATACACGAGACGAAGTTTTATAGGCAAGTATTTGCCCTGATTCGCGAAAACTTCAAGATTTATTTATCATGCCCAAACTTCCCAAACGCTACGCTTTCTTACTTTTACTGTTATGCAGGCGTTTCATAGTGGAATATTTCCGTCTTAACGGGATGTGTTTAGAAAAATGCACACACTTCATTTCCGCGCCTTTCGTCTTAACCCAGCTATAGAACCCAACCATCGATACCTCTAAAATTCCTTTATTTTTCTATCAATAGCGTTTATGGTTCTCGGGCCTTGTTTTCTATACGAGTTTCTTCTTGAGCCATAATCATTCCGAATGATATTCCGATCTCATAAAGACAATATCGTAATTTATTTTTCAAGTCCAACAGTGTGCCACCGACCTCTTTACGATCTGCATTTCTCGACAAATTTTTGCTTTCAGTAACCTACCAATTAAAATCTATTGGTATACATTAATCCAAAAGATATTTTAAGACCAGAATGTTTTCAACGCTACATTTTCTCCTCGACCTACAAATGGCACTTCTTAATTGAGTTTATTTTCTATATCAATATATATTTTCATTTTACACATTTAAAGGCCAAATTATGCAAGCTTTCTTATTTTCGAATAGCGACACTTATTTATTAAAATACTTATTAGCAGTAATACTTATTTGTAGCACATTTATAATAATACATATTTATAGCATTACTAATTTAGATAGGAGATCGGTGTCGCAGTGACCTTCCGCGTAGGGTTCGAGTCCTGGTGGAAGCCTTTTTTTCAAACTGAACTTGATCCGCTCCGACTTGTTTACTGTGAGGAGGACACGCAAGTACAGCACTTAGTCCATCGAAAGTGACGTTAAGCAGTGTGCCTCCTTGGTGCTTTTCGCAAGAGTAGGCTAATGCCAGCACCGAGTTTCCCTCCCCATTCAGTGTAAATGTGTTTGTGAATGTGTGTGCGTATATATTCCTCCCATTCGCTTAAAATTTCATTGTTCTTATGTGTACCCAATAGGCACCGGAAAGGGCTACTATCCTTACATGAAACGAAATTTCGACAGCCCCCCACACCTTTCAATTTTTTCAGAAATTTTTTTTCAAAAAATCTTTTTCGAAAAATTTATTTCGTAAATTTCAACACCTCCCTTTCATCTTTTACAAAAAAAATGTAAAAAAAACTATTTAAAAATTTTTCTTTAAATTAAAAAAGATTTTTTTTCGTAAATTTCTACACCCCCTTTTCATCTTCTACAAAATATTTTCTCAAAAACGTTTTCTACAGTTTTTTAAAAATTCTTTTACAAAATTTATAGCAACACTTGTTTCTTCCTGAAGCGAATTTTAATGGTTTTGACAAGTTTAGAAGAATAAGCACAGGCGTAGATAAGAACAATTATAAAAAACCAGAACTGAAAACGAGTTAGTTCACTTGCCTGAGGGTCAATACGCCGTTAATCTATATTTTATCCCTTCACTATGCCTCATAAGTGCATTGTGATCTAGATGTACAATTTAATGGCACGTACATTATAACAATTACATCACTACTATGTTAAGAAATTTTTCTTAATTAAGTACCGCCATCCACGTCATTCGCATGTTTAATTTAATGAATAAACTCAAAAATGAATCAGAAAAAGTGTGTATATTCACCAGTTTCAACTTGTGAGTCAGGTGGATATCCTAACTGGCTCAAATGTTTTCGGCGGAATTATATTACTAATAATTAATGTAACAATATTAACGTTAATGAGCACCTTTAAAACTGCTTGTAAAACAGTTGTAACTTCATTCCATAGAAATGAGACAACTGAAACATTTTTAAAAACTTCATTCAGGGCAGCAATACCGCTTTTTCATCTGTGTATCTTACAAATAAAGCTCGACTAGTGATTACGGATTATGAAATTCAGAGAGGTTGCGTATATAAATGTAAAATAGCTAATTAAGGCTTTCCTATTGCTACAAAATTCCCACCGTGAATCTATTAAGCCACGTAACATTTAAGTTTTTTTTAAAGAACGCCAATTACATTTAATTTTAAGTATTGCGATTTGGGTCTTCCATCTATTAATAATTACGCATTCCCAATACCACCATCAGCTATTTCTATGGCGCGAGAAATTTAGGCATTGGTTGACAAAATTCCCACCGTGAATCTATTAAGTCACGTAAGATTTAAGTTTTTTTAAAGAAAGCCAATTACATTTAATTTTAAGTATTGCGATTTGGGTCTTCCATCTATTAATAATTACGCATTCCCAATACCACAATCAGCTATTTCTATGGCGCGAGAAATTTAGGCATTGGTTGGCGTTTTTATTATGCATGATAATTAAACTAAAGAAATTGCCTGCGACGTCTAGATAGATTGCAATTATTAAGGTCGCTCAGAAGCCGCCCATTTCATGATATAAGAGAAAAAACACCATCAAATGCGTGATTATCTTATATCCGGTAACGGAAACGGCAGGGGTCTTTTTCTCGACCACTTTTGAAATGCATTTCGCCACCACGAGTAGAGAGGTGTAGATAAAAGAGATCGCAGGTGCAAGTAACGCAAAGGCTTCTTGTTATACGAGCACCGTAAATTACCTAACGCGAAATCAATAAGCAAACTCGAGCTTACGTATGATCTACCTTATTCCTTTTCGTTACTTTATGCGAAAGAAAATTTCTCCGTGTAAGACGACGAGTCGGTGGGAGGGATTGCGAGAACAAGTGATTCCCTAGGATATACCGCCTTCAAATAAGAAGACCCTTGACCATATTCACGAGAAATGGATACTCTGACACGTTTCCATAGTAACGGATCTCACTCGAGTTCTTTCCAATCGGCTCAGACTTCTCCTTTGCCTTACAATTCACGAATTACTCTAGGCCATTCGTTTGATAAAAGTCCTACAGGTAGTTCTCTATACTGAATTGGTTCGATTTGTTTTGCTGTTTCCTAAACGTAATAAATCCTAATTGACGTACGATGCGGAAATGTTTTCTGGATGATAAATCATTTATTGCGTTATTATATAGCGCGGAGCGACAGAAATGGCTATACTAGATTGAAAACGTATTTTCTTAGCGCGAATAAAAGAGTTGATCCGAAGAAAAGTGTTAGCTTTTGGCGGAATAAGCACTTCTTTCAAAGGAAAGATATAATTATACTAGTGAAAAATCCCGTTAGTATATTATTTGTTGTTTGAATTGTATTTTTGACGTCTTTGTGACCATTTATTTATATTTCTTAAAGGTCAAAATTAATTCTCTTTGTCAAAATTGTAATCCAAATAGCGACATAAAAGAAAAAATCCCTGATGCATTGACAAATAAAATGATAGTAAATAGCGTCATATATCGTAAACAACAGCTACGCAAACACATCATAATTTATTACATAACAGTTGGATTTCAATTGGCACAGCTCAAGATGAAGATCTATCTCACTCTCTCCTCTCACTTTCCCTGCCTTTCTCTTTATCTGAATCCGATTTAACGTAAGTAATTTAATGAATCCGGCAATAACGAATTCGGTTTTTCTTGTTACGAAAGATTTCTTCTAAAAATAACCTAAAATTTTGACGTTCAAAACAATTTTACTTGCCAATTAGAACCGTACCTGAAAATCAACTATAGGAAACTAAATTTTCCTTCTTTTAGGCGTTTTTTGGTACAAGTCCTGAGTTTGCACAATGATTATTATAAGCTGTAATATGCAAATCAAAAATACATTGTACGACTCCCATTCAATTCAAATGAAAGAATGAAACGTCTCTAGGATCGAATCCGGTCCGTTATCGTATTCTGCAATCATCAAAATGTTCTTAAGGCGTAATGCCGACTATGCACTGGACGAATTACTACAATCGATTATGCCATTCTCGAGTTATTCGCTGGTTGAGAGCATGTTGGAAGGACAAATTCTGCTCACACAAGGGTTGCCAAACACCCTCAGAGCCTCATACGATAATCTTCAGAAGTTCGAGCGCATTATGACACATATTCTGCGCTCATAAATTTAGGAACTGTAAAACATAACCTGTATCCGAAGCAATTAAGATATAATGCATGTCCATTAGGTATCCCGACACGTCTCAAGACACACTATGTCATTGTGTTCTGTAGTGAAAAAAGTTGACACGCCTCTGATTGAAAATTTAAAAGAGCCACGGTTTGGACATCGCTGCTATATAAGAAGATGCCATACATCTACATAATACCCTGCAAGTCACCTTACTGGTGGATGGCAGGGCGTGCTGTGCAGCATGGTTCCCTAGTTTACCTATGTTATCTCTTCCTATTATGTTTCCTTATCGTCCTACAGAAAAACGATCCTCTGTATCGCTCCGGTCTACTATAGATCTCGCGGATCTTATATTCGCTGCTCTGCCTTCCAATATACATATGTCGAACTACTGACAAGATCGAATAACTCATCCGCTAATCCCTCAGACATATGTTTTTCTAGAAGATTAAATATAGCCTGCAGTCAGCGATCCTCTAACGAGGCCCACTTAAGATGTTATATTAATGACATTACGCTTTGTTTACAATCATCATTTCTCAAAGGCAATATTTTCATAAGGATCCCACACAGCTGACGTATATTCGACCTGCGGTCGAACCACGGATAAATAAAATAATTCCTTCACTTTTTCCGGGCTATTTCGAAGTATTCTCCCTATAAAGGCCAGCTTTTTGTAAGCGGCACCTATCACTCGGCGAATACGGGTGTCCCACGAAAGAACCCGATGGATCGTAACTCCCAAATCTTTAACCGAATCTGAAATAGGAATCCTCACTCCATCGAACGAATAATTAACATTTGGCGAGCTATTTTTGATTCTCCAAAACTGATAACGCAGCTTTTCTTTTAGCTTATTTCTAGCTGCTATTCCTTACACCACGCTTAAATAGCTTCTAAATCATTTTTGAGATACTGATGGTCTTCCGGATTGCTTATTTCTCTATAAATGACGGTGTCGTCAGCGAAAAGCATAATTTTACTTCTAAGTACTGAGCTAATATCATTTGTATAAATTAAAAATAACAGCGGACGAAGCACACTACCCTGTGAAACGCCAGAGACCACGTACACTACGCTCGAGGACTTCCCATCTATAACAACCTTCTGCTTCCTATGACTTAAAAATTCATTGATCCAGCTAATAATTTTGGAATTAACTCCTAAAGTTTCTAAGTTAGTTATTAACTTTGTGAGGTATATACCTTATCAAAGACTTTCCAAAAATCTAAGAAGATGGTATCGACCTACCTATTATGTTTTCCGCTTCTCAGTATATAATTCGCAAATAGACCGAGCTGGGTGTCGCAAGACCTACCCATCCTGAAGCCGTGGTGACAATTGTCTAACAATGAATTAATATTAAGAAAACGCATCATGTTGCTAACGAAAATGTGCTTAAGTATTTTGCATGATATTGAAGTTAGGGAAATCGGCCTGTAGTTTTCTGGGCTCTCTTTGATGTCGCCCTTATGAATTGGAGTCACATGCGCTAACTTCCAGTCCTTCGGGTCCTCTCCGCGGGAAGTGGATTTCTAGACTGTTATCTTAAGAAAATGTGCTACATCTTCGGAAATTCATTCTGGGACCGGTGATTTGTTATGTCTAATCGGACTTAATTGCCTTGCCATTCTCCCCTCAGAAAGTACTATGCCGGCCATCAGGTCGTTCCTCATAGCGGGTGCACTTAATTGCCTTGCCATTCTCCCCTCAGAATGTACTATGCCGGCCATCAGGTCGTTCCTCATAGCGGGTGCATAATTTACGCATTGATCGTTGACGGCTGCAAATGCTTTCACGAAATGACTGTTGAGCAGGCTGACATTCTCTACGCTATCATGAATAACGGCACCCGAGTCATTACGATAATTCCATAATAAGTAAAGGTGAAAGTGAAAAACTTTCTTATTCGATCACTTGACTTGTAAAAGTGGCAATGTGTTTCCATCGATAATGCCGCAAGTATGTGGCAGTTAGGGATATTGTAGTGTTATAGTACATTTAAATTTCCAAATAACTTTTTTTCAACTTTTGATTAATTCGCCATGCAACAGAATTGATTGAAAAAATGTTTCTCCGATACTCATAAAAAGGTTGGGAAAACCAGATGCGCATCTCGACTACAAAGACTACAATCGGTGCAATAACCACTGATGCCGCCTGGTTTGTGGCGAATTTAGTATGTGGTTTCTTAATTTTATTTAGGTTTTACGTATCTTCAAAAGTCACAAATAGGTTGGATATTCGTAAGCGCATTTCGGCTATAAAGAAGCCTTCATCAGTGATGATTCGCCGATAATGTACATATTCCAAAATATTGTCTATCAAAGTAGTTAAAATATGTATTGGATCAATGAGACAGCAGAAATAACGACCAAACAAAACACATGAGGGAATAATTGCAGATCAATTGACATAAGGCGCTTTTACACAGTTTTCTTTCTTTTCATATGAGTAAAGAATCGCAAGTGCGAGGTATTGTTAGTTTCCTACATCTTTAGTAACATGTTACTTTTAGCGATTTATTTCTCTCCAGAAGCTAATTCTAGATCCACAATTTTTTATCATGTTTAGTTCTTGTATAGAGCAATCTATTCGGGAATTTTGATTTTTCTAGGTTGAAAAATTCGGGAGATATTGCGCGTAAAGACATACAAACCGAATGAAAGATTTTTTAGAAAAAAAAACACTAAAAAGAAAACGCCCTCCATTTCCGCTTCTTTTTTTGCAGTTGTAAAGGAGTGGGGATAATCTTCGTATGTGGATATCCACCAAGGGTGCGGAAGGAATTTTGAATAGATAAGACACTTAAAAAGGATGAATCTGGTTGGCGACTTGGATGAGGGGTCATCGGGTACACTCAGAAGTGTTTCCGGGAAACCGATATCTTATGCGATACTAGGAAAAGTGATACTGAGCGTGGGACGGTGCCAAAAGAATTATCGAGGTCGCTTTAAACCAGGAAAGCAATCGATAAATTAGTTAGATCCAAGAGCCATAAAAAAGTTGTATTTTTTAACTTATCAATTCAAATCGCAACGAATGTCTGCCGTCTAATTTTAAATTTTTATCGTCACATTAAAACTTTTTTATATCACTAATTTAATAATATAGAGTTTTCCACAAATAAATCCTTAAGCTTGAATATATATTTATTGTCTTGCGTATTTATAGTAATCGCACTAAGTATGAGGTTTTTTTGTATCAAACTATTCAGGATTTTCAATCTTTTTGAAGATGCAAGATTTTAGCTGTACAGTTAAAATCTCAGAAAATTTAAGACTACCATGACATCAGTAAAGTCCCGGCTACTTTCCAAACTTTGAGTTTGTTGTTTCAGTCCATCAGCTATAACGGCTGATGAAGTTGACTCACTTGCCATACCTACTCGAAAATGAGCTATTAGAGAGTATTTGAGGACAAACACTTAAAAAATACTTGCTTCAACAAGGTTATGAAAAATCAGATGCGCATTTCTTTTAGAATATTTTTACGGTGAATTACCACTGAAGACGGTATCTTTGTAGCCAAAATGCACATCTGGTATTTTTTATAATCTTGCTGCGGCTATTGGAGAGACCTAAGGCAAGTATTATTTAAATTTTTGTACTTGAATGTTTTTCAGCCATAAGATGGTATTGATAATTCTCTATTGAACTAAGGGTTTTAAAAAAAGTGAATGATTTCACTTACTTCTCAAAGTTTTCATCACCAGCCATGCAATATCGACTCCATTCTTGTCGATCTTGATGACAACCACATGGATGGACTTGATACCTCTCCTCCTATGCCATGGAGGTTCCATCATTGTCACCTATGTTGAATATAAGCATAACAATATTTTTTTAAACTTCGCCATTTATGGAATTTTGTATAAATCCGACATACAAATAATATCCTTTTCAATGTACAGAGAAGAAATCTTAAAAATTTGAGATGTGACTGCTTTAACACAATTGCTATTCCATGATTTCTGTTACATATCAACCACATTACATTTTCTCATATAGGTAGTACATAGAGAAAGTATTGCAAGTTTTACACCAAGCTATCATCCACCTCTCCCTAGTCCTCAGACTTCAGCCAGAGTTATTTATCATCTGCTGTATTTAACAGCATATTTCACAGTGTGGCATAATAAATACGAAATGAAATTGCTTTGTTTTTAGGAGCATGAAATAAAAATTAACATTTTATCACATTGTTGATATTAAAATAGGATATGCATTGAATGCAGCATTCAGACCAGCAGGATCAGTTGTCTCACTGAAATTACTAACAAGGCTTCTTCAAACAGTGCAGTTTTAAGTTTTTAACCTAAAGCAGTGATGACAAATATGTAGCATGCATGCCAGAAGTGGCATGCTTACGATTTTGCTTGGCATGCATAAGCTTGTATTTATATTTCATTATTTTCTACAAGGAGAAAAATATTTTGGCAGTGACATACCTTTTTTCAGAAATAGAACTACAATTACTTTCTGCCAACTCTATTGTCATGTTTTTATGTAAAAATCACAGATAGTGGAGCCACTAGTTTATTACAGTCATAGAGCAACTAAAATGTAGGATTTAATATAATATTATGTAATTTAATAATTGTGGAATGACCATTAAGAAGAGAGGAGATGGCACACACAAATAAAAGACATTTAATATTACTAATGATTTCAGAATAGTGACACCAAGGAGGAGCTTCTATTTTTCTTCATTATATCACTAGTCTTATTGTGTAAGTAATAGACAGATCCATTAAATTTTGTTTAGAAAAACTTGGAAAGTTAAATAATGTCCTAACTTATAAATTTTATAAATAATCAAAAAATGAAGAAGTATGGTGCATGTTCTAAGGAAGAGTAAGACGGATAGAGGATGTGTTAAAATATGATGGAATTCTAAAAGAGATGATTGGGGAAAATTCCAGAGAAAAGTGAGAGTGCAAGGACCTATGTTGGAATACATAAAAAAAATAATATCAGATATGAATTTTTCCAGCTACAGATATTAGAAGATCCTCATAGTAGATAGGGTGAGATGGGATGCTGCAGTAGCAAATTGTAATAGTAGAAAAACTGATGATTCATTTTCAGTGCAAATTTAGTCTGCCAATTGATATCATAACTAATTAATGTATAGTATTAACAGCTATTGTAATGAATCTCTCATAAAAATTTTTAGGATTAAACTGTCATAAAACACATAAATTTGACAGAGACAAGACTTGCAGTTAGGCCAATCTCTTCCTTTAGCATAACTGATAGGTTTGCTTTTTCATGTTTTTAGATCATGCTTACCTTCTGGCTATTTTTATGTTAGAAATTTCTTATCACTTATAAAAGATAATTTTTGGGTAATCCTGTGTCTTGAAGTCATTTCTGGTTGACATTTCATCTACATTATCCACATAAATAAATAAAATACTCATTCAAAGTAAAAAGGAATAGAGAACCATTGCGGACCTTATGTCAAAAGGAAATACAACACAAAAACTTGCAAACAAAGTTTTTAGTTTTGGCAGAGTATATTGTGTGAGTGATTTTTGATTTAGTTTGCATGTTTTTGCATGTGTTTCCTTTTGAATTAAACTTCACAATGGTATTACCAGCAACCTACATAATAACTGTATTTTCTTCCTTTTTATGGTGGAGTATTTTATTTATTTTCTTTTCTGTTACATAGCCATGTCTCGCACTCCCAATTTATTATACATTATCAAAGTTTTCGGTCTTGATAAAAACTCCAATAATGTAGACAGAATGTCGACAAGAGATATCATCAAGGAACTGGATTACCAGAAAGGTATCTTTTATTTGTGACAATTTCAACCAAAAAACTTCTGTTGACTTAAAAAAATCTCTTATCTAAGGGTTATGATCAACCCAATTCATTGAAAACATTAACAAATGAAACAAGTAGCTCTCTGTGAATTGGCATGTTTTCAATTTCATTGGATAAAGAATCACTCTGGCCAATGTTAATGCTTTTTCAAGAGATGTTAAAATATTTTTAAATAGATTTATGGTCATATTTAAAAGTAAAAATGTATAATAATTTTTAAGAAATAATTAAATGAAAGCACTCCTCAGTCAAGGCATGAGTGTGCGTTATACGTACATGAGACTTTAGGGTAATAAGTGAAAACTGCAGAGTTAGAAGAAACCTTGTTAGTAATTTCAGTGAGACAACTCATTTTGCTGGTCTGAATGCTGCATTCAATGAATGTCTTATTTTAATGTCAACAACTCGATAAATACTTAATATTATTTCATGCTCCTGAAAACAAAGCAATTTCATTTCCTATTTATTATGTCATACTGTGAAATATGCTCCTAATTATAGCAGATGATAAATATCTAGATCCTCAATAAAATCTTACATTTATCCAGGGTGGGCCTCCTCGAACAATGAAAATTGTAATCTTGCCAATGTAACCCTGATGCTATATCAAATTTGACATACCTATTTTGACTCTAAGACAAAATCTTTCCTTTAGATTTGACTCAAGCTTGTTTTATTTACTTATAAAGAGTAATTCAATCCTTAGATTTCTTTGATTGACTTGGGAATATACACAAATGGTGTGGTGGTTTCCCAATTCCTTCCACACTGTGCACACAGAAGGGAGGAGGGAAACTTGGTGCCAGCATTAACCTACTCTTACGAAGAGCACCAATGGGGCCAACTGCTTAATGTTTCTTCCAAAGAACGGTTGCTGATTTGTGTGTTCTCCTCCTTTTTCATTTACTTGTTGTCTCGTTCTCTTAGTTTGTATACACACAAATAGGGGACTGGATAACTTCTGAAAAAAATCCTACTTTTGCAGGATTCGTGCCCTCTGCCATTTATAAAAGCAGGCGATAAGTAGGCCAGCACCTTGCCCACTACAGCATTCACATCCCCCTTTCTTTACTTACAGTCAAATAATTTTAATTTATAAATGCACTTAAGTTTTCCGTATGTCTGTTCATCTGTGCTATTGATTAAATTAAAATAGCAAGAAAGAGATAAAAGACTGAAATTTGCAGGTTAAATGTGATCTATGATGCCATTTATTACACTGCCAAAGCATATTTTTGGAAAATCGGTGGATGGCAGGGGGGACCATTAAAGCTTTCAATTTAAGATTCTGAGCCAGTGCTTGGAATGAGCCATAATGCACTGGAATGCCACCCCGGCTTGTCACATGCGCTGATGATACCATTCCATTTCGTCAGACATTTAGAAATACCATCCCTTATAACAAGTGCTCCATTTTGTAAAAAGTTCCGTTACACTACCAATACAAGCGTTCTGTTTCGTAACATTTTCCATTTTCCATTTCGAGCCCTGTTCTGAGCAAATGGTTATAGACACCAATATGAAAATTTCACTATTTCTGTGGCTTTCATTGCCATCTATAACACTACAGAAGGATTTTTTTCAATCGGTGGGTGGCAGAGGGTGCCTTTAAAATTTTCAAATTATGGTTCTGAGCTAATGGCTTTAGATAGAATGTTAAAATTTCTCAATTAATTATTGAATAAAATACTTTGTCATACAATTATAGCGCTAAAATTATAAAGCATATTTAGTTTTAAATTCTAAATGAACCTCAATAAATAAAACACATTATTGCTACTAGAGCAACCTAATTTACCAATCGGAACCCAGTAATGCATCTCCATACTTTTCTTTTGAATGTGAATTCTATTCCGGGTTTGGGGAACAAAACATGAAAATTCTATATCCATCTGTTGTTTAGGAGCCTATACTATCCAATTCCGCGTTCTGAGAATCAATATTTCGTGTTAAAGTTGCGTAATAACGGAATTAGATTACCTATTCCTGTGGCTATACCTAGTGCTGCTTCGCTGAGTGGAGGTCTAATTAGAGCCCTTAAGTCTATTGGGCGCTTTCACTAGAGATTAGGGATGGTTACCGATGTCGTGTTATTGGATTCAAAAGCGGGGCAGAATTTCAATGTACCTCACATTAGGGTGGTAAGGAGAATAGGTCATGCATAGAAGGGATCTCTCCTTCATAGAAGAAAAATGGATGCAGACGGTTTATGCATTGCGGAAGCCCCTCATTTAAGGTCAAGTAGAATCCGTTTGCGACGCTGACGGAAATTTTATTCTTCTATAAAATCGGAAATTAGGCTAATTCTATGACCTTAGTGTTCACTTTCAGTTCAACACTTCTTTTCCTTTAAATCGGCATTGTTATTATATCAAAAATCCTTGCCATTAATCGTAACATCAAAAATGAAAAATTAAAAACGATTTTACATTAAACTGGAGATTTCTATTTCTAAATACATTTTAAAACAAAAAATAATAGTTTGCCATTAGCGTGTAAGCTAAATACTAAAAAGTACTCTTTATTCCTAAATAAAACCTTAAGGGCGAAATATTATGCAAATGGCATGTAACAAGAATCGAAAGGTGTATTCTCTCTCGTAATTGAGTTTCAAAATACTATTTATGAATTACGAACGCAAAATCCTATCCTATATTAGGTTTTCTAATAATTTTTATAAATATGGTGAAAGCTCAGAAATGACTACTTGAATGAAAAATTGACAATTGGAAACGTACCCTTAGCAAAGACTTTTTGTGTGGATTGCCTTCTGCAAATTTCGCGAAATTGTCAGTAGTTTATGAAATAAACATACGTACAGGCATGTACGACCTTCGTGTTCAACTCGTGTACTACGCATAAAAAATAAGGGTATCTCGATTATGCTTATTTAAGGAAGGATATTTTTCTTGCAATTTTTCCTTTGGCACACAAAACGGTAAAATTAAAAAGAAAGAAACTAAGCAAAAGATCCACCATATGGCATCTTAAATTTGAATTTGAGCTATGTTTATTTAATCCAGAAAGATGAGCGCAACCTCAGATTTGTACCATTTTCAAATCTTTGAAATGGATATGCTTGATGGTTACGAGAAATAATTGGTCACTGAAAACGAAATTACATTTAAACAATTCGCAACAGCCAGATCGAGAGCGTTAATTAAAATATTTACTTGATGTTATTGAGGGACCATGTGACTTCAAACGACTACCAACGCTAGTAGGCTTCTCAGTCTAAATCACAAAGCAAGAGAGGAGATAAACCCGGTGCCGGCATTAGCCTACTCTTAACGAGAAACACCAAGGGGACCAACAGCTTTACGTCCCTTCCGAAGTACGAAGCGCTGATTCGAGTGCTCTTCTCTAAACACGCAAATAGGGGGCCGCTAAACCCCTGAAAAAATCCTATTTTCGCATGATTCGTACCAGGTTCGCACCGGGTATGCTCAGCGTAGCAGGCCAACGCCCTCGCCACTACGCCACGGCACCCCCAGTTTACTTGATGTAGGAATCTGCGAAACTAATTTATACTCTGCTGCGTGAGGTAACATATTATGACAATTTAAACAGTTACCAATCTAAAATTTAGTTATGCAACAATTTTTGGGACTGAAGATCGTGCATCCATGACGATTGGAGGAATAAAAGCTAACAAACCCTTCCAAGAACCACTTATTGAGCCTATTATTAAGGGCATAGGTAGGCACGTTATTATTTACCCGGACACATAGGTCATTGCCTGTGCCATTGTACAAAACGTGCAGACCCATGTCATTGGCCTAGCTACTCCCCACCGCATCTGTTGCCGTTAGTTAACCAGCCGATCAGCCCTAACGTGGCACCGGCCCACGGGGTGAAAGCCCGATGGGCCTTATGACCAGTCTAAATATGTATAAAAATAACAAAAGTACCACAAATAAGATAAAGACAAACGAATATCGAAGCATTTGCGCAAGAGTAACTATTTTTAGATTTGAGTCAAACTATACACAACTATGTAATGACTTTTTCCTCACCCTGCATATAAAAATTAAAAGTGGTTATTTTAATTTATTACTTTTAACTTTCACCATATCCTCAATTACTTTCTCGCGTCCTTTTCCGATTCTCTCTGTTGTAGGTCATGATGGTAGAGGGGTAAGGAGTAGCGAATCTTCATTGCGCAGGTCGGCATCGTCGGTCTAACCACCTGTTAACCTGTTTCCATAGAGTTTTGTCGGGTAAACGCTCTAGATTTCCCCAAGTAATAGTTGTGGAATAATGAAAAACTTAATATTTATAATGAATTCTTCAAATTTTTATTCATTTTTGGGCTGAGAAAAGAACACCTATCAGGTACTTAGTTATGAAATAAATATTTCTACTTTTTAATATCAGCTTACAAAAAATACAAGTTTGAAAAATATAAGAAGGCGATGATTCGTCTGCCTCAAAAACGTTGGTGAAAAGCGAGGGGGTCTATGAGCTGGTTAATAAGACTAAGTCTTGGGTTCCCGTTTCACAGAAAAAAATCACAAGAATAAAAAAATATGTTTAGCAGAGAAATAAAATATTCCATTCCATAAAGCACTTAGTTTTCATTGAAATTTTCCCTTTTACGTACAATTTAATTTAGTTAATGTTAAAGGTCTCCAAATTATATTAGTCCTGGGCCGCCAAATTCCACCATCCGCCGCTGGTTGAAAGGGAGGAAAGAGAGAAAGGGGAATGTCGGGAAGAGAGGGGAAGAAGTGAGGGAAATAGGGTGTATGGGTGTATTTTACTCTTGTAATGTTATCACCATAACTTACTATAAACAGAAAGGAGGGGGGTAACCCGGTGCCGACATTAGCCTACTCTTTATGAGGAGCGTCCCTTCCGAAAAACGGAGCGCTGAGGGGAGGGAGTGAGAGGAAGAAGGAAAGGGAGGCAGAAGGAGTAATAAAACATGAGTCTCAAACTCGCGGCCCGTGTGAAACATTCATTCGGCTAGCAAGGTAAATTATATAACAAGAGTGGCAAAACAGCGGCTCTTTTAATTTAGTACGCAGCTTTCTTAAATTTCCATTCAGAGTCGTGTCAACTTTTTTCGCTACAGAACCCAATGAAATAGTGTGTCTTGAGACGTGTCGAAATACCTGATGGACATGCATTATATCTTAATTTCATATGATACAGGTCGTTTTAATGTTCGTAAATTTATGAACAAAGAATATGTAACATGCGGCTCTCGAACTTTTGAAGATTATCACATACGGCTCTGAGTGTAAATTTGTCCACCTCTGATATATAATGTGGCACCCCAAACTCAAATGTATCTTTCTATCTATCTCTTATAAAATATCTCACTTAAATCTTTGAATCATCGAAACATTAGAAATGTATTAAAACAACTCCAAAAATCCGCAGTTTACTTTTCATTCCCATTAAACGGTAACATGTAATGTAGATTTGGTACTACACCTTAATGCGGCCCGCAGAGTTGGTGCAGTGCCTCTGTACGGCCCACATGCTGATGTGATTAATTAAGAGATTCCTGCCTTAAGACTTCCTCTCCGATAGCTAATTTGGGTTGCATAGCGTACAGGATACGAAGAAAATGAAACCTCTATTATTTTGAGGAATTTTTAAACTAATCTCACAATTAATAATTTGATAAAAGCAGTGCTAGTCTTTTTAAATCCGGTTATTAAGTATACACTAGCATCATCAGTAATCAACTCTTTGATTACATGTGTCAATCTGAAGTAGTGTAATTTATAATACAGGAATTGTTATAACGGTATGCAAGAATTGAAACGTATGAATCCTTAAATATATTCGCCCGACAGCTGGTTGCTCGAAAAGAAATAAGTAAAAAAGTCGGCCGGGTTAGACTGGTAGGCGGTGTGCCTACCTTCTAACCAAAAGGTTGCGGGTTCGAATCCCGCTTCGGGCATGGATGTTGTGATGTATGTTGATTTCTCTAAGAGAATTTGACGGTGCAAAATAACCTTAGATGTTGACGCACCTAAAAAACCTAATTACTACTACTATAAGTGAATAAGTTTACTCAAAAGATACTCTGTTCGTTTACACCGGCTTTAAAGTTGATATCACATAAAAGCAATTCATGCAAATACATTTTACATAAGAATTGAACATTTGAGTGAATGTGAACATGTTCACTTTCTACTTGTCAACAATAAATGGGATTGTTACAGGACTATGCAGCAATAATAAATTCTTATATTTTATATGTTCATGATTTATATAATCTAAGAATCATTGGTTTTGTTTTAAATGTTAACATGGACAACATGTATAACATATGAGTATGCGAGACATCTCGGAAAAGTTTTCCGAAAAATCCCCGAGAGCGATTTGATAGAGGTAGTGATATCGTTTCGAAACTTAAACAGTCAAGATTGCCATATCATTGATTTTAACCCTAAGTTTCCAGGCTTTTGGTGCAATCTTCGGGCTTCAAATTGCACTTTGGAAATATTCGGGTTGATTAAAATTAGACCTGTCAATAATCGATTTTCGAAAACCGATTTTCGACCGCCGTTTTAAAAGTCGAAAACCGAAAAATCGAAATCGATTTTTACCGAAAAGTCGAAATCGATTTTTTTTACCGAAATGTCGAAATCGATTTTTTTTACCAAAAAGCCGAAATCGATTTTTTTACCGAAAAGTCGAAATCGATTTTTTTTACCGAAAAGTCGAAATCGATTTTTTTACTGAAATCTTGAAATAGATTTCTACTGAACTATTGAAGTCGGTCTTCTTGGATGTCTACATCGATTTTCTCAAAAAAGCGTACAGTATGTGATCGTGGAACGAAGTGACACCGCATCGTGTCCGTTGTCTATGGTAACCCGATGTGCTACGGATCTGAAATTTGGAATGTAAGTAGAACTCCGGGTGAAACAAGTTCGAAAAATAAAATTCTGAAATTCATACTCCAGAACAGACATATAATGTAATGGTGAAGGCTCACTTATAAATACTGCTCCTACTATTTTATTTTGAGTAAGATTAAGTAATGATTAAGTTATAATTAAGTAAAATTAAGTAATGTATATGTATGATTGTAGCAGTAAATGTAAATCATCTTCTGTGTTTTTCATCCTATTATGAAAATATTACTGCTGGAGTCGAAATCGATTTTTTTACCGAGGAGTCGGAATCGATTTTTTTTGCTGAACTGGGGAAGTCAGTCTTTTGGATGTCTATGTCGTTTTTCTCGATTTAAAATGATAAAAAAACACTATTTTTTTTCGATTTATAATAATTAAAAAACATACTATTATGGAAATCATTCGATTATGGCAATCTCTACACAAAGGATGCATCGAGGTTTGCATTTCTTCCATTTTCCTTTCTTTCATTTTCTCATTCCACAAAAACAATCAAGGCGGTGTGACGCTGATACCCCACTGCCCTTTGGTCTGACAAATACCATTATAAATAAAAAATAAAGGATAATTACAGCGGACAATTGCAGATGGACCCGTGGATATTCAAGGCTATTTCGGACCTTACCGTTTCCCAGCAGGCGACGTTTTCATCTTGGCGGTGAAATAAGAAACGGCAAATTCTTCTAGGATTTGAAAAGGAAGCACTTTACAGTAATCCTTGTTCGTAAGCTGCATTTTATGATTACAGCAGTAATATTTTCATAATAGGATGAAAAACACAGAAGATGATTTACATTTACTGCTACAATCATACATATACATTACTTAATTTTACTTAATTATAACTTAATCATTACTTAATCTTACTCAAAATAAAATAGTAGGAGCAGTATTTATAAGTGAGCCTTCACCATTACATTATATGTCTGTTCTGGAGTATGAATTTCAGAATTTTATTTTTCGAACTTGTTTCACCCGGAGTTCTACTTACATTCCAAATTTCAGATCCGTAGCACATCGGGTTACCATAGACAACGGACACGATGCGGTGTCACTTCGTTCCACGATCACATACTGTACGCTTTTTTGAGAAAATCGATGTAGACATCCAAGAAGACCGACTTCAATAGTTCAGTAGAAATCTATTTCAAGATTTCAGTAAAAAAATCGATTTCGACTTTTCGGTAAAAAAAATCGATTTCGACTTTTCGGTAAAAAAATCGATTTCGGCTTTTCGGTAAAAAAATCGATTTCGACATTTCGGTTAAAAAAATCGATTTCGATTTTTCGGTTTTCGACTTTGACTTACCGACTTTTCGATTTTCGACGGTCGAGTTACCGATTTTCGAAAAAAATCGAAAAAAATTGACAGCCCTAATTAAAATTGTCAAAATTAACTTTCAATTCTCTTAATTTTACCGTTTAACTTTCAGTTTTTTAATTATTTTGGCTCTACATCTGCATTAGGAGTGACCACGACCAAAAAATGAATGACAAAGGAGGATACGTGTTGGATGTTGTCTTTCACAAGTATTAGAGAATGTTTGCAAACAGTAACAATACTATGTTACCCAAAAACTTACATCATGTAAGTATTTTATATTGAGATTAGAACGTATAAAGTGGTCAAACGTACTGAGAATTTCAGTAGTTTACTTATTTTGACAATTTATGCTGTTAACTTCCTGCACCGATTTTTGTATCGATTGACTAATATCGTGCTTTGGTACTTTATATTTTTTCTTAATTAGGTAAAGTAGCTCACTTCTAGAAACTTTGACACTTATATTTCTATCTTGGTAGTTTAAAATACTGTTTTCGTATCTACATCGGCAGTTCAAAATGTTCATTGACTGATCATGGAATATTCGTGAAAAAACTAATGCATAACAACTATTTTCTAATTCGGGTTTATTTTTCTAGTTTTTCACACCGATTTTTCTCACTTAACACGAAAATGTTTCCAATTTTACTTTCTCATATGCGAAGTACCTATATATTGAGAAAGTACCTAATGTAATTGCGAAAAAATTCGATCTCGAGATTTTGATGGAAATATACGTTTTAGGTGTACCTGAGCCCGAAAAAGTTGTTTTCGCAATGTCGTCTCTCTGTCTGTGGGTATGTGTCTGTCTGTTAGCGGCTCTACTTGAGTTTACGTCTGAAATAATACTACATATTTCTTTTTTCTCAAAGAATGAATATAAGGCTAGTTTATTCTTGGGCAACTTTAATAACAATTAGATTTTCGAAAAAACGGCTCATACGATTTTCATCAAATTTCGTATAGTTATTTATGTTGATATTTATAACGATTCTATATAGTTCATATTTTTCAAAAGATAACTAAACGACGCATTAGTATATGAGAAAGTTTGTACAACGTATGTTGTACCGATTTTTTGTTTTTACAATGGGAAAAAATGGCACTTGTAATGATTTGGGCTTGGAAAAAACTGTTCACTCCCGAATTAACCCATGTTAGAAAATAAATTTGTTTGCTTGGTATCCTAGTTGATTAAACCACCTGCGCGGAAAATAGCATATTCGATCCCAGTTCAAGTTTTAGAAATTTCTTTCTCTAGGTTGAAATTTATAAAAATTTATTCTATTACTTAAAAATTCTATCCTTGAGACGAAGAGCAATCCTTATTTGGGTTAGTGTGTGAAATAACATCCGATTGATTGTTTTTCCTGTATCATCATTGAAACTTTTTAAATTCATTCATATTTAATCTATTGCCTCATAATAAGGGTTATTATCACTTTATAATTAAGATGAAGCCGAATGATGTTGATTTAACAGTAAATTTGATAAAGTTACTACTAAATGAGAGCAAAGCATACAATTATACTTTTATAAATACGTGAAAATTCGTGAAAATAACTTAAACTAAATTAAGTAAATTCACAATGAAGAGCCACAAAATGATGGAAAACCAGATCCGCATTTTGGCTACAAAGCAGTAATCACAAATGGTGATTCGCCGATAGTAGATTCTAAAAAAAAGAACTTTGCAATGTAATAGCAAACTGATAATGTAATAATAAGGTGTGTGATTTATTAGAGTTAGTTATGCAAGTTTTCATTCTCCTCTTAAGGAGAATCCTGAATTCTTTAAATTTAACGTAAAGCACATGCGCGATCGGCTGCTCGGCGGGGTGGGATACATTGTTGCTAAGTCTAATCGAAACCGTCTTTCCCCTAATAATGTCCGCGACTCTTTCGGTGAAACGTGGCAACTTTGTCGTGGTGACGGATTTAATTACTAAGACTGCCATTGGCTCGCTCTCTTCCACCACGGTCACTCTCTCGAACGCGAACTTTTATTCTTCCTCGCCGTAGAAAAATGTCTCCTAAAGAACCTAGAGATAAAGTCTCGTGGTAAACACCGGTTTTGATGGCAATGACGAAACCTTTCGTCAGCCGTTTAGTAGATAAAGCATAAAAATTAATTCTCATGCGCGATTTGTTCCATGGTGGACGCAGTTGAGCCAACGGTTTGACAGATGGCATTCGAGTAAAGACTCCTCATTCTCAGCTTCCGAACACAACTGGACAAAAAGGGAGTAGGAGGAAGGATGAATCGTAATGAACAGTCCAGCTATTCTTGCGGAAGGAAGCAGAACGCCACCGCCCCTGCTTTCAGAGATTTCCTTCAAGACGGGCTTCGAAGGCGCAAGATAAAGGAGGAAAATGTCCCAGTAAGTTATTTTTTTAATTAATTGAGATTATTCCATAATAAAATTATGTTTAATAGCTGAATTGATTTATAAAAAATTAAGATGTAAAATAAGTTGATCTCAATAATTCACATTTAACTCTAATAATGCATTTCTCCGGTATAGGACTTTAACGTGCATGGCTCCCAATGTAAAGTTCGCGGGTTCGAATCTCGCTGAGGGCACGGATGTGTGTGTGTATAGACAATTTATTATGCGAAGTTAGTATGAAATCTGCATTTTAAAAGTCCCAACCTAAAAGAATATTGCCCCTCAGAAACAGGAGGATTAGTCTGCTACGATAGTTCAGTGGTAGAATATACACCCGGCAAGTGGATGACCCGGGTTCGTATTGCCGGTCATAGCAGATTTTTTCTCCTGTTTCTTCATTTTCCTACACGGTAACTGATCGCGCACTTTTATGTTTTTAATTTTCCTTTTTCTTTTTATTCAAACATGTCCTTTCTTTTTTATATAACAATCAATGCAATCGTTTATGTAGATTATCAATGAAGAGAAGATAACCATGTAATGTGTTAACAAAATAACGTATGCCCCGATTCTCATTTAATTTTAAATTTATGCGTGAGCCTATTTGCGTTAATAAGCATTATAGATGTATAATATAATGGTTCTACTCACAAAGAGATAAGATTCCAGCATTTAAAAGATGAAAGGAAGATTCAACTGCTTTGATTAAATCGTTAGAAACGCTTCCCATACGCAGTTAACTGAATAATTATCCGTAAATATTTATGTTGCTAAGTATAAATGTTGACATTGCTACCGCAATAATTTAGATGCTTAAACAAAAGTGCGAAGCGAATAACGCAATTCTTTCACCTATTTGAAGGTAAAATTGATAGTAATTGAATCGGAGGCAACAATGACGGTCGCCTTGGCACGCCCGGAAAGAGTACGAAATATCCGTAAAAATTCGAAAACAATTGTGTATTTCTGAAAACTTCGACCGTGCAACATGTAAACATCGCAAGAATAAGATAGTATAGAGTTTTAGCCGTCGAATAAAGTAAGAACGAAGAAAATCGGTCCATATTTACGTATTTTGGTGAATGAAGGAAGAAAACCTTGCAATCTGAAAAATCGAAAATCCCGTGTAAACTTATGGGAATATATAATTGATCCTGGATTCGAAACCGGGACTTTATGAAAATGAGAATAGTTTTCTAGGGGCCTCCTAGCATGTAGAAACAAAACACAGTTTACCGCATATCCTTACGACAAACGGCTTTTCAGATAGAGAGGGGACGGACGGACGGACACTTCCCAAATTATATATAGGATTGTTCTTCGTCGGTATCTACTCGATTCTAATTTGGTGATACTGAGTAGCGTCTTCACCGGCAAAACAGACCATCGGCTTGTGTGAAAGAGAAAGTTGGGGAGGTTTACGGTGAGAGTGAGTTATTTAGGAATGGGAGAATATAACTGTAGTTAGAGAGGCGGGTGGGGAATAGTTTTCGCTCAATTTCGCTTTCGATATTCATATATTCATTATTTGAAACTGTTTGAGTCGCAAATTTGTCTACTCTTCGTGGAGGATAAGTGAAAATTACGCTTATATTTGTGGAGAATTATTATACGGTGTTTGTGTTGATATGAAGTGGATTTCTGTGAACTTTCTCGTTTTGGCGTTATATATGAGTTATATCAAGTTATAAACTTTAAAAGTATTCGAGTCGTAAGATATATTTATACAGTGCAATTAAAATGACTATTAATCTGAGAATTTCTTTTTATACATTTATATGTAAACAGTTATCGATATTATCTGTGCAAAAATTAAGATATCATGTTTCACTCACTGAATATTTTCCTGTATTTCAGAAATTACTCACCGAAAAATCTAAAATTGGTTATTGCCCCGGATCATTCAAGATAAAAACCGACTGATCAAATATTAGTAAAAATTCTGAACATAGAAGTACAGAGCTAAAAGTGCCATTTTATTCCTCGCATTGTCAGCTAATTGATATTTTTTAAAATTTTATGTATATATCAACACATATTTTAATATTCAATGAAATCATGTAAATAAAGCCATGCTCATCTATTTTATTTCTGTTTTTATTTTGAGACATTTCCATTGAGTATTACAACTGATTTTTCATTTTCAATGTTTTCAATTTTATTTCATACCATAAGCAACCTGTATTTGAATGGGTAAAAGTTTTAGATAATATGTCTGACTGATTGGAAATGATTTTTAAATCCCTATAAGCTACATTTAATGTAGAAATGCTCTTACTATTACTCTTATTTGCACAAAAGAATTTACAATGGCTGATAAATATCCCATTATGAATATATATATATATATATATATATATATATATATATATATATATATGGGGATAATATATTAGTAGTAAGAACTTTTATCAGCCAATAGATAATCTATGCAACGATCGTCATATAAATTTAACAATTCAATAATACTATGCTGGACTGGTATTTTCCAATCCTTCATCTGTTAGCACCATAAAATCAAAAGAGGTTTTTTAAAAATTGTATTAACATGCTGGTTCGAAACGTCATCTACTGATACCGATAATCTAACCTAATTATGAAGTTTACCGATAATATAAAATAAGCAGTCTTCAAATCTTCCCTGCAAATTTATTGTCGCCTAATTAACTTCAAATCAAAGGCATCAGTCATTACTGACCTACTTTTCAACGTGAGGACACTCAGGACAGGCTCTATGTAACGACGAGCCTGCGTCATTTAGGATCGCCGATATCTTGGAGGCGCTTTCCCAAACATTTAATTGCACATTTCTTATAAGTAAATATTTTTATAGCGATTTATGCCGTAAAGAGGCTGAAATTTCAATATCCATATAATCTATAGCAGGGATCGGCAACCAACAGCCCGCGGGCCTCATGCGGCCCCCGAGAGCGTTTTATGTGGCCCGCGGAGTCATGATAAAAATTGAGCAGTCAATTCTATATTATTTACTCATATACGAAGTATGTATATTGAGAAAGTATTGTAATCGCGAAAAAATTCGATCTCGAGATTTTGATGGAAATATACGTTTTAGGTGTACCCGAGTCCGAAAGATGGTTTTCGCAATGCGATTCTCTGTCCGTGGGTCTGTCTATTCGCGGCTCTAGAGCCTAAACGGTAGAGCAAAATTGAATGAAATCTCGTGTTTAGGCATTTTATCATACAGGATAGAAGCTATGAAGAAATGGTTGACATTGGTCAATAATTAAGGCAAGTTTATTCTACGTATTTTTAACAACAATTTGATTTTCTCAAAAACGGCTACAACGATTTTGACCAAATTTAGTACAGTTACTTAGGTTTCCGTCTTATATAATACTGCATAGTTCATATTTCTCAAAAAATGAATATAAGGCTAGTTTATTTTAGGCAACTTTAACAACAATTTGATTATCTTAAAAACGGCTGAAACGATCTTGATCAAATTTCCTACAGCTACTTGAGTTTACGCCTGAAATAATACTACATAGTTCATATTTCTCAAAAAATGAATATAAGGCTAGTTTATTCTTGGACAACTTAAATATCAATTGGATTTTCTAAAAAATGACTAATTTAATTTTCATCAAATTTTGTATAATTATTTAAGTTTATGTTTATAATGATTCTACATAGTTCATATTTTTCAAAAGATAACGACGCATCAGTGTATGAGAGTTTGTACAATGTATATTTTACCGATTTCTTTTCAGTGAATTATGCTCTCAAGACCTTATCTGGTGGAGTTTGAACACTAGTAAATTAATTACAATTGATTTTCACTAATAGGGGACCACAAGCCTCTAGGTAACTTCTAATTTCAACGCCCATCCGGTCCGCCGAAGCTCTCATGATTTCCAATGCGGCCCTCCGAAACATTCACAACAGAGAATGTAGTCCACCATATAGAAAAGGTTGCCGACAACTGATCTACACCATCCTCAATGCAGTGGCGTACCGGATATCCCCACGAAGGAGCACATGATCCGTTTATCGAGGAATATGAACCAGTGGTGGAAGACTAACAATGTACCACCGCCTCAAATATCAGAACGAAATAGAAACGACCATAGTCTAAACCAGTGGTTTCAAAAATGTTTGCAGGCGCGGCACTATTTATTAATTTATTCATACACAGATAGTCCTCGTATAACGCGCTTTCCGTTTGCTCGTTTTCATTACTTCGCGCCATATGAATGTTGGTATTGCGTGGTACATTTTTAGTTATTACGCGGAAGGTTCACTAGGTGGTGCAGCAAGCCGTTATTACGTGGAAATGGCGATTGCCGCGCTACGTCCAAACCGACAATTTTTTTACATTTAGATCAGGGATGGTACACGATTTTTGTGTCGCGTGCGAAGAAAGTAATATGAACCATCAGAATTTTTTCGCATTCCTATTTTTTTACTCCTCTAAGAAACTTCATATTTTATACAGAAAATACAAGTTTACGAGTGCAAAGTTAAATCGCTTGCGTGAAATTTCTGGCACGTGTGCCATGTATTTGCCATCCCTGATTTAGATACTTGAACAGCAATTTCAGATGAAAATTTTAATGTGTAAAGCAGTTTACCAGTTTTGTATAACAACTTAGGTATTTTTTTATTCCTTTTCTACATAACAAATGAGACCAATATTTTTCGACTTTTCGCCGGTAAAACAGGAAGGACAATCCAACAGGAGTATATGTGTAGGATGAAGGGGGTCGAAGATAAAAAGAATTTCGCGATATCCCAGCTCTGAAGCAATGCTTTATACTTTTACACGCGAGTATTGCAAACTTTGAACGCATCCATTTGTTGATCCTACGCCATTATCAGTTTATTAGAGGAAAAATTATTGTCCCAATTACCTATGAACATATCCAAATCGTAATACTAAGTTTTTCGCGGCACCCCTAAAAAAAATCAGTTGCGGGGCCCAGCTTCAGAACATTTGCTGTAACCAGCCTTATTTTAATAAATAAACAAAACGACGATTAAACAATCTTAAGTAACCGGGACACACAAACAGGGGTTCCAAACCACTTCTACAAACCGAAAATAAAAAAATTATATTAAAAAGAAATAATGTTAAAATCACGCATATAACAGCATTCGCCCAGGTTTCTTTTAGCGTAGTTCACTGCACCGATCCATTCGTTTTAAAAAGAAGTTATCCCACAAATCACTTTTAATAGTTTTTTCGAGACCTTGGACTCATTTTTAAGTAAAATCCTGAGGTCATTAAATCGGACACCTGACTCGAAAGGGATGCGCGCACGTAAAAAGTCACGCAGCCGACATCCAATGAGGACGTAGCGCGATAATAGAGAGGATGTAGGGGAAGGAGGGAGAACAATAGAGGGGATAGACACCCTATTCCTTCATTCGCACGCGAGAGGTCTCACTAGGCGATCTGCTTTCATAAGGGCTGAGCCAAACTCTTTCAGTTACTTCAAGTCGCAACCATCCAAGGGTCCACTTGGTCGGAAAGACAGAAGCCAACTTCGTCGCATTTTTCGAGAACATCATGCGTGCAGATAAAGTCGTTGGCCCGTCCCCGGCATATGCCGTGGGTGCCGGAGATGGCAACGGTGGACCAGACGGTGAACCTCCGAGGCGTAATCCAAAAACCAACCACATCGACGTGATTGTCGTCGAAATAAAAGAGGATGATGACATCCCTCGTCTAGTGCAGGAGGCTTTGAAAAGTAAGCGAAATCATTCACTTTTTTTACCCTTAGTTCACTAGATAATTATTGAGCTCGTCTTTATTAGTTTTCGATACGAGTCGCATAGTATGGGCTACCTGTACTTATTGATAAAAATCAGTTCGGTATTTTCGAACACAACTTGTACATTTATCGCTTGGGATTCAATGAGGAGCTCACAATAGCGGAAGAATTTAACTTCAAAGATGTTCAACTTTATAACGTTAAATTAAAACCAAATTATTGGAGATTCGCATTAATAATAATAATCCTTTTTTGTATTTTTCAGAACTGAGGGAGAGAAATACGCAACAAGGACAGTAAATTTCAAGATGGACAAGAGAGCAAAACGCCGTTTCGACACCATTTCGGCTTCTCGTCCGTGGATTGAAATTTTCAAGAAGACATTTCCTTACCAATATAAAGTTAAGAAGACAATGCCTTACCAATATAAAGTTAAATTTTCATTTTCAACTATGTTTTATAAATTGCCTACTCTTATGTATGAAAATTGTCTTCAATAAAACCCGATAAATGTAACATACTGTTTTTTACTACAATTTAACCACCACCTGAAATTTGTGTGGGGGAATAAATAGAGCTCTTATTCAATATCCAGACATAAATCGTACGCCACCATTTCAAATAAAAAGAATAAAATAAACAATTTTATACTTATTGCGATTCGTTCAGAATTTTGGTTAGGAATTTTTTTTGCCACCCAACATTCTCACATAGAAAAAGTGAAGTGTATCCAATTCAGTAATTATAAAACTAGATTGCATTTCCCGCGTGATGGGAATTGTGCAAAACTTGCGGAATTTCGTAATAGAGAAAAAATTCCTTAACTTTGATAACATTCTAAAAATATGATGACGAGAAATTTAACGATTAGAAAATGGATGTCATACTGTTTTCTTGTTTTTGTGTAAATCCACTCTTTTGAAAGAACATACAGTGAAATCTCGTTACATCGTACTTCACAATTACTTATGTTTCAAATTAACGTACTTTTCTTGAATCACCGCAAAACTTTCCCTATAAATACTTAATAAATATTTCAGAATAATGTTCCTCAACTTAATGTACTTTTTAATACTACGTATGAACTTCAGAGGTCCCGAAATGGATTTGTTTGCTATTAACGTATGCTTTCATCCGTAAATGACTCGAGTATAACTAATTCTTGCTCATTGAAGTCGTTTTACACCAATTCTGAAGCTATATTTTGTCCTCTACTCACTCCAACACCATTCCCCATAAATTAATCCAGAGGTTTCCGAAAGGAGGGGAACCCAAAATACTTTAAACCTTTTACTGTCCGTTTAATTATTCTAATACATATTAAGTCAATATGCACCTGTCAAATTATAGCCCACGAGTTGCAAGGACATAACGTTTGCGTTCATGTTTATCGGTTTGTCGTCGGTCTGTCAGAATCCCTTTTCAAATTTATTGGTTGACGTTTACCTTATATAGGTTAGCTGCTTACTGAATGGGAGCGGTTATATGAATAATCTTGAAACAATTTTAAAGTGAGAAAAGCAAACGGGATTTGCACATTTATACGGATAAAGGTATGAATATTAATTTTGTATCGTGGAAATTTAAGTCTCATTTGAAATAGTCCAGATATTACGTTATAAGAGGATTTTTTCTGCGAATATTACATGTAAATCGACCATCATTAGATGAATAAAGATTTGTTACGGGTGAGTTGTGTTTTTTTGTAGAATTTCTTTGAGTTTCAGTTGTAGGTTTTTATAAAGCTTTTTTCATCAATTTTTGGAAATTTTAAATAATAATATTGATCACAGTACTGCCTGCCTCCCCCGCCTTTTCTTTCACTCTTTAATCACGGCGTTCGGGACATTCCCCAATTTTACTGCTACCCACCCCCTTCCCATCTTTTGAGAATCCCCCACCAATCTTGCGAAGATATTCCCTAAATGACTTCCCCATTGTACTTCAACGGGCATCTCCCTAGTTTTTTTTATAAACTGTGATTGCAAATGTTATAGATAATTTTCTTTAGTGCAGAGGGGGGGGGGGTCTCTATTATGTTTGGAAACCGCTGTCTTAACCCTTGCGCTCGATTAAATTATTCTTCAATTGTATTATGTGGTCCGCAATGAGTCATGAGTCGCGTTATTTATCTTTGGCGAGTCCTATTACCCTTACGAGAGCATTGGGAAGCTAGTTGCAAATGCTCAGCCCACGGGATTTTCAGCTGGTACACACACACTGAAGGAAAGGAGGAAGGAAACCCGGCGCCGCAATTAGACAACTCTTCGCGAGAAGCAGAAAGGGGCCACATTTCATAACGTCCCTTCCCACAGACGGAGACTGAATTGCACGTCCTCTTAATGCATATGTATTATATCGCCCCCGAATATTGATGGGCTTCGAAGTTTGGAGATCCCAGTTATTAAAGTGCCGGGTGTAAATTTTTAAACTTTTACTAAAAAAATCACTTCCCGAAATACGGAAGCTGCTATCGTCTGTGAACGCATCACGTGGTATTCCTATGAACCCACACGAATAATTAAGGGTTAAAATAAAGTCGTTACAAAGCCGGTTAGATAACCTCTGAAGCATCATAGCCAAGGAACTACCTTGACTTGCAAACAGGGCCACGCCCATCCAAAGTGCAAAGGGTTCACGGCACTGAACGTTTAGTCGTGTGCGTCGCAAATCGACAACATATTTTTTTCTTTCATTACGAAAAATAGTGGCAGAAATATATTATGCCCGGGCATTAAAAATAAAGTACGCGGCCCTGTCTACAACTTTAGTTTAAATCTCATTATTTACAATAATGAGACTGTTTATAATAATAACGCATTACATCCAATGAGGTGGTAGCACGATATTAGTGGAGAAGATGTGGTGGAGGGGGGAAGAATACAGGAGGGGAGAAGTACGTCACCAGAGCACTATTATTGCATTCGCACACAAGAGGTCTCACTACGCGATCTGCTTTCATAAGGGCTGAGCCAAACTCTTTCAGTTACTTCAAGTCGCAACCATCCAAGGGTCCACTTGGTCGGAAAGACAGAAGCCAACTTAGTCGCATTTTTCGAGAACATCATGCGTGTACGTATATTCGTCCGCCGGCCCCCGTCATTTGCCTGGGGTGCAGGAGATGGCAACGGTGGACGACACGGTGGACTTCCGAGGCGAAATCCAAATGCCAAGAGATTCTACGTGCTTATCCTCGATATAAAACAAGACGATGACATCCCTCGTCTGCTAACGCAGATTTTGACAAGTAAGCTAAATCATTCACATTTTTTTTTACCCTTAGTTCACTAGATAATTATTGAGCTCGTCTTTATTAGTTTTCGATACGAGTCGCATAGTATGGGCTACCTGTACTTATTGATAAAAATCAGTTCGGTATTTTCGAACACAACTTGTACATTTATCGCTTGGGATTCAATGAGGAGCTCACAATAGCGGAAGAATTTAACTTTAAAGATGCTTAACTATATAATGTTAAATTAAAACCAAATTATTGAAGATTCGCAAAATAATAATAATCCTTTTTTGTATTTTTCAGAACTGAGGGAGAGATATATGCACCGACGACATTAAATTTCAAGATGGACAAGAGAGCAAAACGCCGTTTCGACACCATTTCGGCTTCTCGTCCGTGGATTGAAATTTTCAAGAAGACATTTCCTTACCAATATAAAGTTAAGAAGACAATGCCTTACCAATATAAAGTTAAATTTTCATTTTCAACTATGTTTTATAAATTGCCTACTCTTATGTATGAAAATTGTCTTCAATAAAACCCGATAAATGTAACATACTGTTTTTTATTACAATTTAACCACCACCTGAAATTTGTGTGGGGGAGTAAATAGAGCTCTTATTCAATATCCAGACATAAATCGTACGCCACCATTTCAAATAAAAAGAATAAAATAAACAATTTTATACTTATTGCGATTCGTTCAGAATTTTGGTTAGGAATTTTTTTTGCCACCCAACATTCTCACATAGAAAAAGTGAAGTGTATCCAATTCAGTAATTATAAAACTCGATTGCATTTCCCGCGTGATGGAATTGTGCAAAACTTGCGGAATTTCGTAATAGAGAAAAAATTCCTTAACTTTGATAACATTTTAAAAATATGATGACGAGAAATTTAACGATTAGAAAATGGATGTCATACTGTTTTCTTGTTTTTGTGTAAATCCACTCTTTTGAAAGAACATACAGTGAAATCTCGTTACATCGTACTTCACAATTACTTATGTTTCAAATTAACATACTTTTCTTGAATCACCGCAAACTTTCCCTATAAATACTTAATAAATATTTTAGAACAATGTTCCTCAACTTAATGTACTTTTTAATACTACGTATGAACTTCAGAGGTCCCAAAATGGATTTGTTTGCTATTAACGTATGCTTTCATCCGTAAATGACTCGAGTATAACTAATTCTTGCTCACTGAAGTCGTTTTACACCAATTCTGAAGCTATATTTTGTCCTTGGTACGAAAAGATCTGCGGAACTCCGCCAAAATCCCAAAAGAAGAGATTTCCCGAATTGAAAATTTTTACACCCTCTCGTATTTTCACAACAGCATTGAGATGAAATCTTAAGTTCTAGGAATTATCTCTCGTGTGACACTCCCATTCTCGCCGGTAACGGTTAGCGCCGGACCTGCGACATGCTCCCAGAGAAAATGCTGTACTCCTTATGGGTATTTCAGCATACCGAATTTTCAGTATAAAGTTTGTATGTTAGTAAATAACACAAAATTAAGAGAGAAACTTGCCTCCGCCCGTAAATTGCCGTCCCTAATATGTCGACGCCCGGGTGCGATGCACCACTTGCACACATAAGCATTGCTCATATCGTAATTGCATTACTCTGATTAAAATTTAATTGAAATGCTTTGTCATTTAATGGGCATTTCACAAAAATCTGAATTAGCGAGGGCGGGCACTCGTATTCCAATTTTCTGTATCCACACTGCTATTCTCTCCTTCTAACTAATAGCTTTACATTTTCTTACCTTTACTTCCTATTGCAGTGATGTTCAAACTACGGCCCTCAGGCCACATCCGACCTGTCGAGTGTGTTCATTTGGTTCGCCACGAGTTTAGTAATTTAAGGACACAACTATAAAAACAATATAGTTCGTCTTTTTATCTCTATTCCAATAAAAGATTAATACATTTAAAACAAATCCGTTATTTTCTCCTCTGACTTAACCTTTTACATACTCGTACACTCACATTGGAAATACAGATCATGGAGCACCGGACCCTTCCCCTATTTAGAGCAGGTCCAAAGACAGATTGCTGAGCTATAATACAACCACTTGTTACATCCCTTCCGAAGGACAGAGCGCATTTACTCGAGTACTCTCCTCAAGACCTCCCTCAGATTTTAACTTTTGCCCACAGCGTGGAAGGCAACCACTCTACTCACTCCAACACCATTCCACATAAATTAATCCAGAGGTTTCCGAAAGGTGGGGAACCCAAAATACTTTAAACCTTTTACTGTCCGTTTAATTATTCTAATACATATTAAGTCAATATGCACCTGTCAAATTATAGCCCTCAAGTTGCAAGGACATAACGCTTGCGTTCATGTTTATCGGTTTGTCGTCGGTCTGCCAGAATCCTTTTTCAAATTTATTGGTTGACGTTTACCTTATGCACGTTAGCTGCTTATTGAATGCGAGCGGTTACATGAATAATCTTGAAACAATTTTAAAGTGAGAAAACCACACGGGATTTGCACATTTATACGGATAAAGCTATGAATATTAATGTTGGTATCGTGAAAATTAATGTTTATAATAATAATGCAATACATAATTATTTGGAATGAAGCTTTTTCAAATTTAACTATCCCTGATAGTTCCTACGAAAGACAACTAAAAATTTCCGGAAAACATAAGTGGGATTGTGAACGAAAAAATTATATCATATAACATAAAATACCGCTAATCCTTATGGATATCATTATAGCTGTTAGCATCCGCTTTTTATTTAGTTTAATTCGAAAAAATCAGCAAATTTCGACTTAAAGTATTGTAAAACAAGAACATTTAAACTGCATACAATTAATTACTGTTATTAACATTTTACATTTTATTATAGTCGCTAATTAATAGTTTTCTTTGATTAAATTATGACTATTATTATTACTTTTAATGCTAGAATCATAGGAAATAAAAATTATCCTCGTTTCCATAATTAATATATTTATTTTTTGAGGGCACTCAATTATCATTATCCCGAGGCCCCCAACCCTCCACCATCCACCACTGCTTCCCTCCAAACGTGACAAATGTCGTACTCGCCAAGAAATTGCGTTTACGGCGTTTCATCGAATGAGCTCGCTCTACCCAACGTGACAAAAGCGAGGCGATTTTTTACAAGCACAATAGAACATAAACTTCGCGAGTCCGAGATAAAAGATTTGGCTAAAGCGAGTTGTAAAAACAGGCCTTGGTCTCGGTGACGTAATCCAAGTGCCTTTGTCAGATGAAATCCTAGGCGACCCGATAACCTACCCAGCTCCACTTCATTAACCAGAATAAAATAATAAACTATCCTTTTCGGTACACACCCGATGAATATTTACGTATATGTGTTTGATTAGCCTGTTGCTTAGGAAGAAGAAAGAGTAGCACGTGTAAGGGGCCAAGGCATTCCCAACACCTTTAGACCTTAATACAAATAAATAAGATTTTTTTTCTTTGTTAGTGTAAAGTAATATAGCGCGATGAATTACCGTTTGATTTTGTGTTTTCCTCATACGTTCCATTTATTTGGTAATTCAATATTAGTTATTAGAGGGAAAACTTATTGTAGGTTTTATCGCTACTCTTGACTTTGCGAATCTGAACTTCTCCCATTGATAAAATCTTTTGCACTTTACAGAGGGTCAAGAATGTATCAAATGGTTTCCTTAAAAACGTTTTTTATCTTAATTCAAATTATTACAATCGCATCTCCCTTTTAAATTAGGAAGAATATTAGCCTAAATAAATAAAATAGCACAGTCAATCGCTATAAAATATTATGACGCTCTGTGCGTTTTCAAAAATAATACATCCATCCCTCGATTTGCACGAGACGTACATTCCCAGGACAGACCATGTAAAGCAAAACCGTGCAAAGATTTCCCCGCACCAGAGGTCACCAAATGTTTTACTAACAGGGCCACATGGAGCTTTATATGAGTCTACGCGGGCCGCATACCACCTTTCGAATGAAATTTCAAAGGGATAGTTTGTAGAATATTTTTGTCGTGTAATGCTTCATGCGCCTACCTTAGAAGTGTTTTGCATCCACGAACTCGGAAAATATCTTTTAAATTTCATAAATGTCATATAACGGCACTTCCTGCCGGAAAATAAACGAATATGGATGCCTTAAAGAAATCGATGAGATAAGGCGTGCCGGATGAAATCACTGCTAGTGCCATATATTTGGGGCATCTGTTCCACACTAATAAATAAGGTTATATTTGAGCGCCGTATCTTGTTCAACGTGAAAAGATTAAACTACATTGTTTTCAGAATTGTTTTATTTCTTATTTATTATAATCACCGAATCAAATCGTAATATTTTAAGAAATATCAATGCTCGAACACTGCTCCGAAACGGTGTTAAAGTGGAATTCACGGTCGTGCAACTGGTGGTGTGTACTTCTCTAAAATGAAAACCGTGCTAAACAGAAAGCGTGCAAAGATAAACCGTGCAGAGTGAGGGATGAAAGTATTTTGTTTCGTACGCTTCCCCACGCATACAGGACTAGGAGGATTTTTTTAATTTAATATTTTTTATTGTTTAATTTTATTTTTAAAAGGAATACCATACGCTTTTAATTCATTGGGTAACTAAGGTAGCCCATTTTTGAAGAGCTAGAAGAGTTGTATAAGTCCTCCGTTACATGGCATCAAGTAGTTGAAAAACATAACGTTGCAATTAGAAATGACGCGTACTCCAGTAATCGAATTTAGTTTGTCAATAAATTAGTGTCATCCGCTTCTTAAGGATTTTTATCGTGACACGAGAAAAAATTGTGGATAATTCTGAGCCACCAAAGGTAACACAGCTATTGCGCGCATCTTTACCACTAAACACCACCAATTGATTTCGTATTGGACCGTAAATATTTGGGAATAACTAAAGAGAAATTTCTATTTTAAAAACTAAATAAGGCGTATATATATTTCGATTTTCTCTCGGCTTCACATAAGAATCACTCCGGCCCATGAGTTGGTCAACTATAAACCTGTTAAGACGCGATTCCCCAGTCGAAGATTAACCGATAAATATTTAACGACCATCGTTCACTTAATCGGTTCGATTTGAATTTTGAAATAAGCTCGTTACGCGTCAGCAAACATAGCACGACTTTGACATGTGGAACTTGACATACTGCGTGCTTTTGTTCCCTATAGTCTGACTCCATATCGTGGAATTTTTCCAGGAGAGATAAACTCTAAATAATTTTTTCCGTACATGCAAATACGCACTAACTCGAGCATTACTAACCGTAAGTCGGCTCGCAGTCTTTTATTGGTCGGGATATGAATGTTCGTTGGATTTATAGAAATAAAGAACGAAATAGTATTAAGATCGCACTACGACTCTCGATTTTATGGCCGTTTAAAAAGCATTCCTTTCGTTTGATCTCATACGGGGTGAAAAATTAAATATTTCTACATTACGGATGATTTTTAACGGGTCGTGATGTCAAATTTTTAGAATCAGATAACTTGATACGTCAGCCGGATTTTTCTTGTTAGCATCCGCGGTTTGGTGTAAACTTAAGGTGGCGAGCGGTGTCTCTGCCTCAGACTTAACCCATAAGTGGACGAATGATGGGACAGCTAACCCTCTCGACTCGTATTAATCATGGCATTAGGGAGCCCAGTTCATGAAAACCACCCTGGGCGTGAAAGCGACATATAATAGAGCCGAAATCTGCGTCGCGTCAAGGTATGAAAGATATTTTACGAAGGAAATAAGATATGGAGAGGAAGGAAAAGATAAAAAGTTTTAAATTTTGCGAAGCACCGAACACTTCCTAGTTTTTAAGTCACTTGGAAACATCTTTCAACGAAGGATAATACGCGGGAAAACGCTTAAATGTGCTACGCATCGACTCGAATTATTAATAAATTTGAATTGCGTATCGTTGGAGTATTGCCCAATGATCGCTAAGATGGAACTTCTGAAGCAATGGATCCCAACTTATGCACGTGCGACATTATTTTTATGGCAGCCTATCTTATGCCGATAGTGATTTCCTGTTGTTATGAGTATTTGCGACGTGTCGAGATTATCCTCTTTTTTAGTGTTACTGTTATTCTAACTAGAGCATTATTTTGCAAAACACGTTTGTAAATTCCATCCCGTATTATGGTGGGTGAAACAATAGCTCCATTATTTGGTTTTATCAGCAGTGGAGAAAACGCACCGTTTGGTAAACATGAACATGCGCAGCGAGTTTTATCGCTACAGGCTTCAAAAACAAGTAGTTGCAGAGAGACGCAAATAACTGAGAGATACATGATTTTTAAAACAAACTGTAAGTGTTTAAATTCCGTTCAAATGTTGAGTCGTGGCGTGAGATAGCATTCGAAGGTTAAATGACTTTTATTCTCCAAATAAAGTTAACGATTGTTTTTTAATTTTTCTTTCCCGCTCCAAAAATGGCGTGTTCCGTATTTTGAAATCAAAATTTGAAAACGTAACGTTCATTTTAGAGTAGTACATACCTACAGTGGCGGCCCGAGGTATATTGGCGCCCCGAGAGAGAAACCGCTCAACGCCCCCCCACCCCCTCCGTAAATTTTTAAAAGATATTTTTAAAAGAGCTCGTTCATTTATTCATTGCTCTGTAAAATGATTGATAATGAAAAGTAAAAGGAATTTTATAGATTCCCGCCTATCCCGCGATATAAATTGGTATCCAGTATTTATCCACTTGCAAATAATGTAGAGATAGATGGTGGATTAGCGCCCCCAATACCTGGGCGCCCCGGGCAGCCGCCCGGCTCGCCGGTACCTCGGGCCGGCCCTGCATACATAAAATTTTCTCTTAAAACGAAAAATATATATTTATACACTTTTATAGTTCTCACACACACTACATTTTTTCAGATCTTTTACGTGTCCCGTATCTGTCCCTTATTTTAATGAAGGCTATCTTTACATATCTCGTATTCTCATATCTGAAATGTGGTAACCCTAATAGGAGGGAAGACCACAATCATAAAATACGTGAGATTGACTGTAGGAAGGAGAGGTACCAAAGATCTTTTTTTCCAAAAGCGAATACAAATCACAACAGGATATTCAAGCCTGCGAGATTTTTTTATGGAACCTAGTGCACTGCACCCCCTGCCACCCACAATTCTCGTGAATTTCATAGTATTCTGTAGGTGCAGATGAATTATATCCAGTGGTGAGCTGCCAAAATTTTAACAACGGGTTCCCTATTCTGATTCGCAACACGACCGTGGCGCTGCAGTTACAAGTTTTGAAGTTATTCGGCTGTTATTTAGTTTCGTACCGATACGTTCTTTAGGGAAAATAAGTAAGTAAAACTAGCGCGAAAGGCAGGAGCTAACAAAAAAGAAGCGTTAAATATGAAAAAATTCTATGAACTGAACTAATAAAACAAAGTAAAAATATACGCTTTTTATCTTTTTTCAATAAATCACCTTTTCTACACCAAGAATTCAACTCGATATTACGAATTAAAATAAATTCAACACGATTAATTTACAACACATATTTAATTTGTCACTAGAAAAAAATCCATTTAGCTAATTATTGTGCTATTAAATGTCACAGAACAAAAGGCTCTAAATTATTAATACACTGCCGAAATTTTTCTCGATAATTTAAATTGCGTATTTTTATTATATCTTGAAATTATCGGCATACTTAAACATTACAAAGGAAAGCCGACATCTTTGCAGGTGTCGTCTATGGGTGCCAAAGGAAGCCGACAGTATTAAGACGCGTATAAAAAGGATCAAGATAAATTCATATACTAAATTTGTAAATAATTTTCAAAATTAACTCTTTTTGCTATATGCGATTAATTTATGTGATATTTTAATGTTCTGGATTATATTTTATTCAACTGTAATATTATATTACTGTAACGAAATTCAACACTGGGAAATAATTCTTATGAAACCAAACATCCATCGCGCGAACCGGCTGCAGCTCACCACTGATTATATCCCAGTGGTATGATTTATAAGGGAGTTAGGAATAAAATTCGGAAAAAAATCTCAAACGCGTTATTGAACTATTGATATAATTAACTATTCATAAGGTTGGCATTGCATAACATAGCGATTTACCAAAGTAAAGGTGGCGGGATATATCAACAATTGCGAGTGCTTCCACAGAAACAAGAACGACTGCGTGCGCTTTCAATGACTACATTAGAATTTGCATCGGAATTTGCTTGACTCCGTGATGTTATAAAAATTTTCTAAAATGTCTAAACAATTTTTGGCGCTAACCCTTCACGTTAGGAGTCGCCAAACGTTTTACAATACGTGCCACATTATGCTTTATACGCCACTGAGCGGATCACATATGACCCTTCCAATGGCTAATCGAGCTGAGTTTAAATTTCAAAGAGCTACTTTTGAGAATTTTTATTGCGTAATGCAGTGTTTTCCAAACTATGGTTTCTCGTTCGAGAATTCTCGACAGAAATTTCCCGGGAAATTGAAGAATTTTTCTTGTCTCGAGTCCCGGGAAATTTTCATTTGAGACATCGAGACATTTTTAAAAATTGGAAATATTGTTGATCTAACGCAGGGGTGGGGAAACTTTTGACGTGACGGGCATTAGACATTGCGATTGCTTCGTCGGGCCACATTAGGGTCTACATCGGAAGTTATTTGAGAGAATGCGAAGGTTTCTATCTGTGAAAATTGATAATTAATATTATTTTGTAGCCCAATCATCGCAAGAAAAGATTTTCGGCCCTAATTTTAACCAAAAAATACGAAATTGTCTGTGTTACATTACGTTTTCGTCATGACATCACGGGCCGTATAAAGTGCTCCCGCAGGCCTGATGTGGCTCGCGGGCCGTAGTTTCCCCACCTCTGATCTAACGTATTTAAGTAAAATTTGCTTTGTTGGGAAATCTTTAATTTGAAATGAAACAATTTTGTTACTAGTAACAACCTGCATACTGGTACTCCCCGCTTTTCGTCGGTCCGCTTTTCGTCGTTTCACTCATACGTCAGGAGCAATATGACACCACTGATTCATTATTCCGTCCTTGTGAACCGCTTATTCATCGCATTAATGTTTTTCGTCATTCCGTTTTTTTTGTTACGATTCAAATTAAAGTGCCTAAATGAAAACATTGTTTCATTCTTCCATCCCTAGGATCTCAGTTCACGTCTCAATCTGCTCCGGGATCTACTGTTTTTTGTGTGCTTTTATAGTTTTCTTGAATTTTAATCCTTTAATAATGGCAGACAAAAAGGAAAACGATAGTGTACGTGTTATTTTAGCCAAAATGCATCGAGCAGTGTGATAGAGGTGATGCAACGTACGTAGATCAAACTGAATGGTGTTATAAGTGGAGGGAAAAGATGTGATGATGACGTCATAAAAAATGGTGTAATTTGCTTTTTATGTTTTATTATGATGCATTGCATCGATATGCATACTGTGAAATTATTAAAAGTTTTAAGTGGAAAATTACGATTATAATTTCATGGTATATTTTTGAATGGAAATATTTCACATCGTTACCGCAGGAACAGTGAATTTTATCCCTCAATTTAATGTTGTGTCTATGAAAAGAGTGATCCGCTTTTCGTCAATTCGCTTTTCGGGGCAGTTTTCAGGTATGTAACTTGACATATAAGCGGGGACTGCCAGTACTCGTTATTAAGAGACACTGCGTACCCCTGTAGAACAAATATATTGTGTATGTCCGGTGCGGTCTTCAGTACGCCTTATTAGTAAAATATAAGCACATTACTAGTGATGTAAGCCAATATTTTAATACTTGATATATTATGTTATCAATTATATTATGTATTGTATATTTTGTACGGCACTATTTTCTAATTGTGTTGATTTTAAGTTCCCAAAATATACTTGGCCAAGTATCAGCACAATTAGAAAATAATGCCTTACAAAATAACACAAGTGCAAACTGCAAACAGCAATACGGCATCCTATTCGCGTTAGTTCAACACATTTGTCGCTGTCACCACTCGCAACAAACGTAGTAGCACGAAAAAATTATGATAATATAGCTATCTCTTTTTTGGATGTACAAATGCTTGTGTTTTGTTTGATTAGTGACAGACTTAGCAGCTGTCTTTAATAACGAAACATTCGCTGGGTAGGGAATATTTTATTTGTGCGTTTATATGAATTCTTGCGTTCTATATAATTAAAGTTCTGTGGAAAATCTCCACGTTTGCAACTATCTTCACTTTAAATTTATAAGTGCTAATCAAATTAAAGGGAATTTGAAGTTTTAAAATTCTACCCGAGTGAGTTTTATAATGATTTCACTAGGTATTTTAAATTATTTGAATAAAATGTTTCAGCCTAACGTGGGCAGCTATCGTTCTGAAGTGTTGAAGCACATTAAAAATATAAAATCTGATGTGGCCAACACATGACTTTCTCCATATTTGGGGTATAGATATTTAAATAATTATGAATAGCATTATAAGGCAAAATTATTATTTCCTATCGTAAAAGAATACTGTCGTCCTTATTGCCGTAAATTATATTTTGACTATGTTTACAGAATTCACCGCTACATGGTGGCAGCGCTGTATAGAGGAAATTACGAACAAATTAAATATCTCCGAAAATTTGTTTCAAACAAAACTTGGAAGAAATATTATTCTCTACAATTTTGGTCCTTACGAACATTACCAATAACGACGTTTGTAAGATATTTGACGGAAACCAAAAAACCCGATTATTTATAAATAATTCCTAAACAAGAACTACTATGGAAAATTCTTTCAAATGAAAGTTGTAGGAAATTACATTCTCTATAATATTTGTATAGAGTTGTATATACAATAACGATGTTTTAACGGAGAAATATCGCAAAAACCGAATCGGGTTTCGAATAAACCTCGACTTCCGGTTAACCAGTATTGTCCAAAAACTAATAAGTTCTTTGTGTTCATGCTAAAGTGTTATATATGAAATTTAGTATTAATATGACAAGTACTTTTTGAGTTAGAGCGCCCACAATCACATACATACATCCACACACACACACATCATTCCGAAAATAGTCTAAACGTGTTCTAGGGACCTCAAAACGTGTATTTCCGTTGAAATCTCGAAGTCGATTTTTTTTCGTGATCACAATACTTTCCCTATACTACGTATGGAGAAAGTAAAAACGAAGAGTCAGCACAGTGAAATCACTCCCCAATCAAATTTTAGTTCTTTATATAGAAGGAAACACTGTTACTGGCCGAAGCATCAGTCAACGCTCTTGCATTTTTCATAAGCTTCTTTGCAAAACAAAATGAACGTGTTTATATAGCAGTTCTGGAAAAGGTCGGAAATCAGAATCCCTAGGCGCGACGCAATGAGGGGATATATCGGGTCTGCGCAAAAGATTTGACATATATTTACTGTCAGTCCTACCATCCTAATTGTGAGACCTACAATATGCAGCCATCTAATCCTAGCCTTCAAGAGGCTAGGACGTATCGTATGCGCCCATGTTTTTCTTAAAGGGGTTATATTAATTACAATTGTAGGTTCTGTAGGTATTGTTTATGAATTTTGATTGAGCATAACATGGATGAGAGTGCAAAGACAATTTTCTTAGGCGAGGGGGGCACGGATTTTTAATATTTGGAAATGTCATGCGTCATACACCTATATTAAAAGTATATTGAACCCACGTACTCGAAAAACATCTAATAGAATTCATAAATGGTATATGACGACTCTCCTGCTGGAAAATGCACGAATTTGATTTAAGTTGAAGCGTGCCGGATGAAATCACTGCGGGTGTGGCCCGCGGGCCGCATTTTGCCCCCCCCCCCCCCCCACCCACCCACCCAGTAGCGCACACAGGATTCTCTCAAAGGGGGGGAGGGGGAGTCCGAAATATTTGACAAGCACAAAAATTGTATGCAAGCCCTCACCTACTCTACGTCATTCTCAAAAGGAAAAATTGAACCTAGCGTAATGCATTACTACCTGGGACAAATACTCTCAACCCTCTACGTCAGGGACGGCAAATACGTAACACGCGTGCCAGAAATGGCACGTAAGCGATTTTACTTGGCACGCGTAAGCTTGTATTTTCTGTATAAAATATAAAGTTTCTTAGAGAAAGAGTAAACTACTGGCACTCGAATAAAAATTCTGATGGTTCACATTACTTTCTTGGCACGCGACTCCAAAATCATTTGCCATCCCTGCTTTACGTCCTACCGTAACTTCAAGGTAGCATTCATCGTACTAGTTTTATGTTATTTTTCATTGTGAATTCATGTAGACTGGTACAACTTTGAAGGAACTCTACCGAAACCAAAAATGCTTTAAATTTAACCATCAGACACATTTTAAAATATTTTAGAACAGAAAGAACGATCGATATTGTGAAACAACGCTTCGAATACCATCATAAATTCATTTGTACAAAAATACATAATTTTTACAAGAAAACTTTTACAATATCAATTGTAGAAATTGTAAAACCTTTCCTTTGTTAAAAAAATTGTATTTTTATACGAATACATTTTAGAGCAACGTTAGCTTTCCTTAAAAAAATAATGATTGGCGTCATGAAGGATGAAAACTCCACTAGCATAGTGTATGACCATTATTTTAATTAATAAAACGAAACTGCATGGAATTGAATTAACGTATATTTTACAATTTCACGGTTGTTTAACACTCTCCAGAGTCGTATAATGTTCTTTAAGTTGAACTGGCGCTTCAAGTGAAATTCCCCTTTGACTTGAGGTGGCCTTGCATGCTAAACGTATTTTTTTCAGAGGATTAAAAATCTAAGCGATTCTGATAAGACAGAAGAGGAAGTGGAGAGACAGAGAAACCGATATTTCTAAAAGATAAACAAGTGAGGAAAGAACTGTAGAGTAAATCACATAAGACATGGTGTGAAATAATTTCATGGTTTAACTGTAATAATTTATTCTCAGACTTAGAGGCCATAAAACGACAATTGGTTGTATAAAATTCAATTTATCGTCTCAAAAGACTAATGGTCACGAATCATTTCTGATCGAAAGTCAAGTATGGTGCGACAAGCATCTCCTACTTGCAACTGTTATGCCATTGGAAACAGTCTTTTATACTGTGTTATAAATGGAAAAATATTAAGGAGACAATCAATAAACAATTTTTTTCTATTACGTTCAAACCAAAATCGCCTAAAAGGGGCACACGTGCCGTAGATTTTCCATCCCTTGCTTATAAAATGATCCTCAGGAACCACCACTTACCGCTATAACTTCGCTCCAACCTCTTGCATTATCATTCATTATCTCTCATAGTGCAGAGCACTCTTTCAATAACTATTTAGGTCGATCGCTAATACAACATCGTTCTGTTTCCATAATGTACTCGCCTACATTAAAGGAAAGAGGAAAGCGATCATTGGAATTTCCATCACTGAAGCAAATATTCAGGCCCACTCAGATGTACAGAGAGGTCCGGGCCAATTCCACGTGCTGATCTAACGATTTAACGATTTCTGCAACCGCTAAATATGTATCACAGATTTAACAGCATAAAAACTTTACGGACTATTATTATTTCAACTGCTATAAAATTACAGTTATTTCGGGACTGATTAAACAAACTGAAAGCAAGGTAGGTATAAATTTGTCGGATATATCGTTGATGAAAAGGCACTCAAAGATGGCAAAAACTGGTCAGCTGGTAACTAATTCTGAAAAAAACACACTGTCATAATCGAACTATTTGCATAAAAATGATGCAACACCGGTTAATTGGTAATTCCACACGAAATCATTCTAAATTTGCACAATATAAATTTTTACTATGAAACTAGAAACAGATTTTCCAATATTCTGAAGAAAGCGCATCAACACTACTTTGGTTATACAGTTAATCCCTCGAAAGGAAAACTTTAAGGGAAGACAAAATAAACTTACGTAGAAAATTACATGTTCACCTAGAGGAGCAGCGAGAAAAACCTATTTTTCTCACAATAAAAAATTCAGATTAAAGTCGTTCGATAATCCAATAAAAATTATGTTAAGACTTCTATAAAATGAGAAACTCGACCTTGTTATTAAAAATACACATTTTTACAATAAAGCAGGCCATTATCCTTACGGAAACGTGATTATTTTCTTAAAATTAATCCATGTTATTTTATAAAATTTCTCAACGGAAAACATTTCAAAATTAACTCCATCTATTATTTTCTATCCCATTAATTTATATTCCTCACAAGTATACGATTCCAATGAAACGGAGATATTCTACATTCCACCAACAATCACATTTCCAAAGCCTTACAAAAAATCTACATACCAAATTTCGAGAACCTCAAATGCTTTTACAATCCTTGCCTGTAAGAAAAATCGACTGCCATTGTTTTAATATGCAAAATACTTTCTCCGAATTTCTTATAAAGACACTGGACAGTCTTCCTTCCTTGCTGATTATGTCAAACCAAAATGACATCGAATAAGAGTACAAAACGGTTACGTGCCATTCTTCTTCGCGTCAATGTCGGTTTCTGTTGCAAAATATTCGAACTTCATGGGGTGAAGCTCGTCGTAATCTTTATTAGGCTGATATGATTTTTCGCGTTTAACGTCAACATTTACTATGAATGAATTAATAGGTCAAAGGAATAAAACCAGAGTTTACACCATTTTCGCACGAACATTAGAACAAAAATGAGTGATGGTAAAGTGATTGCGCAAAAAATTAAATGGTTTAAATTCCACATAATTACAATACAATTAATTTTCGTGAAGAATTTTTTAAAATGCAAATGTTATTATCCTGAATCTTCGCAAAATTTACATTAATACGAGAAATATGGACAAAAAAGAATGCTAACATAAGCATGAGAAAAAATTTGAAGTTGGGTGTTTTAATTTTCGCCAAGGCTATTTTAACAAAAGATTATTTTCCATAGCAAAGACATGCTTTACGTAACGAAGGAACCCCAAGGAATGCATTTATTAATTCATTGTACTTTTAATCATGTGTAACCAGGAAGATAAATAACCATATTGTTCATACCATAAATGACAGCGTCAATAATTGATTTAATTTCCCCTTTTTAATATATCGCAAGAACGTGTCTATTAATTTTCATGCAGAATTGTTTTTAAATGTAAATGTTATTGACTCGAATTAACGTTAAAACGATAATGTGAACAAAAAAGAATAATAATCTAAGCTCGAGAATTATTTATAGTTTGGGTTAGTTTTAATTTTCGCCGAGGGTATTTTAACTAATGATTATTTTCCATAGCAATGACACGCATCAAGTGATGAAGGAACCCCAAGAAATGCATTTATCATTTTATTATACTCCTAATCGCAAGTAACCTTGAGGCTAAATGACCATTTTCTTTATATATACAAGTTTACGACTTTACCACTTGTGGCCGTTAATGCGCGGGCAAACGCATCTGCCTATTAAAAAAAAACCTCAGCTGGTCCAGGGGATCATTCCGATAAGGAGCAGGGGTGGCTTCGGTAAGATACTATTTCATCACGAAACGAAGATGAAATGAAAGCGGATATTGCAACATATATCTAACATCGATACGCATGGGTTAAAAAACATTGGTTTGGTTAACTTTTCTAACAAAAATACCACTAGTCAAACACAAGACGTTTTATTTTACTAATACCGAGTTGTTTCGAACCCACTTAATCCTTTTACCCTAAATAGGTAATCTGGGGTTTAAACAACCACACGCATACTGTTTTCTTTGTATTCTAATAGTTGTAGCACAGAACACATTGTAGTCACGCGTATTCTCAGTTGTCACACAGAGGATGTCGGTGCCAGATGCGTGACAATTTACTCCGTTTTTTCTGAGAAAGTGTGCTTGGAATGGTCGATTCCACCAAAAATCACTTGATGAGGGTGTCATTACTAAACAGTGTGCTCGAGAAAATAACCATTTGCAAATAATTTTGGCATTTATTTTTAGCTTAGGCATCACAAAGGGTATTTTTATTTATAATAATTTCCTATCTAATTTGAGATAATATCCACGTATTACAATAAAACATGTGGCATATCTACGATGATATTCTACGACAGAATATATGCAATTCAGTCCGTTCTCTCTGTGCGATTCTTTGGACCTCAGATTGCCCTTAGAATAACTATTTTTACAAAGATTTACTATCTAGGGTTAATGACAAAATTATTCATTTGAGAAAATTTCAGTTTAAAAGACACGTTTTTAGTGTTAAAAATAAAGTTATAACGAATCTTCGTGAATTTTAGTTGTTATTCTACACTATTTTAAAATAAAAATTTGGAAACCGTATTTCTTAATAAGCTAGTAATGACAATATATTCTAAGAATTATTATATTTTGTCAATTTACCAATAAAGCAACACAAATGCGATGTTTCGGAAATTCGACATTATGTGAGGCGGGGAGTGAGAGGAGAAAATGAATCGGCCAACAGCCTCTGCCCTTATTATTTTTCTACAGTGCGCAAATGCATCCATTTCCTAACATCTATCCTCCAATATTATTTTTTATAACATTCATTAACAGTTTTTATATCGAAAAATTTGCGCATTCGGTGTAGTTGGTTCTTCAAACGAACCTAGAATGCCAAACAATTATCAGGAGAATCGTTAAAAAAATAAATGACACGGAATCGTGAATTTCTCTGCTCGCCAGGCATGAAATTTCAATCGTAGACGGGTAAACGAGCGTATTTTCTCATGTTTGTCGTAGTAGAATTTCTAGAAACTTCTTTTTCTGTTTTATCCGACTCTTTCGACGAATTTTTTAACTTTCCCAAAAATAATTCCGCCATAATTTCGCATGACCCGAAAACAAATTAAAGCGAGAGCCCTGCTAAACATACACTGAATGAATAGCCCAAATTAAATAAATGTTACCCTCCATATAAAATATATGCCCCAACAACTTGAAAGCGGAACGGAGTTCAAAAGCTTCATCTGAAGGGGGAAATCGCGATATTCAACTCGCAAAAGAATCGAAAATTTTCATTTTCGAGCTAATGCAGAAAAAAGAACCAACCACGACTTTCTTAAGGTAGCGATTGTGAATATTTTCCTAAAATAGTTTGAAAATGAATTCTATCGATTCTTTTGAGCGTTAAATATCGCGATTTCTCTCCTCAGAGCAACAAAATCTCGAGGTCGAATTTTTTCGCGATAACAATACTTTCTCACTATACTTCGTATATGAGAAAGTAAAAGCGGTACAACATACATTGTAAAATCTTTCTCATATATTAATGCGTCGTTTAGTTATCTTTAGAAAATGAATATCGTATCAGGCTGTTTTTAGAAAATGTAATTTTTATTTGAAGTTGCCCAACAATAAACTATCCTTATATTCATTCACTGGGAAAATGAAATATGTAGTATTACTGCGGAAGCATACTCAAGCAACTGTAAGAAATTTGATCAAAATTGTTCGAGCCGTTTTTGAGAAAATCAAATTATTGCTAAAGTTGCCTAGAATAAACTAATAAATAATAAATATAATAATAAACTTATTCATTTTTTGAAAAATATGAACTATACAGCATTATTGAAGACGTAAACTCTAGTAACTGTACGAAATTTAATCAAAATCGTTAGAGCCGTTTTCGAGAAAATCGGATTGTTGTTAAAAATGCCTAGAATAAACTACTATTAATTATTGATCAATGTCAACCATTTCTATGTATACTCTGCTCAGTATGATAAAATGCCTAAGTACGAGATTTCATTCAATTTTGCTCTACCGTTTAGGCTCTAGAGCCGCGAATAGACAAGACAGACGGCATTGCGAAAACCACCTTTTTCGGATTTAGCGACACCTGAAACGTATATTTCCGTAAAAATCACGAGGTTGAATTTTTCCGCGATAACAATACTTTCTCAATATAGTTCCTACATGAGAAAGTAAAAACAAACGATGTTTACTTCAAAAATTGCGTCCCAGAAAACACCTACAAATTAAAATTCCTATACAACTTTCCCTGTATTATTAACATTTCCGAGTACGAGTTTTCCCGCTTCCCGCGTACCATCCGCCGACTCGCACAACCGATTGCATTCATCGATCTATACGAGTCAGTTCTCACTCCGCGGTGACGCTTACCAGCGGACCGATAAAAGGTCCCCTAGAAGTTATAAAAAAACCTCATTTTGCTTTATTTTCATATCTTCCTTCCACCGTGCCAAAGAACAAAAACACAGATGCTGGAAACGGAGTGCGACGAATCGCTCAAAGGGACTAAAATATTCGAACCTTTCCCGGAATGCGATTTTCTGGCCAACTCGTTCGAGTACGCGGAAGAAGAATACTCGGACACGTTAGGACAAAGGAGATTGCTCCGAATTTTCTCGAAGTTGTCGGGCGAATTTCAACACGCTATGGAGAAGACCAAAAGGATGCAGGGGGAGAATTTGCTGACCGAGGGCTCGAGAGAGGCGGTGGAGAAAGAAGAGGGTGGCGCGTCACTTCCCGACGCTAAAACAAGCGTTTCGTCGAAGGATTCCTCTCCAACCCATTTACACCCAATCCTCAAGGACGTCTCGAGCTTTAAGGAGGGCGTGGAAAGGGTTCGCGCCAGGAAAAAGTCGCGCGATCAGGAAAGTGAACGGCCTAAAACCCAGGAGACGCGAGAGAACGTTCCCCTACCGGCTTTGAAAGACGACATACGAAATTTCAAATCGTCTTACTGGATGATGATGTCTGCTTACAAGGAATTCCAAATCAGTTCGGCATTGTACAGCAGTTTGGGAAAATCGCATTGGTTAGATCGCGAGACCGTGCCGTTTCAAGTTCGAGAAGAATCCAGAAATAAATGCTTGGAATGGTTCCGAAAATACCACAACCCACCACTTTAAAAGAATTATTAGTGTTAAAATAGGTGACAAAGCACTAGTTAGTAGCGAAATTTTGTCGAAAATTATTTTGAATGTATAGGTTGTAAATGTTTAAGACAATTCCTCGAAAACTAGAGTTTAAATCTTAATCAATACTCCCCGTAGAATTAGTTTTGAAAATGATAAGAAGATGGCTAATTGCGGACATAATAAATAAAAGGAGTCCAAAAAGGGTGAATACCCTTCTTTAAACAAAGCACTATCATATAGCAAGGCAGAAAATGGCTTCACAAATGCAAATAATCATAAATCCATGGAAACAACTAAATGTCAATTTGTTAAGTTGAAAATTTCCAATCATTAATAGCAGTAATAAAAGATTTAAATACTGCAGCTTTTATTAGCATACCACAGAATTTTATCTTAAACAGGAAATATATGTGTATATGATGATGGATAGGATTTAGCAATAACTTCTGAGAATTAAATAAGAAATTATTTTGTGATAGTCTCATATTGAATTTGAAGATCATTCATTGTGTACAAACGGGAGCACTAAGAATTTTGCCATAAACTGGCACAATGACCTTGACACACATGCATCATCTGGCCAAGTCCAGCCATATTTCAAGGGCACTGAACCAATTGATGTTCTAATTTAATTGACGTAAGCTCTAACTTATCTTTTATGACTTGCTCTATTCTTTATGTATAATACTAACTCTGGACGAATAAAGATTATTATGTTTATTATTACTGTCATAAGTTACATTTCATCCCTCTCATAAATCTTGTGTTTACACTGTAATGATACTCAAATTTTGTACGCCATCTCACATAAAATTGAAACAATTTAGTTTCAAAATAAAATTATATAGTTTTCTTCATCTACTACATGATAAATACTATATATTCAACTATAAGAGAATATAGATAACAATAAGAGAAGATAAAAGTAATTTAAAATTCTGCGTTGACAAATGAGATTCATTATTTACTATTCACTTTGTACTAAAGATAACTCAAATCAAATCAGCACCTCCTGTAACTTAGATTTAATCCTTTGTCATTAACTCAAATATACTTAATATATTTAATTCAAAGGTATAACTAAAGAATATCTTTTAAATTCCTTATGATCTCTGCTTACTAAAGAAAGATAAGCACTTTATTGAGTTTTTCATTTCCAATAAAATAATAATGGAAAAAGCTAATGTTATTATGAATAGAATACTTTTCATGTAATTATAACATCATGGAGCAATCTCAATGTGAAGGGTAAATTACATGGTACATTACAAAGATGATTTGCATAGTTAATTTCAGTGTTTCAAATACTGAAGCCATCCTTTCTTGAATTTTATGAAGTATATCTTACACATAAAGATTGGGAAATAATTTTAAATAAATGCAATAAACAGGATTTCTTGTCTGCATTGGAAACTCTTATGCATAAACAAGGCTATTCAAAGCAAGTGCCTGAGTTCAGGGAATTCAAATTTCCAATATTAATCATCCCATCTTAATTAATTTTTGTTCTTATATTCAACTCACTTTTGTTCTACATTTATTAATAAAAGTGTTAACAAAGAATTGAATTCTACTCTTCATTATGCTAATTGTCATTATTGTAAGAAATTTATCTTTCAATGGGGTGCTCAGAATATTTTGTACAAGAATGCTAAAAGGCTTTGGCATGGCATGGAGTATAAACATCCTTTTCTATACTGCAACTACATTTATTCTGTTCCCAATGGGACAAGACACCAGCCTCATGGAATTGGTTATGATAAACAAGAGTAGGACAAACAAGCCACCCATGACAACTCTATTATATGAAGAGGTGCCAAAATTACGACCAACTACCAAAATAAAAGATTTTAATTTTTAAAAATTTTAATATCCTTGTTAGAAACGAGTTTACTAAGGCACCACTCCATAATAACTTTGCTTCTCATGGCTACTTCTTGGAAAGAAGTATAACAAAGATAAAAGTGGAAATCATTTTGAGGCTTATTGTAAAACAGCTGCCTTTCAAATTAATGTATTCTTTCTTATGAAGGAAGATTTTTTGAAGAATCTATTATGATGATACAGGATTTAACTCAAAAAAGTTACCATGAGAAGATCACTGGAAAAATACCTCCAAATCACCGTAAAGGCGGTACTTACATGCCAAGGCACAGAAGACTCACAGGATCACTTAGGACACACATTTCGACAGCAATGCTGTCATCTTCAGCAATTGGACATTGCTGAATATGACAGCGTTGCTGTCAAAACGCGCGTCCTAAGTGATCCTGCAAGTCTTCTGTGTCTTGGCACGTAAGTACCACCTTTACGGTGATTTGGAGGTATTTTTCCAATTTTATTCATTGTCTTCACCATGTCTCGTGAGTTCTTCATTTTATTTATGAGAAGAGCACTGTTATAAAATATCGATGCTTCATTCTTGCTTTATTAGCCATGCAACCTCATATGGAAGAGCAACATGATGCAGTATCTAAAACCACTTACTGATTCATTACATTAATCTTTTCCCAATGTCATGTAGAAGTCACTGAGAAATATATACACAAAAAACCTTTTAAATGTTTTATTATCCCAGCTGGTAATGTTTACCTATATGATACTTTATGATATTACCTATAAGGAAATGTTTTTCAAACCTTCTGTTTCATGATTCCATTAAAAAAAGATGAATCTTCTGAATAAAATGTAATATATATATATAGACTCATTATGAAAGCACCAGACCAGGCATGTCAAACTTGTTATTGCATCAGAACCACATTGGGATAATAAATACTTCATGTGTGCCACCAAAATTTTGAAACTTTTTTCATTCACAAAATATAATAAATCATTTTAAAGCCTGTTTGGCATTAAAAAACCTCTGAGTTTGACAAAGAGGTAAAGAATAATGGCTTACCAACTGACAGATATTACAAGAATTAAGCGTTAAGAAAGATAGAAAAAAATAGATTCGTGATATAAACGTCCTTATGAATACGAATGTAGATAAACATTCGTATTAACGCAAATGCTTATACAGAAATTGAGAACAGAATTATATGTGTACTTAAGTTTAAGTCGGCAGCACAACCTAGCAGCGGAAAGATCCGAGCCGAACATCCTGTTGGTACAACTAACTGCCTGTGGGCTACCAAAAGGTATCAACATGTCTGCACTAGACAATAAAATAAAATCATTTATTCAACAAAATCATCACTTTTTATATATTTCAGCTGGTTGTGAGTTGTGTGCTTAATTTTCTTGCCTTATGGACCAGTACCCATACTTTGAAATACACTGCTCTAAGGATTAATATGCACTCTCATTGACATCTAAGTTCAGTAACGTGAATGAGGAACCACAATGTCACCATGGCATTTTTCAGTAACAGAAAAGAAACTACATTCATGCAGCTACGAAGCAACAATTAGACGTTAAGCAACAAATAGTTATTCCACAACATGCAGAAAAGGAAGGATCATGCGGTTTGTCCTGACAAAAATGGAGACAATTAGTGCAACCAAGATTTTCATGTAAAATGGGTATTGATATGAGAAATTGCTTCAATAAATACCATACTCAGAAATGCTATAGGAATCAAAATAAATACCAAATGGCAGTGAATTTGTTATCCAAAGTAAATATCAGAATAAAATTCAAACATATTTTAAACTAAAATATTCGTGTATAACAGATCAGACATTTCAGGATATTTAAAAATAAAACCCAAGTATAGTGAGTCCTCCCCGAAGGATTACCACCTTATTGTGGTGGAAATGTGTGAGTGCCCCGATCAACCTGAGACCTATGCTGCCAGGAGCTTAAGCTCCTGGTAGGGCCACCCAAGTCAGACAGGTCGAAGGTTAGGGGACAGACAAAGAGTAGCTCCTGATGAAGGGCAACAGCAATCACCAGCACTAAATTAGAAGCACAAGGTAAATGATACCTAAGATGGTTCTAGTATGGATAGCTACAGGCATGATCAGGACGATTTTAATGGCTGTAGTACTGCGATGTGGAAAGCAACAGGAAACGACCACATTATTAATCCCATGTATAAATTTCAAATAGACATGTGTTCTCCTGGGGCATAATTTTCTGGAGGTAAACTAGTCTCCCATTCAGATCTCCAGGCAGGGACTGTTTCAAGAGTATTCATCAGCAACAAAGACAAAAGGATTAGGATAGGAACGTGGAATGTTAGGAAACTAAGAAGGTAAATTAGAAAACTTGAAAATAGAAATGGAAAAGAATGGGTTACATATCATAGGAGTGAGTGAAGTACAATGGGAAGGGATAAGAGAAATACAGACTGGAGATTTTGAAGTGATTTATTCAGGAGGAAATCATGGGGAAAGAGGGGTAGCAGTTGTGATGCATAAAGAAATTAAAAATTATGTCTTAAGCAGGGTCACTGAGAGGGCAGGAATACCAGGCAAAAATCCCCAGGGCCCGGTATCAGGATCGGTCGTAAGGTTTTCCTACCGCTACCAACGGACAGCATTTTCTCCATTCCCCATTTCCATATCTCAGATTTGGATTTGGGTTTTCCCAACTCAACCCATTGTTTATCTATCACCCCTTAGCATCCTGAAACTCCTCCCCACTACTCTTATTTTTCTCCCATTCGAGAAATTCCGCCTTTGGGCCCGAGGTCCGGACCCACAAGCACTCGGAGTGTCGTCGTATGGTCAGTTCTAACGAACAATATTATTTACTCCTTATTTTTTTAGAGATATGGTAGCCTTTCTTTCTTTATTGACCATATTTTATAATGTTGAACTTGGAATATTTAAGTACACTTAATGTCGCATATAAGGCTGACACCATGATAATTTCCATCGAATTAAACTTTAATAAAAGTGCATAAATAAATAACTTACTTCCCTGAATCATACAATTATGAAATCACGACCATTCAATAACAAACTTAATGTTATGCTATTACAACATACAACTAAATTTATACGTAAATATAATGAAGGAAAAAGTTGCTATGTTGGTAAAAAAATCAGGAGGAATCTAGAAAAATGCCTAGAACGCAAACACGGAACGATTATGATGGGAAACTCTCCTTCGGAGGATGAATTATCGGTATGGCCCCTATAAATGTGAATTTTATGAGAATTTATTACTTACAGTACTATAGGGACATCTGGCAATCGGTATCCATTTATACTAATTGTAAGATCTACTACCATGTAATTCGTACTTTTGGACTCTGTTGCAGTGCAAGATACACAGTTACTTAAAAATGTCACGGGGACCTCACATGAAGTGTAGGAATTCAAATGTGGTCGTCTGTTATGACAAGTACCGATTTTTTTACGCGTTGCTTTTTTGGTACCAAAATAATTTAGTTGTTAATTTTGAAAACCAAATTTAAAAACCATGACATGTAATTTCGCAAAAAATTTGGTGATGAAAAACCTACACTTATCGACGGCAATTAAATTTCGTCGAATATTTGATTTATACACCTTCGATGTTTATCAACAGTACCCAAATCATACCAAGTCTAATTATGATGTGATACATATAGTATCACCCATATATTTTACAAGTAATTTTGATAAAAAATTTTAATTGGATGAAAGTTGACAATTTCTGCTTATAATACTGCGAGCCAATACCTTATAGAAGGGGGGGAGGGGGAGTCGGCTGTCCTGGGCATCCGAGCGGCCCGGTTCCCTTTTTGATCTTAAAACAAAGAAAAGGGGCCCTGCGATGGTATTTGCACCAGGGCCGGCACTGGCTCTTGAAGTAATGACGATAAATGATCGACTGATGGCAGTGAAAATAAAGGCAGAACCTGTCAGCATCCTAATTATACAGGTATACATGCCAACCACAGATGATGATGAGGAAGAAATCAAAGAAATATATGAGAAGATTAATGAAGAAGATAGAAAAGTTAATTGCATTATACTGGGAGACTGGAACAGTGCAGTTGGAGAAGGAAAATATAGTAGCATTGTAAGAGCATATGGTTTAGGAAAGAGGAATAGGAGAGGAAAAACGCTCATGGAATGTTTCCAGAAGAATGAGTTAGTTATAACTAATTCATGCTTCAAGAAACATAAAAGAAGGCTATCTACATGGAAAAGTCCTGGGTACAAAACAAGATATCAAATTGATTATGTATTAGTAAAACAAAGATTCAGAAATAGTGTAAAAGATGTAACAACAATACCATCAGCAGATATAGAAACTGATCACAATCTTTTAGTGGCAGATATAACACGAAACTGAAAAAAATAAAGGTAATATGAGAAAGAGTACAAAAATGGGACCTAGAAAAACAAATGTAAAAAGGAAGTTGTAAGTGATAACTTAGAAGAAAAAATATCTGAGATTAAGGGTGGAAATGTAGGCAGTACCCTACTTTGGAATCGTGGCCGGTAATTTCGATCACAGCATTTTCCGTACCGGCAAATTCAGTAAGGTAATTTCAGTCTCAGTAATTTCATTCCCGCTCAATTTCAGTCCCACCGACTTCATTCTTTTGTAAATAAGCAGTAAATGTAACATGTATTTAAAAATAGTTCATGATAGGCGTAAACATTCATCAACGCTTTTAATATGAATATGCTGAAAGCAGTTATTATTGATCCTTTTAACATTAAAAACCCGATTTTTCACATATAAATTTAGCTAAATGTTGAGAACTCTTAACAACTCAAGAAATGCGTTTCTCTAAGGATGTTACAATCATTGAGTAATAAATACATTAGTACAAAATTATTATTGTTTTTGGATAAGCTTTTACTTTTAAGGACACTTTTTCACATGGAAATTCAGTAGAAGGTTGAAAACACATAATAAATAAAATAAATAATAAAAACTAAGGAACCACATTCAACATTGGTATCGATCAACTAAGAATTTTACAACAATTACAAATATGCAGCAAAAGAATGAAAATGGAAGGGGGGAGAAGGAGGGAGAGGGAAAATAGGATGTGGCGGAGGAAAAACTAAGGAACCACGGTCGACATGGGTATCGATCAACTAAGAATTTTACAACAATACAAATATGCAGCAAAAGCATGATAATGGAAGGGGGGAGAAGGAGGGGTGGGACGGGAGAAAAACTAAGAAACCAGATTCGACGTTGGTATCGATCAACTAAGAATTTTACAACAATTACAAATACATAGCACTATCCAACCTGGTTCTTCCAATCAAATTTAAAGTATTTATGTTGTTAAATTACTGAGATTGTGGCTTATGCATCAATTTTGGGTAAATGTGCTGATTACGGGGGTGTTTTGAACCTACTACTATGATAAATAATAAGACATTTACACTTGCGTCTCATCTTTACGCCTAGGAATACCAACTTCTTAAGAGTCCCTTAGTATTTATTGTACAATTAAGTATACGCTATAAATCAGCAATTTCAGCCAAAATTGATACTTGAGTCTATATCACACTAAGTTAACTACATAAAATAGTTTAAATTTCATTTTAAAACCATGGTCGGCTAGTGTTCCCCTGCTGCGATTGGACTTTGGAAAATAAGTTTTGCATTTTCTAAGAAAATATTTTATTGCAGATGCAGATGGTTATAGGTAGGGAGGCGTCTATAACGCAGTATCACTAATTGAAAGTAAAGGAAGAGAAAGGTATGGCTCACTTACTGTGCTGCAGGTCAGTTTCAGAAGAAAAAGGGCAAGGACAGGGAAGAAGGGATCTAGCAGCGGGATTCTGAGGGAAATTTTGTAAAAAAATATCTCTTAAGAACGTAAAGTCGGGTGAAAATTACATTATCCGAACTTAAAATTTGGAACGTAAATTCAAGGTAAACAGTAAATTGCAGAAACCTAAAATCCATTAAATGTTAACATTGCTCTTATGTATCATTCGCCGGGACCAAGAGAAAAAGGCATAAAATCGAGGAAAACGTGAAATCGGAGATCGTAAAATCAATGTTACACTGTATAAGCCTTAACCAAAATCAAAAATAATTCTAAACTCTTATTTTCATTTTTTTGCTGTATATTAGTAAAATAGAAGCTAAGTTATCCAGCACCTACGGGGTTTGAAGGGTGTCAGTTGCTTGATATTGCGGTTGCATGAGCAAACAAACATTTTTAAATAACAGTAATCACTTTTAAAATTAAATTTTCCTTTAAAAATTATTTTTATTTAATTACTAGTACATGGTGCTTCATTCTACAAGAATTTTTAAAATTTCAAATTTTCATTATTTCTTATTTTTTCCATCGGTTTTCTTCAAAAACATAACTGTGCCGAATTTCAAGCTCATCTGAGAAAGATTTATAATTTTTATCCTCTTACGGAACAATAATGAGGCAGAGCAGCCAACAAAATTGGGATTATATCAATATAGGATTTCTTACATTGGTCCTTTAATACTAATGGCATTATAATATAAGCATCTGATTCCCGTTAAAAGCTTACCCGTATAAAAGCACTGAGCTAGTTGCCACGGCGTCAGATTGTTGGGATCCAGAAAAATTACCACTTTTTTCCGATAAAAATTATACATTTACTCTAAATCAACTCGGATTTGAAGTCCGTCTACAAAAATAAGAAAATACTATTTTTATACCTTCCGATAGATAAAGTCCCATGATCGTATCTTGAAGAAAAAAAATTAAAAAAGCAAATATAAACACCTCTACTCAAATTAATGTGCTCATCATACACAGCAATGATGCGGTTCCTTAGTTTTTCTTCTGCCCCACCTCCATTTACCTCCACTCCTCCCTTCCTCCGTTTTCATTCTTTTGCTGCAGATTTGTAATTGTGGTAAAATACTTAGTTGATCGATACCAATGCCGACTGTGGTTCCTTAGTTTTTCTTCCTCCACCCTACATTTTCGCTCCCTCTCCTTCTCCCCCCTTCCATTTTCATTCTTTTGTTGCATATTTGTAATTGTTGTTAAATTCTTAGTAGATCGAACCAACGTCGAATGTGGTTACTTAGTTTTTCTCCCATCCCACCCCCTCCTTCTCCCCCCTTCCATTATCATGCTTTTGCTGCGTATTTGTATTGTTGTAAAATTCTTAGTTGATCGATATCCATGTTGACTGCGGTTCCTTAGTTTTTCTTCCGCCACATCCTATTTTCCCTCTCTCTCCTTCTCCCCCCTTCCATTTTCATTCTTTTGCTGCATATTTGTAATTGCTGTAAAATTCTTAGTCGATCGATACCAATGTTGAATGTGGTTCCTTAGTTTTTATTATTTGTTTTATTTATTATGTGTTTTCAAACTTCTACTAAATTTCCATGCGAAAAATAGTGTCCTTAAAAATAAAAGCTTATCCAAAAACAATAATAATTTTGTACTAATGTATTTATTACTCAATGATTGTAACATCCTTAGAGAAACGTATTTCTTGAGTTGTTAAGAGTTCTCAACATTTAGCTAAATTTATATGTGAAAAATCGGGTTTTTAATGTTAAAAGGATCAATAATAACTGCTTTCAACATATTCATATTTAAAGCGTTCATAAATGTTTATGCCTATCATGAACTATTTTTAAATACATGTTTCATTTACTGCTTATTTACAAAAGAATGAAGTTGGTGGGACTGAAATTGAGTGGGAATGAAATTACCATACTGAAAATACCGGTACTAAAATTTCCAGGACCAAAATTACATGGAATCCTTTGGAATAAGATTAAAAGCTGTAGAACTGAAGTTATGGAATACAACATGGGATAAATGGAAAAGAAAATTAAGAAAGCATGGATTACCCAAGAAATGCTTGACAAGGTGGAAGAGAGAAGAAGATCGAAGGTTAAAAATGATGAAGGAAGGGTAATGTATAGGAGGTTGAACAATGAATTAAGGAGGATCACAGATAAAGCTAAGGAAGAATGGCTAAATAAAAGGTGTGATGAAATAATGGAATTGGAGACTTGGAAGGTATGATTTAATGTATGACAAGGTAAAGGAATTGCAGCCAAAGGAAAATAGAAGAGTACAAGAAATACAAAACTCTATAGGAAAACTCATTACTGAAGAGAAAGAAGTGCTAAAAGCATGGGAAGAATACATCAAGGAACTGTATGACAATGAAAATAGACCAAGTGATAGAGAGTTAGAGAACGAAGATGATATACAAGAAGATAACAAGGGGCCTAAAATACTCAAGAGTGAAGTAAGAAAAGTGATACAAGACATGAAAAATGGAAAGTCCACAGGAGATGATGGTATTCCCACTGATGCACTAAAGTTGATGAGAAAACAGGAATTATAGTGTTAAAAACTCTTATTAACAAAATTTACAACAAGGGAGAATGGCCATAAAACTTTCTGGATGTTTCTATGATCCTATTAAAGAAGAAGCCTAATTTCAAGAAATGTGAAAACTACAGAACCATAAGTCTGATTTCTCGTATGTCTAAGACTGTAACAAGAACTTTTAAAAGAAGAATAAAAGATAAAGTGGAAGTTACGATAGGAGATGACCAATTTGGATTCAGGAAAGGTAAAGGAACGAGAGACACTAATGGAATGTTAAGGATTATCTCAGAAAGAATGCTTGAGGTCAATGAGGAGATTTGCGTGTGTTTTATGGATTGGCAGAAGAGTATGCAGAGCACAGTTATATTTGGAATAAAGGACCTGCCCTAGGACAGAGAAAAAAATAGTAACAGTAAAGAGGAAAATTCCTAATGCAAGGGGTTAAAACAACAATTATAATTTAAATTTTTTTCAAGGTGCTCCAGAGTTTGAATCCATTATATAGACACATTTCCATATCTCACATAAGCATCAATTGACTGAAGATATTTTCATGTAATATACTTAATAAGGACTTACTTTGTGAAAAGCCTTGTCAACAAAATAAATTGTAACTTTATAATGTAAGCTATCCAGTAGAATCCTGATGATCCAAAGTCTATGGGATCGCACCGACCTCGGATAATAAGACTCGGATAAACGGAAAGTTGCCCATGTTGAGAAAATAGGTGACAACTTTTGAGCAATATGTCATTAGCGAAAACCACATATTTTCCCAATATCTATGATCGTTGTGCAGGTCTATATACTGTATATAACAATGCATACCTTAGTTGCACCTTGTGCTGAAACAATTAAAAGAACAAACAGTTTAATGTGAAATAAATTGGATTATCAAAATAATACAATCATTAAATTCAGTGTATATTTGATCCTATTGTTTCAAATATGATGCTTTTCAATTTCAAATTTTCATAATGACACTTTGCTATTTTTTTCTCGTGCACCTCAGATAGTACAGAACCTCAGATAACGAAGACTTGAATAATTAGGACTTTATCATACAGAAAATTTTAAAAGTTTTACTTAAGACTTAAATATCGTGTTGAATCTGAAATAAGTACAAAACAGACCGCTGAAAAATTAAAGGAAAAAATAATGAACAGCAACAAATTCGACCTACCAAAAAGGCTGATGTCAATATATCCTAACAAAAATAGTAATGTACTACAATCAGACCTAGATAAAAAATTTTAACAAGAACACATCAGTTATAACCCTATCAAAACAATGAAGCATTGTTATTGAAATGATTTAAGAATCGCATTCTTACATACTTCCCCCATATGTCATGCATTCACTCTTTTTTCATGAAGTAATTGCATCCCATAAAGACACTGTTCACAAATAAAGCTAAAATTCAGAATAAAGTAAAAAGAATAAAATAAATCACTAATAGAAAGAAAAATGATTCCTCTCTGAAGTAATTACATGAAAATGCACAAGAATCAATCATGCAACCACAATCTCCACATGCAAGTATAAATGAGACGTTATGTAATCAGGTAATATGAAAGACAGCACCAGCATAATTACACCATTGATACATTACTACAGTACTCTGCATCCGGTGTGCCGTGCCAAACTACTGCACCGCGTCAAAGTACTTGGTGTGCCAAAGCAAAATTTGAAATTATAGGTTATGGAAAAATACTATTTTATTCTTCTATTTCTAAGATCACAGAAATAATATATCTCTTATAGTACGATTTCTTAGGCTGTTTCCTCTACTTGAAACTGAAACTAAGTTGCTTTATAACTGTAGAACTGGAATTTTTATTACAGGATTATTTCTAAATGAACTTGGGTAGCATTTTGTCTTTTTTGCCTCAGAAAGAGGTTTTTCACATAATAGCATAAATTTGTTATTGAAATAATTTTCAATAGATGAATTGCTTTCCTAGCAGAAACAATGCAAACTCAACAATTGATTGATATTTTACAATGTATCTTTTTTAATTTTTCAAAGAGTTAAACTCAAAAGACATTTGATTGCAGGGGCATTTTTAATTATGGCGCAACCGGTGCAACATACCAACGGGCACCTCATATTGCGGACCCCAAAGTTACCGTATATACTCGTGTATATGCCGACTCCATGTATAGTACGACCCCTGATTTTTTGGTGAACAAACCTGATTTTATCATATATCTCGTTTATAGTACGACTCCAGCTTTCTACCGGGGTCGATATATTTCGTTTCGATAGCTCGATGGTTACTAGCGAGATATATCGAACGACCTTGATTTTCCACACCACCATAGAATAGACCGTAAATGTCGTAAATAGTATTTCTTGCGAGTACACTAAAATTCGGATAAGTTAAGTATCTTACTCCTAAAACATTTAATAAAAAGTGATATGAATCATGATTGCACAAGATGAAATAAAATCGTAACAATTCTAGTATGTCTGGATTACGTTCCGCGTATGTAATGGTTCCACTCGCTCGTCTATTTAATAGGTAGAGATAACGGATAAAAAGAAATTACTTTGTAATATTCCACAGTCTTTATTGTTTCTTCAATCACACACCGACCGGTTTCCACTACAAAATCATTCTAATGGTGTTACTAACTGACGTAATACCTTTAGAATGACTTTGTAGGGGAAACCGATCGGTGTATGATTGAAGACAAAATAAAGACTGTTGAATATTACAAAAATAATTTCTTTTTTCCAAGATGTCGAAATTCCATAAAGTTACGCCGTCTACGATACTTTTCGTCCAACTCGTTCCAATCCATCCCTTGTAAAAAGACGCAAACAAAGATGTACATACATAAAATTCAAGAAAGGAAGTGCCCGTAAATCTTCACTTATATCAAGTATTTGTGAATTTGAAACTTTATATATGAAAAAGATTCTACTCTTCACGAAACAACATAACAACGATAAAGGACCTCACTGTTAACGTTAGCCTACCATTAGAATGCGTGCGGGTGGCATAACTTCACTGAAAATGCCCGTGAAGATACATGAATTTTAAATCCTCAAATGCATTACTCGTGTATAGTACGATCCCCAATTTTTGCAATAAAAATTTGGTCGTAAAAACTCGTACTATACACGAGTATATACAGTATTCACGGATGGCAAGACTGCATTTTGATTCTTGCTCAGAAGCTTGCCTTTGAATTCATAACCATTTGAATCAATGTCAATAAGCAATCCTTCCTCTATTTGCACCTCTGATATTTTATTCTAAATAAAATCAATAACATAACTTAATATTTTGATAATGAAATTTTGAATTTTTATAGCAGACTGGTACAAACCAGGAAAATTGCACCGAGTACTTCTAAGTCTAAAAGCACCTCTGTTTGATTGCAACAGTTGTTGTTAATAGCTTACTATTACAGTTAACCAACACCAAAAACGATTACTATTACTCACATAAAGGGTAAAATCAGCTCTTACTGTCCATCATGGCAGGAAAACATATTCTATTTCATCATCACGTGGAAAACCAGGATTACATGCCAGACAAAGCCTACCCAATTGTCCACAATACCAGTCATGCAAGCTTCTTCACTGTCATGCGACTCTGTTGCAAGATGCATGCAAAATACCATAATTATGGCATACAGAAAAAGGTTACAATTCATACTCATATAAATGTACAATATATATATTTCAGTAAGACTTTAATAATTACTGTTGTAAATGGCAAGCTGCATTCATAGTTGTGAGTGTATTAGTGAGGCACAAGACAATATTAAAATGCTTCAGTGGGCAAGATACCAGCTGACGTTGAAAATTCATAGTCATTTTGTGATATGGTATAAGTGGAAATAAAGTCCAAACAAATTTTAGTATTAACACTAGACAAAAACTAGAGAGCCTGTTACATGATTCACATGTGCATCAGTTATAATTTGCTCACTTATAACAAACGATATTGTTGGTCATTTGCCTTTAAATTTTACAATATGTACTAACGTCAGCAAAACCTTTTAAAAACATTTATGTTACAATATATCACGTTTGCTCTACTTAAAAATTAATTTTACGAACAGGTTACAATTAATTCACAACTACTATGGAATATTGGCATAAATTATTTAATGACACAAAATTAGCTTATCAATTATCAGAAGATAACTTAATAATAGAATTACTGAAATTAAGTGTAATGCATTTTCAAAAGGATTGGAATCGCAAATTACGGAAAATTTCCCTGCTAAACCTCTTTATATATCTTATCATTAGTTGTCTTGCCCTTCTGAGAAATACTTTCAACTACCGTTTTTAAAGACTTTAATTTTGCACACGACCTGAAATTGTGATATTATAAAACAGAAAACCAATTTATGATGTCGTAAATTACCTTTTTGAAGTAAAAAGCTATTTAAAGGAATCAAAGTAATAAATATATAAATGTTTTAAGGAAAATAATAACTAGGTACTTACCATTTAATAAATTAAAAAGTAATTCGTCTTAACTTGCGCCATAATTTATATTCAACAAACATAAGATTTTAGTGTTTAAAACAAGATGTTGAAACAAATGGAAGTTCTGTGGAATGTTGTAAATTCTGAGACTGTTCCACTATAATGACTGTTAAGATGCAAATATGAAAAGTCTTACGCCAATTCCCATTGTTGAGCATTTACTCTAAGAGGTGCTATTATTTGCAGAAATGACGAACTCTTAGTTCCATCGAGAAATTACAAAAGGGATAAATTACCAACGGACGGATATTATAATAATATAGCGTTAAGAAAGAAAGAAAATAGATTCGTGATATAAACGTCCTTACGAATACGAATGTAGATAACCGTTCGTATTTACGCAAATGCTTCATTTAAGTAGGCAGCCGAACTTAAGAAAACGTACTTTGTTTATATTCGTTGTTATGAGCAACAAGAGTAATAGGCTGTTTGTAGTTAGAACAAAAGTTCTGGAAAGATCCACTGTAGTAATATGAAATGGACCTCATCTTGTTTTTATTTATTTCTAGTAGATTTTAAAGTACAATTCCAATTTATAGAACATTTCCATTGTTTCAATCAAATGAAACTTATTCTTCAACAACGTTCGAAATCAAAACTGAAATTTAAACAAACAAAATGGCGTAATATCGCCAATAAGCTTAATTTTCAAGTATTTCCACAAGGTTAAATGAAATAGCCATGCCAACTAAAATTACTCATTTACAATCATAATTCACCATTAGATGGTGTACCCATAATAGACGTCGTCAAAATACAAACAGTAAATACTAAGTACAAAGAGCGAACTTCACAGTGGATAACATGAGATGTTAAAAAATTGATTTCAGTTTCAAAAAATTCATCAACTGAATATAATAACTTAGAAACCACCGTATTTGAGCCCCATGGAGCTTACTGTCCTCGAATTTAAGGGCAGCATGTTGAAAAGTCTCAGTTGATCAGATTAACCCTCGCGTTATAGTATGATTTTGCTAGTGCATTGAGCTGTATCAAATTCACTTATCTTTCTTGTAATATGCGTATGCCTGATCTGATTGTGAGAATAAAGCTGTCTAGATTTCCCTTTAAATAACTGAGGTTTTTATAGATGCAAACTATTTTTGAAAACTTTTTTTTTTTATTAAAAACGTAACTGAATTTTTAAGTTAATCTAAATGAACTTATTTTCTTTTGTGTATAAAGTTTTCAAGTCTCGATTTCGTATCTCCATTCTAACTACTTTTAAAATGCCCGAAACCGATTCCAATGATTCTATGGAGGACAGTAGTGTCGGAAAACCTCCCTAAAAAAGAAAAATATTTTATACTTCTGGTCGAAATTAGCATCGCTGAAGAATAAAAGCTTTCAGCTTTTTGACAATGCATAGAAAACGAAAATATTCCAAATACTGTCCGCGGTATAAGTTTCCCAAAAGGCTTCACCACCCTAAGAAAAAAAATAGAGAACGAGACAATAAAGTAATATAATATAGACGAGTTTTTTATGATTTTACTATCAAATAATAAATATAAAATTATCTGAGTTATATTTCCTGAATCACTTTAGGAGTCCAAAGAATATCTGGTACTGTCCCAGTACATATGGTAAAATGTGAGCTTGGAAAATTTTCTGAAAATCTGTCAAAAATTATTTGAAAATCAATTCCTCAAAACTCAAACAAAATTTAATGGAATTGTTCTACAAGAATTTTCTTGTAAATTATAAAAATTGAATGCTCCAGAGATTTAGTCTTCTGTGGTGGCATAATCCTACAATGTTACTGAAATTTGGAGTAAATTCAATTTCACTGTTAGATTACTAATGGTAAATATAACCACTTTTCACCATATTAATAATATTTATTATTCAAGGACCATACATTAATTTGTAGGTATAGGACTCATCAAAAAATAAAATACGAAGTACATTTTGTACTCTATTAGCAAATACAATATATTTCACTGGACTTTTAGTAGGAATTAGCACATTAACATACCAAAATTATCTTAAAACATGGTTTAACTCTCAAAGTTTAAATAATTAGATAGGCACTCACTATTCACAAAACTCTCGGAAATCCTTTAAGTTCCAAAAGCTAAATGAATTTGGCTCCCGGATACATACGGAGAGAGAGGGACGGAGTTTGGAGTGAATGACGTCGGTGTACAACCTTTAATGCTCCTCGTGCAATGGAATCTAGTTCGAAAAATCTGATGGGGTGGATGTGGCCAACACACGACTTTCTTCATATTTGGGGTATAGATATTTAAATTATTATGAATAGCAATATAAGGCAAAATTATTATTTCGTATCATAAAATAATACAGCCGTCCTTTTTGCCGTAAATTAGGTATATTTTGAATATGATTACAGAATTCACCACTACGTGGTGGTGGCGCTGTATACTGGAAATTAAGAAAAAGCAAAATATCTCCGAAATGGACGGTTCTACGAAAATTTGTTTCAAACAAAACTTGGAAGAAATATTATTCTCTACAACTTTGGTCCTTACGAACATTACCAATAACGACGTTTTTAAGATATTTGACGGAAACCGAAAAACCCGATTATTTATAATTCCTAAACAATAACTGCTATAGAAAATTCTTTCAAATGAAAGTTGTAGGAAATTACATTCTCTATAATATTTGTATGGAGTTGTATCTACAATAATGATGTTTTAACGGAGAAATATCGCAAAAACCGAATCGGGTTCCGAATAAACCTCGACTTCCGGTTATCCGATATTGTCCAAAAACTAAGACGTTCTTTGTGTTCATGCTGAAGTGTTACATATGAAATTTGGAATTAATATGACAAGTACTTTTTGAGTTAGAGCGCCCACAATCACATCCACACACACATCATTCTGAAAATAATCTAAACGTGTTCCAGGGACCTCACAACGTGTATTTCCGTTGAAATCTCGCAGTCGATTTTTTCGTGATCACAATACTTTTCCTATACTACGTATGGAGAAAGAAATAAAATTGGAGATACCAAAACCATGGACCGACAAAAAAAAGTTAGGTCCCTATCTAGTCAAAACATATTACCAACAAAGTAAAGTCTAAATTCATTACCATATAACATAGTAATAGTTCGATAAACAAATTATTCCTAAAATATTTTTATTAACAATTAAAACGCTCTATCAGGGTAATTTTTCACACTTATTAGGGCTTTTAAAAAACAAGAAAATATGTGTAGTGTCCCTTCCTCTTCCTGGTTTGCCTTTTTCCTAGAACTCCTTTGGAATTAAATTATCTATAACCCATTCATAAATTTATACAATATTCACCCTGCATTTTTTCTTTTGGATACAACCAAGTTCCAAAGAGTTATATTAACTACATTACATCACTAGTTGAGAAAAAACATTTTTATGTTGAGTTTGGATAACATGAGATAGGGTGATGCCTTATAGTCAGAATTTGTTACAAATTTACGGACAAGCAAAATGTTCCTAAATTATAGAAAATGGCTGTATGATTCTAATAAACCCTTAAATGTTACATTGGAATTCCAAATTCAGATGCTCACTGCCAGGATTTATATCACATTATTAAAATATCATTGCATATATTAATTAAAATAATCTCCTAGTCCAGAGATTCCTAATGTTTATGTACCCAAGAGCACATTCAAATTAAACATAAGCTGACGAGCACCAGCATGTTTGTATCTATTCACTTCATGATGCAGTTTCTGTTTTCTTAAAACAATATTTTTAAGTTGTCCATAGCTGAGCCCAATATTTTATTCTTGAAGAAAACATTATTCATGAAACTTTTAAGAATACTAAGTTAGACAATTATATGTAAATAATCTTGCAAATTGCATTGTAAATTAAATCAAAATAAAACCATGAGGTATTCTTAGTTTTAACCAGGTTTGTCTTAATCAGAGCTGCAAACCAGTCAACATTTTGGAGTGGTTCGGTTCGTGGTTTGGTTCGTAATTTAAGATGATGGTCCAGTTCACGGTTTGGTTCATAATTCATTTTTGGCAGTGGGGCCAATTATACTGAATATTTAAGAACAATAACAAGTAACAACAATAACAAGGACGAACACACACGACCATGCCCTAGGCAGGATTCAAACCTGCGACCCTAGCATTGGGAGCTAGACACGCTAACCACCCCTCTACCAAGGCCGGCATTCAGTGCATTGAACTTTTCATGCTCCTTAAAATTATTCAATTATCTCAAAAACTCTTATTGATGGTTACGGATGTACACTAGATAAATAAATACTTGAAGAAAATTTGATACACACATTCTGTACTTTTAAAATGACATCTAATTGTTTAACTTCAAAAATAAAATGCCTTCCAACAATGCAGATCTCAAAAAACTCTGTCTATCAGTTAGAATATATTTCAATGTTGAAAAACATCTTTCGACACTTGCTTGAGTCGCAGGAACTGCGAAAAGAACTTTTGCCATCTAAAAGAGTTGTGGGTGGCTAAATTCCTTAGCTTTCCAATAGGAAAGGATATTTGTTTTTATTGGAAGCCATTCAACATTGTCAAATAATTACCACAATAAGTATTGAGCACACTACTCACTATGGTGTTGGTATTGTAAAAAATTAGTCACTGGTTTCGGTTCGCGGTTCAGCAAAATGATAGTGGTTAGGTTTGCAGCCCTGGTCTTAATGCAAGAGATGACAATACATTTCATCAGCAAAATTTTCATAAATCAAGATGTAAGAAGATATCCCTACTCATAAACAATCCAGATTGGTGTAATTAGTGTGACATGTATTTGTTTTATTGTTTTCATTGTTGAGACCAGCAACTCACCAAGATACCTTGAGCCAAAATAAAATTTTATCTTAAAAGAAACACACCTTAGCAAAGGAAACTTTGCTTGGGTCAAGAAGACTCCAAAAATTACTGCCACATAAGCGAGATTTAAGAATTCAATCATTTTGGAGAATCAAAATCTCAAATTTCAGTTCTTCAATGCCTCCTTGGAGGAACTCACTAATAGCAGTATTTGTAACCTCTACTGGGTGGAATGGGTATGAGACAAATTTTACAACTGGCCCAATTATGGTAAACTATGGGATTCTTTCTTCAAGCTGTTCCTGTAGTTCACTTGAGAATTACCAAGTAGGTCTTGCTGCTGAAAATAAATTCAAGAGTAAACAATTAGAATAAAAAACTGGAAAAAATATGCAGAGAAACCTCGATATAGCTAAAAATTATAAAGATGCTCATTCTAACAAGTACCAAAAATTACATGCAGCATGTAACATTAAGAAATTGACGGAGACTTTGCTTACAGTTATACCTAACGAGGTTACACTGTATTTACACTCTTTCCTGGGCTATTTTGACAATGCTTCACCTTATTTTGACAATGATCCATTTCATTTTGATAACGGCTCATCTTATTTTAACAATGACCCATTCAATTCTGACAATGGTTCATTTAATTTGACAGTGGTCCAATCAATTTTGACATTTCGTTTTATTTTGGCAACTTTAACATTAGGCTGGTATCAATAGAAGTTCAGTAATTCTGTGGAATATTTGAATTTGCAGGCAGGTTCATAGAGGCAAATAATGAAGAATTTCTCTATTATTACTATATTATCCATTGTATGGCTGTCCTACTTCTTTGGTGTGCCAAATATGCTTAAAGCCACTGACTGGCAGGCTGGACTGGGGTTGGGGGAGGGGGATAGGAGAAATTTTGTTCAAGCAAAGATTGGAGGTAGCCCTGAAAGCATCCAGCCCCAATGTGCATCGCTATTGTATTGCCTATGCCTCCCTTAGTCAGTTTGGGGCCATTTCCAAGAGAAATATAGAACCATAGTGGATACCCTTGTTAGAGGATGTGCAGGAGAAATTTTTCTGCTGTTTTTGTCTTCCCAGTTTTCTCATCTGCTTTCGCACATGATGGTAAAAACTTTGGAAGGGAGAAGCATTCAGGGAAAAATGTTTTATGACTGGTAGCGTTTAGGCAGCTTATCAGTATTCTATAGACATAAATTGACGGGTAAGCGCCCCTAGAGCTTTGATGCCCCGGGCGGCTGCTCGGCTCACTCTTACCTCGGGCCAGATGTGGCCTACTGGCCACCAATTGGACAGCCCTATTATATTATTATATACATCAGTAAAACCATATTTCATTTTAGATAGTAAACCCACCCTTAATGAATACCACAAAAATACATACATTTAACGATGACAGAAAAAGAATCAGCGATACTTACCTCTCTGGGAAAAGTACAAAAATGATTTCTGAAATCATAGAAGGTAAAAGAACAACTGTTCATGAGATAATTAAAAACTACTTAGCCAAAGGTATTGTTGAAAAATCTTGAAGGGGTGGCCAAAGAGAAAGGAAATGAACAATGCCCACTTGTTAAACAGTGGATAGACAAAGACTGCAGCATCTCTTTGAAAAAAATCACAGAAAAATGCATGGCAGAGTTTGGATTCAAAACCATCGATTGGATGATTAGTGGCCGATTTTCAGTATACTATTAAGTGAGTGCATCTCATCGCAGAGAGACGGAATAACCAAGAGGTAATTGAAGCAAGATGTCGCTACGCTCATCAGTTTATAGAATTGCCATCTCAAGTTTCTGAAAATTAAATATTTTTTATTGATGAAGTTGGTTTCAATGTTTCTATGAGAACAAGAAGAGGTCGGTCATCATGTCGAAAATGTGCTATACAGGTAGTCCGAGTCGTTAGGTCACAAAACATCTCCATATGCTGTGCAATGAATTGAGAAGTTATTTCATTATTCAGATCAAACTGTGCCTTTTCATGGAAACTTTTTTGTTCATTTCTTGAAAATTTATTTCAAATGATTGACAAGAATGGAATTAACCATGCTGTATTAGTAATGCGTAATGTTCCAGTCCATAAAAGCAAAAGAGTAAAAACTCTAGCATCAGATAATAGGCATACATTATTATATTTGCCTCCTTTTTCCCCTTTTTTTAATCCCATTGAATGCATGTTTGCTAAATGTAAAGAAGTAAGGTAAGTAAAATCAGAAAAAGTTGTTGGAATTAATCAATTATGGAGCTAATTTAATATAAAAAATTATTGTGCTGCTTTTTACAGACATATGCCAACTTATATTCCTAGATGCATAAAAAAGTTATAAATGATTAAATACGTCATTCAGATTATTTAAATAAAAAATTATGCATGTATGTTAATTTAGTTCTGATAAAATGTATTTTTGGCATCTATTTATGGTCAATTTTATATTTATTCTACGTTTTAGTATTCTTACTAAGTTATGTAATATACATATAATGTAATAAATCATTAACAATTTTCGGTTTACATGATTTTTCCAAAAGGTCAAAAAAATTAAAATGAAACATTGGGACGAAATTAACAATAAAAGGAACATTACACAATTTTGGCAAAATAATATTGGTAATTGTCAAAATTAAATGATGCACTGTCAAAATTAAATGAACCGCTGTAAAAATAGAATGGGTCATTGTCAAAATAACATGAACCATTTTCAAAATTAAATGGATCATTGTCAATATAGGATGAGCAATTGCCAGAATAGGATGGACCGTTGTTAAAATAACCTGGAATAGTGTATATTAAGTAACCGCCAATATGTTATATTGAGCATGGCTCCCTGCATAAAATATACTTGTTTCCCTGAGAATCAACTATGGCATTCCAGCGTACCATGGCATCCAGTTTGGAAAACAATGTTCTAGACTTTTTGAAAGAGGGCAAATACTACACTTCCTTAGTTCTAACTTCATCTAAGTAAAACCTTCCTTAGCTGTTGCCTAGAAAGCCATGCTAGACACTGCCGAGTCACAAAATTTTCACATCCTCAATTTTTTCAATCCTTAGGTTGTCTGATGGCAAAATACTTCAATGAAAGACATCCTGCCCCTACTCATAGAGCATTAAACAAAGTTTGGAATGACTAAGTACATACAAGAGTACGGAATATCACTGCATCACCTGTGATACAACATTTGTACCATATGATATTTTAGAGAAGCTTTCTGCTAGTATTCATGGTGCACCACATTGTTTAAAGGTTAAAATGACATATGATAGAATTAAAGAATCTTTTCAATAATATATTTAAAAAAGGAAAGAAAATATTCTCTATTAATAATTCTGGCAGCCCCACAACTAATGCCGTGCCAGCTGCTTATATGAGAGAGAAACTTTACTCCATACAGTGAAGCTTACTGCATGTAGTCATACATTAAAAATTCACATTGTGTTGTAAATGTAAAAGAATAGGGTGAAATGACAAGTAAAAAAATCCTCTGAGCATATCAATTTATAATTATGATTTACTAATCAGTTTTTCATTTACTCATGCCTTAGTAACAAATCGGTAGGTAAATGTGATTCATCACAGCCAAGTATTGATGAACTATCACTGAAGATGGCTGGTATACAGCTGAAAATGCATCTAGTTTCCCTAAACGCTTTATAGCTTTTGGAGTTCTCATGATTATACAATAGGATCCACCAATCAAATGCTTGCTAATTCATTTTTTAAATAAATGGAATTGTTGAATATATATGTAACAAGTTTTGTCTATACAGGAAGCGCATTGGAAACAGAATCAAGCTTGAATGGAAACTAGGACTCTATTTAATGGCTATTTGAATGGAAATACCTTGTCATGCATAGTACACCGTTGAGGTTACTGAATATTCTGCAAATGCATTTGCTTACTATGTACTTGTTAAGTGCAGCAAAGAGTGTAAGGTTTGGACTCAAAATGACTAACTACATCTCTCCAATAAATACAGTAAAGGTTGGGAGAATCTAATGCTAATTTCAGCCATAAATAAGCAGTTATCAATGACGATTCACAAATAATAGATCCTAAAAAATTATCTACAATCTAAAATCCTAAGGATGGCTGTTTTAAAGTCAATACGTAAATCTGTTTTTCCCAACATTTTCATGGTCATTGGAGAGTTTATCATGCACATACAATGTTAATAAAACTGATAAGAATGGACTCTCCACCACAGTTCTGATCTTTCACCATATGCACTTCAATTTGGTCAGGATTTTGATGACAATAAAGCTTGACCTGTAAGTTTTATGTACACTCATTTCGAAAAGTCTAGCGACACGGCTCGGTCACGCCACACATAGTACGGAGCTGAAAGTTCCGAGTATGTTGGTACCCATTGCTTGAGGGGAAGCAGGAGAGGGGCATGATAGTGAGGTGGAAGAGTGAGGAGGTGAGTTTCGAAGCCTGGGTTGGTGTGCTGGAAGAAACGAACGGAATCAGAGCCTATGAGACAAAACCCATTCAACAGTGCGAGGGCATCCAATCCAATCTCGCTTGCTGGATCTGAATCCCATTGAGAACTTATGGGATATAATGGTGAATGAGTGGACGGGAGGAAAGTTGAGGACGGCATCCGCACTTGAAGAGAATGTTATGGAACTCTGGGGCTCAATCGGACGATGGCCACAAATATGTGAAAATTTAGTACGGTTCATTAACCGTCGAATGCAAGGAGTGATCGACTCAGGCTGAGACTTCACTAAATACTAAAATAAAACACTAAATAATCTTTCATTGTTTTCATTGCCTATTAAATGCTGATAGAATAAAATTTTTATTCGAAAATTTAAATAAAGTCAATATAAAATGTATCCACTACCTGTGAGAAAAGTGCTACATGTGATAAATTGCCATTTATTAGAGTTTTGGTAAAACTGATTGGATAAAGGATGTAAATATTTCCTAACGTTCTCCCGAAAAAGCAATTTTTGTGCTGACAATTTCTTGACGCTTGAGTGATACAGTATAGTGGAATAAAAATTTTATTCTGGCGAACGAGCTGGCCAGGGCAGAAGATTGATATTCCAGTTCTGGTCAAAAAAATTGTCGAGTTACACCGGCCGTATCTAACGATGAATTAATTATCTTGTATCACTACCATGTCTTTGCCGTCTGGCACACTGACAAGGCAGAAGATGCTCATTCAGGATCTCCACTAAATCAACAGCTCTCATTTTTGTTATCCTAATTTATGGAGTATTATATAATTTTTGCCCTTGACCCATTGATGATTTTTTACGCTTTCCGAAGTGAAGTGCAGCCTAGCATTTCGCATTAATAACGCCCACAAAGATGAAAATATTGCATCTTTTCCGAAAGTGCTTTCTAGACGCGGCATATTCTTCATGTTCCCCTCTCTTCAAACCATTTACATGCCTCCTTCTCTCAGAGGTTTTCTTGTTACCCTTGGCATGCGAAGGCAACCACCGAGAGAGTCCTTTTTTCTGAGTTGGAATGGATGCCCTCACACTGTTGAATGGGATTTGTCTCGTAGGCTCTCATTTCTACCCAGGCTTCGAAACTCACCTCCTCATTCTTCCGCCCCTCCCTATCATTCCCCTCTCCTGCTTCCCCTCAAGCAGTGGATACCAACATACTCGGAACTTTCAACTCCGGCCTATGTGTGGCGTGACCGAGCCGTGTCGCTTGAGTTTTCGAAATGACTGTACATGAAGTCAATGTCAGAGAAATGGCAAGTTGTCTTCTATGACCAAGTGACTCTGGGTCATCTCAATAAAGAAGAAATATTATAAGATAAAAAATACCACGATAAATTATATTAGATAAACAAAAAAAGACACAAGTTTACTTTTACTACATTTGGATGATTAATAGGATGATTATAGTTGAGCTTTGAAAGCACACAGATGAACTATTTGCTTGGATTATGCTTGAAAGAGTGACTGAAATATAATCAAAGATAAAAATACTTTGAATTAAATAGAAACTTATGTATACACAAAAGAAGAAAAAACACAGTATTTGAGTGAGGAAAAGCATTTTAATTCAATAGAAATTTGAGTTAAAAGCTTGTGACTATTATGTCGGCACCTTCAGGGCCATTGGGAGATGAGTTTGTGAGGTGACAACAGCACTTTTTTTAGGCACAGCATTAGGAGTGCCACTGTTGATCTGCATTTGTGTCACGAACTGTGGTCTTTTCAGATTTTCATGCAATGTCCCTGAGTACCTTGAGGGTTTAAGGACAACGGAACCCTTTCATTAAGTTTCAGAACTTTGCATTTTCTTATGAAGAGGCAACTCAACTAGCATGGTCTGCTAACTTGAATAAAATATCTTACAAGGTGTTAGCAACTTGTATTTATAAAAATAGATTAACATAGCAGGCCAGTAATGCTACCTTGCAGACTAATGTTTTACTAGAAAAATAAGTACTGTATGCCACTCTTGGAATATCACTCTAACAATGGCAATACATATACACTAAAAACCTGGTATTCAAGAAAAATATCTTCAGAAAATTCATATCAGTGGTAGGATAATTATAAAAGCTGTCAAAATAATTATATTATTCAACAAGAAAATTTCTCACAATTGGCAACAAACAGTATCTGCAGATACGAAATTCTTCCATTTACCTCAGCTTATTTCATCACTATTATATTGATATGAGAAAAAGTTCATAATAATTGGAAATTTTTCATATTTACTGCTTTTAAAAATATTTTTACTGATAAAAAGGTTACAATAAGATGAGTCTATTAGTCCTACCTAAAACTAAGCATAGATTTTGAGGATAATTTCATTTAAGCAAAAATCAATGAACATTTGCAAGGGTCAGGGACATATCTAGCCACCCAATTGTGGAGGGTCAGCATGAGCTGTGGGAAAGGAGAGATGTCAAAAATATTTGGAGGGTCACACCAATTTTTTTAAAAATTCAATAAAAATAATAATACAAAAACAAATGTTTTAACTTATTTTCACTGAATAGTCACAAAAATGAAAGGTGATTTTTTTATTAAGAACTAACACATTAAATACTTTATTAATTCGTAGTTTAAAATGTAATATTCAGCAGGAGGGTCAAGGGGGTCAATGCCTCACAAAGAGGGTCTCCCCAAACCCTTTCCTAGTAGAGTCCCTAGCAAGGGCATTCACAGAAACTTGACCAGGAGTCATTTTAAAACCTATCATCAACCTGAGCCTTGTTTAGTGATGCAACTGCCCACAGTCATGCACCCCTATTTAAATTATTATATTTCTGCCATACATTCAAAGGGGACCACTCATATTTAGGTACCTGAGGGACAGGATGACAAAATACAAGTTATTTTGCAGTTGTGTTATATTTGTTGTAAAATAAGTTGAATTACAGCAGCAAAATCATTTTTTTAAAAGTAAGAATGAACAATAATTATACAAGCAGCTTTCCATGCCCATGGCAAAATTCAAACCTCCAAACTTATAACTGGGAGGATGATTCTCCAACTACTAAGGGTGACCAGACATCCTGTATTTACAGGACATGTCTTGTTTTTCATTGCATTGTCCAAGCGCCACAAAAACTTTTGTCAGGGTGGTTATTTGTCCCATGTTTCTTTGCTTTTTAGAAAAACCAGCTTTACATTTTATTAATACTCTTATAGTCGTTCCACCAGCTAAAGTCTCTTGGCCTATGCCAGTTAGCAGCAGCCAATAGGAGACGGTTTGTTTGGGAAGGTAGTGGGGAGGAAACCAGTCTCACTCCTGCTCTCGAAGAGATCACATCGGGATGCGTTGCCATTAGAAATTGCGTAGTATATCAGCTGAAGGCGAAAATCTGCAAGAGATGGCAATGCGCACCGGTATCTGCTGTCCCGCACGAAAGTTGAGAGGGACGATGGAAGGGGAAACATTCGTGATTGGCTACTTGCTCTAAGTAGGCCAAGAGCCTTCAGCTGGTGAACCGACTATAGTTGACTGAAATATTTGCTTCTACTTTTTTTTGCATACTAACTTAAATATGGAGAAGTGTAAACAAAGTTTTGTATGGAATGAGTGCAGGTGAAATGATTATTAACACTTAAATAAAAATATAACACTTCCATGTTATCTTTTTACTTGTGTTAATTATAGATTACCATAAAGTTACAGTGCTGTATATTAATTTTATAAATGATAAATTATGCATCAGCTTTGTTCAAACTGTTAACCTACATGAAAATTATAGTGGGCCTCCTGTGTACAGAGGGAGTACATTTCAACCCAGAATATGAAATGAGAAGTCTTTCATAACAATAAATGGTAATAGTCTTCCTTAAAAAAAAGGAACAATGAAAAATATGTGTGGTTTATGCCGTATTTCTTTCCCAGAGATGACGGCATTGCATTTTTATCTCCTTGGAATCTGGTCACTCCAACTACTCTACCAGCACAGGCAGCAGCAACACACTGGAAATTTTAAGAAAAATATATATTAAGTTCCCTAAATAGCCAAATAAATCAATTAACATGCAATAGGTGACATTGTTAAAGATATCAATCAAATTTTATAACATAATACATGACTCAACAAAATCGAATTTATACAGTTTCTTACAAAAATGGTTATTAAATACTCTAAACCAGGGGTCCCCAAACCGCGGCCCGTGGGCTGCATGCAGCCCCCGAACCAATTCTGTGCGGCCTTTGGCCTCCCAGAAACTAATTCTTTTTTAAACGTTTTATACACGTTTTTCTCATGACGCTGGATAGCTGGGATGAAGAAAAGCAAATTTAGATTGGAATCTACTCTCAACGAAAGTGAAACATTGTATTCACGGCTAATCTATGTATTACATTATATACACAAAGACGAGTGATGGCAGAGTCACAGGCAGTTATATCCTGTCGCCTCTAGCCAGTGCCCATTGAAACACTTGTCAGATGTATTTTGCAGGGTTTAGTTCTTCCCTATTGTCTTGTGTCTCGGTGTGGGTGACTTGTCGACGTTTTGTCGCTCTTGCTGCTCTTCCCAGTTAATTTTGAAGTGTATTTGGTGATTAGGTGATTCCACAAGGATATTATAGACGACGGTAATCAAATTTCAACATTTTACGAGTCCAAACCGAGGTGAGTAATATTCTGTGTGCAGATGACTGTACGGAAAACCATGAGTGATGTGCTTGCTATGACGTAATTTGTGTAGATTTGCAGATAATGTTAGGAAAAAACTCCCATAATAGAACAATCGTGGAATCACTGTAATTATATCAATTGATGTAAAATTGTTTTTGCAATAGGTTCTGTAGCAGTAGTAGAAGCTAACATAAATTCTGGTTTGTGCCGAACTCCTTGTTCTTTTACGGACTCAAATTTGTTTGTATGATCACGTGATTTATGTCACTTTTTACGTTATAATAAATTAAATTATTGGTAATAGTGAAGGAATGGGGGGGAAAGTTAAGATTACAGGGTAAAGGAAAGCTGGTGTCAGACATATATGCTGAGGTGAAAGCATTTGAGGGGAAGTTAAATATTTTGGTGAAACAGTTTAGTGAAGGTAATTTTTCATACTTCTCTTGCTGTAAAGAACTACAATCTGACGGAAAAATGATTTCTCATTCCACTCTAGAAAGATTCACAGAAGCACTGAAACTCTTGCAGGAAGAATTCAAGAACAGATTCGGGGATTTTCACAAAAATGCGAAGGAAATAAGAATGTTTCAGAATCCATTTGAAGTAGCACCAGAGGACTCACCTGCAATGTATCAGATGGAATTAATTGATCTGCAAGCCACAGATGCTTTGAGAGACACAAAGAAAATAGCCTTTTGAGTTTTTATTCAGGACTACCAGACACATTTATGAACCTAAAGACATTTGCAGCGGGCATGTTCTCTATTTTCGGTAGCACATATATTTGTGAATCAACATTTTCAAAAATGAAAATAATCAAGTTGAAGTGTAGGACAAGGCTTTCAGATGATCATTTGCATAAGATTTTAAGATTGTGTCACGAACATTGAAGTAGATATTAATAACCTTACTAATAAAATGCAGCCTCAAGTATCACATTGAATATATGTAAAAATAATAAATTATGATAAATAAATGTCTTTATTTCATAAATTTAACTTTATTTTCCGAAGAAGTGAGTAATTTGTTTTGTTTATTAATCTTTCACAAGATATGTCCATTGCCCATCCTTAGGATGGACGTGGTTCGTCTATCTTTAGGTAAAGATTACTATTTATTAGTAAAAATTTCAAATGCATTATTCTGCATCCATTCCTGATGCTGAGAAGGAATCAATATGATGGACTGACTCTAAAAACGATTTTGCAATGAACTGCTACTCTATAAAAAAGGTCAACAGATTTTTTTTGCCTGCGGCCCGCGAGGACTTTTGAATTACCAATGCAGCCCACTGGAGGTGTAAGGTTCGGGACCCCTGCTCTAAACCAAGTTTATTTGCTAGTGATGCTGATGTCACACTTCTGGTGGAAAATTTTGTTGATACAAATAACTCAAAAACGTTAAGTACAATTTTGATGACTTTTTTGCATTAAAATAACCTCTTGCACCTTTTAGACATTTTCATCTATCATAAGATCATGGGTATGACTTCAGCATTTATTTTCTCCATTTGATTATCACAGAGATGAGAGTTGCATATTAACCATTTTTATTTTAAAATCACATAAAAGCATGGTGCAAACTGGGAATCTGGATAGTTCTATGTAAGAAAAATGTTTACTTTTTTAAAGGAAGAATTTGAATCCACATCAAATTAGTTAAAAAAGTGTATAGAATATGGAAAGAACATGACATTTTTAAATTTTTTAATAATGATAAATGTAAGATGCCATGACAAATCCCATTGTTGCCACTTTTGAAAGTGCAATGCTTATATATGGGGAATAGTTTAACTCTTTCTGGCCCTAAGATGAACTAGGTGTGCCATTGGAGTTTTTTCACTGTAGTAGTAGCCATGGGCATCCACAGACTAAAGTTCAGGAGGAGGGGAGGCAAGAAAAAATATACATTTAACAAAAAACATTGTTTATTATTTTGTGAAGTTAAATAAGAGTCTCCTTGGAGTTTGACCATAAACATCTATTACACGTTCAATAAAATTTGTCTTTACATTAATTTTTTTTCTGTGAACACTCAACATGCACAGTCCACTTAACCTATCTTCACTCATTGTAGAACAAAGCCGTTTTTACTCTACGAAGGGTGCTAAACAACCGCTCAACGGTAGAAGTTGTCCCTGGTAAAGCCAGTGCAATTAACTTTGCTGATCTAACAGCGGGAAAAAAATCCATATATTTATTTAATATTTTGGGTAGTGCTGCTGGGATATCTTTAAGCTGTTTTGTAGATCATGAATCATACCACATGTTAGCTTCAGTTACAAAATTATCTATTTGATAAAAATTTTGAATTTATTTAGTACTATCAATAAATTCTTTCCTATTCATTAGTATCATTTCACAAGGATGTAATTTAAAGCTGAATACATTTTTCTGTTCATCTGAAAATTGGCTGCTCAACGAAGAAAGTAATGAGTCATTGTATGGATGGTAAATGGCTCTACGATAATATTCTGCAGCCATATCAGTAGAATAATTTGCTCTAAGAGTTTGTTTTTAGATATGTCTCGGTACAGAGATTTCACTGTTCACTTCATTTGCAAGACTTTTTGCAACAGAAAGTATTTCGTCAAAAATTGTTTCCATACTTTCTCTGTGCTGCTGAATTATATTAATTAGATCTTGAATGTGATTATGGACTTTTAACAAATCTATTTGAACGAACTGTAAAGATTGAGTTACTGGTTCCAACATTGCAGAATATCTACTGATTGTTGCAACTGATATTATAAAAACAATTTCTGCATGCACAGGAAAGTTCGAATGCTGTCGCGTCTTAGAATCATCGGTTTCAGAAAGATTATCAAGTTCGTTGACTATTTTAACAAAATTTTCAGTGAAAATTCGAATACTTTTGTGTTTTTGTATCCAACGAGTTTCACACAACATCAGAATATTTGCTACGTTAGCCCTCCTATATGAACTTTCCCAAAAAAATTTAATAATGGCTTTAATGGTACCAACTGTGTTACAGACTTCACTCAAGCATTTTAAGTCATGCACTACGAGGTTAAGACGATGGGAAGAACAATGGACAAACATTGCTTTCGGGTGCAAAGATCTAATTTTTGCTTGCACACCCCCTTCCTTTCCAGCTACTGCAGAACATCCATCATATCCGTGACCAACTAAATTTTCCATTTTTAATTTAAATTGAGAGCACGCCTTTAATATCTCTCTGGATATTCCTTCTGCACTTCGATCTGATATCAGAAAAAACCAAGAAATTCTTCGCGAATACAAGTTTGTCCACCAATACACTCAGGAAATCTAACCCCTAATGATAATTGTTCTATTCCCCCAATATCAATTGTTTCATCAGCCAAAATGGAAAACCTTTGGAAGCATTTGCTGCAGCAACTATATCATTTCGCAAAATACAACCATACATTTTTATTATTTCATTTTGAGTTCTAACAGATGTGTATTTTGTGTTTGCATTGCAAGTTACTGTTTTTTTTTTAATTTTGTCACCTGCTTCAATCAGAAAGTCTAACAGGTTTTGAAAATTTCCTGAATTGTTAGTTTTACCCCGTAATGAAATGTCATTTGCACTACACAAAACAATACTTGACACTATTGAATACAGTATTGCCCTATTTTCCTCTACTACATTGGCAGCTGATTTGTTTAGCAACATTTGTATCAAAGGACTTTTGGCTTTCATAATTGAAACAAAGTGATTGGCTTCTATTTGTGAAGTTTTATGCCAGTAGGTTTTGACATAGGCACTTGCAGCTTCATGAAAATTTTTGTATTTTTTAAACACTGTGTTAATGAAAGAACCTTGAAATCCCCTCTTCACCCTTTGAGGAAAATGTAACAAACAAACAAACTTTACATAAAGCGCCCTTTAAATGTGCAGAATACACTAACCAAGGAGTATATTGAGTAAGCTACAGATGATGGAAAACTCTACTATTTTCACTATCATGCTTAAAATAGGTCGGTGAAGGTGTTCAGCAATTACTTAATCTCCTATAATATATTTTGAAGGGCGTGTTTGTTGGTTTGTACGTTTGTTCATGGAACTCCTCCTAAATGATAAAAGCTAGAATAACCAAATTTGGTAAGATTCTTCCTTACATTCTAATGGTCAAGGTTTGGTTAACCAGGATTAATCAGTGCTGCCAATATAGGGGATTAACATTTTTCCATAAGATAACACGTATGAATCCATTTCTTGACTTGCAAGATATTCTTCCTTCAAGCATCAAAATACGTAAATATGGACCGATTTTTTTTGTTTTTTCTTTATTCGATGAATAAAACTCTATACTATCTTATTCCTGCGAAGTTTACATGTTAAATGGTAGAAGTTTTCAGAAATACGCTATTTGTTTCGAAATTTTGTTGATTTTTCGTACTCTTTCCGGGCGTTGCCAAGGCGGTCGTCATTGTTACCTCTGATTCAATTAGCTTCAATGAAGCTTACAAATAGGCGAAAGTTTAGCGTTATTCGCTTCGCACTTTTGTTTAAGCAACGAAACGATCGATGTTTATGGATAGCAACATAAATAGATACTGATTATTATTCAGGAAGCGTTTATTGATGAAAGTAATTGAACCTTCTTTCATCTATTAAATACTGGAATCACATTTTTTGTAAGTAAAATCATTATATTCAACATTATAATGTTTATTAATGTAAATAGGCTCACGTATCTGGTGTACATTTACCAGTCAGTGTTCAATCATGGACAACTGTATGTTGCTTTTTCACGGGTTTCCTGCTTACAAGACATAAATGTAAACATTTCATAAGCATAATTACACAAGAAATGAAGCTGGATTTGGTAAAAGTGATATGATAGGAAATACAATTATCATTATATATGAATGCAATACATTTGGAAATGGATTGTTACAAGCAAATATGATTCATTGTTAAGAAAAACTAATTGTAAGTTAAAAAGTATCGACTATATATTTTAAAGAGTTTGTATGTTGTGCTATAGTAGCTTCACTAAATACATTGAAATTCAACAGGAAATTCTGCTAGTACTTCATATTTAAATTCACTAGACATACTTAGTGGTGTTTTAGCTATATACAATCCAACATCAAAATATTCACTAACTTCTGATGCGACATCAGAGGACTAGGTGAAGTGGATTTGTTTGTATCTTTTTCTGACTGCGGCAATGAAGACTCCAATTCCTCAAGTTGATCATCCACTTCATCAATTCCAGGATCCAATTTCGGTTTTTTGAAATAATTTGTAATAGACATGGGGTTATCTTGCTGTTATTGAAAAAAATATTTTATTCGTTTGATTAATATACCAGATACTAAATACATCTAAAAATTACCTTACCTTCTTACTGAAATTAACTAGTGTTGATATTTTTTCAACCAAAAAATGTTTAGTTAAATACGTATAAGAGTACTTTTCATCTTTCAAGCTAATATTTAAAGTAGCGACTGAAGGGCTGCAAAGATATCGCTTTTCTTATTCACACAAACCTGCTCCTGCAGGTTCTTTATTTTTATCAAATATCCATGTATCCTTTCAAAATTTAAGAGTTTACAACAACTAGAAAATATAAAATATTATTTAACTCAAATTACTTAAAGTACATACCTCCAATATTTATGTTGGAAATTTAGCGTTGACTATAGTAAAACAATCACAAAACACAACACTCACTGTAGATGGCAAATTAAACCTGATTTTTAGCAAAATTTCGATTGCAGCGGAAAGCCTTTTTTATGACTTTTTTGCATTTTTATAAATGATTCGAATTAAGATAGTTTGCACTTTAATTTCCATTGTATTTTGTTTTATACAAAATACAAATAGACAATGCTCTTACAATTACGTTAATTAGCGATATTAAAAAAATAAACGATTTTTAATCATATGTCCTAAAATCACGAGTGCCTTTAAGAATACTGACTATATTTATCATTACATTTAATTCCTCTTGGGTTTCTTCTCAAGTATCCAGGTTTCACGAAAACTCCGGTTTATGAATATCTTAAAGTAGGCAACCTGTAACAACATCTCCGGTTCATGAAGATCTAAAAGTTGGCAACCCTAGTCAGAACCCCTCGAATTTAAAATTAACCTCTACGTGTGGCAAGCATAAATAAAGTAAATTTTAAGGAATAAAGCAGGAATACTAAGCACAGTTTCCTGTTATGACATGTCAATTTTATACAGATTCAAAAACCTATCACACGAAAAATAAATAAAAATATTTGGTATTCTCTGATCGGTGCACCTAAGGTGACAGCATTTCCAGGGGGGGGGGGGGGGGGGGGGGGGGGCAAGTGCCCTCCTGCAGATGCCCATGGTATTAGCCTTGAGCATTTGATTATAATAACAAGACTTCCACAGCTACTAGTTAGTACAGGTAGACCCCGATTTATGAAAGAGTTAGGTTCTTCAAATCCTTATGTAAATCGAGGTATAATTTCTCATTGATTGCCATTATAGAAGGTGAGATACATTCCTATGGCTAAGAAATCCTCCTCTAAATATAGTAAAATGGCACTATATATGTTTTTTAGGGCATTCATTATGGAAAACAACTACTCTAAACATCTATATAATATTACAAGTATTTAAATATTTAAACAGGTGCTATTTTATTTCAAGATAACAGGTGAAAATAAAAATAGTTAACATTATGTTGTTAAAGGGTCGTTTTTAACTAAATACCTATTAATTTTTGAGATTCAGACATTCGAGATTCCGTTTATTCGTGATTTCATCCTTTTGAGATTGTGGATTTTAACTAGGATTTTTAAGTATAATAATTTAATCTATTTTAAATTACATGTATTTTAAACTAGCTTTTTCTTTTGTAATCATCATTACTGTATTATTATTGATTAGTACGAGGGTAGTTCAAAAAGTTTCTGAACTTTTTCTTATCGCGCCACTGGTGCAAGGCAGACTTATGAGAATTGGCAACATTGAAACTCATTATCTGACATTCCCCCACACTGGTGGGCGTGACCTTGGACTCAGTGAGCTATAAGCAGTGGAGGTAAGAGCATGGCTGCGCCGCTTTCGATTTGCACCAAGGAAGAGCAGAGAGGAGTCATTCATTTTTTGTGGGCAGAAGGTGTTAAAGGGGCTGAAATTCACACGTTTATGTGCTCAGTATGGGGATAATGCTTTACCTCGGCGGAGTGTGTACGAATGGATTTAAATGTTCAAGAAAGGCCGGACAAGTGTAGTTGATGCAGAGCGCTCAGGACGGCCGTCAACATCAATCAGTGATGAGAAACAGGAAGATGCCAGAGCCATGATTCTCACTGACAGAAGAGTGAAAATAAGGGACATTTCATTAAAGTTAGACATGAGTCAAGGTTCAACCTATTTGATAGTGCATGCCATTCTTGAATTCTACAAGGTTTGCGCAAGGTGGGTGCCCAAAAATTTGACAGAAGAGCATAAGCTCAATCGTTTGGACATCAGCTCTTGTCTCTTGGAGCGATATCATAATGAAGGAGAAAATATTTTGAATCGCATCATTACTGGGGATGAAACGTGGATTCATCATTATGAATCTGAAAGGAAGCAGAACAGTATGCAGTGGAAGCACACATCATCTCCTGTTTCCAATAAATTCAAATCACAGCCATCAGCTGGAAAGATTATGCTGACAGTGTTTTGGGATTTCCAAGGTCCTATCCTCGAACATTATCTGGAGCGTGGAACAATGGTAACAAGTGCAGTGTATGCTGACATGTTGCAAAATGAACTGAAGCTGGCCATTCGCAGAAAACGGAGAGGAAGATTGTCGGAGGGTGTTCTTTTGTTACACGAAATGCACTTACACATAGTGCTGCCCATACCAGGGAAACCCTTCAAGAAATGACATTTGAAGTTCTCGATCACCCAGCCCATAGTCCAGACTTGGCTCCTTCAGATTATCATCTTTTTGAACCACTGAAGGAAGCGCCGAGAGGTCGTCGATTTGCAGATGATAACGAGGTGAAAGAGGCGGTGCATGACTGGCTGCACACACAACCAAAGAAATTTTTTTTATGGCATTAGAAAGTTTATAGACTGCTGGAATAAGTGTATCACAAAGCAGGGAGACTATGTAGAGAAATGAACCATTTGTAATCTCTCAGACATAAATAAAGACGTTGTAACAAAAAAGTGTGGAAACTTTTTGAACTACCCTCGTAATATTTTTATTTTTCTTCTGTTACTCGTTTTCCTTCCGAGATTTGCAATGAAAAAATAAGTTTTTTTTGTAACTTCAGGGTTTTGGTTCGTTCAATGAAACACTGGACAAAATGTTTTTTTCATAACTTTGCAACTTCATAAAATGGGGCAACGTACTTTATGTTATTCATCAGTCAGTATAAATTAGATCACAAACATTCAAGAGTCTGGATCATAAATGGCAATGTTTGGTAACAAATAATGAATCAAAAGAAATTAAAACCATAAACGGCAAGGTTTTACTGTATTTTTAAAATGCTCAATTTTCATTTTTTACTAATAAAGGGACAGCTTTTGTTATTTAGGATACTTTTACTCTGGTGGTAGCAGTTTTCTCATTCACGTTTAAATAATACTGAGTATTTGCAGGCCATGCAACCTCAAAAACCAACAGTACCTGATCCTTGAGGGTATATTGCAGTGGGGCTCTATGGGAAACCATACAATCAAGGAACAATAAAAAACTGTAATATTTATCTTACTTCCAAGTTTGTGGTCCAACTACAATTGCCAAGTTTTAATGTTTCTGTGTAACAATGTAAACTTCTGCAGGTGATAAGCTATTTCCTTAACATAATGACCCATTTTGTAAGTATGTATAGATAAAAATACACAAAGTATTGATAGTGCTTATTTCATCTACTGCTACTTCTTACCAACAGAAATAGAGCCAGAAAATCCATTTCATCTTCCTCTGAATATTGGTGAATGAATGTTTATCCAACAATCAGTCAACAGTTTACATATGAGGCTCACATCATATATCCTCTAAACATCATCTCTCAAAAGCAATCCACATTCCACAGTATACCCAGTGCTGAGCTGGAGCTGGTTCACACTGGTTCCTGAGAACTGGTTGGTAAATTTTGAAAAAGTTCTGGAACCGTTTGTTAACTCAGTTGGAACCAATGTTAAAAAAAAGCGAGTCATCAGACTCAGAGTTATTGGTTCAGAGGGGGCTAACATAACTGAATCAAATGGATCACCAATAGAATGGCGTAATGTGAAAAAAAGTTGATAACATCACTCGAATAAGTAATAAATTTATGTCTAGAGCAGGAGTCTCAAACTCCCAGTGTTGTGCAGGACGCATAACGACATTCCCAAAGCCATGGGCCGCATTCCAAAACATCGCTCTTTGTAGTCATTGCATGTTTCCTAGTTTCTTCATCATCACCTTCCACAAACTCTCATAAAACCGCTAGTGTGTATTCCTATCAACAACAGTGAAATTTAGCTTTATCAAGTGACATTTGCTTCACCACTCAGTCTGCCCCTACCCCAAATCGGTAGCCTGCCACAGAATCCACTCGACCTCCTTCAATTATGAGCAAGATTCTCCACACAGCAATCACCAGATTTAACGTGAAAACCAAGACAGAATATTTTATTGGCGGGTGGAAAAAAAGTCACAGGAAAAAAGTCATGGAAAGAAGTCACAATTTCCACTAGGAAAAAAGTCACAGGAAAAAGGTAACAGGAAAAAATTTAATCCTATTTAAATAGCAATTTTGAAAAATTATGTCACCACCTACACACTCAATTTTCATCACTCCTTCCTCATAAGCAATCTACAACTCTAAAAGTAAATAACAAATAGCAGATTTCTAGACACTTCTGAAATTCTTACCATTTACAAAAAATATCTGCCGAGAAGTTATGGTCAAGCAGGTTTTTTTCCTCATTGATATCTTACTATAGGGCTTTTTTCCTATGAATTTATTTTCATGACTTTTTTCCTACATTCATTTTATTTCTGTACCTAATATCCTCTCCTTATTGAGCATTGGCATTTACCAATCTACCCTTTCCACCAAAGATGTTAAACATCGGAGGCTTAACAGAGTACAGTAAAACCCCCAAATTCGGGACTTCCAAATTTGCGTGCTTTGCAGTTTCACAGGGTTTTCGACTACTGCTATCATCTTTGAAGTGAAGAGAAAAAGCACTAAACAAATGAATTTCCCCATCTGCACGGTTTTTTTATATCACGCTGTGACCCCGTTTTTCGAAAATGTCTATCAAGAGGAAAGCAAGTGATAATATAGAAAACAGAAGCAAAAAGAAGACGATGACTTTACGTGAGAAAATTGAGTTGCAAAATAAACTTGATAGTGGCCAGAGTGCGGCATCAGTGGGCCGGCAATATGTGATAAACTTTAGAGCTACGGCAGATTTAAATGCCACACTGTATTGGTTCAAAACCACTTTTAGCCTACATTTTCATCATTTATTGTTGTCAAAATAATGGAGAGCCATGAACCTGTGCCTCAAAATGTATCCAAATTGGTGGCAAGTTTATTTTGAAAATTACTAGTAAGTAATAAGTCACTAGCAATTGTTAATTATAGGGCCACAGGAAATATCTTTTATCTGTAATATATGTGCTTCTGACATAGGATATAGGAGAATTTGGATATAAATAATGAGGTACTTTCAGATGAGCTAGAAACTTGAAATAGGCATGAATATAGGTTTTTGGTCACACCCGAAGGAAAAAATCCAAAATCATTGAAATTCCAATTTCAAGGGGCTATTTCTGCCCCATTATTACCCCCATAAGAAAAGCACGCACATTGGTGTAGATGTTTTTATATTTATATTTTTATTTTAAAATTATATCTCATCAAAATATGAACTCGGGACTATCAGAAAGATTAGAAATTGTAGTTTCTTATTTTTGAAGATGGAATTCAAATCTGTGTAGAAATAGTGTAAATTTTTATTTTTATCAGAAAAAAGTGGTAATTTTTCTGGATCCCAACAATCGACTGTCGCGGCAACAAGGTCAACGCTTGTATATGGGTAAGCTTATAAGGGGAATCACAGGGCTATGTCATAATGCCATTGATATTAACCCTAATCCTACCAGGCCATGACTTAGAGACATTTGTATTTTTATTCATGATTACTTCTACAATTAAATTTATTTGGCAGTGAGACTTTATTTTATTATTTTATATTTCTATGTAAATAAACACCACCAACTTTTTTTAAACTCTTTGTATTTCATTTATATAGTCCCTAATATAAAATTCAGACGTTGACTACCACAATGTGACTCAGAGACACATGATACAATGTAACGAAAATGTTCTTTGTGAATGCATCTTGTGTTAAATAAGGGCATTTACTGGACTGCTAATTTACACTGGACTATATAAACAAAGTATAATTGACTATAAAGAATTTTGGGGTACATTGTTTGGCAGTCCGATTTTTCGTGCATGTCTAAAAATCGATTTATCACATTACATCGTCACATGTGTTTTGATGACACGTCAACTTGATCTATTTAACCATGCATAATATGTAACCATTAATAATAGTGTCCAAATAAATCATATCTTACAAATTTATCATGTGTGTCCCTAAGTCACATCCCGGTAGTTAACGTCAGTGAAAGAGACCGGTAGGATGAGGGTAAAACTACGACCAATGGAGGAAATCCGATATTATAAAGATTCAAAATTTTAGGGCTGTTTTGCTCCATTTTTTTCTATAAGAGGATAAAAATTATATGGCACTATTAGATGAGCTAGAGCAGTGTTTATCAACCGGTGTTCCAATAGCATTGCCTAAGTGTTCCGCGTAATATTCCACCAAAAATAATTTTTCTATAAATTTAGATTTTTTAATGAATTTAAAAATAAAAAGTATTTCTACTTTATTCGCACATCATAACTCCATCTATCGCAGAAGCAGGAAGAACTTCTATTAAGTGCATAAAATAAAGGTTATATGTAAATATATATAAACGCATATGTATATAGGTGTTCCACCAATTTTTTCCCATTCCAAAGTGTTCCACCACTCAAAAAAGGTTGAAAAACACTGAGCTAGACACTTGAAATTTGGCAGTATTATAGGTTTTTCATCACAACCAAAGAAAAAAATCCGAAATTGTAAAAATACCTATTTTAGGGGCTTTTTTGCCCCATATGAGGGTAAAACTTATAAAGCACTTCTATATGAGCTAAAGACTAGATATTTGACACGATTACAGGTTTTTGGTCACAACATATGGAAGATATCCGGCAATGTAAAAATTCAAAACTTGAGGGACTGTTTAGCCCCATTATTTCCCCCACAGCAGGATAAAAATAAGAAGGCACTTCTAGATGATCTAAGGATTTGAAATTTCGCACAATTATAGGTATTTGTTTACAACCTATGAAAAAAATATAGACTATAAATTCCTATTTTTAGGGGCTGTTTTGCCTCATTATTGCCCAATACGAGGATAAAATTATAAGGCACTTCTAGATGAGCTATAGGCTTGAAATTTGGCATGGTTATATGTTTTTGGACAAAATCGATGGGAAAAATTTGAAATTTTAAAAATTCCAAAATTTAAAAATGCTTGCAGAATGCAAGCACCGTCTACTATAGTCGGTCCATCATCTGAAGTCTGATGGCCTCGAAAACTGGGCGTGCACGAGTTAGCAGCAGCCAATAGGAGACTGTTTGTTTGGGAAGGTAGTGGGGAGGAAACCAGTCTCACTCCTGCTCTCGAAGAGATCGCATCGGACTGCGTTGCCGTTTCTACCGCCGTTTCCTTTTTATTTAGAAACTGCATAGTATATCAGCTGAGCAAGAGCTGGCAGCGCGCACCGGTATCTGCTCTCCCGCACGAAAGTTGAGAGGGGCGATGGAAGGGGAAACGTTCGTGATTGGCTACTTGCTCTAAGTAGGCCAAGAGACTTCAGATGGGGGATCGACTATAGTATTAACAAGAATCAATAAATTCGCCTTTTTTAAAACATAATATAATCAACTAGTTTTTAAAAAATTGTTATCTCCTGAAAATATCAAAACTGATGAATTGTAACTTTCTTAAATGAAAAAAGTAAAATATTATTAAAACATATCAGGCTTCATTTTATATACATTAATAATCCATATTACATGTCGATGAATTACATCTAAACCAAGTGAACACCTACCAAATATATGGTTTATAATTTTATAATGGCATGTGAAATTTCGATATTGTGTGAATAAAAAAAATATGAATAACTCAAAGCATGAAAGATAAAGTGCTAAACATAAACAACTTTCTCATATTGTTCATTTAAAAAATTTGCCTTCCTCAGACGTTTGTAAATATGACAACCTTGTTGGACGCAAGTTTTGGAAGATATGCGAAATACAGCTTGCTATGCTCTTGTTACAGCTAAATCATAAGCATGATTTTTTTTAAGACTGCTATTATTAGATTGGAAGGGTATGGGCCTGAATTTTTGCCCGTTTAATTTAATCTCTCTTGTAAAAGGTATACTGTTATTCGCTCATACTATCTGCCAATTTAGAACATCAAAAAAGGATTCCAAACATCCTAAACTCGTATTTCTCTAGTTACGTCTTTCTCCACAGTAATTCTGAATATTAACTTACTCCTTCACTTAACTATGATTTTCTCGAGAATGAACGCTCAAAAAACCTTCGAACCGAAATATTCTGAATATAACTGCAATACTCTTTAAACAAAAACAACATAGCGTTTCAGCTACAACGCAGCCATCTTTCCGCAGGGATTCACAAACCATTAACTATAAAAACTTGTTACATAAAAAAACAGCAGAAATATGCTACATGTCACAATCGCTTCATGGTTATTGATGTCATCATGATGTTCCATTGGATTTCAACCATTATCCATTTATGGACTCCATCTCATTAATCAATACATATCTCTTAAGTCTTGCCTAGTGTTACAAAAGACCACGACGAAACCATTACTCATCTAGCATGTATATTCACATATGCATGTAACCAAAGCGAGTGAACGAATACAATAGACAAGGTTTCGAAAGACTTTGAATTATTTGAGGGAAAAAACGATTTTCGAAAATTTAACATTTTAACATATAAGGATGGTCTTTGAATAAGGAACTAATGAAATTTAGGTCTCTAAATAAATACACAAAAGAAAAACGCCTCAAAAGTAATCACATACAGACACTATGAACGAAACAAAATGGCAAACAAGTTTTATAAATGAAATAATTATCAAGATCGTCTTTCCATTAACACCGTGTAACCGAATACGCATTTGGGTTTTCACGGCCAATTTACAACCTTTTTAGTTTTGTTTGGATGAAACAACGTGGTGAAACCTATCCATAAAATAAAAAATACAATGAACGTTTCATAGTTAGAATTTTCCATTACCATCTATTGCGAAGCTGAAGGAGCCGTCAAATCCAGACCAATACATTCTCTCGCCACTTTTACGCCGACAGCAAATAACGCAACACTTTTTACTAAAGACCTAAAAATGAGAAAATTATTGTAACAAATTTAAATTTTCAGCAACGCTCAACTATAACGAGAATAACTTAATATAATTAAGCACTAACCATATAAAGGGATTATTATAAACAACATCCACCACGGCTGAGATTCGATTCCTCTGCTTTCTTGAGCTCTCCATTTCAAAATTTTAGACCCCAGACCATAAGATCTTCCAACACTACCAATTAACCACAATTAACCACTACTATCCAGTACTATCTTAACACGAGCATGGACGAATTTAGATATGAATCGAAATCGACAATACAATTTTCGATTCGATAGTACGATAAACTAACCATTGTTCCTTTCGAGTTGTCACTTGGGAACTTTGACATATCGGTGGTGGGGAAGACGCGAAATATGTGGTGAAATCGCGGGAACCAATAGAACAAGACGTAAGGCGATGCCGTATCTATACCACAGTGTATAATATATATTATAGACTGTGTCTATACCTCCAATTTCCTGCAATGCTTAGGTCGACTAGAATTATCAATCCTATGCAGCAACAGCGCTTTTCCTTCCCGCCAAAGAATAGATATGGAAGGTGACCTTTATCATAAAACATCATATGTTATTATATCGATACCTATCAACAAATGTATCGATAGTTATTAATAATGAGTTTACATTTTAAAATTAAAGTAACACTAGAAATCTACTGAAATTGTCACTTAAATGTTAATAAGCTTAACAGTTTTTAAAGTTAGAGATAATGCCCACTATAAGACTGAGTGACATTTATCTGTACTACAGTAAAACTCCGATTATCCGAATTTTCAAAAAACGTTTTCGTGCATTTGGGATATCCACTTTGCCTTAAAACACTCTCCAAACACTTCACTTTTGCGTAAATACCGACACGATGTACCCCACCCATTTTAGTCATAATTCCATCATCCCTCTGATCATAATTACTATTGAAGATACTAACGATGAATGTTTACTTTGAAAACGTTATTTATTCATTTGCTGTTATACATATCCATTGTTTATTATAGTTTAATGTGCTAAATGCCAAATTCATTTGTCGTGCTAATTCATTCTATTGATTCGTAGTTTGTGACTAAACGAAATGGAATGGGCACTTATTTCAAACCTTTCATCCGTGTTATAATCTTGAAAGTGTATTTTTCGAGATCCTCCAAGGTAAGTAGTTGGTGAATATCATTACATTCCTATATTTTAATTAATAATGAAGCATATTTAAACAGTCGACAGCATAAAAATATTTCCACTACGTCACTTAAAATCACAAAATAAACGGCGAAAAACGCGTTTTGAATATCCCTGGCAATAGTATCAACTCTTACCACGCCGGACAGCACTGTAGAAATACTTTCAAAAACATCTCCCTCCTATAACCCCTTATCGAGTTGTAAAATGCTATTGTAAATTTTAGTTTTGTGCTGTATAATGATTGTTCTTGCGTTAATTATCTGTTTTATTCTCGCAGCAGCGTATTTATTTTGCATACATTATGGACTTTTTACCGAAGTGAACGTAAAAACTGACAAAACTCCCTTCGGCAAATTAACAATAGCATACAGGTTTTCGCGAGGACCGTATAGTCAGGCTAGTCAGTTGTACGTCGATGCCAATTGTGTAATGCCCAATTTGCCTCGAATTGGAATATTTTACGGTGACAAAAAGGTTTGTAAATATTTATACTAATCTTACCTAAATTTCATGTAATGCTGGTGTTACGTCAGCTTACGCAGGGTAAGCAATACAATAGAAGACGGTCTAATCCGTGATGAAAAGTTAGTACGTATTGAATATTATGTTTTTTAAGGATCCTGGATCACCGTTGAGTTTTGCCATTGGCTCAATATTAAATCGAGAAGGAACTCTGCCAGATGAGAAAACGCAAATGCATTTACATTCTTATGGCTACAAGTTCTTCACTTTTCCAGAAGTGAGCTACGCTGTAACTGGGTCTTTTCCATTCAGGAATTCTCTGTCTCTGTTTTTCGCAGTCTTAAAAATTTATCCCAAGATAGCGGCGTATGTGGCTGTAAGTACTGAAGTAACTATAGTAAATAATAAGCAGTATTTGAGTAGCTAACGATGTATTTATGTTTGAATTGGCCGAAGTTTTGTTATACAGATTAGTTTTGAGAGTAATTGCTAAACCTAGTTTTTCAGACAAGCTATTAATAACGTTCTCGCATGTATTACTGATGGTTAAATTTAATTAATGGCTATGCACTTCAAGGGGAATTGAATAAATATCGACCCTCACCTTTTTATTCCATAGAAGTTTTTTGATTCTCCCTGACATTTAAAAATATTTTTACTTTAAACTAACTTTTCAATATTTTTGGCTGCGTGGAAAGAAGTTACATTTGAGAGCTAACAATAAAATTTGTAAACTTAAAATTCATAAAATATTCTGTAAGAGGTCACACGATTCCATTTAATGGACATTATTTTCTAACATCGATTTTTAAGTTTGCTTAAATGCATGTTTGATTAATTCCTTGCGGGCAGTTTTAAGTGGTATTTTTCTTGGCTGTAATTAATGGAACGTATATATCTTAAAATTAAAAATTTGTACAGTATTCGTGTAACAATTATTGTGTTGTTTTTCAAGGCTCGAAATCTTTGTGCTCATCCTGTGATTGAAATTTACGGCCCTTCCGATATTTTGTTTGTTGCTCCTTTAGCGAGACAAAATGAATTTTATGTCCCTGAAGCAGAAGATATGTACAGTACAGAAAATGGTTTCCCTCATCCGATTTTGAATGGAAAGGCAACCACAAGCAAGACCACTGTACTTCCTCTTGTTTGGTGAGTAATATAAGCTTCTGGTTCTCATATTTTTTAAGTCAGTCAACTTAATATATTTATAATAATGATAAAAATGATGGCCGTTTTATTAATGTAATCTTTTCAATTCACCATTTTGAAGGTATGGCTTTAAAAGAAATGCAAGTTATCATTTTCAAGTTTACATGTTTAACATCAAAAGGCATATATTTATTCAGCTGTTGCAAATGAAATTTCAGAAAATGAAGGTGAGGGAAACATTGCCATATCTTTTGCTGCTATGTTTCTACTTAGAGCAAAAGAGGCAGATGCCCTGGGTCCCTGGATGACAGGGAGCTCATAGCACAAGAGCTGTTAGGCTGGCTGTAGGAGTGCCAACTTCACTCTTCACAATGAGCAGGGGTTCCTAGCCTTATCAAGAAGGCAGGGACCAAATTCTGTCTCATAATATCAAGCAAGCACCACTACACTTTTGAAACAAGTTAGGAAAGTGTACACTGTATAAAAAATATGCATGTTTTGTGTGATGGAGTATTTAAAACTAAACAATACAGTTTGAACAAAGATACACCATAAAACAGTGAAACACTGTGATCTGATTGTCTCTCTGTCTGCTAAAAATGTCTTCCCTCTCTTGTTGATTCTTTAATAAATGTATTTACACATTTTAGTATAATAGTCTTAAAGATGCTTAGAAAGAAAGCAACCAAACAAAATTACTGATGTTAGGAAATGCAATTATAAGCAGTGGTGTAGTGAGGGGGGGCAGAAAGGGTATTTGCCCCTGGGTGCAGGGCTTAAGGGGCACAAACTCATGGACCAATTTTTATCAGTGAAAGCAGATCTGCTAGGAGGTCGCAGAGTAACCTAACAGATTAAGACTTAAGAGAGGCATGAATCATCAAAAATTCTTCTGGGAACTGGCCCAAGATGCAATGAATCACCCTCGTATTTATCTTTAGGATATAGTGATACTGTAGCTTGTTACGTTTAGATGGTCCCTGAGACTTACGAAATGGCAATCGTACATGGGTCACAAAAATATTTACAAAACCTACTCTGTCTATCCAAAATGTGTGTGAGGTCCTGCTTCGGGTTGCCTCCTCTTCATGTCTCACCCGAAGTATTTGGGTCACTCATTCTTCAGACTACACTTTTGTTTTGCCTATGTATTTCCTTACACTGGATCTCACTTGTAATCAATGTTATGCAGGGCAAGCATGATGGCAGTGCAAATGATGCGACTGCACTGGGTCCACGCTCTTTAAAAAAGATTTGACGTACTTATAAAGTACACTCATTTTTTATCTGAAAATATAGCGAAGAGTCATAATGAAAGAGATTGCTTTAGTTATTGAAATTTACTATTAAAAATTTTTAACACGCAAGAGGCCCTGCACGCACACTGTACTGGGCCCTGCAATCTTTCAAGCTAGTGCTACAGGGAGGTTTGTAATTGAGTTGAAGTATCTCCCACCATCTAGCCTCACTCGAACCAATTTCCCATTCAAATATGTTTGTTGCATGCTTGAGTTTCCCAAAGCCACCCTTAGGGGCACCAAGAAGATGCCTTGCCCCCGGGCACCGAAGACCCGAGCTACTCCACTGATTATAAGCATCACAAAAGAGCACAGCCATCCTTGTGAGCATCAGTATGGGAACTTCTGGGTTAAAGGGCACCAACAATTTCTATAGTTTGCTCCAAATTACATCTATGAAACAATTCACCAGTGGTGTTTAGTATGTCAAAAAAGAAAGTATATGTAAAATTAAAGACAAATTAACTTTGTAAGGATTAAGTATGTTTATGTACGGTTTTAGGTGTGGGCAATTGGCACTGAATAAGGGGAAGTCACAGGGCAGCCCTTTTATAATGTAATAGTATGCACAATATACACCAGTGGCCAGTAGCGAGGGGCAGTATTTGGTTCCTTTTCCATTTTGTTTTTTTTCTTCAACTCTTCCTCATGCTTTCCAATCTCCCCTTAACATGAAGTGCCTTCTCCCCCATTGCTATCCTTTGTTTCCCAATGTAACTATCCCAGTGGTCGGAATGAGCTGGAACGCCACTCCGGCTTGTCACATGCACCAATGATACCATTCCATTTCATCAGACATTTAGAAATACTGCCCCTTATAACAAGCGGTCCGTTTCACAAAAATTTCCGTTTCACTATAGTCTGTTCACTGTCTAAAGTCTCTTGGCCTTGAATGCCACTTAGCAGCAGCCAATAGGAGACGGTTCGTTAGGGAAGGTAGTGGGGGGAACTCAGTGTTACTCTTGATTTCGAAGCATTCACATTGGTCTGCGTTGCCATTTCCACCGCCGTTTCCTTGCTGTTGCTGTTCATGATTGGGTATCTGTCCTCCCGCGTGAAAGTTGTGAGGGGCGATGGAAGGGGAAACGTTCGTGTTTGGCTACTTGCTCTATGAAGGCCAAGAGACTTTAGATAGTGAACAGACTATAACAATACAAGCGTTCTGTTTTGTAACACTTTCCATTTTGAGCACTGAACTAACCCATCATAAAATGTGGTGCCATGGTTGCAATCCATGTTCAAAGGTGATATTCTGTTGCAGTATTGGCAATAGTAGAGGACATAGAAGGAGAATTTTTTTGTGTTATTTCCTTTGATGGTAACGTGTAAACATGGGTGTGCCAAAAAAAATCATGAAAGGAAAATAGTTTGATGATTATTATTAAATATTATACAGATTTTCTTTTATGGGAAATCAAGGAATTTTGTCAAGGACCATCTCAAAATCATGTCACCCCGAAACCCCACCAACCCTAGGTTGTTGCCTACTTTAGCCTTATTGGAAATCTGCTAATGCTCGTATGTAAAAGCCTTGTTTCAAGACTGGGATACGACGAAATTCTGTTTATCTTTGAAAAGTTGCCATTCCTAAAAAGAGTTTGGGATTCACTATACTGAATTCACTACTATAGTTAACCAATGGTATCACTTTATGGAACGACATTATAGAAATGAAACTAGGTAAATTTCCTTTTAATTTATTTTCATAACTTGTTTCAAAATGAAGTGCATCATCAAGCAATATGAAGGGTTTACGATGGCAGTATATGTGAATACAAAGAAGGGAGAAGAAAGAAGGTGGATGGTGGTCGAGGGGACATTAAATTGACAGTTAATGAAAGATGGTGAGAGGGATTAGGGAGGGGGGGTGTTGGGATTTTTGACCATCATGGAGGTAATTAGGATCCTGCAAATTAGTTAACTAATTGTAAGTTGGTAAGTAGACTGGTGAAATTGCAGGACATAAAAGAAAGAGGAATATTTGGTGAATACAAATTGTTCAGGGCAAAATTATTATTGGAAGAAAAAAACAATTTCCATCTTCTCCAAGGAATCAAACTTTTGTCTTTAGGAATGCACAACTAAAATAGCAGTACCAAATTCACTATTATGTTTAGAATCACAGGTGATTTTTAAGATAAATAAAGGGTCTTGATTCAACCAACAACTTTTATTTTTAGCAACTCTTTTTGAAAACTTCCTGCCTGTTTGGCATATGGACTCAGCTTTGCAGTACCCACTTTTTCAAGAAAGTACAATTAATCTTTTGTATTTATTAGCTATTTTTGGAGGTGTAGAAAGCAGCTTTTATATTTAAAGATAGGATTTTAGTTAATTTATAAGAAATACTACTCTGGAATGAGAGTTCTGATCATTTTTAGGCTCTTGAGGAGTAAGAGAGATTAAAGAAGTTAAACTTGTAGCTAACTTCCAGTTTTATTAGCTGAGATCACTGCAATAACTTTTTTAAACTGGAATTGGGAAAGTGGTAAATTGATTGACCAGTGTAACATGAATTTTTAAACTTGTATGAATAGTATTTAAAAATCATCCATAGCAGATAATTCTTTGTCAGATTGATGATCTAGTCTGTCTCACAAGACAAGGTTGTTCATGAAAGAATTTTAACAATTGAGGAGAAACACTTAAGAGCTATGCTTCAACAACATATGTATGTAAGTCATTCCTAATTTGATGATCATGTATAATATATCTCAGAGAGTACCTGTATGTCTAGTGTTAGATTACTTCAATTTTACTTAGAATTTATTTTTATAATAACTAGCTTCTTTTACTACTGCATCCAAATTGCATTCTATGTACCACACTAGTCAGTCTTTGTTTCAGTCAGATTCCTTTTATGATGACTGAGTTTTGTTAGCAATTTTTAAAAAATTCATAATTACTAATAAAATTGTTTTCTTTTCAGATTTCCAAAAGCTATTGTTGCCAAGAATTGGTGGTATATCTCTCAATTGCATATTTAGCCCTCCTGATCGATAACAAACAAGAATAGAACTTGGATTTTGTTTTGTTTGTATATTAAGTATTCCTGTTGATGGCAGAAGCACTATGGATGTTGTGTTTCATTGAAACAAACTTAGAAGCTTTGGGTGTTATGGCTGTTTACATATCTTTACTATATAATGACTGTTTGAGATGTAAATATCGTTTTTCAATTTCAAGCTTATATGGCTTGAAAAATTGATGAATTTACTGCCTAACTTGAAGCGTTGAAACTATGAGTAATGGTAGTTTGCTCAATTTATATTAACTTTTTATTTTCCATGTTTTATGTATTCATCTGCCTCAAAATTGAGGCAGTTCATTGTTTTTATATCATAAAATCAATTCTCGCTGTTCTTCGAATGATTATTTTCTCTACTTTTTAGCTTAGAAATGCTTTGTGGGAAGACTACTTCCTGTTAACTCAGCATCATTCCATTGTATCCAATGTCTTTTTTACATGGTCTTTGGATGAGTTGTACAGTGTATTCTTGATATAAAATGGGTGCAGTGATGTTTCCCTTTCAAACTCCTGAAAAAATGGAACGGATTTGTAGAAATTTTTTTTGTACTCCTACGGTTCATAAAATATTTGGTATTCAATACTTTTTTAGTAGTTGAACTTGATTGCTCAATTTTAAAATGAACCTTAGCTCTTTAATGGTTCAAAATTCATATACTTATGGTACAAGTACCAATGTTTTCTCAAAATTTGTCCCCAATAGGTCATATAAGCTGTGAGGTCATGGAGGATGGATGAAAACAATCAGATAAGGTGCTATTTAGGTGTATGCAGATATTTGCAGTTCCAGATGAGGCTTATAGTTAACTTTTTTTAAATATATATTTTTCTAATTTTGCACTACTTCTCACAGCAAGTACTTACTAGAAATGTGGAAAGTAATATTTATATATCATCTTAAAATCATTCCTTCATTTGGCAAATAATCAGGAATTATTATCATGTAAATCCACATCAACTTAGAATTGAATCAGCTCCTTAAGTTTTTGCTAGTTTAAAATTGACGTGTTTATGGAAAAGTATTTCATGGAAAGCAGTCTGTTAATTTCTTTGGAGTCGAGGGAGAACTGATTAAATTCCATAAAGAACTCATTGTGTTTTTTACATCTAAAAAATTCCACTAAGTAGAATTATTATGTAGTTTTGTTGTGTTATTTGTTCCTAATTTTCATAATTATTCTGGGATTGCATAACTCTCTAGTACAGTGGTGCCTAACCTTTTATGCATGGTGTGCTGTATTAGTGGTAGCAAATCCTTGGGTAGGCCACAATGAAAGTTAACCAATTCTTTGGTGGGCCATATTGGAGTTTAAATCATAAGTTACCTATATATTCTAAGGTACCAGATAAGTTAAAATCAAATCTAAATAAAGTTTTTAAAGTTAACATTTCAATATTAAAAGTTTTAGTTTCATAAAAATTATGAATCTGTGTGGTAAAATACTCCGTCACTGTTAAAAGTAAGAGGTTATTCACTTTCAAGCTGCAGGTTGTCGGTAATAGTATTCTTTTCTACTTTACCATGAAGGAGTATTTTGTTTATTTACTATTTTATTATTCACCATGTCTAGCAACCCTCATTTATTACATGAATTAAGGTATTAAATTTTTCATGCTGCTTTTTACTTTCTCCATACGTAGTATGAAAGAAAGTATTGTTTTCATGAAAAAATTTGAATTCGAGATTTCAACAGAAATACACAGTTTGAGGTCCCTTGAACATGTTTTGACCGTTTTCTCGATGATGTCTGTCTGTATGTGTGTGTGACAGAAATTTTGTGGGCGCTCTAACTCAAAAACTATTGATCAAATCAGCATGAAATTCTATATTTGTGATTTTATATATATTCTTAAAATTTGAAAAGATTTTGATAACAATCTGTCAGACGGAAGTAGCAGTTTACTCTTGTCAAATTTTAGTTTTGTTTGAAATAAATTTTCATATGAGGAATATTTCAAGAGATATTCAATTTTCTTCAAAATTGACAGTTAGTGGACAGTGTGGTAGTGACAGCAAAGGTGAATTTATTGCAAATTTACTTGCGTACACTAGAGCTATTCTCAGCATATTTGGAACCAATGTACGCACTCATGATAACGGTTGATAAATCTGTTTATTTACTTTTACAAAACAATTGAATCGCTAGTGCTGAAGCATGTAAGATGAACTTACTATCACTGTATTTATTTGATTTTAGTTGACAACTTACATATGGAGAAAGTCATGTGTTGGACACATCAATTTATTCATCATAGTTTCATGGACTACATAAAAACACTTAGTGGGCCATAGGTTGGACATCCTTGCACTAGCACCTCAAATGAGCTGCTGAACTGCATTTAATTGCCAAATATTATCCTTTCTTCACTTTTTTGCATGTCTTTTGATTATTTTTTTCAATTACAAAATGTTTAGAAATCATAGCTTAACATTTTATACATAGCACTTATTTGTTAGTTTGTGTAGAGATTGCTGATGTGGATCGCCTATTTACAAGTTCATTTTGATTACAGTGCCACTTGTGGGGCCCATGATCAAGTGGCCTTAAGCCACCAGCTAGAAAGAAATAAAATTTACTTTAATTTCCATCAAATTTGGATAACATAACAAAGTCTACCTTTAATTTATTACCAGTGGATTATTTTGAGATTGCTAAGATATGATAAGACTTGGCAGTAGTTGCGTATAATGTTAGGTTAGGAAAAAATTAGTGCAGAAGTCCCAAATGCATGGCAATGAATTTGTATCATGCAGCACGTGGTTGCTGCTCAAAGAAAAATATTTTTCGTTATTAATCCTCTGACAAAAACCATCTTTGATAGTGAAAATTTTTAGAACTAGATATTTTTATCAACTCTTCCATTAGTGATTTTTATATGTATACAATGTGGACAGAGGAAGTAAGGAAAGGTGATCCAAGTTTGCTTAAAATAATTCATTTTTATTTCATTAGGATAAGTCTACGAAACAGTTGTGAAAATAAAAAACATCTATTTATAGTATTACGATAACACATTTACAGGCATGCCCACAAAAGGATTTATAAATCATAACAATATTGCAGGTGTGATCTTAAAAGGGTTAAAGAAATACTCAAGAGTTAAATTGCCTATTTGCTTAAATATGTATTGCTTTCAGTCACAGTCATCCATGATCTGCTGTGTTGTTTAACAATATAGGCCCAAAAGATTACCATCTAGCCACCCCCTAACATGGATAGAATCCGTGCATAGTAAACACTCGGTGCTTACTATTTAACTGTAACCTCCAGCATGACTTAAAAAATATGGGATTCATTCATAACCTCAGTATCTGATAACATTTAACTGTTTGTCATGGAAGAGGTGATTATTGAACTATATTTGCCACCTATTACATTACTTTGTAGCATGATTATATCTTATATTCTCATGTGTTAGCTTATATTGAGAATGCACTGTAATTGTTAGAATTGGTAGTAATGTTCCTTAAGCATAAACCATAAAATATCTTTATTGATGGTGAAGATAACTCATGTAACCGTTGAGAAAACCAGATTTTGTATTTTGCTGGTTGTTGATTCTAAAATTTGATAACTGTGGTTACCTTGTCAAAATTCATATTTTCATTACTATTGGTTTCTGCCCATATGGTGATTGAAAATTCATTTTTGGAATCCCCTACGTAGTCGTTAACTCATGAAATGGATAAGTTCCTTGTATTTACACAGTTACTTTAAACTGGACTTATGATTATATTATTTTGATGCTTTATTTCTGATATTTTGTATGTATGATATTTCATTCCTTTCCTGTAAGTTTTCATTGGAATTCTGAATCAACATAAGATTTTTGTAAACTTTTGTTTTTTTTGTAGCTTTTATTTGCGATTGCCTTCATTTTAGTTGGACTGAAAGAACTGTGTAAAGACTTATTAATCACATATGTATTGAATTACATAGACTTTTGTAACTTAGGTTATGGCAAACTTGGTTCCTATATACAGGTAGTGCTCGATATATGTCATAGATACATCCCTCCAAATTGCAACGTATGCCAAAACTCATTTTTCCATAAGCCACTATTCTATAGCGGTGGAAACATTCCACCTCCACAGTTTTAAACACATAATTTGCTAAGTAACATATATAAGTTTAAATTTTCAAAAACTTATTTAACACATGCAAAATAATTGTTTATATGGTCACTTCATTGATAAGTAATTATATCCATGGTTTAAGAGGATGAATTTTAACGTAGAAAAGGGACCATTTTATGCTCACCACAGAATTTGATGACTGAATATCATAATGACAAAGGAGGCGGGTTTGTGACATATCTCGAGGACTACCTATACTTCTCTTAATGTTATATTTCTGGTTAATGAGTGTATTGTAGTGTATTACCTATGGCAGTAGAAAAAATTTTGCCAAAAAGTTATTTCACAATTAGTGGTTCCTGTTGAAGTTTATATTCTTTTATTACTGGCAGTAGTGAAATCCACTAATTTATAAATAAATGTGATGGAATCATAATATTCTTCATAAATGTTCTTTGAATGTTTGTAAACTTTAGCCATTAAATGGCTGTGTTATAGTCATGAAGTATTTCATAAAGTAATTTATGTATGTACTTGCTTTTCAAACAGGAAGTCTAATTGGCATTTCAGTTCAAACAAACTTGGGAAACTTTTTTTTAAATGAAATTTTACAGTTCATTAATTGATAATTAATAAATAATTGATACATGTTAAGGTTTAATTTTGTTGTATTAACATTCCCAAATAGTGAATGTTAAAATAAATATTGTGTAATTATTTATTAGACTTTGTGAAATGTTGATTTGTATATGTTACTTATTTGAGAATTTTAATAAATTGGTCAAAAATGTCATTATGTTTTTATCACAAGCAATTTCATTAATGCTTTTTCCCTTAGATTCTTGTATTGCAGATCTAAATTGTAAAGTTTTTTCCAAGCATTTCTACTTGTGATAGAAGGGCTTGAGCATTCCGTAGACAGAGCTACACTGCTCCTGGTAGGATCAACCTTGCCAGTAAGGTCAATAGGTTGGGACCAGACTAAGATTAGTCCATGCAGCATTTGTATCTCAGAGAGGAAGCTGCAAAATATATATTTAATGTGCCAGCCTAATTAAGTGATGGTATCATGTTAAAAACATTGTTGAGGAAGGCAAATGGAAACCACCTCAATTAATCTAAGCATTATGGCAAAGTTCAAAACTAAACATTTTATTTACAATTTGTATGGGATCATGTGGTGACATAAATAAGGCCGTCTCAGTTATCATCCTACAAAATCCTTACACAACTCATGACAACGGAACAGCAATGAAGAACAAGAAGGGAAATCAGAATAGGAACCTAGGATGTCAGTACATAGTAAATAAGAATTAGAAAATATAAAACTGGAAATAAAAAATGGGTAAAATAAATATCTTAAGCATGTGGAAAGAAGATGGAGATTTTTGGAATGTTGATTTCAGGGTAATATATAGTGGGAGTAATGAAAGCAAGTGAGAACTTGCATTAGTGTAAATAAGAAAGTAGGACAAAGAGTCATCAACATTAACTGGGTAAACAACCATATGTCTGACTTGCAGAATATGATATAGTATGCACAAAATAAGAGTTAGTAATTATTTAATTTAGAGGAACCAAAGAAAAATAATCTTCCAATTAGTCTAAAAGTCACGAAAGTTAATTTCTATGTGCGGAAAAAAAGAAATACTATCCAATGAGTAAAATTTTAAAAATCTCTCTATCACCTACCCATGATACTAATACCTCTAGTGAACAATTCGATAAAAACGTAATAAGACCAATGCCTTCTCTATCAAAGGTAATTTTTATTGAAACTATTAATTAAAATCTTATTCTCCTCCTTTCGCCTTAGGAGTTAAATTTTCTTAATTTTTAAAAAAAACTATTGTAAGAATCTTTATCTTCATGGACGTATTTATTGCAGACCCCCTAAAGTAAATAATTACCTAAATTTTTTCATAGTACACAATTTAAGATTTTGTGGGCTATTGAAAACACTGAAATAGCTACCGGCCGGACAATTACCAAGATTTACCTATGATATACAGGATTGGATTTTGAAATAAGGATAGCGATCATTAAGCAAATTAGGCGGAAAATGAAACCGGTGAAATCAGAAATAGAGGAATGTAAGGTAACAGTAAGCATACATTCACTACACACAAGGTTTTGCTAGGGAAATGTAAAGCCGAAGTTCCTAACCATTTCAATGAGGGGAGCACCAAGTCATTTTCTAGCAAGCAATACTAAGTTTGTAAAAATAGGAATGAACGTTAATACCATCAAACCGACGTCATGTTATTCATAATGTTCTTTTATACATTTAAAAACACAAAAACCAGTCGAATTACATTGCTGATTCTACCAAAAGTGATTTTAATCATCAAAGGAAATCCCGACCAATTCAATGGCAACAAAATACGGAGGTGCTCGCGATTACCAGAATGGGAACCCTTTGTGTAAGAAAACTGTAACTCTTAAAGAATATATTGAAATTTACAAACCGGCAGTTTGGAATGTTGATAGTGAATAACGTAATTAAAATATTTATTTTTACTTTTCATAGACCCCATAAAATTGAATGAATTTAAAAAACTGTTAGTTTTAACTTGTAAAGCTGGTAACGCCGAATCGACATTCGTCAACTACACATGCAGGATCTGCAGGATGCCGTAAACAATGGCAGCAGACGAGAGGAACTTTCGTTCATCATATTACGAAAAAGTAGGATTTAGAAGCGTCGAAGAAAGGAAATCACTCGAAATTTTATTAAAAGACAAACCTCTCGATCGAGCGAAACTAAGACAATTTTGCCTTAGATTTACAGTTCCTGGAATTTATAGAAGTTTGTTATGGAAAGTTCTATTAGGTAGGTTTAAAGATTTCATATTTGAACAATTTTAATATATTTAGCTCTCAATGCACTTTAATCCTACAAAGTGTTTGGAAGGACCGATGGAGATTCTTTTTGCATTTTTATGTTATTGTCTGGAATGATATATGCCCTTTATACTTTTAGACCACTAGCAGTCGAAATGTTTTACTGAATTTCCTAATGAATGTGCATTTTATTGTTATCAGATTAAATTCATGCGCATCCCCTAACTATACAGAAGTAGAAAAACAGTAATAATACCTATATTTGTTTTAATCGCATTTCAAGTGGCTCGCTCATATATTAAAGTACATTTTTAATTTAGGTGTTTTACCTGTGCACGTGGATAGTCACAAATTTGTTATGCAACAAAGAGAAGATCAATATAAAGATTTAGTCAGGTCTTTGAATGTTATGAGAATTGCCTCTAAGAGTACACCAAATTCGCAATTATTTTTATTGATGTGGCTTTTGGAAACTGGGCAGCTTAAGCTTGATTGGCAGAACCAGGTATGTTTGAAATACTATACTTATTACCTAAATGTATATATTTTGATGCCATTCGGGTTTCAGATAGGATAGATTGTAAAGTGTTTTCATGATGAATATTTGCCATTACCTTACTAAATTATTTAAAAGTATTAATGTATTTGAAAGGTATGTAACAGCTCCGTCATTTATCGCCGGCGTGTTAAGATGTATTTCCCTCGGCTTAAAAACTTACCATTATGCTTAAGGTGACCCATAATTCCAAGAAAGAGTACAAGACTGTTCCAATATGAATTCGTTTTACAGATTACGGAATAGAAATTCAATTAAAATACTATGGATGTGAATAACTATCTATAAAATACTAATTTATCATTGTTCTTTTAATTATTAAATTCCTAATCATAATGGTTTAATTGTTTTGGAGGAGATAAAATACAGACTGCGACACATAATGGCCAAACTCTCTTATCTGAACACTTTTACGTTGTAAAATGTCACTAAATCACTCATACTATAGGGATCCTAGTATGTACAGAAATTATTGTGATAATGAAAAATATAATAGACCTTTCCCCTACTTTGCATACGGGATGCAATCAGGAATATCTTGTGCTCAATGCAATGTGCATGCAAAGCCAGACTAGCAGCATAGGGGAAATTCATTCCAATACAGTACCCTTTTTCTCAACTTAGGTTATGATCTTATCTTGTAATGATGATTGATATGTGAAGAATAATGCAATTGCCTGTCAAAATGATAGGTAGACATGAAGGTATAATTAAATTAAAATTAAAAGAGTTCAAGATGTAGACCTTAGTTATACATTAATTCAAAATAACCATATAAACTAATCCATGGCTCATTGACAGTATGTAATGTATTTTACAAAATAATTTTAGCTATATAATTAATAGTATACATTGATGATTTTAAAAGTCGATTAAAGTTAGTTACGTAATTTTTAGATACCGTATATACTCGTGTATATGCCGACTCCATGTATAGTACGACCCCTGATTTTTTGGTGAACAAATCTGATTTTATCATATATCTCGTTTATAGTACGACTCCAGCTTTCCACCGGGGTCGATATATTTCGTTCCGATAGCTTGATGGTTACTAGTGAGAATAGACCGTAAATGTCGTAAATAATATTTCTTGCGAGTACACTAACATTCGGATAAGTTAAGTATCTTACTCCTAAAACATTTAATAAAAAGTGATATGAATCGATTGCACAAGATGAAATAAAATCGTAACAATTCTAGTACGTCTGGATTACGTTCCGCGTACATAATGGTTCCACTTGCTCATCTACTTAATAGGTAGCGATAACGGATAAAAAGAAATTACCTTGTAATATTCCACAGTCTTTATTGTTTCTTCAATCACACACCGACCGGTTTCCACTACTAAATCATTCTAATGATGTTACTAACCGACTTAACACCTTTAGAATGACTTTGTAGTGGAAACCGATCAGTGTGTGATTGAAGAAACAATAAAGACTGTTGAATATTACAAAAATAATTTCTTTTTTCCAAGATGTCGAAATTGCATAAAGTTACGCCGTCTACGATACTTTTAGTCCAACTCGTTCCAATCCATCCCTTGTAAAAAGACGCAAACAAAGATGTACATACATAAAATTCAAGAAAAGAAGTGCCCGTAAATCTTCACTTATATCAAGTATTTGTGAATTTGAAGCTGTATATATGAAAAAGATTCTACTCTTCACGAAGCAACATAACAACGATAAAGGACCTCACTGTTAAGGTTAGCCTACCATTAGAATGCGTGCGGGTGGCATAACTTCACCGAAAATGCCCGTGAAGATGCATGAATTTTAAATCCTCATATGCATTACTCGTGTATAGTACGATCCCCAATTTTTGCAATAAAAATTTGGTCGTAAAAACTCGTACTATACACGAGTATATACGGTAGTTTCCTTTGGACAACTTAATGCAGGAAAAAATTTGGTCGGAAATACAGTGAGTAATTTAGTTGTCACTATGTAAGCAAAGCAAAACCCTAATTGTGCAAATAATTTGAAAAATGGAATTACATTGATTGTTGACAGTACTATAAGCAAAGTACTAAATTTGTAATAAAATAAAAAATTCTAACATAGTTGTTTGCATTTAAAAAAATTCTACTGCAAATACTTTGTCAGTGTCCTCATTTCTGGTGTCTGTTTAGTAAGTAACATGTGGAGAATTGATAGCTCTGCTGAGCAATCAGGTTTATTGGTCTTGCTAGTGTTTCTGAGTGGGTACATGACATTTAGGCACTGCTGATTCAGCGCTGGACTTTGAAGCACATGTAATTTTGAGTGTTAGATGTTTGGGTACATTATAATAATCCTTTAAATCTAATATGTATATCCATTATTCATTGTCATACTCTTACGAAAGAGCAAAATCTTAACGAGATGAAAATTGACTAATAAAATGATGTTCCAATTCTGTCTTATAAGTCATAATTTTACCAAGATATATCTCAACAGGTCCAAGATGTTAAAAACTATTATTATTTTAATATTTTGTTGGATTTTAATCAACGAAATTTTTTAAACTCATTTTCCTTCATTAGCCCATTTTTGCTTTCAGCCTTATAATGTTCGCCCATTTGAAGTGTAACCTTGTGCTTTCATCCTTTAGACACGATGCTGAGGTATCGTTGGATTTGAAGAAGTTGTTTAGACCTTAAAACTATGCTCCAACTGCAGATAGCCTTGAAAAAACTGCTTTTTAGGTGTCAGGAGCACCTAAAACATGTGCCTACTCAATCAAAATACTTTTACCCAAGAAAGAATTACAGGATTTGTCATGCAGGTGACATCAAATTGACTGTCTGTCCAGTAGCCATAAAATAGTTGAGAAAAACAAATGGGCACTTTGGTGGCTATGTGGCCATCATCAATTATTATTCTTTAATAGGATTCTAAAAAAGAATTTTATAATATGCTATCAGTGAATCATCTCTGATGATGGCTGCTTTGTAGCTGAAATACACATTTGGTGGTCCCACCTTTTTATAGCTATTTGGGTGACATTTTGGCAATGTAATGCTTTCTGGTATACGGAGAGCAAAAAGCCTAGGATTTATGTTGTCCCAATTTACACTTTTTTGGTTTAATGCCACAAACGTTAACCTTAATTATACAGCATTTAAATTCAATCTGTAGGATCTGGCAGATTGATTACAGGGCATTTAAATGAAATTACCCACTTTTGAATTCATGTCATTTTATTTTGTAGTACAGTAAAACCCTGCTATATGTTGCCCCACTATACGTTGCCCTGCTATACGTTGCCCCGCTATATGTTGTTTCGCATATACGTCGCCAATCGATTAAGGAACTTGTTTCATTATAAGTTGTGTCGCTTCGCATATACGTTGTTTGTGAAATACTAAAAGCAAAATTTCAGAAATTTCAACTGCGGTACATAAATTATAACTAGAACAATAAAAACCCTCTATTCGGCTTTTAATTTCATGTTTATTATTATTTATATGAATTAATTTAATGTTTATCAATTCGTGTAAAATCATACTCAGATTAAACATTTGCTGGCCATGTATTTGAGAGATCACGATGGGTTAGGTGGTTCACAAGATACACGGGATAAAAGGGACTGTCCCAATTTTAATGACGATGTGTAAAAACCTATTTCTGAGCTTTGTGAACAGTTATGTCTAACATTTTGTGTGTTTATGTTTGCATTGATATCTCATGAGATATTGGATATACTTTGGATTGCGAAATCTGCTTGAAAAGTACTCTAAAGTGTGTATCAGTGTACATGTAAGTAAACAAACAATTTTTGTGCTCCATCACACTATAGACAATTATTTTCGGTGATTTCTGAATTTATTATTGCAATTGGTTACTTCTTACAAATAAATTTATATTAAACCCTAGTAGCAACGAGTGGTAAACACATAATGGTAACATAATATGTCCAATGTACTGTATTGATATGTATTATTTGGGAAACAAATGTGTCACAAAATATCCGCCAGGAACGTAATCCCTAACTTTTATCATAGTTCTTATAGTAATCTTTGTTTCGCTATACGTTGTTTCATTATAAGTCACATTTTTCAGGATTGCATTTCCGACGTATAGTGGGGTATTACTGTATTGGCTATAGAAAATTGAAATAAAAAGCAAAATCATGGTTCATTAGATTTCAGTACATCTTTTTGAATCTAATTTTCAATAGGAAGTTAAGTTCCTTCCATACCATGAATTTTAAGGAAAAATATCCATGTATATTACTTTGTTCCAATGTACAGGCATTCCCCGGGTTGCATAAGCCTTGGCTTACGTAAACCCACACTAAAAAAATTTTGTTATGCGGAATGTTGACGTTAGCAGTATGCCACGTGTGTGGAGGAAGAATGCAAGGCATGGATTGTAATGCGGTGTTCTCAGTGTGTTCTACCGCTCATATAGATTTGCTTGATCTCTTAATGTGTATTTTGCTTTTGCGCAAATTAACATGTTGCCCTTGCAGTCTTGGATGATAAGTGTCGCAGTGAGAGTAAAAGTGCTAGTTTACATGCCTCTATTTTAACCGACTACTTGTGCTATACAGATGCAGTAAATTATACTTTAAATAGATAGCATCCATAGTAATTTTCAATTTTCGAATTTCAGGTTACATAAGAGCTGCTAAAATGCATTTCTTATGTAACCCAGGAAGTGCCTGTAATGTCATTTTTGATGAATTTACCTCAAATTGCCCTTTTCCCTATGTGTATCACAATAAATTAAAATTATTTACAAACTTATAATGCCTAATAAGTTACTGCTGCCTCAAGGAGATGCAGTTGTGTGGCGAGTTCGACTAGAACCATTTAACCTTCGGTTGAGAGGCATGCAATTGGTATTGGTAACATCTTTATCATAACTCACCCATCCAGGCTTCAACATGTTTGATAAATATAGTGATGCTTTTCTTCATTAACATCATAAATTTATTAAGTTACTACTCTTATGATAAACAGCATACTGATAAATATTTTTCCTGCAAATATTGACTGAAAATTCCCTCTCTATATATTATTAAGTATAATGAATCAATATAACAATATTCCTTGTTATTTCTCAACAAAATATTTTGAGTGAAAATGTTTTGTTTCTGAACTGGACTTACTTAGACTTAGAAAGTTAACACTTAATGATTTTTTCTAAATATCCATGTTTAGATAGAAGATCCATTAAACCAGCACTTAATGGCGATAACTGATGCAATTTTACATTTGTTTCCTGAAGGCATTGATGCCTATTGGATTTCAAAAGGTTTTTATCGGTGTGTCAAGAAATTTCAGAAAGGCCTTCCTAATTTAGTTGAGAGTACAATGGCACTACTTGAGAAAGAGGATGGGACACTATACAGGTAAACCTCATTCTAAATCTGTTTTATGTATCATTTTTTATGATATTAATAATTTAGATGGTGTTATAGTAGAACTTTTAATTTGTGATGTCCATTTTTTATTTACGGCAGTGGTTCTTAACCTTTTTCTGCTCTGACCCTAATTCCAGCCATGGCAACAACTCCTCAGATGGCTCACTTTTGACATTGACAGAATAATAAGAATTTAAAATGTGAATTGTCTTTAAGCTTACAATCCATTTGAATTTTACAAATTATCGGACTAAATGCCATGTTTTGATTAAGACAGCCAAAGAAGACCCTATGGGACCTACCAAAAATGGCCTGCCGGTCCACTTTTGGCCCACAACCCTGAGGTTAAGAATCACTGATTTAAGATGCTAAATATGTAAGCCCCTTGCTATATTGGACAAATTTTATACCTTTTGGAAAAATAGTATATTCATACAGTCTTTGAACTTTCTTATATCACTATATAAGTAAAATTATTGCTGGTGTTGATTATGATGAAATAAAGACCAAGAATGCTTTCTATGAAGTAGTCTTTGTATTTTTGGTTTATTTCAGTTGTAATAACAATACCATGCAACATTTATAGATATGATGTTCTTGTTTACATGCACATTTTTAAACATTTAATACGTTCATGATGGAGTGCCCACCGGTGGTCACGATTGACTTTATTCGTAGGCATCATGCCCCAACGGTGGTCACTGGTGATCGGTCCTGCAGCTGCCGTGTATCACCAGTAAGCACGTCCCCTAAGTTAAGAATACGGGTTTCTTGCTCATACGCCTCTCAGGAAGGAGTCTGCTCTTTATATATGCCCACAGATACAGCGTAGGTTACTGTGTGCCTAATTATTGATAAAAAAATATGTAAAGGTTATAATTTTAGCAAGGTTGAAAAAATAACTCACGTACTTTTAGAACATTTTTTTATTCTAATTTAGTAAAACATGATAATAATAGGCAATTCGCTTATATTAGATAGAAATATAATGAAAATAAAAAATGATGAACAAAAATATGTTGAAAATTGTTTATAAAGCGTACGTAATGTACCTACATACTATGACATGCTATAAATTTGGTATGTTTTGTAGAATACAAACATTCAACTCAACTCAATTGAGAAATACACTTGCAAATAGAACTCATAAATTTAACTTCCCTACATATAATCAAAAGATATGTTACAATAATTTATTTTACAAAATGCGAATGTTACGCATACAATGATATGCTGCTGCGATCAATTGAAAAAACCGCCACTCATAAAACACTGCAGGATATGTTACATAGAATGGCATAAAGAATAAAATATACTTGGCGACACAGTTGAAAGATAATTATTCATAAAAAAATAAACTAAAGAAAAAACTATAAATAATATGGTGGATTTTCTTTCCTGTGTCAACTTTCCTGCTCCATCATCACCTCCACCTCTGCTTTTATCTGCCTCATTTTATAAAAGCCCATCGATACTCTTTTCTCTAAATTTTAACATATCCATTTTTTTGTCCATAATTATTGTATAAGACCCATTTGCTGTACATGTTGCAAGTAGAAGTTCAATTGCCACTTTCCTATACCATTTTAGCGACATTCTAAGGGTCATGTAATGTGACGACATCTGATCCGAAATGTCAACACCCTTCTTATCCCTGTTATATGCTATAACTGATTGTGACTTCAATTCACTTTCCCCTCTCCGTGACCGAGAAGAAACAAGCATGTCTGTATGTTCTGGGTTTGTAGTGATCATCATCATGGGTCTTTTCTCTTGCCACTTGATCATTCACACACCTTTCTCATTTTCTTTTGAAATCACTTCACCTTTTTTTAATTTATGGACACAACTTTTGGGGCTCTGCGACGATTTTTTCTCTGGGTTCCACAAACATCTCCTTCTTCAATGGGTCTTCACAAAGGGCCACACTCATGCAGAAATTATTGAGAGTGTTATCCTTTCATCTAAAAGTCCCGCCATCAATTCCAAAACAACCTGATGAGTGTGCCCAGCTTCACTTACTCCTGCATTGTCACTTTTACCAGCGTAGATTTTCATATTGTACGTATAAGCTTCCGGTGTGCACAATTTGTAATACTTCACTCCATATCTGGGAGCTTTCCCAGGGAGGTACTGTCTAAAATAAAGTCTCTTCCCTCCAAGGCACCATGGATTCATCTATCAGTATTTTCACCTGGAGAAACTGTTATTTGGAATTTTCCACAAATTAGGTCTAGTAGGGACTTTATTTTCAAGAGTCTACTGGTATTTGCTGCCAAATCAGAATTATTGTTGAAATGAAAGTATTTCAACAATAATTCAAATCTCTCACACTTCATCGTGCCTTGAATTAGATCATTATGGTACAATGCCTTGTTGGGCCAATTTAACCTCATTCTTGGTAAGTGGTTTAAACCCATGGCAATTAGTACTGCAATGAACTGCATTTCATTTTCATTTGTGTCCCTCTAATTATGCATCATGGAACGTTTGCTGACTTCATGCAAATTTACGGGCTGATTCAAATACCTATTGGGCTCATCCACAATAAGCTTCGAGACTTTACCATTCACAAATTATTTATAAACATTACCTGGTTTAGAAAACTCCAAATCAATTTGTAAATGATCCTTGCCAACAAAACGGAATTGCCGAAGAGTATCTCTGCAGGCACCCCACTCGTTCGAACCTCCAGCTGCAAATTCTTCTTCCTCTTCTGTTACTGCTTCCTCTACAACATCCTCTTCTGAAGATAGTAAGACACTCTCCTCACCTGGCTTGGATGGTCTATATGAATCTTCAGAATCTGAGTAACTGGACATGGAAACGTCCGAATCGCTCATGATTTCTACTGACGTTGATTTTATATGAAACTCCTCAAAAATTTTCTAGAATACCAGTCACCAAACAGATCCAAAAATCACTCATGCAAAAGCCAAAACAAAAATGCTCATTATTTCAGAATTTCCTAGGATAATATAGCAACAGGCAGACAATGGAAGGGAGCAGCCGATGAGAAAAGAGAAGGGAAGTCGGCAAACACAAACAAAAACAACTAGAGAGTTTATAGCTGCATATGGATATGTTTCAGACTAAAGCCCGTAGATGTAAAGCAAAAGGGCAATATAGGGTATAATGAAGCAGAAGTCAACTATAGACCATAAATTGTATGCAGCGACTCAAATTCTGCAGGGAAAGTTTTCCCCACCCGCACATCTGGCCAGGATGCAGTGCAACCAAAATAGAAAAACAACACATGCTGCAGTTTTCTATGTGGTGGGTCACAAAAAATAACATTGGAAAGACAGTCCAAAAGTCGCCTTGATAGAAGTTCATGTTGAGAGAACTGCAACATTCCTCACATGCAAGAGGACTCCATGAAGGGAACCTCAGCATGTGTCTAAAAATTTCTGAATATATATCTCATCAGAAAACAATTACATAAATGTAAATAATGATTGTGAAATAACTTATAATGCATGAAACGTGACTTTCCACTGCAAGATAAAGTAGGTCATAAAGTCATATTGTACAGTAAATGATTTTCTTACTCTAGAAATTCAAAAATGTTTTTTCAATTATGAAAATATGATATTTATTCATTATAAAACAAACTTGAAAAAATATTTTTTTGCATTTTTAAGCTCCTGGGGAAGGACAGCAAAAATTGCTTACAGTGTGAAAATGTTAACATAAAGATGGTTTGTTATTTTTGCTGCTAAACACTTTTCTTTTTTCCACAGCTATCTTTTAGAAATAAGAGCCTTTCAAGTAATACCATTGGAGACTTGGTTTTATCGGTGCTTTGCTGGTGCTTTATATGATCAAGCCTTGGGAAAGTATGTGTTAGCTTATTCATGTATTGTCATATAAAGAATCATACAATTTGAAATATGTGCGCTAATTTGAAAAATCTTTCTTTCTATATGTTTTTTAAGAATATGGGATAAGCTTGCTGGAGGATCTTGTAAAATTCTTGTATTTGTTGCAATAGTGTTGTTAACCACATTGAGACGATCCTTGTTTGGTAGTAACTCACGGGATGAAGTTTTGAAACATCTAAATAATGTAGGTTTTAAACCTTCCTTAGCATTGAATTAAATTCTCTCTAAGATTTCTGGTTTAAAGAGGAGTTTCATATGTATTTTATGTGGTTAATTTCAGATCAATGAAGAAACAGCAGATGTAATTGCCAACAAAGCTATTGAGATGTGGCAACAGCATGGTAGTGCTTTAACTCCTGGAGTCGGGCCTGATTCAATGAAAGGCCATTCATTGCTACATCGCTCCAAAAATTCATACACATCTTTATGATTGTTGGTGATATTATGTTACTCTTTATTATTAATCTATTTGAATGTGGGTATATATGTTTTTTAAATCATTCTTTCTGGATAACGAAAAGCTCTGCTACTGTGGAACTTGTGTTAATTTTGAATCGTTCTCTGAGTGAAACCTCTAATTTTGTTGAGATTCATAGAAGCGGAGTTTTCTTTCATAGTCTTCACAACATTACTTAAAAGTTTATGAGGTCATTTTATTTAAGTTTAATTATTGTCACCAGTTCCCAAAAGTTTTATTGACTGATTTTGTGTATATATCTGATTGGAGTACATTACCACAATTTAATTTTTAAAATTATATTAACAACCTAAATGTTGAAATATTGACAATGAAGTATGTTTAGGCTTGATCAGAGGCATAACATGCATGTAGTGAATCGGCACAATGCACCAGAGCCCCCAGCCAATGGGGACCCCCAATTGCCCCTGACATCTTATGTGATATATAATAAATTTAATGATAAGGGCCCCAAAATCGAATTGTACATGAGGATCCCGTAAGAGTTTCCTATGTCACTGGGCTTGATTTTCTCTGAATGCTGATGTTAGAAAAAATATTTTCAGTTATACCATGGAATTTCTAAGTCACATCTGATTTAAATGCTTATGTATTCTGTTTTGGTTATGGGTTAGTGAACTATTGCTCGTGGACTTCAGTGAGGTTCATGAATGCTTTTTTATACATGACCAAGCTATGATGAAAAAGTGATGTGTAAGACAATACCCTTTATCCATTAGAGTAAACCCTCGATTTAACGGACCTTGGTTTAGCAGACTTTGAATTTAACGGACATAATCTGCTGGATCCGAGTTTTGTGCGAATTTCAGGCAATAACAGACTTCGTCCCAAACAACGGGGCGTTGTTTGGCAAATCAGTCTGGACATTGTAGTACACTGTAGTGTACAGTGTATGAAATACAGCTGTCTTAAACAAAGTGGTTATCTCAGGCTCTTTGTTTGACTTCTCTCTGTCTCCTTGGCAATGCCCGGAATGAGTACGAAAAAACCGCAAAATTTCAAAAAAGAATGCGTATTTCTGAAAACTTCGACCGTGTAACATGTAAACATCACATGAATAAGATAGTATAGAGTTTTAGTCATCGAATAAAGAAAAAACAGAAAATCGGTTCATATTTACGTATTTTGTTGAATGAAGGAAAAAAACCTTGCACTCTGAAAAATCAAAAATTCTGTATAAACTTATGGGAAAATATAATTGTCTCCTTGATTAAAACCCGGGACACTTTAGCAAATGAAAATATTTTTCCAGGGACCTCATAGCTAGTAGAAACAAAATGCCATTTGCCGCATATTTTTACGACGAACGGTTCTTGAGAAATACGCTGCTGTAATGCTTCGTGCACATACGATTAGAATTTTAATATTATAAGATTTTAACACAGAATTGCCGATGAACTATTTGAGGACAGCAATAATGAATTCACAGGCTAAGATACAGACAGCTAAAAGTAGGTAAATAAATAATCTTATTTTTGTTTTGAAAAATGATATTTAAAGGAATGTTATCGAAATGCATTGAAATATAGGGTTTATTGGTAAAAATATGTCCGAAAATATAAACCATTGCCTTACTAAAAAAAGTTGTAAGCACTTGTTACCATATATAATACGCACCCTAATTTTTTGTCAATTTTTTGTGAAAAAAATGCATATTATAATCGGAAAATTACGGTAAATAGGTATAGTTTTATTTATATTTTTATTATGTTATTTATATTTTGTGTGGTAATACATTATTTTGATGTTTATTTTCTCTAGGAAATGAAAAATACAATTCTTCAATATTTTTGCTATATAATGTGCTTTTTAATTGAACATTTTATGGTCAGTAGTTCATGATATATGTGGTTTTTCTGAAATTCATACAAAAATTATTTAAATATCCCAAAATAAATTCAGCACCTGGACTTTATATTCAGATATTTAAATCTGGTGGATAAAGCTTAATATGTATTCACATACATTCAGTAGAGTTAATGCTTTCATAATGTAATTATGGATTAAAAAATGTGATCTACCTATTGCTTAGTGAGAAGAAAGCTGGTAATTTCAGTCTATGTCATCATTTTCTTAAATTCATTGGATACAATATTGTCTATTCTATTTAATAGCAAATGATTATCATTGTAGTCCTCCATATTACAAAAAAATTTTTTCAGCATACTCAAAGCCTCTTGCACTTCATGCGTTTTTGGTGGTGGAATTATTTCCCCATCATCATTTTCTTCTTCTTCTTTATTATTATCTGCAATATTCTCTCCGTCAATTTCAATCTTCACTTCCTCTGCCATTTCTCTCTCTGTTAGTGCACAAGTTTCTAGGGAAGTGTCATCATCAACAAAATCATTAAATAGATAAGTTATCTTGTTGATTTCAGCCCATTCCAAAGGTTCATAATCTGTTACTTCAACTTCCTCATATGTTTCCATCATAAATCTGACCTTTCCAAAGAATTTATTAATAGAGGCTGATTGATCAGAATTCCACAATTGGCAGAGCTTATGCATGGCCTGCAGTATATTCCATTTACATCCTGTAAGGTGATTTGCTTCATCCACATGTCTTAAAATATTAAAACATTTCTCTTTACATTAGAAATTGTGCCTTGATCTAGTGGCTGCAGTTTACTTGTGGTATTTGGAGGAAGGTACACTATTTTAATATTTCGCAATATAATCACCTGACATTTATGTGCAGTGCATTGATCCAGAAAAAGAATTGTCTATTTTTACATTCTCTATATGTAGTACAGGAGAAAAAAATCAAATTCAAGATCTCAACAGAAATACACGTTTTGAGGTCCCATGAGTAAGTTTTGATTATTTTAGTGATGATATCTGTTTGTGTGTGTAGGCATTTTGTGGGAGCTTTATCCCAAAAACTAATAATCAGATCAGCACAAAACTTTATATTTAAGATTGTTATTAGTCAGTGAAGATCAGAAAAGCTTTTGGCTGAAACTGGTCAACCAGAAGTAGAGGTTTATTTTTGTCATTTTGTTTTTTCCAAATGTCTGTAGAAACTCAATGTAAATATTTTTCATCATCATAGTGGTAGAGAATGTAGTTTTCTTCATTTAGTTTAAAACATTTTTTTCCATAAACTCGATTTTTCGTCTGAATCTATGTTAAGTATGTCGCTAAATGATACCATTGTTTCCATTGCTATGATAAATTTTTCTAACTATTGATAGCAATGTGTATGCTGCCAAGGGTACTTTTAACTGCCCATCGATATTTTCTTATCCATAGCAACAGCTAACAAATTTGTTTACTTATTGTTTTGTCAATGTAAAGATTATTGAAATTGTTTGAAAATTATTCACGTTTGAGCAGTACCAAAAGGATATTATGAAATAAAGAGGTCTATGATAAACTGAGGTTAACTATGTTGAGGTTTTACTGTACATACTAGTTATACTTGATTCAAGCTTTGGTCTTGAAAACTTTAGCTTTGCCGGTGCAAAAAAATATTTTGAGTTGATACCAAGGAAATTCTTGGTCACTTCCAATTTAAATTCTTTTTTAGCCCAATATCAATTTGATACCACTGAATTTTTTGGTTACTCTTGAATTAAATTTTTATTTAGCCCCTTTTGGTTAGGGTTTAGTGATGTCCGATGGGCTGCAATGAGGATCATGAATGCATTTTTGTGCATGTCTAAGATATGATGAAATAGTAATCTTTAGGATTTAACATGGAATAATACAATTTCTTTATTCAAATCTAACATTGACTGCCGAATTATTTTTCTCTAAATCATTTACAATTTGAATTACTTTTTTGAATTTTTTGAAATACCACAGAAAGTCAATTTGCTGGCTCAGCAAATTGACTTTTTTGGCATATTTCATCCACGCAGAAGAAAAATACTGTATATACTCAAATATAGGTCAAGTTTTTAAGACCAAATTTTTAGTGAAAAACTTGGGGCCGATGAGTAATATATAAAAAGGGATACAATGTAGTTGAACGTAATATATCACCTGCTGCAATATTCACATTAAATATCGAGTATGTAATATTCAAGTAGCAACAAAAAGTGTATATTTTCTTCAACTACACCTGAGCAACTAGGGTTGACTTATATATGAAACATTCATAAGAATTAAATTTTTTATTAAAAAGTCAGGGGTCGACATATACATGAGATCGACATATACATGAGTATATATGGTAGAAAATCTGTTGTGGCCACCACCTGACTTTCTCCATATTTGGAGTATAGATATTTAAATTATTATGAATAGCATTATAAGGCAAAATTATTATTTCGTATCATAAAAGAATACAGTCGTCCTTATTGCCGTAAATTATATTTTGAATATGTTTACAGAATTCACCGCTACATGGTGGTGGTGCTGTATACTGAAAATTACGAAAAAGTTAAATATCTCTGAAATGGATGGTTCTACGAAAATTTGTTTCAAACAAAAGTTGGAAGAAATATTATTCTCTACAACTTTGGCCCTCACGAAGATTACAAATTACGACATTTTTAAGGAGATATTTGACGGAATCCGAAAAAACCGATTATTTATAAATAATTCCTAAACAATAACTGCTATGGAAAATTGTTTGAAATAAAAGATCTAGGAAATTATATTTTACTAGCTGAAACGCCCGGCTTCGCTTGAGAAAGTTTTTTTTAAAGTGCCAAACGATTTTTATTGCTCGTGGCAAACGTTCCCCATTCCTTAATTATGCAAGTGATGGCTACATTAACATTTACTACTTTATGTATTGTATTTTAAAGTTTTACCATTAATATAATTACACATTAACGTCTTACTTAATATTCACATGGTTAGATGCATAGAAGCCTTTAAGGCAGCAATAAAATTATGTGGATTATGTCACTACTATTAGCCAAATGTAAACAATAAACAACATCTTGGTTACCAAGCAGATGTAATTATGTTGCGATAAATCTTTCAATGTTAATGGTAAAAGATAACAATGTTCTAATATTCCTTAAAAATCATTTGACTCACTTTAAATGTACTCATAGACTATATTTAGGCATGAATTCATTGTACACTTTATCTTGACGTTAGTAATTCTTCCTCTATGGCATGCCATGGCATGGATTTTCCTTGCATTAATCCCTACGTGGCCATCTCCCTTTGAAGAGGACAATTAAGAAATTTAGCTTTGTTACCGCCTGGAAAATGGTCATCTAAACCAATAAATTTTGTGCTTTAAGGAAAATTTCGAGAGATTTAGCTTGTAATATGACAAAACATGAACAGAATTAAAATATTCAGTCTTTCGTGCGAAAAATAATCCATTTTTCATAATTGTGAGTTAATATTTAGGTATATTTATATCCACATCAGTGAAGGACTGCATGGCATTTTGAGATTTCTCCACACCATTTCCCATGAATTCTTATGGAAATAGTATTTTGTTGACCCCATGGGGTATAAGAGACCCCACGGTCTGCAAACCTAGACCAAGTTCTTCCTTTGGTCCATAGGATGGCCCATGAAACTTTTGAATTCGATAGCTTCAACCGTGTAAAAACGTATAAAGAACATACATACACACATACACTCTAAAATATTTATAAGATACGTTTTTTATAATGGTCATTGTATACAATAATGACATATTATCGGAGAAATATGGCAAAAACCGAATCGGTTTTGAATAAACCTCGACTTCTGGTTAACCGATATTGTCCAAAAACTAATCAGTTCTTTGTGCTCATGCTAAAGTGTTATATATGAAATTTGGAATTAATATGACAAGTACTTTTTGAGTTAGAACATCCACAATCAAATACATATATCCACACACACACACCATTCCGAAAATAGTCTAAACGTGTTCTAGGGACCTCAAAACGTGTATTTTCATTGAAATCTCGAAGTCAGTTTTTTTCGTGATCACAATACTTTCCCTATACTACATATGGAGAAAGTAATAAGATCTAATTTAAACTCAAATCTGGTCCTGGTGGTCCACCATGTAGGAAATATCACTAAACCCTGGTTGATATTATTCATTCTTGTTTGAAAAATTATCCAAGGTCTAATTTTTTGCTCATGAATGTATTAGGTAACAATAATTACTTTTACTATTGTTAATGCTCGAGTACTCGCGTCAAGAATACTCACATTAGTACTCAGGTTGAGTCAAATTGACCCAATGTATTTTGAAGCTTAAAAAGACTGACTGGATATCCAGAACATTTTTAAAAATTATTAGAAATGCTAAAACTATTTCAATAGAAAAAGAAAACAAAAAATTAAATTATTTTAAATAATTTATTGAAGAATATTTATGCAGATATTTATTTCATACCAAAAATATTAATTCACCTTCAACCTCCTGAAATCTTGTCCTTCGAAAATAATTCACACAAATGGTAGAACAGTGCTCTTGGCAAATATATTTACTACAATTTTGACAAATTGTTTTGGTTTTGCTGTGCTTTTCCGTCTCACACAGTTGGCACACATCCTGATAGCATGGAAGAGAAATTGCTTTTTTGGGGACCCTTAGGGTACTTTCTGGAGACCACCGATTACTCCCCCTCATTCGTCAGATTGCCTTGCCAATCGGTATACCCTCAGTCAGAGGAAATATAACAAACGTTCTCCTTCCATTCCCCTCCAAATTCCTTTGTTGCCGATGCTACAGCAAAATTTTACCCTCGGAACACGTGCCACCATAAAATTTTATGATGGGTTATGACCGCACTGGGAAGCAGTTGGGAAAACCAAGGCAGAGACAGAAAAGAAAGTTGGTAAAAGACCCATCGCTACCCATTGCTCTCGGCCGAAATTTTCTTGCTGCCATCCCACGTGGATTGCTGCAGGGGTGCAATGCACCTCGGGCTGGTGCGTCCTCAAGCACAGACTACATACTTGTAGATACCACTCCAATATAAGATGATTTAGCAAGTTTGCTACTTGTGGAGATTATAACTAATTGTATGGTAAAAATTACTTATTTACTCTTCAAAACTGAAAAAAATCGTTCAGATATGAGAAATTTTACAAATAATAAATATATAACTGTAGTAATTAATCAGTAGGATTACAAAATATAACAACATGGAAACATTTTCTTAAATTTTTCTATCAAGTAAAGTGCAAAATAAATCAAGAGTGCTACATTTTACGTGTGAGTTTCTAGCGCCAACAGTCAGTTATTTGCTCTTATTCATCATTAAATTTTCAGTGCCGAGCTCGTGGACACGTGACATGTTTAAAACATTTTAAAACTCGGCTACTAGGAGAATGAAATTAGTTGCATTTTAAAATAAAAACGTGGACGTTTAAAGTTGATCTGGGTTGATTCGACGCAGACCCGAGTACTCGAGGGTTAAAATTGAAGGCAGTTAATTAAACGTTTTGTTTAATATTATGTGAACCAAGTGACCATTATATAATATAAAAACGTTGTTCTGTAAGGAACGCAGATGGCCAACAGCAAAATTTAATTAGACCACTTGAAAATGTTTTGTCAGTTAGCTAGTACTGAACGCATTCTATCACAATATATTTTTGGTAGTTGTTAATGCTTCGAGAGCAAGAGTAAGACAGTTCCTCCCCGCTACCTTCCCAAACGAACCGTCTCTTATTGGCTGCTGCTAAGTGGCATACTCCCTGTATTCAAGATCAAGAGACTTTAGATAGTGAACAGAGTATAATAAAGTATATATTTGGATAAAACAGATCAAAGTAAACAGAAAAAGAATCTACTCTCTCTCATTATGAATACTGTACAAAGTACATTTATACAATGTATAATAATGTGAAAGTTATTAAATTTAAGTAATTAACAAATATCAGATCCAGCAAAAATAGTATATTTTGTTAATTTAAAAAAGTTTTTCTTGATAGTGTGAACTGCATCTTTAATAGGTTTCATGTTAAATGGGTTATCTGCTTATATTGAAACATTTAAAAATAGTTCCTTAGGAATAATTTAGGAATATTGATGTTGACCCATAACAGTTCTAAGGCTTATTACTTTCTGGAGCATTCATGTATGTGGAATTTATATTAATTTTTTACGTTTTAGTGCGCATAAAAGTTGGTGTAATTAATTTTTATTTTATTTTAATGTTATACTTAATTCACGAATACCCGTCATATTTGACGGGCAATTACACTAGTTAATATTGTATTATGAATTGGTGCAATTTTATTTGCTATTGGATACATTTATTTTTGTAGTGTGTTAGTTTTATTCTTGTAAATAAATACAAAAACATTTTAAAGAAATTGTTGGTATAGCTAAGAGCATCTATTAATATTGGCCCCTTCATGGTGTTTGCATTACAAATATTATATTGACCCTTTATAACAATCTAAGTAAGGGTCAGTCAAATGAAAATGTGCCGAGGTAAATAAAACAAAATAATCAACTCATGTACATGTATTCCCCAGAAATGTTGAGACACCTATCCCACTGTGATACAAGTCACTGTATTGTCTTCTAATAAAATTCTCTTGGCTTCTGGTAGAACCAAGACCGAACTGCTTCCTGCACATCGTCGTCTGACCTAAAACATCACCTATTCAGTGCATTTTGAGTCCAGAAAAATGTGATAGACAGCTGAACATGTCCAGACTATATGCAGGATGTGCGAGTGGTTCCCATCCAAATCTTGTGTTCTTGATAAGCGCTACTGTGTGGGGGCAAGCATTATCGTGGAGAAGCACCACTCCGTCGGAAAGCAAACCAGGGAGTTTGGATATGATTGATTCGCACAATGATTTCAGGGTTTAACATCAACGTGCTGCATTGATGGTGTGCCCTTTTCCCAGGAACTCAATCAGTAAGGGACCTCTGTGGTTGGAGAAAAACGTCAGCAAGATCTTGCCTGCACTTTCAGTCACCTTGCATTTCTTTGATGGAGGCAAAGTTGGATGCTTCCACTGAAGACTTTGGTGCCTGCTTTCTGGATGGAAATGGTGACACCACATCTTATCACCGGTTACGGTTCTGTTGAGAAATGAGTTTCCGTCATGGTATAGAGTCTAATGTTCCAAGACCAAACCCATTTAAGCTTCCTTTTGCTCACTTGACAGACTCCGAAGTACCCACTGTGCACATATTTCTGTAATGGAGGTGATCTCTGATGATGGTGTGGGCAGTCCCATGGCTGACATCCACCGTTGAGAGGATTTGGCAACAGCTTGTTAGATTGTATTTGTTTTTTTCAGGCGTAATTAAATATTTTTAATTTAATCAGAAGTTTTTTATTCATTATAATTAGTAGGTGACTGTTGTTATCTTTGCACGTTTAAAAACATGGAAGTAGCAGCTTACGTAGTTTTTTCACTTGTCAATATCTTGAGACTTTGGACTTCTCCCTTAAGGAAATCTTGCATGTGATACTGCTTATGCTAACACTGATATTTCGAAAGACTAAAAATAGAATGTAACTTACTTCATAATCCTTAATCTGAATTCATAGAAGCAGAAAAGATATTGTATTATTTAATATTTAGATGATTTATATTAATCTTTGTATGGAAGACGAGTGGGTAGAGCAGTGGAACACCCAGAAATTTACTTGGGGGAGGGGGCAAAAACATCAAACTTTACTATGTAATTCTTTGTTTTTTTAACATGCATCATTTTAGCTATGTAATAGAACATTGTAATAAATAAACATATAAATTCTAATTTGTACCTGTTTGATCCACAATATTACAAAAAATGTTTTTATTAATTTTTTTGCAATGTATGTACCCAGTGGCTGTCTTGTGGAAGGCAAATGCTCTCCAAGTATAAGATAAATCGACTACACATTTTGTTTATTTCTTGAATGCATAACTAGGATAGATTGAATTTTTGATTGAAAATAGGATTCAAACAAAAAAGTGACCTTCAAATTGTATTTTTTCGCTCAATCCGGGATTCTTCTACAGGCTAATTAATACGGAAGGAAATGACAATGGGAAGGAAAGGGGCGAGGAGAGGGCGATGTATGAAGAAATTGAAGATGAACAGAAACTAAAAAGCAATTCCTTGAAAGAAATGCTTCTTCGAATAATTCTCACTATGTCTTCGGACGGATCGCTAAAATGTGTTTATGATTCAGTCGAACAATGATCATTTTTTTCTAAACTACGGTGTTAAGCATGACATTTTCTCGCAGCTCTTTGCATCGAAACATTTCATCACTTACAGTGGCGGATTAAGGTATCTGAAGGCCCCAGGCGCAAAATCTTCGGGAGGCCCCAAACTGACCGGAGGATACTCAATCTACAAAGATTTTTACAACTTACAAATGGAAAAAATGTATGCAGCAGGTTAAATATATTGAATTACAGAAATGCATAAATAGAAATTTTAATATTTATCATATAAACTTGCACATATTGAAAAATAAAGAAAGATGAATTATAACTCTGAGATGTTTTTTCGAATGATGCATGGGATGTTACATTGTAACATACCTATGTAAAAACACGAGAGGTGTACGTAAATAGTAGATTATACTGATAGTGAAATATTTTACTAAATAAAATATTGAAAAAATCGAGTTTTGACTGTTTTGAGGCCACAGGCGAGCGCCTGTGCGGTAATCCGCCACTGATCACTTATAAATATATTCTTCGAAGAAAACATTATCGATTGACACTTTCAGAAAAAATCAGTAGATATGTCCCAAAGTCAGGAAATAATTCTAGAAACATAAGGCGTGATCCAAAACTTACGTAACGGATTTTTAACTGTATAACTTACCAAAGATATCCATTTTTCATTACCTAAAAAACTAACCTAGTCGTTTATTAATATGAATAAATATATCAATTGAAACCCGTACCATCATCAGTTTACTTTTAAAAAATAAGCATTTGAATTGTTTTCCGGTTTTAATTGTAATGTTAATATGAATCAATTCAAATAAATAAAATAGAGAAGAGTATTTCATTAAAACTGATGCATACAATACCGGTATATTTATCCGATTGGGAAGCGGTATTTGGTTGGAAACTCCGTCCTGTGTATTTCTTTCTCCGGTGATCTAAGTATATAATACTAGTCTCAATAAACATTTAAGATTATTATTCTTAACGCTCTGTTTATTCTTCACGTACAAAACTCCAATGTAACTCTGCTTTAACTCGTACATGCCTGTTATCACGAATAGCAACATGAACACACTGAATGCGTGCATCTGTGATCACACGATGTGCTTGCCCAGGCCAATCGTCATCCTGTACCTATCACGAAACTGTTTGTGCCATTCCTTTACCCGTGTCAAGGACAAGCGATAGTCATCATAAACTGCTGCTTTTCATCTATGAATGTCTCTGCCACCTACTCCTTCTGCTGTGAAGAAACACATGACCCCTTGCTGTTCTTCTTTGGATGCTTCCATAACGAAATCGCTAACACAGGTGCTTTGGACGGTAGCAAATACTCACTGATACGGTCTGCACGCTGCTCTTCTCTCGTGAGTGACATGAGGGCCTTGTCCTCTTATGTCACAGTGTGTGGTGTTACTAGTAGCTGATGACAAAATTCACGATGCTCGCACTCCAGGCGTTTGCTGGTAATTAATGTCGGCCCGTTTTCATGTGACATACTGGTAGATATTTTTTTCAAAATTTATTACCTTTAAATATTATCCATGTTTTCACAAATTAATGCAATGTTATTTTAGTGGTTTTCATTTACATTAGAAATTAAAAGATAATATCCAGGCATATAGAAATAAAAATTATGACTTTCATAGCCCCTAATTTTTTTTCTTTCTCACCGCTCCTTATTCGAGGTTACATTAAATTCATTGAAATTACGTTAAGGTATATCACTTGTTATTGATTTTATTTACCTTAGTGTGAGAGAAGCAGAGCTTACTAGGTTGTTTGATGGTGAGGACAAATGTACTCTGGGAAATTGAAGCTGTTGAACAATTTAAACTTTTATAATCCTCCAACCGTCTTAGCCTCCTTGAATTCGACATACAAGGTCTAATGTTGGCCTTAGTCTGACTTTTTATGTATATGCATTGACTTTGTCTTTTATTTCATAGTTCTCACATTTGCATTTTTTACATTTCTCTTGGAGAGATGAACTTCTTTATCATTGAGATTTTTCTTCATTTCCCACAAAATGTTTTAAATCAGGTAGAAATCAGGATAAAAAAGAACTGCAAAAAAATAAAATGCCTCTCCCCATCTAATGCTAGTCTGTTATAAAAGTAATAAATAATATTAAGGTTCTAATGATATCCATTGTTATCATTGCAGTTATTGTTTCGTCTCCATAACTCTAAAAAGGATTTATATGTAAAATAATTTCAATAAGTGATTGCCTTTCTAAATGGACTTGAAGGTGATAAAATAACTTATGATTGAGGCTGAGCAATCAATAGAACAGTGGTTCTTAACCTTTACATCTTCCGTCCCCCTTTGATCTAAAATCTCCATATCCCAGAAAGTTTTAAAACGTTTTTGAGGGTTTTTATCATAAAAAGTATTAGTAATTTTTATTTGCTTAAATGAGCTCATTGCCCAATTTTGCAATAAATTACGCAAACATAAAATATAAAGAAAATATATTTGAGTTGCAAGATGCAAAATCTGATTTTGGTCTCAAATGCTTTGCACCCTCCACCCCTGGAATCCTCATACATCCCCTGAGGGAGGTCCGCCCCACAGGTTAAGGACCTGGACTGTAGAAGAAAGAAAAATGTTTAATGTTGTTATTTGATTGTTTCATATAACTGTTATAAATTTAGATTTTTTCTCTTCAGCACTGATTGCTTGATATTCAGTAGCTGATAAGGGACTACATATTTTTCAATTTTTAATCTTCATGTCACATACCCATACAAACACTTGGGACCACAAAAAAGCAAATGGATATCCACAATCACTTTATTAAGATGAAAGACGTTGGTGGTTCATGTGCTTTTTGTGATCAAATCAATAAATTTATTCTACCTATCATTTCATATCAGAAATAATGTCGTTTATTCTACAAACACTATGCATGAAGTGGCTTTTTTCCTGATCTCTTGATACAAAATTTGGCATTAAATTCAGGTCTATATAAGGTTCTAATTAATGATACATTGATGTTTTGCACGTTCAAATAATCGAGTGCAGAAGTATTTAAGTATAAATTACAATTAAGTGTAATCGACCTAAACCATCTTACCATGTGGAAAATCACATAAAAAATATAAACGTGGCAATTACTTATCGATACATTCGAAACTCTGTCTTGAAGTCGCCCATGTTAAAGAATAGGAAACTCTCCTCATTCTCGAAGACCAGACCAAGATAACGCACGCCACCGGAAGAGGTCGGATGGTGGAAAAAACACAGGAAAAAGAGGTGACATCCTTCATCTAACAAGTCCTGATAAATTTTTTAGGAATCAGGAAGCAATTTAATATTCGAGATTTTTCGGGAGAGTAACGGCAAAGTGACGTATCGAAATATATAGCGAGTGACGAGTCATTTTAATAACGGAGAGAGATATTCCTGTGAGTTGAACTTTCCAAGCCTCTAAAACTGTGGCGTTCAAACTTTTTAGCTCAAGAGCCACATAACCCATCTCTTCACTCATAGCAGCGGATCACATAATCCACTTCCGACCTCTTCGCGGGCCACACCCAGTTGAAATTAGTTTAAGTATAATTGAAGGAAACAAAATGGTTTAGTTCGGAGGTCGGCAACCTACAACCCGCGGGTCTCATGCGGCCCGCGAAGCCCTGATGAAAAATTTAAGTCTATTCCATATTTTTTTAGTGAATTATGCTCTCAAAACCTTTTCTGGTGAAGTATTAACGCTAGTAAACTAATTAGAATTGATTTTTAGCTAATATGAGACCACAAAATTTCTAGGTAACTTCTGATTTAAACGTCCATCTGGCTCACCGAAGCTCTCATGATTTCCAATACGGCCCTCTGATGTATTCACAACAACGAATATGGCCCGTCATATAGAAAAGGTTGCTGACCCCTGGTTTAGTTGTAGATCAATATTATCCGATTGATTTAAACTGTATTGGCCTATTATGGGAACAGGGGTAATGACAAAATATGTTGTATTTTATAAATTTCTAGTTTAATTTTGTTTGTATAGTTTAATTGGTTAACTCGTTGAGTGCCGGGCGAAGACATTCGGGGAGCCGCAGTTTGGGCACCACATATGTAAAATATATATGTTCTATAAAATTGGCCGCGGATCGCTTGGAGTAAGTTCGCTGGTCGCACTTTGGGGAAACTCTATAAAGAGTACAGCAAAATAAGTACAATTACTTGACGCAATAGCGGATTTACCTTAAGGCGGGGATAGGCGGTGCCTAAGGGCGCAAACTATTAGGAGGCGAATATTTTTAAGTTTACCTAATAATCTATATTTATTATTTGAATATATTCAAAAAAATATTTAAAACCGTTGATGTCATGTATATTTAGGAATATTATGATAAAAATAAATTATAAATTTGAATAAAACAGGTGTTTTATTTTAACTAAAATTGGGGGAAAGGGAGGTGCAAATCTCTAAATGCGTAAGAACACAAGATTTGTAAATCCGATAATGACTTGATCCTTATTTGTTTAATGATTGTTCATTTATTACTTAAAGATATAAATCTCACATTATAACCTTTTATAGAAAAAAGAATGAACTATTAAAGATGTGAATTAGGGATCGAAATGAAAATAAATAATGTAATGGGACATTATAAACCCGAGGAAGCGTTGAGCGCAAATTGTTTAGACACTAAAAATAGATTTTACTAATGATAGTACATTTTAGTTTAATTCGTTAAAGCTTTCTTCGACTAATTCGATGTTATAAGCAGAGCTGCAAACCACTTCAAAATTTGGAGTGGTTCGGTTCGCGGTTCGGTTCTAAATTTTTGGAAGTGGTTCGGTTCATGGTACCGTTCAGACGAGAATTTTGACAAGTGGTTCGGTTCGGTTTGCGGTTCGGTTCAACTAAATTAATCATTTGAAATACTATTCAGAAATAATTTATCCAATATAAACATCACAAATTCAGTATCAATCTGTAAGTAAATCAATCAGCAGTCATTATTATTTTAAATGAAAGAAGAATTTATTTAAAGAAAGGAAAAATTTTTATTTAAAATATATTGCAATCCCATCATCATCTTCATTTATTTATATTTAAAATATGGTATTTTTGATCCTAACATGATTTTTATGTTCATTGTTGTTTACATATCAATTAAAAATTCTCTGAATGGATTCACTTCAAATTCATTTACCAACATACACAATCATACATAATCAGAAAGAAAATGCGCCTCCAGCTTAAACCGCTTTTGAGATTAACCCTGGATGGACGGACAAACCGAAAACATAAAAGTGTTTTAAAGAAATCGTTAAAAATCTAAGAAAATTAGTTCTTCAGGCATTTTATTTCTTTTTCTTACCTGTAATACACATCATTTACAGGAAAAAAGATTTATAACAAGGGCCTTACCGCCGGTCTCCCAATATTTAACCTTTTTAGTTCTACCACCCGAACTTGCCTTTATTTTCCTTATTCACACACACACACACACACACCCATTGCCGCATTGATAATTTCCTCCCTCTCTCTCCGTATTCCACAAGACCTTTCTTTTTAGTCCTTCCCGTCTTTCCCCAAACCCTCCCGAGATGGTCTCCAGCCTTTCCTTTCCCCTCCCCGTTTATCCCTTTACAACCTACCCCCCGCAGTAACCCTCTGAGATAGGTTTCTCCTTTCCCTCCCCTCCATTCCTTTCCATCTTACAAACTACCCTCCCTCCCCCGTCTCTACCCATTTCTCTGTATGTACTTTCTATTCTCACCATATCTGCACCTGACAATAGCACTGTAACGTCGAAACCCGGGTCGTAAGAGAAATAAAAACAATGGAAGTTACAAAGCGTTTTTCCTTTGGTTCATTTATAACAAATAAAAAAAATGTTCGCTATATTTATCAAGGGTCTAGGAAAATTCTTTTCCGTAAGCCCTTATTAAGATTTCCTTGATTGAATGATAGATTTAAATATTGAAGTAGAGTTTCTTGCTTTCCAATGGCGATGATGCACGGCGTCTCAATTTTTCCAACTTTCAATAATAAATTTATGGAAATAAAATGTTTTAATTAGTTAGTTAGTCAAATAATATGGAATAAAATATTACTCCGTATGAATTTATGATATGTAAAACTCTAATAAATTCGATTATTAATTCTTATTATTATATAATAAATTCAAAAAGACACTTTTAGCTCGATTCCAAACATATTACATATTGCTAATTTTTTTCTTTTGCTACCTTATAAAAGTAATCAAAAAATCAATATGATAGTAAAATAACGTTACAAGAATAATTTAAAATTAATCGACAGTTCGGGGCAGATTATTCAATATACGAAGTGCGGACACTTATGTTTCAAAACAAACGATTATAAAACACTAACATGTTAATTAATTTTATTTGTCTCAAGTAAAGTTTACTAAAATATTATTAAAAATACACACTTTAGATAATTCAAGGAATTCTGCGGGAAATGAATGCCTCCGATCCAAGGGATCCGCCGAAGTCCTCGCCTGTTTTTGCTGGAATATAAACCACCAAGTAATGGAAATACCTATCATAGAAGAACACCAAACGAGAGTTGGAAAAGGAATGATGTCGTTGAAAGCTCAAGCCGTTGAGAGCAACAATTTGAATTTTTTTGAAGAAAAAGATGTGAGGAGAGTTAATGGTGTTCTAAGAAAGACACAGCGGGGCATATTTTCTCAGGTCTGCTAATTACAATGCTGAAGGGGATGATGGTGATGGTAAGGGCATGGATTTTTCTTTCGGCAAGGAAGCGGATTACGGCTTCTTTCTAGGTCATTGTAAAACGACCATTTTGCAGGCGTTCAGGTAAAGATCTTTTTATATTCCGTTGGTCGTTTCTGCCTACAGTGGTTGACCCGGATATTGTCACAGTTGGTGTCCCCATAACCCTCACCATAAATGTCGTCTGTGGATAACAATAGTAACAGAGAGGAAAGACATAGGCACTCTTTCCTTTGAAGCAAACCCGCTGGTTTTTCCGATGGAAATTCCTGGTCTTTTCCTTGGTCCGTACTTTGTTGATTGAGATCGAACCGAAACCGAGCCACTTCTGGAAAAAATTACGGTTCGGTTTTCGGTCATTGAAAAATTAATCAGTGGTTTCGGTTCGGTTCGCGGTTCAGTAAAATGACCGGTTCGGTTCAGCGGTTCGGTTCGGTTCGGTTTGCAGCTCTGGTTATAAGGTATGTAGTTAGAATGTAGATCAAATCATGTCCCCGATTTCCAGGCCCGAATGTCTGATTCAGATTGATTTTCTCCGATACAAGCAATTATCGAATAATGATGACGCTGCCGTTATGCAAATATAAGAATTCATTCTGAGCCAAGCATGCATCATTTTTACTTTAGAATTAAAATACCCTTGTCCGGACAGAAATGTCTCGAATTTTAAGGCATTATTTCTGATCAACTAAATGACAGACTCCGAGAACGAAGAAGAAATATCCACCGCAGCTGTTACTCGTGGTAATCCGGAGAAAAATAATTATCTACCTTTTGGTATATGTAACTAAATGGTATTTTAATTTAAGCTCCCAGCCTGTTTCCAATTTTAATTAAATATTCTCGTACATACTTTCTCTATTTTAAAGTGCTGATTATCAACTTATATACAAAATAATTCTCCTAGTTTTGTTACATATAAAATATGCTTAATTTTTCGTACATAAATTGGAATGAAAAACAATTATGTAAATGAATTCGTAATGGTTTCTTATACTTTCTAGTGGATAACATATAAATTAGTGTCTGCAAACTCAGGAATTATCGCGATCTAACGAATGGTACATCCTCTTTATAATTAGGACATTTTTCCGTTTCGAGCGTAGTACCCCCAAGGCAAAACTTCAGTTAATTAAAATTTATATTTCGTATTATTTTTCCGCGATAGAAGAAATCATTTAAGAGATAAAGAGGAAATAAGGTTAATGACATGATTTATTACAAGTTTTTCCATCTAAGCTGTGTATTAATTTACTTATTTATTTAGCGTATTTTAAATCGATTTTTGAATTGTAAAGACGTTATATACGTATCTACAATAATTTAAGATAAAAATACTCGGAAAGATAGATTTTTCTTACGTATGTCTGAAACATAATTTTATGTAACGATTCCACTTCTTTAATAACGATGTATCGACCTGATAGCTATTCTATCTTATTGCAATTTTACATGCTGTTATTATCCTGCATCTTATGTAACCCCAGTAACAAAATACTGCACGCCACTTTTTTTGCACGGTTAGCTAACAAGTGCAAAAGCACTGCCGTAGTTAAAGCCGAGTTACGTTGGGGTTTTGTACGTGAGGAATAAACAGAGCGTTAAGAATAATAATCTTAAATGTTTATTGAGACTAGTATTATATACTTAGATCACCGGAGAAAGAAATACACAGGACGGAGTTTCCAACCAAATACCGCTTCCCAATCGGATAAATATACCGGTATTGTATGCATCAGTTTTAATGAAATACTCTTCTCTATTTTATTTATTTGAATTGATTCATATTAACATTACAATTAAAACCGGAAAACAATTCAAATGCTTATTTTTTAAAAGTAAACTGATGATGGTACGGGTTTCAATTGATATATTTATTCATATTAATAAACGACTAGGTTAGTTTTTTAGGTAGTGAAAAATGGATATCTTTGGTAAGTTATACAGTTAAAAATCCGTTACGTAAGTTTTGGATCACGCCTTATGTTTCTAGAATTATTTCCTGACTTTGGGACATGTCTACTGATTTTTTCTGAAAGTGTCAATCGATAATGTTTTCTTCGAAGAATATATTTATAAGTGATCAGTGGCGGATTACCGCACAGGCGCTCGCCTGTGGCCTCAAAACAGTCAAAACTCGATTTTTTCAATATTTTATTTAGTAAAATATTTCACTATCAGTATAATCTACTATTTACGTACACCTCTCGTGTTTTTACATAGGTATGTTACAATGTAACATCCCATGCATCATTCGAAAAAACATCTCAGAGTTATAATTCATCTTTCTTTATTTTTCAATATGTGCAAGTTTATATGATAAATATTAAAATTTCTATTTATGCATTTCTGTAATTCAATATATTTAACCTGCTGCATACATTTTTTCCATTTGTAAGTTGTAAAAATCTTTGTAGATTGAGTATCCTCCGGTCAGTTTGGGGCCTCCCGAAGATTTTGCGCCTGGGGCCTTCAGATACCTTAATCCGCCACTGTAAGTGATGAAATGTTTCGATGCAAAGAGCTGCGAGAAAATGTCATGCTTAACACCGTAGTTTAGAAAAAAATGATCATTGTTCGACTGAATCATAAACACATTTTAGCGATCCGTCCGAAGACATAGTGAGAATTATTCGAAGAAGCATTTCTTTCAAGGAATCGCTTTTTAGTTTCTGTTCATCTTCAATTTCTTCATACATCGCCCTCTCCTCGCCCCTTTCCTTCCCATTGTCATTTCCTTCCGTATTAATTAGCCTGTAGAAGAATCCCGGATTGAGCGAAAAAATACAATTTGAAGGTCACTTTTTTGTTTGAATCCTATTTTCAATCAAAAATTCAATCTATCCTAGTTATGCATTCAAGAAATAAACAAAATGTGTAGTCGATTTATCTTATACTTGGAGAGCATTTGCCTTCCACAAGACAGCCACTGGGTACATACATTGCAAAAAAATTAATAAAAACATTTTTTGTAATATTGTGGATCAAACAGGTACAAATTAGAATTTATATGTTTATTTATTACAATGTTCTATTACATAGCTAAAATGATGCATGTTAAAAAAACAAAGAATTACATAGTAAAGTTTGATGTTTTTGCCCCCTCCCCCAAGTAAATTTCTGGGTGTTCCACTGCTCTACCCACTCGTCTTCCATACAAAGATTAATATAAATCATCTAAATATTAAATAATACAATATCTTTTCTGCTTCTATGAATTCAGATTAAGGATTATGAAGTAAGTTACATTCTATTTTTAGTCTTTCGAAATATCAGTGTTAGCATAAGCAGTATCACATGCAAGATTTCCTTAAGGGAGAAGTCCAAAGTCTCAAGATATTGACAAGTGAAAAAACTACGTAAGCTGCTACTTCCATGTTTTTAAACGTGCAAAGATAACAACAGTCACCTACTAATTATAATGAATAAAAAACTTCTGATTAAATTAAAAATATTTAATTACGCCTGAAAAAAACAAATACAATCTAACAAGCTGTTGCCAAATTCTCTCAGCGGCGGGCGAATAACCACTGATGGAGGATACTCGAAGATTGAAATGCCCCTTTTGTTTACTCAGTCACGTTTAGATTACACGAAGTATCTAGATAATTTTTTGGATGCAAGCCATAAGGTGACCCAATTTATTCACTCTTGGATTTTTCACCTTTGAACTAATTGTAAGATAAATGTTCTCCTTCAGTGGAAATGTTTTAAAGGTGACTATTTAAAAATATATATGGTAGATTCTTAAGAAATATGTTATTACTTCAATTGTTGCCCTTATGACCTTTTTCCTTACTCTTCTTTACACGATTTTGTGTATTTTTTTCGGTTTTCGCAAAACTAACGCACTTTATAGCTTAGGATACTGCGATAAAGTTACGCACTCGCATACATTTATTTGTATTTCACTACCTATTAGCATATAATCTAGAGTGATAGGCAATATTTCTATGACGCTAGATTTAAAAGATTTAAAATAATATCACTCAGCTCATTGAAATGAATCGTGCGTTCGCGAAAAGTCAATAATCGATAGTTGAGTTCTTAATAGTATCATGCGGGATGGATTTCAACACGAATTATATATAATTTGCCAAATATGATTCACTACTATCATTAAAATACTTAAACAAATCATGAATAGAAAGCAGTTAATTGACATTTAGTTTATAATTGAAAATCCCCGTAACAGTTATGCGCAGTTTTCCAAGTTTAAAGACTTGATAAAAAACTTTTTTAGTAGAAATATGACAACCTATAGGATTATTTTAAACTATCACAGCGATCCTCATTGCCGTCTAATGATGTTTTTCAACATCCCTCAAACCCGTCGGTCTATCGGTTTGAGGGGGTTGACGTCACTTCGCCCGGGAATTGGAGACTACTACGCAGCACTGTCTGCGCAGTTAGACATAGCTCAAGTAAGGGTGTCAGACAGAGGGGATGTAATGCAATGGCGTGAAACCATACTTACGTTAATTTAAACAAAGAAACTGTGAAAGATTGAAACAACCCATTATAGCCAATGCACATGCACCAGTGATTTTAATGAAATACGGGTAATTCTTTAACACTACATGTTGAAATTGCTGATGTTGGGCCTTAAACACTTGGTAGGTTAGACGGCTGATCTTGTATACTTAACGCCAAAATACTATAGGCTTCGTGATATTAAGGATTGTGAAGTGAAAAGGGGGTGAAGAACTAAGTTCATTTATTTTTCCGAATAGTGCTCTTACGTTAGAATAGCATGGAAACTTATATTAATGTAAACATGAATGAAATTCGAGTATTTTGTGCCAATGCTGAGAAACGACTTGTCATACTTCGACTGGAACCTGCAGTTCTCTTGTGAGTAAAAGTAAGCTCGTGAATTCTGTTTGATGTCTTGCATATTATGCTAGTTAAAGCTTTCAAGCACTTTAGTTTAATGTCTTTTTCATTTATCAATATTATCGCACTTTTATCACGACCACTTTAGCAATTGGGTGATTCATTGTGTTTTTATAAATATCCGTTTCTTTATTTCTCATTATTCGTTTATTTGCGTCATTCGAAGAAGTTTTTTGTGGTAAAGTTCCCCTGATAGCTTTTGTTTGGAAACTGAACAGTATTGTCGTTTATTTATTGATAATAAGATAAGTGTGTTGTACGCTATGCCATTTTTTGTGACTTGTTATGGTGAAGATTATATATATTCTTGTTTTAAATCGATATATTTATTTATTCTAGGTGAAAGTGTTCGACTACTACAACAAAATCCAATCTTCTGTTTTCATATGTAATTACGTTGAAAATTGTAACCTTTCGTCTATGATCAGCAAGCTCCGTGCTTAGTTAACATCAAGTTAGGTTATATTACTGTTTTTACTGAATCAAGATAATTTTACTTGAATACGCTTGCCTTTGTAAATAACTAAAATGAGTATGTATAGAAGGATAAGTCGGTATCTCTATCGAAATGTTTACTCTCATTTTCCATTCGTAGACTTTTTAATTTCCAGCAAATTATTATTATTAATATGTATAGCTAAGCAATTCGCAGCTACACTGACTCTTGAGGTTTCCTTTCAGAACCTGCTAATCACAGGAATGCACATGGCGGTGTATGATGAAGAAAACCATCAAGTCCCGTAGTACTGAGAGTAGTGCTGCTGCAGAACGCCTTGCGGATTACAAAGGAGAGGGTAGTGTTAGCTTTGGAGGGACTCTAGGAAGTCCAAATTCGGGGTCTCCAGAAAACGAAGGCTGCATTAACCTTGGAGCAGATATGCCCGAGGCTGCTGAGCAAGCATCAGGTGTTGCATCAGGATCAGCTTCTGGAAAAGAAATGAAGGATAACGTCAAGGTAAACAGTCAGAGGATTCATTTTTTATTTTTAATTGATATTGATAAATGTAAAGTATTTTACGAAAGTAATTTTTGTGAAGTGAAACGTATTTTTCAAAATATTGTTTTTTATAAAGGTTAAAGTTGGTCAAAATAGTAATATATCTAAGTGCATTCCATTATCATCATGTTGATTAGAGGCTTAATAAGTCTTTTTAGTGTTTCTTTTTCCCTCGGAGAAGTTTTATAAGAGAGCATAAAATCTAATGATCCTTCATTCGCTCAAACTTTTGCCTTAATTTTCAATGGGTAAGGCAGTTGATTGTAGAGTTTAGTTCCCTTTGTCATTTAATTATTAAGAAAAACTTTATGACTATCATTTATTCATCGTTTTTGCAGTTAATTGAAAAGTGAATTATTTCAGTTGTTGTAAGTACCATATTTACCTTTTCCAAGATTACCCTGAATAACCCCCCCCCCACCCCCTCCGCAATTCTAAGACTGTATCCTGAAAAAATAATTTGACTTAAGCCCTTATGATTTCAAAAGGTCTCCAAAATTTACAGATGTATTTTACCTTAAGCTTATTGAGTCCCTTGTTTTTATTATTTCATAAATCCATTGTACTCGGTCACTCATTGCACTATTTATCTTTGTCACCCCTAACATAGACTCCCTTAAAACATTACCCTCACTTCCATTGAATTAGATAAGCAGCACTTCTGAAATTCGTTCACCATTACGTGTGGATTTGTCCATTGCAATAGTGTCTATAATATTATGTTTCTCTAGCTTTCCCCTGTGTTAAAGCTGTCTTCAGCCAATAACCATTCTGAATACAAAATCATTATGTGATGTTTAAAGGCCTTGATGACAGTGACATTGAAAACTTGAATTCGTGATGTCATTCCTCCCTATATGGTTACAAGGTTTCATTACTCTGTTTGAATCCTCAACTTCTGAAGTTATCTGACCTTTGAACAAATCCAGTATAAGCATCTCTCATTCTCTTAACAATGCTCCTGGTCTTCAATTTCAGACAACATGCATCCAATCCCTCAAAAGTTCTATTTACATCTGCCCCTTTATGACACCTAACTATTCTAGTTGCTAGTGTTACTTTGAGCATTGTTTTTCACTTTAGGATTATGTATGATGGAAATTTTGTGGCATCTACAAACACAGCCATATTACTGTAACTTATCATTATCTGTAATTTTTATCATCACAGATTTTATTCTTTTTTCATTGGCAGTGTGTGATTGAATAGCATTTTGAGGAAGACTGGAGTTTTGTCAACATTTCCTATTGTTAGCTTTTCTGTGTTTAATAACATGCTTCTGACAGGCAAGAAATTCTCACTGAAGTCTGCAGGCAATTTTAGGCACTGAAGTTCTTTGTCATGGGTAAAAACTTTTTCTGCATCAAACATACACACCTACCATTGCTGACTGTGACTTCCTGTTGCGGTATGTTTAGTGCTCTTGCTATTTCTTGTGCTTTGAGGATTATTTCACTCAAAACGGGCATTCTGTTTTGTCACCACTTTTTTCTGCATTATGAAAGTGACCACTTTTTGGCCCACTGGAAGATTTATGCCATATATGCAGTTTTTTCACTTTCCTCTTTTGAATCTCTGTATCTGTATACATTAACTTCCGTGGCATTGCATTTTTACCGACTTCACAGCATATAGTTTTTCTGAGTATTTTGTCATTATCAGTTAAAAATTTGCATTTCAACTTTGCCTCATATCTTCTCCACTGCAGTTGCATCTCTTAAATTTACATGATCTGCCATTTGTAGTTGAAGGTGACTTTTTAAAAATGAATATAAGATCACAAAATCTCAACTAGAGAAGCGATAGCTGAATGAGCAAGTCCCAACGAGCTATGCTGTATATTCCTTTTTTATGTTATTGCAGCAGACAAGCTGTGCAACCTGTTGTGCATAAAAATGTTTTATCTCATTCATTAATCGTAAGAGCTTCTACTCTGTGCATAATTGATCTTTTTGCTCAGATTTAAGGCAACCCTTGGTTTTTGAAGACAAACTCATAAACACCTCATCTTGGATCGGAGTAAATACTATAGTGTTTACACTTCGAAAGGGATAGTGGACATATTGTAGAAATCAGAAACTTTTATCTCAAGGAAATGATTAGATTTAAATATTAGTTTGTACTTAAAAAACATTTATGACATTTTCTAAAACCGTTGGTAAATGGATAGGCTTAACAGGTTCTGTAGTCCATATACCAATTTTTGGATGGATACAGTTACCTAGAATATGCATAAACTTATATTTATTTTCTACATTACATTTTTGCCTTTTGATGTATTAAATATTTCTGATGTAGCATCTTGGGAATGTCATGGAAAGTGTTCAAGGTTGGGCAGTTTGGAAACATACCCTTCTATCGTCTTCTGCCCTCCCTTTGCTTGATTTCTTATGCCTTTCAACTGAAATCTCTTATGTGTCATCCTCTTTACTTGTAATATTTGTCAGTAACATTTCACTATTTTCTTGTTTTGATTGCCTTCTGTTTAATATATCAAAACAACTTTGATTTGTGCTATCAGGTTCTTTCAACTAATGCTATCTAGAAGCATAATTTTGTTGCAATGCAGCGTATTTCTCTCCTCCTTCCGTGTTTCCTATCAATGCATATTTTTGGTATATAGCATGTTTAATATATACTCTTTTTAAAAATATGTATTGTTTCCGGTGTCAAAATACTGAGCTATTTAAGTTTTCTTCAGATGTTTCTGCAGTGTCTTTGTCTGTTCTAGTAGGCTTAATTTTCATTTTAACTTCATGGTTACATTTATTTTCACTTTTTCTAATTTTGCACTTCTGATTCCTACTTCAATTCAACTTGGTGTTTCATCGATTTGTGAGTAGTATGTGTGTCATTAAAAATCCAGTCAGTGCATGTTGATTTGATTTTTATTTTTAAATCTGTGGTCATCATGGTCATAGGTTAATTTTTGTAATGATAGTTATATTATTGAAGATGTTTTATTACTGCAGCATTATTTCTTAGTGTGACATTCTTTGGCTTAGGTTATATTATCTTTCAGCTTCCATGTCGCTTTTTCATGGATACATAGGTTGTGGGTAGGCATAATTGGCATTTCCTTTCCTTATCAATGTTTTTTGCCGTTTCCTCTTTGTTTTCCTGCTTGCTAATCAGTAACTAAGAACATAGAGTACATGCACGTTGATGAATTATGCCAATGAGCAATGCTTGTTTATTTTCTTCATGCAAAATGTCATATTTAACTTGACTTTGAATTATATATATGTATATATATGTGTGTGTGTGTGTGTATATATATATATATTAAATCTGAAATTATATTTATCGATTTGTGTAAATAAATCTAAACATGCATTGAATATGCTTTTAAGGCTACTGTCTCATGTTTCTATAGCGAAATTTTGACATCTTTTAGATTAGATCATGTTGGTTTAACAATTGATTTAAAAGAATGAAGGTGCCAATTGTTGCTTATTCTTGATAATTAGTATTGGTAAATTCTTCATCTCTGCAAAATAATGTCACATGCTTTAGGAAACGACTAGCAAAATTTTACATTAAAAATAAGCAAATTGAATATATAAAAATAAACTGTAATTAAAACTGATTTTTATTTTGCTTGTTATTTCAGTTTTGTTTTTTATGTTTATACTCAAATGCCTTTATTTTATCCCCGATAGTTTTGTATTTTGTTTACAATCTGTTGTGCACATTTATTCAGTTTGTTAGGGTATTTATGTATAAAATGGTTATTTTGTTTTACTGCATTTTTAGGAGTGACATAAATTTTTCTAAATGGCTTAACCAAGAGTTCAGAAATTTTATGTGAAATCTACATTCATCTTTAACATTTTTGGGAATTGTTGTAAAAGCAGCTTGATATACAATTAACTGCAAATCCTGAGGTTGAGATGTTTCATTGTAGTATAATGTCAATATAACTTGTAGCTGTATTTTTTTGGCCAAAGGAGATTTAAGAGTAAAGTTCTGCATGGACATATAAAATTTGTGTAATTATTTGTTTAAATGTGTTATTGTATTTCATTAAATGGTCTAGTTAGGGCAAAGTTTTAGAATTTTGTTGCTGTAAAGAGATTTATTTGCCAAATTTTTTTCAATCTTGTTTTGCACATATTGATACAGGAAGAAATCTAAAAGACATCCTTACTCCAAAGAGAAAAATCTAGAAGTATGTCACTGATAAAGTTGTATTTCATATATTCAGCACTTCTGTGAGTTAAGCAATGGCAGTGGCCATAAGAATTATTAGATTGACAGCATAGGTAGTGAAAATGAAAACAGCAATGAAGACTAGCTGTGATGCAAACACAACACTAGTATAGTTTTTACTTGTTCTAAAGACAATGTTTTATGTTGCAAGATATGTTAGTGTATAGAATACATTAAGTCCTCGATTTAAGTCACCCTGCTTTACGGCGTTGTGATATAACACTGTTGCCGAAAATTCCTACTGTCACCATGGCACTAAGTTATGCTGCTTTGCCATTGTGGTAACTAGCTACAGTGACAACGAGTATCTATGTGATTTCCTTAATGTAGCTAAATCTATTCTCAAATGCTACTAAATGGATTCTTTATAATAAAAAATTACAGGAAAAACACTGCAGCAGAATGATTAGAAATAAATTATCCTGTTTTACTGTTGTATTTTTTCTTTGAAATTTGTTTTAGAATATTTTGCGACTTATTGGAAGAAAACGCTGGTGGCTATGTCGTATTTGCCAGTTTAGCCCCTGTGTCCTCACACAATATCAGCTCATTTAACGTGAAGGTTGTTACATTATTTCTGCCACCATTTCTGTCTAACTTACTGTTATTTTGACTTAATGTTGTTTTGTGCTGTTTTAAATCACAATTTCATGTAAACATCAAATTTACCTCATTAGAAAAATAGTTTTGCATGACATCTTGATATTCATAAGTGAAGTACAGGCGACTCCCGAGATTCGACAGAGATGTGTTCCTGAAAACGTGATTGTATCTCGAACAGTCGAATGTCGAATCAGCACAAATTCAAACAATTAGAGCAGAAATAACGATGTCTAGACTGAAACTAAACCTCTCGTGGTCGGGCAGGCCGAAAATTACTTCACGTAAACTAGTTTCTAATTCAGCCGATCGATCGGCTGGGTCAATTCGCCCAGTTGAATTCTCGAGTTGGTCGAATCTCGAGCGGTTGAATCTCGGGAGTCGCCTGTACATATGTTTTCATACTTAACATTGTTACTGGATATATCTTTTTCTGTCTAAAAGCAATGTTGATTCGAGTATAGGAGCAGGCAAATGCGAAGGAAAGGGAGAATGATATTTGAGTCAGCAGACACGTCCAAATGTGTGCCCCTTCCTCTTAGTAGAAGAGGCACTATCATAGAAGAAATGCTACGTATCTGTTCTCTGATGACACCTACAAAGTCGTTTAATTTGTAACACCAAACATATCAGGACATGTATTGAGTCAGAGTGCTTCCTCCCTGTTGGCATCACTTGTTCCATCAGGACATGTATTGAGTCAGAGTGCTTCCTCCCTGTTGGCATCACTTGTTCCATCAAGACAACTTAAAAGCCTGCCCTTTTTGTTTTAGTGTTGAGTTCATTCTCACATAATTATGGTCGATTGTTTAGTTCATTAACTTGCATACAACCCTTAAATATGGGTGAAAATGTGCAGAGTGCTTCAGCAAAGAGATCTCGTAAATCTATCAATTTGGAGGTTAAATTAGAGGTGCTACGGCTGGTGAATGGCGTTCACGAAAATCAGGTTTTGTTATACGTTGTTTCACTTTACGTTGCATTTCCTGGGAACTCATCCTCAACATAAATCAAGGACTTATAGTACAGTGTATATTTTCATGATAAAAATAGCACTTTTGATAAATTAGAATGAATACCAAAGGTCTGTAACTAATTAACAACTATGAGTGAGAGCTGTGGACCATTGTGGATGTAAATATGATGGTAAAATTTTGTCTAAGACTTAAATGTAATTGAGGATTTTAAGATATTGGTATGTGTTCGGGAATTAGTGTTGGACTGTCTACATATGTTTATACTGATTGGTTTTCTATTTTTTGCAGGAGAAGAAACTGTCCTCCGGATCTTTAGGAGGGGGAGATGGGACAAGACCAAAAGTTGTGACAGTGAAACATCCTGAATCTAACAAGCCTAAACCTACAGTAAAGAAGAATAAACCCATCCAGGCTGATTTGGTAAAGTATTTTTCTCATTATTGATCTTTCTATTCTTGACTGTAATGAGTAATTTTTTAAACTTACCTTTTCTATTGATATTTCTCCAGGATGTAGCCAAAGAGTTCTTGAGGTGTAAGGAAGATGGAGCACTGAGGCTGGACCTTAGCAAATCAAGTGTGAGTTTTGAGGGCATAAAGCTAGTATATATTTGATACATTTTTGTTTTGGTTAGTATTGGTACATAGTTATTAATTTTTTATGAATGTAAATTTTGGTAAATACACTATTAACACTGCACAAATGTCATCCATAATTGAAAGTAGTAGGACTGATGTCAACAAAAATCCTGAAGCATTTCAATAATTATTTTCACATCCTTAATGGAACTTATTTCAAAAGAGACAAATTTTTATCCCCAAACTTGTAATAGATTATTTTCAGTTACCTTTTGTGATATAATTTGAATCTCGTATAATGAGCAATTTGGTGCTATGACAGAAAACTTTGCCTTTAACATTCATATTCCCAAAAATTCCATTCATCTGAAAATGTGTTTAGTATACTTAAATTGTTTTTTGGAATGTGTTATGTTTTGAAGAAGATTTTAAGCTCATTTACTTAAAATAATTTATATATATATATATGCTTAAGGAAGAGGAAAGGTAAACTGATATATGGGTGGCAACTAGATGCTTATAGAAGCCCAGTGGATACTTACCCGTAGGAGAGAGACACATGGAAACACATTGGGAGCTTTCGGGTGCTACCCTTCGTCAGTCACTGAGAGATGTTGCCACTCATATATATATTGTATTTTCTTTTATTATTTCTTGTATTATTGGCAATTTTAATTATGTCATCTAAAGATTTAATTGGCAAATATTTATCTATAAACCTTGAAGCTAAGATGCATTATATTTATATTTAAGCGATTGTAACAGTTGTTTTAGAGTTCGTAATAGGTACTTTAAGTAATTTAGCTCAAATTACACTCAATATAATGAATCCCAATTCAGCCGCACCAAAATTTCAGGTATTTTTATTGTATATGGTTTTTCAACACCAGAAATAGATAATAATGTACTGTACTTTAGGTGCATTCAGGCCACGGTAAAAGAATTGACCTGTGTGTCTGTTTTATCTTGTGTAGCATCTCATACAACTTTCCATTCAGCCTAAGAAATTTGGGATAATGCGATAAAATTTGCACTTAGCTTGTGAAGCAATAGCTCCTAATATGATGTGAGCAAGTCAATCCTAAATATGCTTAACATAATAAGTAACAGGCCTGGGACATAAGTACACTATTCAGAAATGGCTGGGTGGGGTAAAATTTCACTGAACATGAAAAGTTTTGAAAGGCATCATTTGTTGAATTTTGGTTTCTGTACTTAGCAGGTTGGTCAGTTATGCTACAATACTTAAAAGAATATTATTTTAGTAGTTTCAATTATAACATGTCACTTTCGAAAGAAGCAAATTCTTATCATGAAACTATCTTCCTCTTTGTTAAGGTGAAGCGATGCTTAACTGAAATTATTAATTTACTAGCACACAAGAATGTTGAAACTGAGGTTGTATGTTGAGTTAAAGACTCAGAGGCAACATTTTGAAGGGGATTATGAACTATTTGCCCTCTTCTAATGACTCTGGTCTTATGTTATTTACAGTGTATAACCCCAGGAGTAACATTTTTTTATAGTTTTTAAATCAAAATTGAATTTTCTTTCTGTTTCTGAAAAGTCATTTTTAGGTTTAGCTAGTATTAGACAAAATTGCATATTACTTATTCAGAATTATTATCAGCGTGTTTTACCATTACCCTTATTATACCAAATTAACTCGGGCATTGAAGTCGTGAAAATTCTGATGACCCAGAGTTAACTTGGGCTACAGTGTTTTTTTCTATCCGTATATAACATGTCTGAGTTTGCTTGATCTCTCCTAGTGGTTCACTTTCTGGCTGCTAGGGTCACGAAGTAGGCACAATTTAGATTTCTTCTAGCAGGTTTTTTTGAAAATCCAAGAGGAGTTCAGCTGCACAGACACATGGTTAGAATGGAAGGTTACTTTACAACCTTGCTGCTTCACTTTCAGTTCAAGATATCCTTTATTCTATTAATATATCCATTTACTGGCAGGTCACTGACACGAGGTATTTCCTACCTAGGGCTATATATGTACTGGATCTTACAAGATTGTTTAAGATGCCACAGGAGTTGCTTATAACACCCTTTCGCAATCAGGTGATCCTCTTGAGACAGTTATTTTTTGTGCTCCCTGACAATTTTTTGTTATGCATCATCGGGTTTTTTTATTATATTTTGTTTTGTTTTATTACTTGCTTTATAGTGATTCAGGAAATTTTTAATCACCCAATATGGAATTTTAAGAGCTTAAAATGTTTTTATAATAGAACTTTTAATATAAAAGTGAATTAATTTCTCTTATTGTCTGTATGAGATTTCCAAAACTAAAATTTTAAAAATGCTACATTCTTTGGCTAAATATATTGAAAAGTTGTCAGGGAGGCATTGAAATGGAACAAGAGAATGAAAAAGATGATAGAAATGAATTTTGCATTTTTTTGCTGTTTTGATCTTTATGTTCCAACTTCTTAAACTTTATAAAATATTATTATGAAATTGTAGTTAAATGAAAGTAATATTTTTGATAGTTAAGCTGTTATTTTGGATTTCTAATGCCAGGGCTTTATTTCATAGAAGTAGTTTTCTGGGTGCAATTATTGATCACTATAATTGAAACATTGCAGCTATGATTCTATAAATAGGATACCATATTTTCTGGCCATTAAGACAATTTTTTTTGAAAATTGTTACCAAAAATAAATAATCTTCTGAAGGTATCCAAGTAGTCCAGTTGTTAACTCTGGGTAAGAGCAGGTTAGGTCAAACAAGTGCTGCTGTTTGTAAGAGTAATAGTGGTTTTTGCTCTTGCATAAGCTAAATTACTTTCTTTTTATAAATGAATCAAAAAATAAATTTGTAAAGAACGTAGAAATAATGATAACTAATAGGAATAAAATAGAGGAAAGAACTCCTAAGGTAACATTAAAATTGTTTTACAAAACTAACAGTACATATTTCAGTTGGAAAATATCTGCCATCGTGTTGAAGAAACATGATGGTCACTTTGCAATCAGCATATTTGTCACTAATTTTATAAAACAATTTTAGCATCATCTCAGGAGTTATAATTGTAACATTAAAAATTTTGCAATGTCAAACATAAACATTTTGCTTTGGGTGTATGACTTGCATTGCCTGCTTGGCAATGTGATCCTACATTATTGGATGTCACATTGGTGCTTGAGTAATAGTGAATACAATTACTAGTTTCATGTGAGTTTATTTTTTAATTTACTTTACAAATTTAATGGGCCTATGCCCAATTTACAAATTCATATCAACACACAAAATTATAGGAAAAGAGTTATATGATAGTAAATGTACATTTTAAACATCTATGCATCTAAGGTAGCTTGTACATACACATGAATTAAATAGCCTTTTTCATGGAATTCTATCTATAGGCGAATTTAGACTTTTTAAAAATTTATTATTACACCGTGAAAGTTATTTTTTGCTTTAGTACTGTACACACCCAACTGAGATTATCTCAGATTTTTAACTGTTAACAGATTGTATTGATAGAAGTATTTGAAAATGAATTGGTTACATTTTTGGCAATCGTCGTATTTACTCATGTAACCCGTGCCCTCGTGTACCACCTGCACCCATATTTTTGGGCCAGTTCGGAGGGGAAAAAATTAATTTGTGCCAGAATACGTTGACATCTAGGATTTAAAAAAAGGTTCGGCTTCTTCGCTGATTCCGTCTCCCTGAAACAAGATTTGTCCATGTTAAGCATCTTCTCCTTCCTACCTGCGTGACGCAATATATTGGGTAATCTCTTTATGCCGATGCTAACAGAAATCTCCTCCTTCATAGTCGCCATTCTTGTATTAAAGGAGCATCAGCAATTTGGTGAACATAGTTACTTATTCTGGCAAAATTATAGGTAGAAATTGATAGTAAACTTTTTAATGACAGAACTGCTTAATTTGAGTAACAATAATAAACAAATATCATATAAAACGTACTTTTTTAATATAAAAATATAATGTCATCTTAATCATCAAAATGTCCGTTGTGATCTTGAACATGCACCAACCGCAGTATAAACCATGCATTTAAGCCCTAAACATTGGCTTGGTTATATAGATATGCATATACTTTGTAGAATTCTTTGTCTTCTATGAGTATAAACCTAGACGCGAGTTGCAGTAAATTTACTATTGAGACTCAAAATTTATGTAACTTATTCAGAAATCCTCATGTATGATGTTTTTTTTACTGACATTTTGGGGAAAGAAGGTGCACGGGGTACATGAGTAAATACTATATTATTATCATTATTACTACTAAATTGTTACAAATTGGCCATATTGCCAGGTGGTAACATATTGACATGAAAGTTTTACATAGAATATAATTTGACACATTACATTTACTTTATTTTAGTATAAGTCTGTAGAGTACCTTATTAGCCCGAATGTAACAGGACCTTGAATATAACACAACCCCTAAGGTCTCATCTGAAGTGTTTGAACTTGTTTGTTCCTAACCTTTCAGTATTTACTCACGAGACGCTACATGAAAAATCTCCATCCATGTAGGAAAGGTCTCGTTCATGGATGACAGGAGTTAGAAGTGGTTTAGGTTTTGTGCATGACTAAAGTTGCCACCTATGTGGGATTCACCCAAGTCTTTGGGTTTAGCATGCTCTGAATAGCAGTAAGTAAACTTATGGGTTGAAAGTAATATTGAAAACCATAAAAATTAATTAATTGTAGCCACATTTTGCAATGAGATGCTTTGCATTTAATTAAAAATTAAAGCAAAATTAATTTTATATAGATATGGGCCCAAAAATTGTAGTTATGCCCCTGTGCACCTCTTATATAAACGGGCAGAGATTAAAGTGCCTTAACTATTTAGAAAACCATTAATCCTAGAATATAACATGAGTGCTACTTTTACAATGTCGTTTCAGAAAAAACTTATATTCGGGCCAATACAGTATTTAAAAAATTATTTTTCATAATATACTGATTTTTGAGTGTTTTTGGAGTTCTTGGTGGGTCTTTGTGACTACTGTAACAGTCCCGGGTCTCCCCAAAGTCCCCACCATACTTCACCCTACCAAGCAATCTCCTTTTTTCAAATCAGTCATTTTTAAGTTTATAATCTTAGTATCTACTTTTGTTTAGTTACTATCAAATTGCAATAGAGTGAATCAGCTAGGTAAAAGTTAAAGTTATAAACTTACACGCTTACTTAAAAAATGAATATACATATACTATTGTTTATTTAGATCCCAATGTCCTCACCATACTTCACCCTACCATAAATTGATTGAATGAATCGATCATAAGATCACTATGCAACAGACATAAGCTGGGAATTTGGAAACGAGTAGAATATCTGCCTGGCAAGTGAAAGACCCAGGTTCAATTCCTGGTCATAGCAGATATTTTCTCCTGTTTCCAAATCATCCTACCAAGAAACCTACTTTTTCCAAACCAGCCAACTTTTTAAAAATGCATAACTCTAATAACTATTTTTGATTAGTTGCCATCGAATAACAAGAGAGTAATAGATGGATATACACATACATATATACATAAAAATCAATGAATACATACACAGCCAGCCCCTGCTTTATGGCAGTCTGCTTTACGACAATCTGCTTTTACATCGGTTTTTCATAGAACCAGTTATCCAGTTTTAAGTCACCTAATCCAGTTTTACATTGAATTTAAATCATCTGTTATTTCCTATCATTTGTCATATCACCATTTTTACTATGATTATGAATGTCCTTTGTAGATATGGATATACATATGTTATTTCCTCTCATTTTAATGGCTTCCCTGAATATACCAACCTGCCCACAAGATTTGTTGCTTGGAATTTTTAAGATCCTTTAATATACATCTTTAAATTCTTCATTGAATGTGGAATAATTCTCCTCATTTTCCTCCTGTTTTCTGTATTGTTTTCATTGCCATTCTCTTCAGATTTTATGTATGCGCTCATGAAAAAAACTCAGCTCAGCTTTTTTTATATTTTCCATCCGAACAACTTCATCTGATCTTACTAATGTCTGTATTTCTTCCGTTTTCTGATATACTTATAAAAATATTAGCATTGTTATCACTTAATAAGTTGTCCATGAAGTCATTCTTCTTTTTCACATTGTCTTATTGTTTCTTTATATTTATCGAGGTAGTATTGACCAAAATATCTTTTTTTGTAATGTGCACGACTTTCTCTTGGACTTTGTGATGGTTTATTGTATTACTGGGGATCTGGATTTCTTTTTGAACATTTTAGCAGTGCAAACATATCAACCCCTATTTTAAGAACTTTAAAGTTTTCCTTTCCTTTAGATACGAATAAATATATCTCTACGACCATACTGTTTCTATCTCGGCTGTATACCTGAATTTTTCTGGAAAAATTACCTATATTTATGCCTTTCCTAAGCTACCATAGCATTACTATTATTACATCCAGCTCATAGGTTTCTATCAAGATCAAGAATTCATTTACTTCATTAAGTATACATGTTCAATTTACCTGAAGAAGTTTGTCTTACCTGTTTCCTATCATGTTCAATTCCTTTTCTCTTTTTGTTCGATTCCTTTTCTCTTTTTCTATTTTCAGCTGTGTCTTCCCTGTCATATGCTTCTTTCATCTTACCATGCATCCTCGCCTGTCTTTCTTCATAGTTCCACCTCTGTTTGCTCCACTACCAGGATTCCCCTCTAGTCTTCCTGCTTTCTAAGTGACCTCACGACCTTCTTAAGAAGCTGGCCATACTTCCGTGCACCCCTTTTATTTAAATGTAGTCCATCCTGACCCAAATCTCCTTTGTTTAGCCAACAATTTGGATCCACAAAGAGTGCACCCTGTTTATAGCACACCCAATCAATACCTTCGTTAATGTAATCAATCCTTGTATCATCGACATCTTTTCTTCGAATAATACCACTCAATACCAAATTTGACTTGTTGAATTTCTTTTTGGCTGTGGCACACAGATCCCACACTAGTCCTACCACATAGTCTTCAGATTTGGCTGTCTTTACGTCAAATGTACCGACGTGAAGAATGACAACATCTTCCGCTCTCTTATTGTTTAACTCGTTAATTATCTCTTCCAACTCCTCTGTTTTCATCTTCTCAAAGCAATCGACTTTCATACCATTACTTTCACACAAGCTACGGGAAAGCTTAATCGTTGAATCTCCCATTAACCTTGCTTGTGGTGTCACTTTATCTTTTGGCTCTAAACAGGTTACTTCACCCTCTACATTTTCTCCTTCCTTGATCTCCTCGCTTCTCGTACCTACTTGACTTCTAATTCTGTCACATTCTCTCATTATTGCTTCAATCCTTTTGTTTATCATTTCTACCTCCTTATACAGCTTTGCAAATAATTCATCCTTCTCCGCCATTATTTTCTTTTCCTTGATGTTTGTACAATACACTAATACCAAAACCTCTCTCACACACTCTTCTGCTTTGCTTTTTGAGTGTCTAAAACATCAGCAGAACCCACAGAAAGCACACTATACAAAAATATCTTCCCTAACCATCTTCCTTTTTGGAAGCACTACTGGACTCATTCGCTCAGCCTGGCCAGTCACCGGTATGATATTATATCACTGAAAATGTGAAAAAAATTTTAAAAATTAGTAATTGAATTGAACTGGATTCATTGAATGTTATTTTATTTTGAATAAGATTCCATATCAATACATTTATTAGGTTTCATGATACTGTAAGCTATATGCAACCTGTGAACGCACCACCTGGACAAAAGCGATTGATGTGTATTCTTTTCTCTGCAGCAATGTTTGTGTGGCATATGATATTTTAAATAATAATACTTGAAATATCATTTCATATGTAAATCCATAGAATTTCATGAAAATCCAAAAAACGTAAAAAATTATGAATTTAAAAAATTATATTGCCCCTTTTCGCATCTTTATCGATAAATTTTAAATACCTCCTTCATCCGTATGTATGATTTTTCATTAAATCTCTGTGCTTGAGGGGTTAACACAGTGTCATAGGGATTCTATTATACCGGATACGTTAGTCAGTGTTGAAAATAATGAAGCTGGTAATGGCAATATCAAAGTGATGTCTGCATCAAGTGCTGAGGTTATCTGTATGGTGCTAATACTGTTATAATGAATTACATAGCTCATTCTTAAATGAAATTACTATTTTTTCAGAATATTGGAGATTAATATTATTGAAATGTTTGTTCTTGTCCCTCACATTTTGTTTTAACCGATTTCCATTGTCTAATAAAGAAACCTGCTAAAATGTGCATTAAATGTGCAACTTTGGCAATTGGTAATTTTTTGCAATTTGGCCATTTAATGATTAACCATGTAAAAGCGAATAATGCGACCGCTTTCAGAGAAGTTCGTTGCATGCTGTATATAGCATAGAATTGAATCCACATTTGGGGAAGTTTTGCTGTAAATATAGATGGAAGTTAACTTCATGATTACCCTTTAAAAAACCTCTGTTATATGTCAATAGTGACAAAATGAAAAATCCCAGTATTTACAAATCATTCACAATTATCGTAATACCCTGTGTGAAGTCAGAGTTTTTGGTGTTTAAGATAGGCCTTCAAGGTTACTATAGCAGTTAAGGGACTCATTAGGCCTTCCACTGCAATTTGCTCTATCACGTATTCCCCTATTTCTCCTATACCCGTTTTCTGCTCTTATGAAGCTTGACCGTGGCACAGCGAATAGCCAATCTGGGCATTTTCCCCTTCCACCACCATTTGAAGTTGTCGAGAGGTGCGGGAAAGTAGTACGCTCTTGCCCAATATCCGCTCTTAAAGAAAGTCGCATGCGAACGCTAAGGTGTAAATGCGGTAGATCTGGCAACACAGTCGAGCTCGGAGTGATGTGAACAGCACGATGGTGAGAGATCGCCTGACTTTCTTCCCTCTCCATCGACAGTCTCTCGAGCTTTCATTGTCTGCAGCAGTAAGCATACAACTGGGATTTTCAAGATCAAGCTTCGTAAGAGTAGAAAACGGGTATAACTCCGTAGTCTCTTTTAGGTCTCTAATTCCTAGTTGCTAGATTAAAGCCGATTTTTGTGATTTTGCTATTTGTCATAGTTCTGAGGAATGTAACTTTCATGAATGGCAAGGGTTTGCCATACTTAGATTTTTGCGTAATATGTTTTATTTGACAACCAAGTAATGGAAATAAAATAATTTAAAAAAATAACTTTTATATTATATAAATCTGAATAGAATTCACTCACAATTGACTTAGACAATATTTACATTGTTGCTCTGTTTCACTGGACATATGCACATTTTGATTCAATTTTAATTGTCTTAAGCGATACGTTGTTGCTTCATTTCTGATAAGCATTTTTGTTTATTATTCTCACACATTCTTTAACCAATTTTCATACTCTGCTGGACTTTCCTTAGATCTTCTTTTATGCCTTGCTTCTTTAATCTTTTTCAAATGTACACAATGTTGCTCAGAGGGTTCTAATCATTTTCGTTTTACATAGTATAATTTTTACATGCTATTTGCTTTTTGTGTTCTTATGAAGCTATCTTTTGTCAGACATCTTTTGATCCAACTAAAAATCGGGAAAAGTTTTTAAATATTTTTGAAACTAAAATTTTATTATATAATATCCTTAAGCCTGTTTGACACATTCACATATTTGCTAGCAGGGCTGGCGTGAGGCATGTGCAGTCGGTTCCCCCGAATAGGGCCCCGTGCTTTATTAGGTGTCCCGCACAAGACTCAATTCTCATGTATTGAGATTTAGACAATTTTTTAAAACATATTAATACATTCTGGTGATGGAGAGGCTGACTGGAAGGCTATCTTCAACAAAAATTTCACAACAAAAAGAGTCCACCACTGGAGGGGAGGGAGGGAGGTACTACAAGCGTCATTTTTTGCATCACCTGGCATGTGTACATACATAAATAGGCCCCGCTCACTATCGAACTAGGCCCCGCAAATAATCACGCCGGCCCTGTTTGCTAGCATAAATACTAGCATACAGTAAGTCCCCTACTTACACTGGTCCAAGTTACACGGATCCGTAGATACATGGATACATGACGTAACTTATCAGTGCGCTCATCTGAAGTTCGACTGCCGGTCAATAGATGGCATTACTAGTACAGTAATCCCTCGGTATACGAGCAGTCGGTTTACAAGTTTTCAGTTATAAGATATCCTTCCTCTTGCAAACCGATCGTTTTTACTGGTACCTATTCTCGGCTTTCATCGGTTCCCAAATCTTCTCTAATGAGCATAATGTCATGGCATCCCAACTTTAATGATGTCACTATTGTTTATAAAATTTATAACATGGGATGTATGTATTGGGAAATTAATTTTTACCTGATGAGCAGTTTTCGAGGAACAAATTAAGCTCGTAAACTGAGGGATTACTGTACGTTGACGTACAGCTGACCGTGTCGCTTTCGCCATTCAGATTTGTTATCCCGTGGGTGCAGGTTGTGTCTCGTTACTGTACTGCTCTTCATAAACAAACCATAAACCCTCATCTCGTAAGCAGTACTTTTTTAGCTTTAACTATCCATTGAAATGAACGTATATGTCAAAAAATATATTGTATTTAAGCATTGTTAGACTTACACGGTTTTCAACTTACACGGCGACCTTTGGAACGAATTAACAGTGTAAGTTGGGGACTTAGTGTATTCTCACGCATATCTCGTTTACGATTCGTCACATCTACCATAAAATTTTCTGTTGAATCGACCATTTTACACAGTTGAATTTTTGATAGCATGAATGCGAGAGAAAGAGAGAGAGAAACACAATAACATCGACAAACGGATCCACTCTCGAGTTTTGGCGGTAACAGACATAGTAATATTAATGTGAGATCGGATTGTATTTGGCATTTGTGTTTGATTGCAAAATGGAACGTACATATTGTGATGCAGTTGCATCAATATTATATCGGCATATTTCTCGAGAACCCTTCGTCGTAAAAATATGCAGTAAACGGCGTTTTGTTGCTACTGGCTATGAGGTCACTGGAAAAATATTTTTGTTTGCTTAAGTGTCCCGGGTTCGAATCCATGAGACATATTTTCTCATAGGTTTACATGGGATTTTCGATATTTCAGAGTGCAAGGTTTTTTTTCCTTCATTCATTCAAATACGTGAATATGGACTGATTTTCTTATTTTGTTGCTTTATTCAATGGCTAAAGCTCTATAATATCTTATTCTTGCAATGTTTACACGTTATACGGTTGAATTTTTCAGAAATACGCATTCTTTTTCGAAATTTTGCGATTTTTTGTACTCATTCCGGGCGTTGCCAAGGAGACTCTCATTGTTGCCTCTGATTCATTTAAGGCCAATTAAACCTTCAAATAGACGAAAGAAAAGCATTATTGTTACCTTCTCTTCATTGATAATCTAAGTAAATGCTTGCATTGACGTCGCCTTTATAGTAGCTCCTGTAAGAAATTAAAAGCAGTAGCTGATAGACACCTGAAGGAAAGCAACTGTTTATGAGTTCATCTATAAGGGTGCAACGATAATCATTGGAACTAAGGTAAGGTAGAATTAAAAATTTTTCCCCTTTGAATATACCGCAATATGATCTAACGTAGGGCCGAACTATTTAGATTATTTGCAAGCGTAGCTGCAGCGGGCTGCTAGTCTGGCATTTAAATCTGCCGTAGCCGTACAATAGGTTTAAAGAGATAAATTTGCATAAACCATGATTAGCAAATATAACAAAAATATTTATTGAATCACGTAAACGACAAAAAAATGCATTAAATTTGGTGAGAGCTAGAAAACGAACCCCACGCCGATCGTACACAACCATAGCGTGATAAAAAACCTCGTGGATGGGGAAATTCATTTGTTTAGTGTTTTTTCTCATCACTTCAAAGATGGCAGCAGTAGTCGAAAAAAATCGCGAAACTGCGAATCACGGGAATTTGGAAGCCGCGAATTTGGAGGCTCTACTGTATAAGACACGTGTATCTAATTTATTTAGTAATGCATATATATTACATTAATGCACTTAGGTAAATATTTTGGCATATTAGAATAACGCAACAATATTTTTTAGGTCTGACTATGAGAGAAAACATGAGGAAAAGACGATTTATTCCACATATAAAAAATTTCACGTAGCCTTTTACGTGATTTTTCTCTGCGAAAGAGCGAAACATGAGACCGCTAAAGACAAAACTGGTCGCAAATGCAGGACCGAGAAAGATCGAAATATGCAAAAGAAAAAGCCCACGAAATATGAGGTCTTTTTGCCTTATGACTCAAAATTACAACAAATACTACGCTTTGAATCAGGTGAGATCATAATAACAGCATTAACACCCACATGAATGGCATTGACTTCTGCTTTACAACAGTGCATACAATATCCTTTTTTTCTTATTTAGCTGTATGGAGGTTTGTTTTTAATGGAGCAGGTGCGAGTTTTATTTCGTAATTGGGAGGTTTGTAATATAGAGGTTTTCTGTATAGTTTTATTAGTGAATTTTTCAGGGCTGGCAATAATTTTCTTTATTTGGAGTTCTTCGTTCTAAAGGAGTTCGTAAGGTAGAGGTTTTACAGTATTAGATTCTGTTGTTGCATGTTATCATGAGATAGCATTTAGATCAAGAAACTGGCTTCAAACCTGATTAGAAACTATAATTAACTGAGTGTAATAATGATTACTCACTTTGACAGGGAAAAGTGATTTGAAAGCCAAAGTTTCCATATGAAAAAACATAAAGACAAAAACATCACTTTTTGTTTCTGAAAAAGCTTTGATGCGACATGAAGAAAATGTCTACCTGTAAATTGCACTTCATGCTGCAAAACCTTAAAATCTATCTCATCAATAACCTTAGCCAATACGAAAACCTAGACTGTATTTTTGAAACTGGCTGGTTTTTAAATGTTTTATTTTTGATGTTTTGCTGTTTTTTAAAGTCATGTTAAAATGGTTTTTTTGCCATTTAAACCTTATTGGGAAAGATTTCGATTGTTTTTGGCAGAAAATGTACAACTGAATTTGTTAAATGCACTAGATCGCTTTTCCATTGGAACTATTTTGGTTGGACTCAGACTGCATACCCCTTTTATACAGTATGAATCAGTTATTATTTGCCCATCTTTGAGCTACTGTTTTCTTGAAGTAGATGTTGATATGACATAACATGGTTTAGAAATGTTTTTGATGTGTAAAAGTATTGTTTTGCTGGAATACAAGTTTTATTTTTTAAATTAATTGCAAATTAACACTGCCTATTACAGAGATACTAACAAAGTGACAGAATGATATGGTTCACAGAGAAAGGTTATGGTGACTATAGAATATGTTGGATAGATAACGAGTGAGATTAGTTATAAATGAAAGAATTTTCTGTTTAACCAGAGCTGGGAATGGTTGATTAGTATTTTCTGATGACAGATGGCTTCAACATGACTTTTTCTGTTTAGGGTGAATGCAGATGTAAGTAATTGAAGATGGGGATGGTGATGAAGATGTAGAAATTTGTTCTGTTAATGAAAATCACTCCTGATTTGTACATAGCAGTAGAATATTGTAAATTAGAATATAATTTTTTGTTTTGGCTTCAAGGTTGCTCCTTCATATAACCAACTCTAAAAGGAGTTGGAATTTGTTTTAGCAAAAGACATTTGCAACATCATTTATACGATTGTATTTGTTCATTGAATACTTATAATTTAACCTATAGTCAATTTTATTCTAATGTTCCTGCATCTGCTTTTGTTTTGTAGATTACTCATTTGCCGCCAACTGTTCGAGATTTGACCCACTTAGTGGAGTTCTATCTCTATGGTAATAAATTGGTGACGTTGCCACCTGAAATTGGATGCCTAGTCAATCTTCAAACATTGGCCCTAAGTGAAAACTCTTTGACAAGTTTGCCAGATACTTTGTCAGGCCTGAAGTCTGTAAAGGTCCTAGATCTTCGGCACAATAAACTAAGTGAGGTAAGTGTATGTTAATTTCTTTAATGATGCTATTAAAATTTTCTTTTGTATTGAAGTGTTTACTACTTGTGCATCCCTATGCTCCATTTCAAAGTAAAACTAGCTCAGTGTAGTGTTGAAGGTGAGAAGCACTTTTAGTGGTGAAGAGTGAAATTAATGTGTCCTTAAAATCAAAAGTATCCTTCTTTTGGTTTTTTTATAAATCATTTGAATTTGATGATTTCTTTATGCTGAAACTGTTTAATGACTGCGTCTTTGTTTTATAAAAAAGACCCTCTAGAAATGTTCAACAATGTTTATAATTGTGGATTAGTATGTCAAATGATAAATTTATGTACTCTCTGGAATTTTGAAATATTCTATTATGTATTTATAAAGTGAGAACTTATTATACACTTCCTTTCAGATCCCAGATGTTGTTTATAAACTTACTTCATTGACAACATTGTTCCTTAGATTCAATCGGGTTAAAGTTGTTGGCGATGAAATAAGGCAGTTAACTGTAAGTTTACCATTGTACTTAAGTATTTTCTAGTGGATATATTAACCTCATTATTATTGAATGTAATATAACACAAAACAACATTTGATTGTATTATTTTGGCATGCACTTGCTGGTTAACTTTGATTGCATTAGGTATAGCTATAGCTCATAATTTTTTATGGATACAAGTGTACTTGGAAGTACAATAATAAATAGTAAATGTCCTTAACCTTTTGCAGAAATTATCAGAAAAAATCTTGACTTTTGATGAGATGTCTTCCATGAACACAATATTAATCCATTTTATATTGAAGATTTATGTAATGGTAACTCTACGTATACGTTCATATATCTGAAATGTTATGTGGTGAAATCTCGATACAGTGTATGTCTGGAGAACATGCATTTTTCTATGGTCTACTGATTGTACGTTATATATTTAGCTAATAATGATACTTGAAAATCTGCAAGGAACTGTTAAATAGCAACTTCAGTTATGATGCTAAATTAAATAGCTTTAATTTACTATTTGAGTTTTGTTTTTATCTCCTAGGGCTTATATTATCTCTGTCAGCCATACAAATAAGGATTGAAATATTACCGACCCAAAATAGTTAGTGGCCTACTTTTCTTCCCTTTATTTATCATGGAATAAATATGCTGCAAAATTTGGAAAACTGGTCACTGCTTTTTGTGTATGCTGCATAATGTGGACCATTGTCTCCAGTGTTTTGCACCCATATGGACCAATATCTACATGCTATCTCGCATCACCATTAACAGCAGAAGGCTTCTTTAATCAAAACCATAATGCATCAAGCCAAAACCGTCTCAGGCACAGAGATGCTTTTTGAGGAGGAAAGACATGAGAAATGCACTCCTGAATGTGTGTTATAAAATACCCTTCATCAGAAGGCACATGAAGCCGAAAAATGAGGCAGTAGATCATACCAAGCCTGCAAAAATTTTGTACGTCACAGGAACTACAGAACAGATTGCCAGACTCCTGAAAACGGAAAACATCATTGTCCACTTCAGTGCTGTGTCAAAAATGAAGTAGCTACAATCATCTGCCAAGGAGCAAATACACCCACTAAACACAGGAGTTTGCGAGATACCTAGTTCCTGTGGAATATTTTACATTGGGCAAATAGGGCATTAACTCTTGTGCAGGCTGAATGAAGAATGTACAGTGGAGAGTGTCTGCTGTGGTTGAACACACAAACACAGGTAATAAAACTGGAGGAGACCAAAGTTCTTGCAAAGGGACCCTTTTATTTTCTAAGACTAATCTGTGAAACTATAGAGATTGAAAAGCACCATCTCATTTCAATTGGGAAGATGGATCAGTGGTACATGGAAAAGACCTTTTCAATGGAATTTGGAAAAATGAGAATGAATATGCAATGTGGCAGAAAGGAACACCTGAGCAAAGAGATTAGTGTGGGGGAAAAGGCAGAGCATCCTATGGAGGAATGGAATGGAGAAGAACATATGAGAAATGGGAATGGTTTTGGTGGTTTTTTCCCCTCACTTTTTTTATTATTCCTGTTTTCCTTTTTCGCGGTGAACTTTATTCGGTGTCTACAGTCGCTTTTTATTTTTTTTCATCTCTACATTTTCCTTCTCGGAATTTTTCATATCTTCTCTCGTTCACCAAATGGCAAACATACTATAATTTACTGTCAGATCAGATCTTCTTTCATTGATCTTTGTATGTAACTATTATTGATATTCATAGTACATGATAAAAAGCCATAGAATATTTTTGCGAACACTAATATATGCTTTAAATGATCTGTAATTTGCAGAACAAATATCATTGTCAATCTTTTAATAATATGAAATGGTGAAGCCAGTTCTAGATACATCCATTCTTATTCCTGATCTTTTGCTCATATTATTCGTCATGCTTCCGTCATGATCTGCCTAGGACTCTTACGAGTGGACTGCAAAATCGGAGTTACGGAGCAGAAGCAAGGAATAGGAACCATGCACTTGTGCTGATTAACACGTATTAAAATATTTATTTTCTTTATGAATCCCTCAGAAATACAGTGGGTTGATTAATTGTAAGATAGAAAGGAAGGGTATTTCTGTGAATTGTCATACTAGTTATTAAAGTTATTTTAGTTATGAATTTCATACATTCGTGGATGGTAGGAATCAAAGTAGCATTGAAAACAGTAAAAATTTTACCCCAAGAACATCTAGCCAAGCCATATTCTCCGCAGCTGCAGGTGGAATTTAAAACCTCGTCAGGGAAAATCATATGTTTCACATTACAAAGTACCTCATGGGTACCTGAGAGTTTGAATGCAAACCACGTGTACCTAATCATCTCTTTAAATACTGGAGCTGATAGCTGATTTTGTATTAATGCGTTTCTACAGGGTAGAATGTTATTATACCTACGGCGCCCGTTAATGTTTCAATAATGTATGGTTTACTAATCAATCATACCACGTGGCCATAAAAAGATGTTGAGCATGGAGATCATTACACAATTGTCTTTAATATACAATAACAATATTTTTAATACGTATTTACTAGCACGAGTGTAGGGTCCCTGGTCCTCGCTTCTGCCCCGTAACTCCGTAATAGTAGTTACATACAGAGATCAATGAAAGAAGATCTGATCTGACAGTAAATTATAGCAAGCTTGCCATTCGGTGAATGAGAAAAGATATGAAAAATTCCGAGAAGGAAAATGTAGAGATGAAAAAAAAATTAAAAAGTGACTGCGGACACTGAATAAAGTTCACCACAAAGAAGGAAAACAGGAATAATAAAAAATATGATGACAAAAAACAGACCAAAACCAGGCGCGAACTCCAGACCTACAGCTCCCAAGCCCAACTCCCTAGCACTGTTCTACGGCTGGTGTTGCATACATCTGCAGTTCTTTGGGTAATTATCTGGCACGTCGCAGAATTGCAAACTTTAAACACAATTTACAGAAAAACTACTCATATATGCCTAAAATGGGGGTTGGCTATGGTCCTGTAGTCGAGCGCTATGCACCTATGAAGTTTCAGCAAAATCCATGACCCTACATCTGGGTCCTCACCTTGTAAGACCCCTCGCTGATCTTCCTCTTAGTGGCCACTACTATCGTGCCAAATTTGGTTGGAATCAGTTGATTGTGGGTGTGCATAAAGGAGCAGACAGAAAATGGGCCGCCATTTTGAAATGAACAGACAGACAGACACTAAAACCCTGAGCTGATCTTCCCCTTAGTGCCTCCCACTATCATGCCAGATTTGGTTGGAATCATTTGATTGTGGGCATGCATAAAGGAGCAGACAAAATGGGCTGCCATTTTGAAACAAATGTACAGATGAACACTAAAACCACACACTAACCTTCCTCTTAGTACCCTCTACAATTGTGTCAAATTTGGTCAGAATCGGTTGAGAAATGTGGGCGTGCATAAGGAGCAGACAGACAGGCAGACTTACTAAAATATGGTGGTGGAGATATACATACATGAAGGAATTTTATTCAAAGTCATCAGCAGCATCTTCAACATCAGTTTCATCTTCATCACTGGAGTAACTTTTGTTATGTGGTACAGCTTCCCACAGCACCTCATCTTCAGTGCCGTCTAGATTATTAGAAATGCAGCATTTCTTTAACCCGTGGATGATACTATCACTGGATATTTGATTCCAAGCTTGCAGTACCTATTCACATAATATTGTGACACGGCTTCTTTATTCGTCCCGTGGGAGTAAATGAGTGATTTTTACAATGCAACCAATCACTGTATTGCCTTTTCAAGTGATCTTTAAAAGGCTTATTTATCACAACGTCCAGTACTTGCAACTGTGTCGTCATATCCCCAGGAATAATCACTAAATCAGTGTTCAGCTTCATCACCTCTTTTTTTCCTGATTCTGTCAGATGTTCTCTAAACACATCTAAAACCAAAATTGATTGACGTTGTCTCAATCCCACTTGTCTTTCCCAGACACTTCTTACTAGTCAATGACAAGACTTTTGTCTATCCATCCTTTTGCTGCCGCCTTTGCCTCACATTTTTTTCGGTAACACTGAACTTTCTTGCAGCAGCGCAGTTATCTGTTGCTTCTGCTTCACATATTACTATAATTTTAAAATTGGAATCGTAACTTCGTCAAATTCCTCTGTTAACCTGACTTTTTTACTTCCTTGCTGTTCACTCATATTTAAGGTTTTTAAAACTCACAAATTAGGTATGTACGGCAAATAAAAAAGTATGCGCACTATACAAAACCTCAGAACTGACTACTGGGTAGATCAGTTGGGTAGAGTGGGAGAGGGTTGTTTGTGCCTTTCCTGCGAGACGATACTGTCAATGTATCACGTGTCAGTATACCATTCTTTACAATGTTTTCTACAGCTTATATACAATGATACTGTGTGCTTGATTAATAAGGGGAGGTAAGTAGGTAGTGGGAACTAACAATGGTATTGGAGCAGATGTGACTTCTAGCAAAACATTGCATTTGTAACCCCTCTCTTTGACAAAAGATGCCACAGATAGGAAACACTTTATTGTGGGAAGAAACTGTGTTTTTCTTTGTTTCTTTCTTTTTCACATTTAAGAGTCCGAATGTAAGGTGACATCCCCTTTTCTTAGAGACAATTTTGGAAAAAAACCACGCCTTATATTTGGGCATACCTATGTTCTTACAAAACAAAAGAACAAAATGCTGGTTAAAGATTAATTAAGAACAGTAGCATTTTATTAGTCAGTGGACTGTATAAGCAAAAAGTAATGCATAAAGTAAAGGCAATGCATAACACAACAAGCAATGCATAAAGCACAAAGCAATACATAAGGCACAAGCAATACATAAAGCAGAAAGCAATGCATAAAGCAAAAGGCTATGCGAACACAAAAGGCACGTGCAAGGCGGGGGAGACCATTCACGAACGGAGGCAAGAGAGAGAAAGAGAAAGTGTAGAGAGCTCTCTCGTGAAGAGACTGCACAGTAAGAACATCAGCCACCTAGTGGCCAGAAAGAAAATTAAAAATGGCGGAATGTTTGAAAGAAGTTCTGCACACCTATACAGTACTAGTAGACGGTGCTTGCATTCTGCAAGCATTTCAGCCTTTATGAATAATGGGGTAAGGACAACCACGGGTTGATGCCAAGTGCGGAATGGACTGCTTTCTCTCGACGCCATATTGGCCTACCGTAGCCACAGGTTCGTCTGTTTGCCACTTTGGTCTGTCCTAGCCGCAGCTCTGTCAGTTTGTTTAATTTTGAGATTTTTGTAAATGACCATTGTTATATTAGATTTTTTTTCGTCGGTTTTGCCACTAGGCCTACCTACATGCGAAATTTCAAGTCTCTAGCACATTGGGAAGTGCCTCATAATTTGTATCCTCCTATATCCTTTGTAAGGTGGCTCATAATTTGTATCCTTTGTAAGAAGCATCTATATATAATAGATGCCCAATGAATATCAGCTGTGGAGAAGGGAGGAGGCTATGCAGTTGATGAAGGAGAGGAAGAAATATACAATGGCTATTTCATGAAGGATGAGACTAACCATATAAAGGTGGGCAGAAGACAATTCATCATCACTTAATCCCAAAGATATACACCTGCAGTGAGTTAGAAATATTGGAGACATTGGTCCACTGTACGCAGCATACGCTGAAAGCCTATACATTTTCTACCAAAAAGATGTAAAAACCTTTGCCTGAAGTTATACAGTCAAATATTTCTGGTTGCCTCAGGCAACTGAGCGCCTGGTTATTTACATGGCTGGTCTATACATTGAATCTACCTGGCGAATAAACTAATTTTGTGGCAGTGTGTTATGGCAATTATAATTGGATCAAGTATTTAAATACTGAAGTATTTTTACATTATAATTATTTTAAGGTTATATGGCTCCTTTGTAGATTTTACAGCCATACTGGACATTAATGAAATTTCTAACTATCGATTTCTTTATTCACAGAATTTGACAATGCTTAGTCTTCGTGAAAACAAAATTAAAGAACTGCCTGCCGGAATTGGCAAATTAGTAAATTTGATAACTTTTGATGTGTCTCATAACCATCTTGAGCATCTACCAGAAGAGATTGGCTACTGTAATCAGCTTTCTACATTGGATCTCCAACATAATGAGCTTCTGGACATACCAGAATCTATAGGAAACCTAAGAGCTCTAACTAGGCTGGGGCTCAGGTAATATAGGATACTCTTAATTAATTTAATAACTTGGTAGCTAAAAAATAGCATTCACTAAACCTTTTTGAACTTCATGACATAATAAAGAGTAAAAACTGAAATCAATTATAGAACTATCTCAGCAGACATTTATATTTATGAAAAATAGCAACATAAATCATTGTTCATTCATACTTCCTGGAATCACAGCCAAGTCACTATCTGCTTCTTTCATTGCATCCTTCACAGCTGGAGTAATGTGCCCTCGATAGGAATCCAGAACAAGTAGTGACTTTAATTTGAGAAAGTGCCCTGGCCGTCTGAACCATACCAATTTTAGCCATTCAACTACCATTTCACTCGTTATCCACCCTTTCTCATTCACTCTTATAATCACTCCTGAAGGAAAATTCTCACCCTTAGGCATATTCTTACGTTTTATCACTATGTATGGTGGCAGTTTTGAGCCATCAGCAGTACAGCACAGCGTCACTGTCAATCTTTGTTTTTCAGCACCGGCTGATAGTATTTTCACCACCTTATCCTCTTTCTTTGGCACTGTGTACACACATGGCATAGCAAAGTAAACTGGTGTCTGGTCAGCATTACCGATTTGGCTCAGAAGATACCCTTTTTCTTTTTGTTTTCTCATCACAAAATGCTGGAATTCTATTAACTTCTTTTCAAAGTTTGGTGGGAGTTTTTGGCAAATTGAAGTTCGCCGTCGAAGAGAAAGGCCTTTACGATTCATGAATTTTTGTCTTTAAATTCTGTCCCCGGAATTCCAGATGCCCGAGCCAATTCATGTGCTTTTACTTGAATAATCTCGGTTGATACTGGTAACCCTTTGGCCTGCTGGGATGTAATAAATTCATAGAATTCATTTTCCAGTTCGTCGTGCCTTCCTTTTTGAGGTCCTGAGAATGCTCTCCTCGTCGCTGCACAGTTGAAAATCCTATGCGAATCCTGTTTCCGTCTTACATTGCATTCAGAAACCACAAATACTCTTCCAGCGGCAGAATTTGAATTCTTTTCAGCAAACAATATCAGTTTCCTTTTAAATGCGGCAGTGTAATGAGTTCTTTTCTCTGCCATCGCAATAATTTTAAGGGTGCGATCGTGACTGAATAGTCCTTTGTAATCAGCAGAAAACTGGGACGCATTTGTGTCGTTGCTGCCAAACCAATACGCTGACACTGTTGCAATTTATACCGGTGGTGGGAAGACAGCTGACACCGCACCCTCACGAAAGGTATCAAGTGTCAGCTAACCTCGCGCAGGCCCCGGGGCATTGTATCAATGCCCTGGTGAATGAATGATAATATTGTGAGTTTAGATAACGTTAATGAAACTTTTGCTTCGCATGGCATTTCACTATGTACACATTGGTGAATGCGGATATCTAGATTATACAATGCCATTGAAGTCAAATAATTTTGCTTACGATTGTAAGACGACTCCCTTATTTTTGGAAGTCCCGGAAGGGAAAAAAACATCGTCTTAGATTCGTGCAAATACGGTATATAATGAGTTGAGGATTTTTAACGTACTGTATTTGAATAAAATTAAAATTTCAAATAAATATCATTGTTTTTTGCATACGTCATAAACTTTTCTAAGGTCTTACTCGGATCTCACCGTCACATGAAAAAACTAAATAAAAGGGCCAACCAAACTGGTGCATTATACTATATGAAAACTATTGATTTTAGGAACAATTTTTTCTTATCTTGTTTTTTTCTGACATTAACATGTTCATTGCGGAAAAGAATTATTGCGAATTCCCGGATTACGGGAAAAATTTTATTGAAGAAATTCAATATGACTTCACATTTATGTCCTAAATATGATGTTAAAGAGGGAAAATGTCGAAATTTCTAAAAATATTTATTTTTTGAGGAGTACTGCGTATGCAGTGGTGAGTAACTTGCGTTGGCCGAAAAGGTATGCAACCCGCCAAGCAAATTTCGGCAAAATGTTATTAGTTTAACCTCAGATGGTGCATTCATCCTGGATGTGTAAAATTTTGGAGGGATCATCCTAGAAGCCTCTTCTTAAGATTTGTTGAGGAAACACGCCGTAGGTTCCAATACTGGGGGTGAGGAGACCTAATACCAAGAAAGGAAGAGTGACTTAGCCCAGCTGCTCTCTAACCGTAACCCACTTCACACTGCACGTGTGGGCAATAAAAATGTCCTTGCATAGGAGAAGTTTCCTGAAACCCATACCATTATTTTCTTCCTCACTTTTTTCTTCTACATGATTAGACCGCATTTAGCGGACTTTCGAACAGAGCGTTAGTTGGGACGAGAATTTTTTTCTTGATAGAAAAGTGAAAATCTATATTCTTTCCTTGGTATGCTGATTTTTTATATTCATTCTCCCTTTGCCCTTATATAAAACCATTATTCAGGATCCACTGGGAGAAGGAAATTTCAGTGATGAGCAGGGAAATGCTCTGAGGCCGGAAATTATCGAAGACTACAATCGCCACATGGGTTACGTAGACAAGGGAGACAGGATGGCGACTATATATTACTAGTGAAGGTGTGCTTGCATTCTGCCAGCATTTTCTCTCACCCTAAAGAGTATGAGCTGACAATTTTTAAACGCAACAGTTTGCACCTTCTTGCCGATTTACGTGTTTTTCCTTATGGTCAATATTGGGGTAAAAACAACCCCTAAAATTTATAATTATAAAGAATGTATAGGTTTTTGGCATTTGTTACGAATACCTCACATTTATGCAAAATTTCATCGACATAGAACCTCTAGAAGTTCTTTTATATGAATTTCATTGTTTAAACTTTATGAATTTTTAACAGCCACAATATAAAACTTTTATGAAATTTTCAGTGTTATTTACCACCGGAACATTATTTCCTAACATTGTTAAAATTTTCAGCTTCCTAGATCTTCAGAATGTACATAAACATTAGTCAAGTTGTTTAACATTTAGGAATTTATTACGGCCGAACGAATACAAATTTTCAAATTTCTATAATCCCGTTTTCATTATTTGGCAAATTCTACCAATAGAAAACATTTTAGCTTCAAAGCACATTTAGAAGTACCTAAACCGTGAAATGTTAGTAAAATTGTTTATAATTTTTACAGGCCAAGAAAATAAACATTGTTGCAATTTTGAAATTTTTCCTCCAATTATATTTTTCGATTTACCTGTGTATTAAATTTCAGCTCTCCAACTATTGTAGTTTGGGCCAGACATGACGTCGTCCTAACTGCATATAGGCCCAGTATTTGATAATTATTTTTGTTCCGTCCAAATATCGCATAAATAAAGGACTGCGGCGGCTATCTGGCTTGAAAATCTGAAATAATTTATTTAGCATTTATACAGGGATAATTTGAAAATATTCATGAGTAATGCAACAACAGAATATCTCTTACTTATTTACAGGTATGCCGCGAGAGTAACTCGGGAAGAGTTCGGCATTACGGGTAATACGTAATTCTGAAATTCGAAAATTTCCGATTAAGAAATATTGTACTAATGGTTCTAAAAAGTATAAATTTGACAGATTCAAACATTAAAATAAATAATATTTCATTTGTAAGAGAAAAAAAAGGTTTATCTTAAAAATCAACGAAGAGAAAGAAAAAACGAGTTTTTATACCTCCGGCGCAGAAACGAACTTCACCGCACGAATGCTAGAGAAGAAATGAGGCTAAAACGCCCTACGGGACTTCTCTCAGAGCCCAAATCCCTCTACGGACGAAAGAGAAGAGGCGGAGTATGAAAAGTGCGAGAGTACTGCATATGCAGTGGTCCGTAACCGAGTTTCCCCAGCAGTACTGCATATGCAGTGCTCCGCAACGAACGTGTTAACATTATACCATTATGGTTATTGTGTTTTATTATCCTATCTCTGGGCTTTCATCTGTCACAGATAGAATTAATTTATTGCAGTGATCTTTTAAATAATATGTTTATTGAAAATTTTATTGATGATAATAATTGAAACCAATGGATTGATTTTTTTTATTTTCAATTTTTATAATTTAGATGTTTATTGACATTACTTATCAATATCGAATCATAAAAAAACATATTTATGACTAAGATTCTACTAAACATTCAGGAAAACAATATTCACTCATTTATTCCAACTTGTATTCACCCCCCTTCCCCTCCCCCCCCCATATTTTTTTTGGCGCTGTCATTTTTGCCCATCGTAACATCCCCAACTTTAATTTAGTGCAATGCACTCTTATCACTGTTGAGTTAAATGAATACTATACCCGTTTTCTACTCTTATGAAGCTTGACCGTGGCGCAGCGAATAGCCAATCAGGGCGTTTTCCCCTTTCACCACCATTTGGTTTTTGAGAGGCGCGGGAAAGTAGTACGCTCTTGCCCGATATCCGCTCTTGAAGAAAGTCGCATGCGAACGCTAAGATATAAACGTGGTAGATCTGGCAATACAGTTGAGCTCAGAGCGATGTGAACAGCACGATGGCGAGAGACCGACTGACTTTCTCCCTTCCCCATCGACAGTCTCTCGAGCTTTCATTGGCTGCAGCAGTAAGCATACAACTAGGATTTTCAAGGTCAAGCTTCATATGAGTAGAAAACAGGTATAACAGCCAGTTATTCCTTAAGAAAATTAATAGTTTCTTCCTGTTTGCAAATAAGCATACGTCATAGTACTCGATACTTTTTTATCCTTTAGTTTAATTTCCTCCTTCCTATTACATTAAAACCCCGACCTTACGAACTCCTTTGGAACGAAGAAGTCCATATAAAGAAAATTATTCCTGGTCCCGAAAAATTCACTATTAAAACTATACAGAAAACCTCTAAATTACGAACCTTTGTTAATTACCAAACCTCCCAATTACGAAATAAAAATCGCACCCGCTCAACTAAAAACAAACCTTCATACAGCAAAATAAGAAAAAAAGGATATTGTATCCGCTGTTGTAAAGCAGAAATCATTACCATTTATGTGCGTGTTAACGCTGTTATTATGACCTCACCTGAATGATTCAAAGCGTTGTATTTGTTGTAATTTTGAGTGATAAGGCAGACAGGTAGACCTCGTCTTTCGTAGACTTTTTCTTTTGGTTATTTTGATCTTTTGCGGTTCTGCATTTGCGACCAGTTTTGTCTGTAGTGGTCTCATGTTTCGCTCTTTCGTGGAGAAAAATCACGGGAAAGGCTACGTGAAATTTTTTATATGTGGAATAAATCGTCTTTTCCTCATGTTCTCTCATAGTCAGGCCTGAAAAATATTGTTGTGTAATTAAAAAAAAATAGATACGTGTCTTATATATACTTCTAAATATTTTTGGGATGCAATACTCCCACACCTCACATGTGAAAAGTTGCAAAATATAAGCTGATATCACTGCTCAGGAGCTTTCTTTCTTTTTGATAACAGGGAATTCCCAAGGGGAAAAACTTAACCCTCAACTCATGATCCTTCCTATTCAGGATAATTGGGGTATTTGCTCAGGTTTCACATAGTTCAAATGCTTAAGCTTTGCATTTTATGCATCTTTTATTATTGGTGGAGTTTTGCAGAGTTTTTCAGAAATGTAACCCTGAGAAAGGCCTGCCATATTATGAAATTAGCTCCTGCAAGTTAGACAACCGCCGTTAATTTTTCTCGATTCTACTATGGAGCAAATACAATTTTTTTTTCTGATACTTGATTCGTGTTCTTTTATCTTGTGTATGTCTCTCTTTCATTGACGTTCATTTTTCTGTCTCTTTCTTTATTTTTCTGTGAATACAGAGGACAAATGATCTGTTCTTGCTGGGATGGGAACCAAACCCTGTATTTCCCATTGTCTTAATTACTTCTCTTGCACGATTTCGTCTTTCGCGGTGTTTTCAGGAACGTAACCCCACGAAAGACGAGGTATGCTTGTATGTATAATTAAATATGAAAATTTATTAAAAATACGTAATAAAATATAAATTCTTTTATAAATAAATTTTCTATATATAATTTCTTGTTAGTAGCTCCTTATGGTAAACGTTGAAGGCCAACTGACTTTTGTTTAAATAAAGGACAAAAATATTTTTTCACTAATTTTTTTGTGCTATATTTTCGTTTACTTTTATTTGGCCATTTACTGATATACAATTGTCTCTAATGTACATAATGTTAAAAATAGCAAAATTTGCCATTTAATTATTTTGAATACTGAAAAAGTAAATTTAGTATAAAGTAATCCAAGTTTTGACCAATAATAATGATATAGCTCAGTAGCCCAGAGATGCCCTAAATCATAAATTGCCACATCTTATACGGTATTCTTTTTACTATGAAAATTGTTTGATGTTACAGGAATGAAAATATAATGTACAGTATGTCCCCAACTTACACTGTTAATTCGTTCCGAAGGTCGCCGTGTAAGTTGAAAACTGCAACAATGCTTAAATACGATATATTTTTTGACATATAAGTTCGTTTCAATAGATAGTTATAGCTAAAAAAGTAGTGCTTATAAAAACAAAATATTAAGAAAATGAAAATATATTCAGTACAGTACATATATAAAAACGTAATTGTAAGAAAACTTACACCCACGGGATAACAAATTTAAATGGTGAAAGTGATGCTATCAGCTGTGCGTCAATGTACAGTAATCCCTCGGTTTATGAGCTTAATTTGTTCCTCGAAAACTGCTCATAAGGCGAAAACTAGTAAAACGAAAAGTAATTTCCCATTACATCCCATTTTATAAATTTTATAAACAATAGTTACATCATTAAAGTTGGGATGCCGTAACATTCTGCGCATTCAAGAAGATTCGGGAACCAACGAAAGCCAAGAATAGGTGCCGAGAAAAACGATTGGTTTGCGAGACAAAGGAGATCGTATAAGTGAAAATTGGCTCGTAAATTGAAAAACAGGTATTAATTTGTGCATCTCGTATAATCGAAAACCCATAAACCGATTGCTCGTATACAGAGGGATTACTGTGTTAGTGACGCCATCTACTGAGCGGCAGTTTAACTAATGATCGAGCTCGCTGATAAGTTGTCAAGAGGATCCATGTAACTCGGACCCGTGTAAGTCGGGGACTTACTGTATTGTTTTTATCATGAAGTGGATTTTTTGGAAACATTCATTAACTAAAATAAATTATAACACAATAATACGCGAATAAGCATATATGATGAATCTGAAAAAACCTCCATTCAAAGAATCTCCTTATAACAAAGTGCCAAAAATTGGATCCCTTCAATTTTGTTATAAACAGGTTTTATGGTATAATGTGAAAATAATGGCAATAAAGAGGGAAAATGTGTTATTAACTGTGGTAGTTTTGGCCTTTTATCTGTTTATGAAGCATTGAAACTAGCTGTATTGTGATTTCCTAGTGGAATTGTATCTTATTAATAAAGTTTACAGCATATCTTCAATTTTTACTCATTCTTGAAACAGCTAGAAATGAAGTTGGAAATTTCTTTGAATTTGCCATCTAGCTCTTATAGGAAGTAACAATTGTTATCATTTTTCAGGTACAATAGGTTAAGTGCAATACCGAAGACACTCAGCAATTGTGTACATATGGATGAGTTTAATGTTGAAGGAAATGCTATATCTCAGCTTCCTGATGGCCTACTATCGAGTTTATGTAATTTAACTAGTATTACATTGTCCAGAAATGGATTTACATCATACCCATCAGGTGGACCTGCTCAGTTTACTAATGTGTATTCCATTAATTTGGAGCACAATCAAATAGATAAAATCCCATATGGAATATTTTCCCGGGCCAAAAACTTAACTAAGTTAAATATGAAGGAAAATCAGTTGACATCATTGCCTTTAGGTATGTATTTATCTTACTGTTTTTATATGTCAAAATTCACGATTTTTTATGATAAACTGTATAGCAAAATGTAAAACATTATTAACTCAGATTTTATGGACAATTTAATTTGCTATGCCATTTTTCATGCTGATGTTATTTTAGTTATTTGATTGGTGCTTAGGGTTTATTTGTAACCATATTTTTAATTTGAATTTAAAGATATGGCTTTCTGTTATCTAAAGATGCTAGACATGGCTGTTACATCTATTCTATTTTGATAGCCATATTTGTTTTGACAACCAAGTTATTTTGTATTCTATTCTTGGTGTGAGATAAGCTCCTTCAAGTTAAGTTTTTTTAGATAGTGGTTTTAGTTAATATTGATTTATAAAGGATTTTCTCATATGTGAAAATTCTTGATGTGCATTGCTTTCATATGAATTTCTCTTTCATAATTTAAAAGATAGTTCTAACATGAATTTTCCTTCAAATTACTTTATTTTAAAGATTTTATTAGAAATTTTTTCTCAGCATTACTTTTTTATGGTTTATTTTTTATTATTTATCTATAAATGCTCAACTGAAGGAAAGGAGTAACTTCACACTATATAAAAAATTTATAGTCATTGCAAAATATATTAGTAAACTTATCACACCATGATAATTAATATTTTAGTAAAATTATGGTAATGGTCGGGTTATTTAAAATTCTCTTTTAAATATCCTTTCATTAAGTCCACAATGTTATGAATTATTTAAAGCAATTTTTAAATTAAAATTTCTAATTATATATCCATATTTCCAGTCATATAGGAATTTATTTGTTCTTTTTGCTTTTATTCTTTTTTTAATGTCACTGCACATTACATGCTTCTTTTCTCTTTCTTTGTAGAGCCAAAACTAAGTTCTTAGAAAATCACTCTGGATGATGAAAAATGTAATAATATGAAATGTTAATTTGTCTATAATTTTTAATTTCAGGAATTCCGTGCAGGTGGTACTTTGTATTGATGAGAACATTTTGTTTCTAGGATCAGTCCTTTATAGCAGCACATTTGCTTTCAATTATTTCTGTGTGTGGTACAATGAGTAGCATTATACACCAGAGATCCGGTTCCTGATAACTGTGAAGTATCCTGAAAAAACACACAGCATAATGCAACAGTTCATAAGACATATACAGGTATCCCTCGCCGTTTGCGGGTTCGCCGTTCGCGTTGCTTATTCGCGGTTTCTCAGCAATACCCATTATTCATTTTTTTGTTGTACCGAACGGGGAAATCTTCCCGTTTCCTGAAGTCCCCATAGAATACTGAACAGGGAAATCTCCCAGTTTGCTCCACTCTATGTTCTATTTATTTTTCCTCACCTGTGTAAACAGTATTAAGTCTGCTTGTTTTGATGTGGAATAAATATGGCCATCAGACTAAAAGACACAGGGCTTGTTGAAAAAGGGACTTTTATGGGAATATGGGAGGACCTTCGCAAGCTTCTGTTTTCCACATTTATATCAGTTTCTGTTCTATAGTGCCGCAAGCAACATGACTTGATATCCTTGGTGTGTTTGTGGTATTAATGTGATGTTTCATTTTATTCTCTCATTTTAAATTAGACAGGACTACGCTTACTGACGTTGGCATTGTATTATAGTAGAGTGCTTTTATAAACATTTTTAATTTTTTTAATTAACCCATTATTTTACATTATTATGGCATCTAAACGTGTTAATATAAGTGGAAGGGACACATTAGCTAAGAGACAGCGTAAAGTCATGACTTTGAGGGAAAAGATCATGATATTAGATAAGTTACAAAGTGGAGCGAGTTACGCTTCCATTGGTAAAGAATATGGAGTAAATGAATCAACCATACGTTCTATAAAAAGGGTGGATAGAGGATAAAACACAGAAAAATGCTCTCCTTAGCATGGAGTTAATAAGAAATAAAGCACTTAACCTATATGAACATTTAAAGAGTGTAACTGAAGACGATGATGAAGAGAATTCTTCTACCTGTTTTTTATCGAGTAAGGGCTGGTTTGATAATTTAAAGAAGCATTTAAATTTGCATAACATTAAGCTATCAGGAGAAGCTGCATCAGCTGATCAAGAGGCAGCGAGGGAATTCCCTGGTGAATTTTTTAAGCTTATCGAGGAGAAAGGTTATAAGCCAGAACAAATTTTCAATGTCGATGAAACCAGTTTATATTGGAAGAGAATGCCAAATAGGTTTTAAGGCTGCAAAAGATCGATTCACTGTAATATTATGTGGAAACGCTTCGGGAGATTTTAAATGCAAACCAATGGTATTTTACCGTTCAGAAAATCCTCGTGCTCTAAAAGGGAAGATTAAATCAGATCTGTCTTTTGGAAGTCTAATAAGAAGGCATGGGTTACTTGTAAACTGTTCGAAGATTGGTTTGCCAACTGCTTCATCCAGCAGGTGAAGATCTATCTGAGGCAGACGAATTTGCCATTTAAAGTGCTTCTTGTATTGGATAATGCTCCGGGTCATCCAGTTTCTCTTGCAGAAGGCTATTCTGACGTAGAAGTTGTATTCCTACCACCAAACACAACACCACTCTTACAGCCGATGGACCAAGGGATCATTGCGACCTTCAAATCTTATTATATTCGCCGAACTTTAAAACATATTTTACAGCAAATGGACACCAGTTCTTTGATTTCTGTTCGTGAATGTTGGAGTTCATTCAACAATCGAACAGCCATTCATATGATAAAAGAATCAAGGGATGAAGTAAAAAAATCAACAATAAATGCATGTTGGCAGAAACTTTGGCCCGAAGCTGTTCGTTCTAAAGTTTATCCCAACATTCACAGAGAAGTTGAAGAGATCATCGAAATGGCTAGAAATGTAGGTGGAGAGGGCTTTGAAGATCTAAAAGAGGAAGAAATGGAGGAATTGCTCAACTTTCAACAAGAAGAATTAGCAGATGAGGAACTTGAAGAATTTGCACAATCAAGTGAGAGTGAAAACGAAGATGTAGAGCCTAAGGTAAAACAGTTTTCAGCGAAGACCTTAGCAGAAATTTTAAATATGGCTAACGAGTTGAAAGAGAAAGTAGCGCAGACTGATCCGTCTGTGGAAAGGAGCATCAATTTTAGGAGAATAATTGACACTGCAATATCTTCCTATGACAAAATTTATAAAAGAATCAAAACAAAAGGGAAACAGCTCCAAATCACAGAATTCCTGAAGCCAAGTCCCTCATCTTCCTCTTCCATCTCCAAATAATGCTCTTCCGAAACACTTCCATTGTCAACATCCTACGTATACTCTACATAATTCACGGTGAGTTAATAAACTTCTGTTTTCTTAGTTTTCCTAAATTTAAATGTTCGTCGGGTTGATTTTCCTTTCATATTTTAAGTTTACTATTTGTTTCTCTGGCCTACAGTCATCAGTAAGGTAAAATAAATAATCACTTAGGACCACTTTCGCGGATGTAGGAATGGAATCTCATTCTTCCATTAGTTTATGCATTTGCCGTTCGTGGTTTTTGCGGTTTGCGGAGTCTTCGGGAATGTAACACCCGCGAACGGCAAGGGATACTTGTATGTTAAAAATAAGCTTAGAAAATGATATAAAATTCTGAAGTTGAAACTGCTGCATAACACTGAGACCACCTACAGGGTCATTCGGCAGGGAATGGATACATTTAGTGACCTTGTGCACAACAATTCAGATTATACACAAAATTCAATAATAAGTAATAATGAGCATGATATTAAAAACATAACAATTGATTTTAAATTATATTATCAATTTGACGTTTAGTGAGGAATTAATGTATTTGCCTAATTTATTTTCTTTATGAGGGAATTGAATTACATTTGATCAATTCATACCTCTTGTTTCCTCCCACAGTGACCTAGGTGTTTTTTGACCATAAACTTAACTTTTCCACTCATTTAAGCAACATTTCTGCGAAAGCAATGCCACTTGTTAGACTTATCTATAGATTTACTGAAATTGTGGACCCTTTTGCCTTGAAATTTGTTTTTACTGGCTGTATTTTAGCCTTTATTATATCCATTTTTTACTCTTATGAAGCTTGACCTTGAAAATCCTAGTTGTATGCTTACTGCTACAGCCAATGAAAGCTCGAGAGACTGTCGATGGAGAGGGGAGAAAGTCAGTCTGTCTCTCGCCATCGTGCTGTTCGCATCACTCCGAGCTTGACTGTGTTGCCAGATTACCGTGTGTTTGGCACCATATTGCCTTAACGTTCGCATACAACTTTCTTCAAGAGTGGATATCTGGCAAGAGTGTACTACTTTCCCGTGCCTCTCAAAAACTTCAAATGGTGGTGGAAGGGGAAAACACTCTGATTGGCTATTCGCTGCGCCAAGGTCAAGCTTCATAAGAGTAGAAAACGGGTGTAAGCACTGTTCTCCCATCTGGTCCACCGCCTCCTCTACTATTCTTAACCAATTAAACTGGCCCATGAATTTCTTTCTAGCTGTAATGTGTCACCCTGTTCTCTCCTTCAGGAATTTTTCTTGAGATGAGATACTGTCGACTTTGAATATTTGCCCTCTTCCTCACAGGTGCGCAGTTGCCGACCTGAAATTCCTTCATGCAATTATGAATGGCCATTATAGCTTCAATGAACTTTTACCCTGTTTTTCTCTTCATGTTCTCCCTTGCCCTATCCCCAACCTCAGTCTCGTTCACTTGCCCAAATTCCCCCTTTTCATATCGCAAAGATACTTATTTTACAGAATTCCCTCAACCTTGAACTCCATAACTTCTTCTCCTCATCCAACACCTTCAGCGCCTTTCTCAAATGCTATCACTGGCTCGAGCGTATCTTACTCCCTGGCCGGTTTCTCCCCAGTTTTTTGTTTTGTTTTTTGTTAGTGGTTTATTTAAGATATTTTCATTTATAAACATGCTGTTATATTATTTTATTTGGTTATTATATTCCAATGTAAAAGGCCAAATATGGCTGTTTTTGGATATTAATAAATATAAATTATTATTGCCCCTCTGTCTCTGCAAAATTTAAATGTTCACCATTTAAAAATTATTCATGTACAGTAATACCACATTTAGTATAATAGTTATGGTCCTGGAAACGATTGTACTAAAGCAGGCCTGGGCAATCCGCGGCCCTTTTTGATTGGTTTTGCAGCCCATAGACTCATCGTGGTTTCCCAAGCAAATGTGGCCCTTTTCTCCCAAAATATTTTTGCTTGAGAATTAAATATTGAAAAGTGTAAACATATTAATAAAAGCCTTAGCAAACGTTGTGTGTAAAGCTTTTTGAAGCTTAATATCTCGCAAACGGCTTAACCGAATTTGACGAAATTTTCAGGATAGTATTATGATTAATAAAAAAATGTTTTAATGTATCGCTAATACAGTAGAACCTCATAAACCCAGCAAGCTTGGGGCCTAGCATTTGCGGGGTTTTTGAAAATTTATAAAAACATCCTTAAGTAATGTACATTTTTGGTAACATTATATAATTCAAATGATGAATAACAATGAAAAGGGAACCCATTATCAATAAAGACTATTGCTTATACATGCCCTAAAACAAGGAATTATAAAAGAACCATTAAAAGTAAATAACGTGAAATAAAGTGTATATCTAATATGCATTTACACCATTAATTTCATCACATATTATTCTGAGAATTTTTTTTTTGCAGATCAGGCAAACTAGCTTCATGTATTTTGATTTTTCCTTCATAAGTTTATCTTGTATTCGATACAAACACGTAATCTCTTGACAGTCAATACAAGAGTGTTGTTCTAAATCAGATATTGTATCTGTGACCAACTGCATACAGCGATCTATTGAAGGTTTGTCCTTAGCTATCTCTTGATCATCATCATTTTCATTTTCTTCATCTTTTTCAAAACCATGTCCACTATTTCCCATCAGTTAGCTGAAGTACGACAGACACATCATTGACAATATCCACCCAGTTTTCAATGTCGTCTTCTACCACTCTTTTTGCTATTGTGAAAAAATTTCGCTTGCTGTATCAGCATTGGGCCTGAAATAGGTACACCTTCAGTTCTTCGCTGATGAAACCACTCATACAATACCTTATCAACAATATTTACCCAGGACGTGTAGTGTTTTATGGCTACCATAGCTTTAGGTGTATCTCACACTGCATAAAATTTCAGTATTTCCATTTTTTTCTTCTTTAAGTCATGCACAGTAGAACTACCAATGCTATAGTCTTCGCAAAGTCTCTTCACTGAAGTACCTTTTTCAAGTTTTCTAATCTAAACGTGTGGTTCTAATGAGGTAAACGAAACAATGAAAATAGATAAGCGTATGTCATTTAAAGTAATATCTAGAGTATTAGGATTTTTTACATATAACTTTCAAAAAAATGCAGAGTTCTTGAGAATGCCGGGTTTATGAGGTTCTACTGTATATAAAAGCCTTATTCTGTCCCTTTGTCCTTTTGTCACTCTCTCTGCTGCGTACTGAAACACAGAAATATACCTGGCAAGAGGGAACTAAGGTCAGGTTTTGAAGCACAATAGATACTCACGGCAAGGTTTTCGAACCTTCACTCGTATCGAAGGTAACCCTCTCAGCATGAGGTATGATTTCAGGTCAAAGAAGACTGCCTCAATTTTATTTTAGAATAATCGATAATCCCATCATTTTTGACAGGCACTTATACTAGTTATAATATAATTATCTAATCAGCACACTCTCACACAGAGAGTTTATTAGCTGTAACCAGTGCAGTTTGTCTTGAAAAATAGAAGTTGTTTGAAAGTATCAGTTTATCTCATCACACTGTTTGTTGACTAATCAACTATACTAAGGAAGTTGTAAATAATTTGAGTGAAAGAATATCTTATTTCAAAGTGTTTTCTTTATGTTTGGGTGAAAGCACTGATATATCTGATCAGGGCAGGCCATCTATCTAAGGGGGCCCGGATGCAAATTTCCACCTGGGGGCCCCCCTCCCCCTGCCCATAGGCCATGGGCAGGGGAGGGCACCTCCCCTATATTACTTTTTTGACTTCCAGACAAATATTTCCTTGGCATTTGTAACCTCTCAAAATAATATTTAAAATAATTAATATTCTAAATTATTTTAATATAAACTTAATTGGGAATAAATTATACTTTAAAATTATTTATAGATTAAAAAATTAATATTGTTCTATTCCAAGCAAAACGTTTTAAAATGCTGAACGGTGTAATTATATCTTTTAATCTTACCTACATAAAGTAATATATTATTTCCGACACGTTAAATGCACAGCAACGTGAAATTTGCTGTTGTACAGGTGTAAAATACATTTAACATTGTGGGCCAAATTGGACACCAATAAAATTCATTCGGGCCATGCATTCTAGAAAATAATAATAATTCAATATTGTATATTTACTTTGGAAATAATAATAATAACTAGCATCCCGCTGCAGCTACGCTTGCAAATAATCTAAATAGTTCAGCTATAGGTTAGATCTTTGTTCCCTATTCATTTGAC